>OY728147.1:1220146923-1221396923 GCA_963277665.1 Viscum album
AATGATTACTATAATTAATATGGCCTTAGCCTTTTGAATTGTTTTTAAAATTGTTCCTCATTTAAAGATAAAGAAGGTTTAAAATGATAATGTATTTTATGTGAATATGATTAAAAACCTATTTTTAATTAATATATTTCAAACTTGCACTATATGGAATCTTTATTTAAAGATTGTACTTGGGGTGTGGTTTACATTGGCATTCCTACTAAGCTTATTTCTCATGGGTATCATATTATTTTAGTTTCAAGTTCCATTACTAATCTAGGATACTCTCTCAGCTATGAGTGGTTGTAGTTGGATAGTGACCTATGGTCAAATAGATTTATTTTGGTTTTATATATTTTTCTTATATTTTTTACCACATCATCCATATAATACTTTCCTCTTTCAATTAATATAGGTTAGTGACATTTTTTTGTGGCCAAATCAAAGACACAAATAGGTATCTTTATGTCTTTCCATATGTAGGGTAGGGAGATAGGGGTGAGTAGAGTAATTATTTTCCTATTGTGTTTATCTCTTTTATATCCTACTAGTAGTTTAATTTTATGATTCACTGTTTTTTCCATAGACGTGTGACTTATAGATTTTTCATGCTGAATTTTCTTTGGTATTTATACTCCTTGTTTTATTTTGTTTTATTTAGGAAAATTCATTCCCAAGAAATGTTCCTTAGATGCCCAGGTACTTGTGTGAGTCTATAGGGATTGAGAATTCCTTATAGGACTTAATCCAGGATGTCTTACGAATTCGATGGAGGGATGGCTCGGGTTGGTTCCTGACACCTTATATACACTCACAGGGTGTATGTGGGCTTGTTATAATCCAGAAAATGTAAATCCAAGGCACTGTTATGGTGTAGTGGATTCATGTAATCATTTATGAGTATTGTATCTAGTGCTAAGGTGGAATTATCCTTATTATTACATAGATATGGGTGGCTTATTTGGATGAATTTTGGGCTATATATTTTTGTAAATATTTTATAATTAGTATTATTATATTCACATCACGTTGTTTCCATTTCTTTTATTATATGGTGTTTTCATATATAGATTCGTGGATATTCATTATACTTGATGTTTATTTTTCATGTTTAATTTGATACTGTATATTTCATTTTTATTTGAGTTGTTAGGTCATATTTGGTTTTATTTAAATTTTTCAAAACTATTTATTATAAATGTGTGATACACCAATATATGGGAAGTCCATATCAGGTTTCAGTTTAGACCCCTTCTATTTTGATATTAAACCAAGGGGAAGTGTTCCTAATGAAATATATGGATACTTTGATACTTTTTCTAATTCATGGGGATCTAAAATGCCCTTTGGGCCTTGTGATAGGCTAGCTCAGGTACTGATATGAGGTAGCTTGGGTAGGTTCACATGATTAAATTTATATTAAATGTAATTTTTTTATATTTAGTGATTTTTTATGTATGCTTTTATATACAGCTAATATTATTTCTTAAAAGTCTAGTGTGGTTTGAATTTATAAGGATTACCCCAAGGTTATCACCCCATTAATGTTTTATTAGATAACTGAATTTCTTAAAATTCATGAATTGATGTCTCGTTCTTGACTATATTAGAATGTGAGGTCAGTTTATTCATATATATTCCATCTTATGGAGTGGTGTCACTTCATAGGTGGATGTGAATGATATTTTTCAATCATTTTATTAGTTATGTGGTAATACTAATGATAGTAGACCCTTACAAGGTCACTGAGTAAGTCCTTAATTCTAAAAAATCCCTTTTATTATTTTAATAGTTTTTTTCCAAAACCTTTCAATCATTATCAGTATATTACTTGAATGGATCATAATTTTTGGTAAAACATTTCTTTTAAAATATTATAAGTGGTTTTAGTCTACCCATTTTTGAAATTTATATGGTCAATTGGGCATTTTATTTCATTATATGATTAGATTTAATGGGTTTATTTCATCAATTGATCTGTTAGAATAGGTTATGGTTAGAGTTTATGTGGGATTATTTATGTTCTTGTATTTTAGTTTTGTATGAACCTTGTCTTTAGTAGTTATAGTTTTATTCTAATTCTTTTAATAAATACATTAGGTTCTGGTATTTTTATCACATTTCACATGTACTATCACATGTATATATTGAGCTTAAACTCACTCATGGGAGTTGGGAACATTTGGGAATCTGATTAATTTTTTATACTCACACCCCACAAGTATAAAGTGTGTGAGTGACCTTGTGTGTAAATAAAATTTTCATTTTATATTGTATAGGTTGATAAGAAATTTATTTGAGTGGAGTTCAGTTATCTTAGGGATATTTAAAATATATATTGTTCATGTTTCTTGGTATTGGTATATCATTAATTTGGAGAGTATGACCATGTTTCTCAATTATATATAAATTGGCTAAGGGGAAATTTTATCATTTTTTTATAGTTATATATAATGCATGAATAGTATGCATGACATGCTATATTTCAGTTTATGAGGTGTGAATTGGAATTTTGGATCATGAAATCCCCATACAATGATTTTATTTTTTCATGTGTACTTTTGGGATAGTACAATGTATTAACATATTATGTTTAATTTTTAATATAATTGGGTAGTTAATATATGACTTGATTAAAATGAACCAACCCACCCCCACCCCACCCCCCAATTAAGTTTCAAATTATCAATTCTAATTAGAAACCTTTGACATTTGAAAAAATGTGTTTAATGTTATTGGATATCTAGTCAAGAAGTCATAGTTTTTTTAGATCAAGTCCTTACATTTTCCCTTTATATTTCTTATGATATCACTTGATTATGAAAATTTTCTAAAATCCTGCAATATTAGTTAATATCCTTATTAAATAAAAAGAAATCAAGTTTTAAATTTTCAGAAATTGAAATTAATACATCCATTTAAGTTTTTCAATATTGATTTTTTGAGAATTAATATTAAATAAATAAGTGCTTAATAATATTATATTTGATAATTCAAACTCTAAAAAGTTATATGCTGGAATGGATCTAATTTCACTTGGTGGGAAGGAATAATTTAAATTGAAATAAATAACATAGAACAAGAATCCATGAAATCATGGGAAATTTACATGGATGAGTTGATATGACCTACTTTCATGGACATGATAATAAGATAAATCATCAATGTTGGGTAAATGATACAAGGAACAAAACAAAAAATTTAAACTCTAATATTATTTTATTAATAGATTAATTAAATGTAATGTCCTAAAACAACTTACCACTAAACCAGTAGTTGAATCAATCGCCACATGGACTCAAGAAAACCTCCCCATATTCAAGAGTATTTAAACTAGTAGTCAGATTCTAAGGAAGTGATAGTGGGGAGGTTATACCCTCATGATTAGAGTATCACAATGGTAAATCATAATGTAAATAGCATAGAACAGCAGAGGCAGTAATAAATGAAATAAAAATGACAGGAAAAATACTATAATAAATAAATAAAAGTGGCCATCACCAATTTACAATAATAAATGTATGAAAAATTATGTTTCAATTACAATCGATAAGAATTACAAATATAAATACAGTGTAATAAAATAATAACTACCGAAAAACTAGCTTCACGGAATATCGAGCACCAACTCGGTCCTCTACCTCTAAACTCCATCCTAATTCAACAAATCAATCAAGCATCGGGAGCCACACACTTCCCTTTATCCATACCTATGACCATAAAGTCTACTCAGGTACCATATGGTACCCGATCAGGTTGTGAGATATAAATCTCAGTAGGTTGTTACCCATGGTTTCTAGCCCAATCAATTTCATGCAATAAATGAATAGATGATAGTGTTTCATATAGTATATATGTAGATAGATAAAAAAAATAAATAATAGAAACTTGTTTTGGGTTCCTAAACTAACACTCATCCCATCACACCTTCTTCATCCTAAGTTGGATATCAGAAAAGAGGTAAATGTGCAAGTCATAATGTACAAATTGACCCTTACAAAAGCATCTACCAATGTAAAGAAGAAGACCCAATCCTACGCATTATCTCGGTGATAACACATCCATGTCAATATATAAACATGAACAAAAATATATATACTAGAGGCATGAAAAATAAAGAAGACAAGCATTCCATTGATATTTCAAATTCAATGGTTGATTCCTGAGCCCGTTTAAGGAAATCAAAATATAATCCCAATTGTCTCTATGGGTAACTCTGATATAATCCAATACCTATGAGTATATTCATGGAAAACCGTATGATGTACCTTGTATTACTCGAGGATAGTGACTCTGAACATGTTCCAAGTATCTTATATAGGGGATCAGGTGTCACCCGAGGCATGGCATAGCTATATTTCCAAATGGGTCTATCTTTAGTTCCTCCCCTAGGGAATCGGCCTAACCCAAGAGTATGAAAAACCTCATAGAGATCATGTACCTAGAAATTCAAAGATCACCCCTAGCATATCAATCCATACCAACTGAGCATAGTGATTCCATCCATGGAATCCTTCATTCGGGACCCATGTTCTCTCCTAACTCATAGCAATTGATCCATAGTAATCAAGTCACATATCACAAGGCAATGCAGTTATATAATTGCACTCCATAAAATAAAAATATCATGCAAAAAAGATAACAATCTATTCATTTATCACAATTCAAGCTATAAAAAGGAAGAAGGTATTAAACACATTCATAAGCTCTAGTCTATAATATATTATCACTAGGAAAAATTCCTTAAGAATAAATAATGGAAATACAAGCATAGGGACATGGAATTATCATGCCTTTAATCACAGGTCATTAATGACATTTAATGATTCAATCTAACAAACTTATCCAAGAATGGATTTCAACTCAAGAAATCCAATCAACATGCATAAAAATTTAATATAAAGTAGATGGCATCTTGATAAATCATCAAGTATAATCATTAAAATATAAGGTGAGAGGCATGAATCTAAAGCCATCCAACTATGGCATATGGCCAAGTAAAATCTGCACTAGGCTTAAGAATAATCAAAAAACTACAAGTAAGTGCACATAACATTTTTCAATTGAATATTATGCACCACATAGACGGGTTTTATTATAAAAACATGAAATTTTTACTGTACAATTCATTTAGCATCATTTAACATCATTTCAAGAGTCTTACTCAATTCACATTTAGGAAGCATTTATTCTAAAAATGATGTATCACTAACTATAATTAAATGAAGGTGTGAAGGCAATCAATTTATGCATTCTTTAATTTAAAGGGAAAAGGAAAGGGATCCTACCTCAAGAAGAATTCCAAACCAAAACACTTCGGAACTTGATGCTTTCATCAGTGACCACTTGACTCTTCTCTCTCCCACCTCCGAGCATATGCACCTCTACATATATATAAGTACACCTAGCCCCTATGTATATATTATCATGGCCATGATTATGTGAAAGGGGATAATTATATATTTTCTCATATATGAATATAATCGTTTACACTTACATGCATATGTATTTTTCATATATATACATAAGCACACCTATCCCTAATATATATATTCATTCCACCATGGGTGAATATATACATATATATAATGGGGGAACTTATATATATACATTCCAACATATGAATATGTAGGTAAGTCACCTTTGACGACAGAGACCCGAAACCAATTCGGAAAGGTCCATAGCACTAAAGAAAAAAATATTATAAACTCATAAACTTCCAAAGACCAAATTAGAAATTAAGAAAAAAAATGAAGAACAGAGGAAAACCTACCTGACGTTGATGATGGGTGGAGTGAAATGATATAAAACTCATCACCTTAGGTGTATTATGTAGAAACACACAAGAAGAAGACCCAAGAGATTCACTATATTCCCTAATAATGGAAGAAAAACCAAAAAATCAGATTAACCCAAACCCTAGGATTCGTTTGAGCTAGGTAGGGTGACGGGGAGAGGAAAAATCAGCCAAACAAGGGAGGATAAGGGAGCTGGAGGCCTTACCTCAAGTTGATGATAAAGGATCCCTGAGGAATCATGGTGCAACAATGTGGAACAAGAGTTTGATAAAGGGAGGGGGAATCACGCGATGTTAGGAAGGAGAAGACCCCTTTGGTGGTTTTCTTAAAACCTAGCCTAATAATAAAAATCATAATAATATTTTTAATAATATTAATAATAATCATCATCATCAACATCATAGAAATAATAATATTATTATTATTATTATTAAAATTCTTCTTTATTTTTATTCTCTATTTATTCTCTTTTAATTTATTTTCATTTTTAATTTAATTTAATAAATCTAATTTCTTAGAAAACATTGTGCATGGTTTGGGTCGCATGGTTAGTCAAAAGCTATGTCAATAAGAGATTAATAGTATATAGGTACTGCTTAAGTGGTACTACTCATATAGTCTTGGTGCATGATTTGGGAAAGTTGTGTGAAACTCGTGTGACACCAGTCGCTCCACTGGTTCAGACCGCACAGTTTGCTACTGGGGGATGCATGATTTCAAACAAAATATGTGCCTCTGTCAAATAACCCAAACCTAGAAATTTAACAGCCTGGTGTACCTGAAACTCAACAAGACACCTAGGGAACCCCTTGGGCCATCACTCAATTCTATAAACAACAATTTGAAGTGTTCCAACTCTCAGAATTTTATTCCGAAGCTCGGTTTGTAAAACGGCCCATCTAATAAACAAAATTCAAAATTCAAAATTCTTTTCATTTTTGTGTGGTTCAAAAACATGGGATGTTATAGCCTCCCAACCTTAGAACATATCATCCTCAAGAATCCTTAAGTAAATGAATAGAACATCACTTCACCTACTTAGGTTATGAAGCCTCATTCAAACAGTCGTGTTGCACTTCCAAATTCCCAATGCATCTTCAAGCATCACCGTAACACACAGTATATAAGTGGTAGAAACTAAAACCAACACCCAAACTCCAATCTAAGTATTTATACTGATATTACCCAATCCTATTAAACTTTATACATATTCTACATGTTGTGTCTTTATCCACCCAGTCGGTGGTCCTTCACCACAAGTTTTTGCATTAAAGGCCAATTCCAAACCTTGGTATCCCCACCGTTGGAATTTCCTTTCAACATGTGCTCATAGACTTCCAACAAATCTCATCACATAAAACACAAATCATGGTGTGCTTTAAGGGGTGATTCAAAAATTACCTCTTTTAAATGAAACCAAATAAAGACAGGTCTGGCCACTATTGGCTGACCACTCTCAAAACACTCGTCCTATATGGTCGATGCATTCCAAAAGTTAAACTCGGAGCATTTTAAACAAGGTAGCTTGTTATTTTCTCATATCATAGTCATTGAAGCTCGTAAGTGGATTTTGGTGATATCTCTATCTAAAAGTATACATAATCTTCCATTTCTCGACAAAATAATAGAAACATTCCTCGATCTGACACATTTGGATAATCACGGTAAAAACACTCCTTCTGAACCTAAAAAAAGTCTAGGGTAACCTCTAAGTCAACAACTAAAATCCAAGTATCTCATACAAGTTAAAACACAATCAAAGAAAATAATATAATCATTAGTACAAGATGAACATTCAAAAAAAGAACACTAACCAACCCCTAAATGGCATCTTCCTGGAGATCAAGTTAAAGTAATAGCTAGAATCCATGAGTTTGACCAAGATGTTCCTACTTGGGAAAACCATGTATCACTCTGGACTAACCATGACTTTAGGAAAAACCATGTTTTTGGAGTTCATACTAATAGAAACCACCCAATTAATACCAACAAATAAAACTTTAGCATGATGTTATACCAATGATCTCTCAGTGTACTCAGACGATACCAAGATAGGGGAGATGGTCACCTTAAAGCCACGTGTACACTAAAAGTATTTAAACTCCTTCCAAGAAGGAACTTAGACCCTTTTACAGTAACACAAATGAGGTTCTTAGTATGGTTTTAAACCTTTCATAACCAGTAACTCAAGGAGAGGGACAATTGAACCACCACAGATTGAATTCCTTTAGATAAAGATTGACTTCACCTACCGATGCATCAACAACCCCACCATGACACCTTCACTATGACATGGATCCCATGGTCAACCAAACACAACCATCATGGATTATCCAAGACCAAAAGTGTCTTTATAGGTTTTGTGTACATCCAAAGGCAGCACCGTCATGCTTTCTAGAAAGCACAGACTTAAACAAAATAGATTTCCCTCCATAGAGCATTTGAGAAAGTCCATCAATTTGAAATAGTTCTCTAGGTTGTGATCATTATACATATAAGAGAACATTTAACCCGAAACTATGTGATTCTCCCCACCTTTGGAGTGTTCTTATCATTAGATTTAATAGAAAAAGGGATCTCAATCCACAACACACGCTCCATAAACCACTGATTACGGGTCCTGGAGGTGGCCATCATGCTTTAACAAACATTTAACAGAAGGGATAGGGATAACCATCCATAAAAGGGTGAAAAATTAGATTCACTTTTAGACTTATACATAACTCTCATCCTGAGTTACACCCTCATACATCATAGCATTAGGCGTAAAGTCCGAAACCACTAATTAGTGTTTCAAACAAAAGATTCTACTTAAAACATCATCTTGGACATTGAGATGAACTAGGACCTTTATCAACACACAACTGAATATAATCCAGAGCTTATCAGAATTCAAATCATAACAACTCCACATTAAACATTTAACACTGAACTCAACAGTTAGATGTATCATTTAATAATATGATAGGTATGGTTCATATCAATTCATACTCACTTTAAGTTGTATAAGCATAATGGAACATCCTTCACACTGTCCATAGGTGAAAATAACCATATGTAGTCAAGTATCTGATGGACTTCCCAAAGGATTTAACTCACAACAATATTACCCCATACAACTATTAATCTGACAGATGACGTGTTGAATCTTCAAACATAGAAAATAGAATAAGAAGAGTATAATGACCTACTAAGTGGTTGATCATTCCCTTGGCATATCCAACCTACTAGAAATGAGAACTTTGAAATTATCATACCCATAGAAAGGATCAAAGAACACAAAACCATCCATCAAAACAAGGGAGTCATTTTAGAACCCAAGATTCCTACACTGGACTATAGAACCTGAATAGTACCACATAAGAAGAAAAGATATCAAGAAAAAAGAAAGGGTTTAAAATATCTAAGGGTGTTACCTATAATGGGATAGATCCTAACCAAAACAAAAAATGCTAAACCAAAAAGTGTTCATGCATACGAAAGGTAACTATACTTAAAGGCCTATCATTTAGATTCAACTAAGTAAGAAACCTATGGAAATGATTATAATTTATTTAATATAAAAAATCAAGAATAAACTCAAATACCCTTACAAAAGGGTTAAGTCTTTTATTACCACATAAGGTTTCATTTGAAGGCATCATGCCAAGACTCAAGGATTCTTTAAACATTTTAAAGATTAGCTTTAAAGAAAAACCAACACTATCTGCAAGGTAAAATAGGATAGGTATTTTAATCTCTC
Organism: Viscum album; assembly: GCA_963277665.1. Lineage (NCBI taxonomy): Eukaryota > Viridiplantae > Streptophyta > Magnoliopsida > Santalales > Viscaceae > Viscum > Viscum album. Next base: position 1,220,156,452 of record OY728147.1, read on the forward strand.
CTTTTAATCCCAATTATTCAGTGACGTCCCATTAAAATTATTCCATTTTATCACATAAACCCATTTTTAACACCACTCATTTATTTATAAAGGCTTCACACCAAAGCAGCTAAAGGAATAGTTAAAGGTCTTCCATTAATCAAGGTTGTAATAGTCAAAAATTAAACCACACTAAATTTTCATGAAAATCCATATAGATGGATATGAGCACTATAAAGGTTCCCCAAATCATAACATATGTACACCACAATGGTGTTAATCCCCAAGGAACAAAAAAGGAAAGGAGACCTATGAGGGTCCCATTAATCTATATAGAGTTCAATTCTAAGTAACCCAAGATCTTTTAAACATTTATCAACTAAAACTCTCTTACGGTTCATTTCATAACAGAGTTCCCCAACTGACTTACTAGGGTCCATTTGGAAATTTAAAAATTTGTCCATATGGGTAATTAAGCCCAAGAAAAATTAGTACAAGCCTTAATAAGGATCCCAGATCATTTAAGGTTAACATTGATCAACATTTACATCTACATTAGTTTCCTAAAGAAAATCCCATAGTAGATGGTGCAGTTTTATGGGAGACCACTCCACAAATTATAAATCACTCACACACCTTACAAATTGTGGTTGGTTCCCATCTAACCGAAACCATTTTATCTAGTATTAAGATAATATTCAACATCCTCAACAATTAAGAAAAGGTTTTAACTATAAAAAGTGAATATATATTAGTTCCATTATATGGGTTACCCTATTACCATTAATAAAGTACCAATACACCATACCAATAATAAATTGTTTCCCAATTAACATCAACCAATTTATTAGGGATAAAAGGGAGTTTTAATATCTTTAGAATTTATAAATTACACTTTATGTATATTAAGAGGATTGGTAAAGGTTTTACTATATGGTTCATCGCCTTCCAACTTATAAAGTTCCCGTAAACCTTATGAAATTGCATTTTACTCCCATTTAATCAAAACCCTCATTTATTATCCAACGATAAACAAGCACCAAAGCATATAAATTTAAAACAAGCACACTAATAAGTCACCTAAACATGGCAAGAAAGAAAACATGCTAAAGGTAATAATAGTCATGATAATAAAATTCCTAAGCAGGTAAAATCTAAGCATGTCACAAAAATAATCTAGTAAGGAATATAACAGATAGGAAGACAACCCACAAGGTACATCAACATTCTCAAATATTCTAAAAATGAAATCTAAATGGCATGTTAATTCCTACAATCCTATCATGATGCATGTAATACTTCCTCCTTGACATACTGGGCCAAGGGTAATTATTATAAATATCATCAATAAATCAGTATCGAAAATTACACCATTCTCTCAAGGTGAAATTATAATCAATAGTATTAGAAAACAACATGGACACCAATCCCATCGCTAGAAACCTGGTCATTTCCTCGTGGGTGGGGTGATCAGTCCCAGATATGGATATTTACCAAGTGTCGAAACATTCCATGTCTCCTATATACCAACCTAAAATAGTAAGACAAAGGAAATGAAATCTATTATACCAATTTTAAAAGTCTAAGACCGAATGATCACTAAAATGGAATCTAGATCGGCTACTACATGGCCTCAAATGTTCCTCCCCATATGCCAGAGGCTTCCAGCTAGTAGCAAGGGTCTAAAGAGGTGATATTGGGGAGACTATATCCTCATGATCAGAGTAGCATAGCAGTAAATCAGAAAGTAAATAGTAGAAAAAAAGGAAGCAATAATAAATGAAATACAAGAAGTGTATAAATTCTATAATAACTGAATAAAATTGTCCAATGCTAATTTAAAACAATTCATATATGATAGATGATTCTACAAGTACAATAAGTAAGAATGAAAAATAGAAATACAATGTAATAAAATAATAATTTCCCAAAGATTATATCCAATAGTATCTCAAGCACCAGCTTAGACATCTTTTTTTAATATAGATCCTAAAATAGAAAATCAATCAAGCATCAAGATTCATTCACTTCCCTTTATCCATACATATGATCATAAACTATTCTCAAGTACCAAAAGTTACCCGAGTAGGGTCTGAGATATAAATATCAGTAGGTTGGCACCCACAGTGTCTAAAACAATCCATTTCATGAAATAAATGATGGTTTTTAATACAGTATAAATGCCTATCTATAACAAATTAAACAATAGAAACTTGGTCCACATTTCTAAATTAACACTCATCCCATACCACATATTTCAGCCTAAGATGGATATCTGAAAGAAGGTACATGTGAAAGTCATAATGTTCAAACTGGCCCACAGAAAATCATCTACCAATGTAAGGAAGAAGTCTCCAATAATTTTCTTTAGGTTGGAGGTCACATTTCCATGTAAATATATAATCATGTTCAAAAATAGATATACCATGGGCATGAAAAATGAATCATACATGCATTCTATCTGTCTATAAAATCTAGTGGTGGAGTCTCAAGCCCATCCAATGTGATCTAAACAAAATCACAAGTGTCTATATGGGTATCTCTGATATAACCCAATACCTCTAAGTCCATAGAAGGATACCCAAACAGCATCTCATGTATCACTCGAGGATGGTGACTCTGAGCCCGTACCAAGTATCTCACATAGGGGATCGGGTATCACCCGAGGCATGGAATATCCATCTTTCCAAATAGGTCTATCCTTGGTTTCTCTTAAAGGGAATTTTCCACACCTAATAGTATTAAAAGATACCCAAAGATCTCATACCTGGTCAGCCAAAGTATTTCTCTTTTTGAATCAACCCAAACTAATCGTTCATGCCGAGTCCATCCATGGAATCCTTAATTTGGGACCCATATTCTCTCAAGGCCCATTGCATGTGAGCCATAGTAATCAAGGTACATATCACAAGACAACATATTTAGGTAATTTCACAACATTAAATAAAAATCTCATTCCAAAATATAACAGGATATTCATGTATCACAATTCAAGCTATAAAAAGGTTCAAGGAATTAAACACATAAATAACCTCTAAGCTATAAGATATGATCACTAGGAAACATTCTTTAAGCAAAAAAAATGGAAATACAAGAACAGGCGCATGGTATTAACATCCATCTAATCACATTTCATCAATGGAATTTATTGATTCAAGGTAACAATCTTTTCCAACCTTGGAATTCAACTCAATCCATCCAACCAACATGCATTGCAATTTAATATAAATCATGTGATATTTATGATGAAGCATGAAGCATAAGTAATTAAACATAAGGTGAGTGGAATGAAGCTCAAGCCAACCAACTATGTCATATGGCCAAAGAAAATCGGTGCTAATCCTAAGCATAAGCAAAGAAATATAAGGCACATCACATATCATTTTTCAATTAAAGACAGTGCACCTTGTAGAAGGGATTTATTATAGAAACATGACATTGTTTACCAAAAAATTCATTTGGAGTCATTTAAAATAATTTTAAGATTCTTACTCAATTGAAATTTAAGAATCATTAATTCTAAAAATGATGCATCACTGACTAGAATTAAATGAAGGTTTGAAGGAAAAAAAATAAGCACTTTTGATTTTAATGGGGGGAAAATGAGATCCTACCTCAAGAAGAAGACCAAACCTAAAAACTTTGACACTTGATGCTTTCATCGATGGCCACCGAAGCTTCTCTTTCTAACCTCTCAGCATATGTGCATTCATATATACATAAGGACACATATCCTCTATGTACATATTCGCATGGACTTTTATATGTACAAGGGGATCCTTATATATATGCTCATATATTCATATTCCCATTTACACTTACACACGTATGCATTTTTCCCATATATACATAAGAAAACATATCCTCAATATATATGTCCATTATACTGTTGGGGAATATATATATAATTGGGGAACATATATATATATACATGTCTACTTATGCATACGCAAGTAAGTCGCCTTTGAAAAATACAACCCAAAACCAACACTACAAGGTCCAAAGCACTAAAAAATATTATAAACTCAAATATTACCAAATACCCAATTAGAAATTGAGAACAAATTATGAATGGATGAAAACCTACCAAAATTTGAAGACATGTGGACCTAAATGATCTAAAAATCTTCACCTTCAACATCGAAGGCTAAAACACGCAAGGAAAATCCAAAAGAGACACACTGCAGACCCTAAAAATGGAAGAAAAACCAAAAAATTGGATTAACCCAAACCCTAGTGTTTAGACGAGCTAATTAGGGCTATGGGGAGAGAAACCATTAGCCAACCAAGGGTGAGAAGAGAGCTAGAGGCCTTTCCTCGAGGTGAAAATGGAAAATCCTAGAGGAATCATGGTGAAACGATATGGAACGAGAGCTATAAGGAGGGAGGGAAATGGGGCCATGGATAAGAGGGGGGTTCACATGATGCTGGAATGGAGTAGAACCCTTTAGGGGTTTTCTTAAAACCTAACCTAATAATAAAAATATTATTATTATTATTATTAATCATCATTATCATCATCATAACAATAATATTATTTATATTTTTATTATTAAAACATTTATTTACTTTTATTATCCATTTATTATAATTTAATTTGTTTTTATTTTAATTTTAATTGAATTAATTTGTTTTCTTAAAAACCCACTATGTGTGGTTTGGGCCACACGGTTATCCAAACTGTAACCCAACCATGAAATGAACAATGACTAGGTACTACTTAAGTGGCACTACCCATGAAGTATATGCACACGGTTAGGGTAAAATGTGTGTAGCCCATGTGACACATGTTGCTTCACTGATTTATGTTGCACGGTTTGCTTCTAGAGGACACACGATTTCTCACAAATCACGCACATCTATCATACCACCCAAACCTAGAGATTTTGGAGCCCGACACTCCAAAAAATAAACGAGACACCCTTGGAACCCCTCATGCCTTCACTGGAGTCTATAAAAAAACACTTTGAAGTGTTACAACTTTCATAATTTTGTTTCGAATCTTCGTTTGTAAAACATCTCATCCAGTAAACGAAAAAAAATCAAAATATTTTGGATTTTAATCTAATTAAAAAATATAGGACACTACATTAAAATTAAATATATACTAAAATATGTAAAAATATATTCTGAAAATAAATATTTTGATGTTATTTATCACCATAATAAAATATACTGGCTCATTGTTGTAATGGAATGGACCTCTTTATCCCCTTACATGCCAAATTCTAAGTTTTGGGGTGTCCTGGACACCATCGGTGAGTGAGGATGGCATCGGTGTCGGTGGAAGGGTGTCACCGTGGTGTAACCAATTAGTGACACCAATTGGTGTGTCTCGATCGGTGTGTCTTGATCGGTGTGTTGCCGATCAGTGTGTCCTGATCGGTGTCTCACTGATCGGTGTGTCTTGATCGGTGTGTACCAATTGGTGTGTCACTGGTCATTGTGTCCCGATCGGTGTGTCACCGATCGGTGTGTCCCGATCGGTGTGTCCCCGATTAGTGTGTCACGGTCGGTGTGTCACCGATCAGTCTCACCAACCGGTGGGTCACCTGACTGGTGCCATGGGGGGGGGGGGTTGTCGGGGTTTTCTTCCCTAATTTTCCCGTAATGCCTCTTTTAATTCTTTTTAACCTTTTAAAGTGGTTCAAGGATGTTTCTAGGCCCATAAATTATGTTTTAAATCCCCTAAGAGTTGGGAGACCCTTGACTTACCAAAATGTGTGTCTTTTAATCAGTTTCACACCCTTGTCGTGTTTTCCAGCCTCCTATGATTTCGAGTCTTTCCCATGTTACATGTTTTCCTGGTTTCAAGGAAATCTATTAACTCACAACTATTATCTCCACCATATCCAAGGAGAAATATTAAATATTAATAAATTCTAATGCGTGAAAACGCACACTTTAATGGTCAATCCATGACTTGTTTTTCATGAATTTTGAAATAACATATCCCATAAATCTTTATCGGGCCTTTATCACCAAGATATTCTTCCAAAGTCTCTTTTGTTCCCTATTGATGTGCTTGAAGTCCTTCTCCAGGATACGAGTCATGCGACCATGTTGTATCCCTTCCCACTTATCCTTTTTGGAGTTTTTCTTACTGCTAGCGCGACCACTGTTCTTGGAGCGAGAAGGAAACATCAATCCTTGATCAACCAAGTAGGGATTCTTCCTTCGCCTCTCTTTTCTGTGAATCATGCAGGGTGGGTTTGATGATGTCCCCTTAGGAAAAAGATGTAACCATGTTTAATAAAGATAATAAATGAACCCTTAAAGAATCAAGGGGTGGGAATGATAATTTTGTTGTGTTATACCTTTGTTGTTATGTATTGAATTGTATGGGCTTTTTTCCATTGAAAAATGTGACTGTTGGTGGTCCTTCCATGTGCACTAATGGTCCTCTATTTTTCTAGAAAATCTAATGATTGAATGGTTGTAATATGGAAAATGGTTAATCACGTAAACTTGATTGACTAAATGTATGACCAATGAACAAGAATACTTGTGTGATCACCTCGGTTAACCAAATGAAAAGGAGAAACTTAATGAATGGTGTGATTAAATCTAAGAACATCGTTGATCTATTATGGTGATGTGTATTGATGTTATGTATGAATCCTTGTGGGGTGACGTGGATGGGGATGGGATCCCTTGTTGTTAAGTAGTTGGTTGCAGACATGAGGCCATGTGGGGTCGTACGATGGGGCTTGGTTTGGTTCCAGTACTTTGTGGGATCTCACGGATCCCTTTTATTGTTGTGACTTTATAAGAGAACTGGGTGTGAATGATTAAATTACTACTTGGTTGTTCTTACTTGTTTGTCTTGTTGATATGCCTATTAGTTTTCTACTAGTGAAGATTTATTTATGTAACGCCCCGACCCTAGTTACCCAGAGTCTGTGCATTATTAAATAACATTGGCATGATCACAAGAAAGATCAAATCTCGAAAGACCGATTGGTTTAGTATCCTTGGAAACACTAGATATATTCATAAGTTTTACATTACATCATAAATTGAAAAACTACTACAATAAGATAATGTCTCCATAATCCACACTCATATCCCCACATATTATCCCTGCAGGTCATTCATAATTTACTTCTTCACTTCCTGGGAAAAATAAAACATAGAAAAGGGGTGAGCTCAAATGCCTAGTAAGGTTAACAATATACCAGAAACTTTCATAAATAATAATAAACATTTAAGGCTATGTATAACTAAAACAAAAGCTATTAAACTTGAACTTCAACATAGTATGGAAAAAGTAAAATGAAATAATGTCATTTACTTGTTCACATGGATATTCTACTAATCAAACAATCACATGCAATATCAATAACCACTTTCATAATGTTGGAATGCATAATGCCAGACTATCATAACCACATAGCCAAGGCCTCGTGCCAAGACTACAAATAATATTTTTCCAAGGCCTTGTGCCAAGACACTAGTTTGTCTCATGAGACCTACCGATGCATCGAGGAGTTATATCGGGCTCCACCCGTCACATATTAAGTCCAATGCATTCCCATATGAAAAGGTTTAAACATAAAATAAACATTCGTATTAAAACTAGCATACGAAATGTTATAAACTATGAATGGTATAAAAATAGCACATACATAGTCAAACATATCACAAAACCTTCAATACAATATAGAAGTTTTGTATCATAATAAATCAACTTCAAATAAGCGTAAAATCCATCAAAGGAAGTTGACATAGATGAAATAAAAACACTTCTTAGAGAAATATCGCTTTCTATTTTTGAAATCATTTAAGAGACATATAAAATAAAACATTTTCTTGAAAATATTCTTATAATCTTGTAAGGAAATCTTTGAATATTTTATAACGTCAGAAAATAACCGCACTCGCCGTATAAGTCAAAAAAACATTCTTACCTTAATTTTGTCGAAAAGGTTAAAAAGGACCTTGTTTTGAAAACGACGGAAAGATTCCTCTTATAAAAAGTAAAACAAGGGTATAAATGACTTTAACCCATATTCTTGTAAAAATGTTTTGAAATACATTTTGAAGAAACATGGATGTGGACGATAACGAGATCCCAGTAGATTATTACGTATAAACAACCTCGGATAATGAAGAGATTGTGAAATAACCATTACCTTGTACTTTTCCATGGTTGGGGTAGGTTAACCTCCTGTATAATGGTGAAATAATTGTTATTAAATTATACAGGAATCATATACATTAATATGATATCATATATGATCTTTTAATATTGATTTGATAATAATATCTTAGTATTATCGTTGTTTCGGGTGTTAACTTACTTGTTTTCTTTTATATGTTGTGTTACGTAAGACATGTTTATAAAGGATAGGTTGTATATTATTCATATCCAGAATGATATCAAGTCCTTAAACATCATTTTTAAATCATCAAATGATAATTATACTTTAATGGATACGATGGAGAATGAATCTCATCGCGTTCGTGGAGACGGTAGTCCGTACGTATGCACGAGCGACAATATCATTATTTTGATATTAAAATAATATATAAATGGATGGTATATCATATATAATGAATCATTAACATGTTATATTTATTATTTACATGAGTTACACATCATTATTATACCCATCCAAATAATATTATATTGAATAACAATTACACCACGATGTGGAGACGGTAAGTCGTACGTACGCACGTATGGTGACATGTTATTCAAAGGGTGGATAGAATACTGAATATGGATGTACCATATTTATAATAAAATCACAGTATATATATGATACTGGAGTTATTATTTTAGAATGGTAACAACAAAGGAAGAAGAAGTGGAAGAAGAAATGAACTTGGAAAAAGGGTGGTGAAATCATTACCTCTTCTTCGGGTTCTTCCTTTTGATTTGATCAAAAGGGCTCCTTAGGTTGGCTTTATGATCAAACTAAGGCGTCTAGGTTGTATTGAGGGAATTTTGGAGAGTATTTGGGAAGAGTTTGGATGAACCAAAAGGCTTTGAAGGTGTGAAGAAATGAGAAGGAGGAGTGCCCTTTTATAAGAGGGGTGAGGGGCACCTTTGGAAAAGCTAGAGATATTAGTTTATAATAAATTCATATTAGGTTTAAAATGGCTCCAAAGTTGACTTTTCAAAGGTTAAGGTGGGGATGGGTCGAAAACAACTCAACCAATAGAATTTAGACAGGTTTGGGTACTTATATTAACCTTATCTTTAAGTATTAACTCTAAGTTAATTAGTTTCACTTTTACAATGTCTCATTGTATTTTTATAAAATATGGTTAATAAACTTACTATATACATCCAAGAGACCCCCAAGTGGTCCATTAATGATGAACCTATCATGATATAAGTCTCTTGGCCGAACCATAGATTTTTAGGAATTTAATATCAATTAATAATATAATATTTGTTTTAAGAACTCTTTTATGTCAATTTTGACACTATTCAATAGTTGATTTTTTTAAAACTCATAACAGATTTATTACTTCAAAAAAAGTAAATTAAATCAATCGTAATATATCAAATTATCCTATAAAATTAGTTTAATTCATTAAAAGTTTCATATTATATTTATTTGGGTATTTATAATATCAATTAATTTAAATTTTCACTCTTTTAGTAATTACTACATCATCATTGTGTCATAAATAAAATAAATTATTTTATGTATAAAAATTATAAATAAAATATCATTATGTAGGAAATCTTTTTATCTTTATAATTAATATTTATAATCTAAAATCAAACATATATAACCCTATGTAATAATTATTTTTCTAAAAGATATATGCTTGTGTCGTTTTTGTATTCATTTTAACTTAATTAAAATAAAGTGTCCCTATCACCTACAAGTGGCACCATGGGGTCCCAAAATCGACACAAAGATGCCTATGGTCGAACATTTATCAACCAATAATGCTAAGACACGTTTTAGGGTAATTTAGTATTATTATAATATTATTTTTTTAACCCTTATTTACCAGATTTACCCTTAACCATGGTAAATAAAATATTTACCACAGTAATTATTCAAAATATCTAAAAATAAAAGTTACCTATTTACACAATTTGGACATCCTGATTCCAAATATGGAATCCATTTTTCTAAATTCAAAACACAGAAGTGGCAGAAAATAATTTAAAATTAATTCCCGCTGTCAAAACAAAAAGCGTGTTTTTAAGAGATAATAACTATCAAAAGATTGACACTTGTTTATGTTCGGTTTAATTGTAAAATTATGTCCAATGACCAACATTATATTAAATGGTAAAAATATATTCTAAATATACTTTAAAACCACTCAAATTCATAATTTATCACTATTAATTATTTTGATTAAAAAAGTTGTTTTTAATTAAAATTTAGTAATTTTCACTATTCATCAAAAATAGGAAATTTATCCGAAAAGTACCAAAATTTCACCTTAGGCTAAATTCGATATTACGAATCCAGAAATGAAGTCCATTTTAAAATATAAAATATATATAATTTCGAAAAGTAGGTATTACTATTCATAACGGCTAGTTTGATTGGTTGTGGTGTGTGTTAAAACTCAAGGTTGCGTACAACACACGCTACTGTATTATTCAAAGAAAGCATACCGTGGAAGCTTGGGATGTTTCATTTTAAATTTTTGATGTCCCCATTTAGTCAAAAAGTTAAAAATATTGTATTTAAAATGGGTTCACTATTAAAAGTTGATAAAAGTGCAATACTGAAAATGAATTTGTTCTTGCATTATATCTAAGAAACTCATAATATGGATTCTAAAATTATAAGGATTATATAAAGTTTAAAATTTAGATAATACTATTCATAACCTCTTTTGAATGGCTTTTTTTTTGTAAGTCATGGTGTGATTGAACTTGGTGTTGCGTGTAGTGCAAGTTATTGAATTATTTTGAAAAATAACACACTATGAAATCTTGGGGTGTTACATTCTCCCCTCCTTTAATAAATTGCGTCCTCGCAATTTGAAATTGTTCTTCGAAAATAAAAGGTTGAAAATAGAAAATATATTTGTGGGAAAACCCACATCGGAAATTGGGTTACTAAAATTTAGTCTTAATATGAGGAAAAGAGAAATGAAAGGGTCACCACCAAATTATGATCTCAATTAGGAGAACATTGGTGGCAATTAGAGACATATAATTTGAGGGAAAAACGTAAATATTTATAGGTAGTGATTGAGGTCATCAATCACAAACAAGTATAAAATTGAGGTCCTTAAATTCATCAATCTATGATGATTTGAAATACCATCGTTTCAACAAAACATAGGGTATTAGGATAACACATTTTTGACGTTTCAAAATATCTTAGTTGAAATCCCACATCGAAAAATGAATTAATGAGGCCTCTATTTAAAATAAAGAGTGGAAAGTATGAAGATTACCAAAAATAACACATACTAGGGTTCCATGTAGGAAAATATGGATATGGAAGAGAAATCTAACCATCAATTATCTGATGGAGAGTGGTAGATAACATGGCAATGAAAAGGCCAACAATCCCAAATCCATGAATTAGTGATGATTTAAGGTACCGTCTAGGACAACACTTTTGTTCTAAGTTCCTTTTATTAATGTTGAGGAATTTATTTATGAGATTGGCTAAGATCATAAGGAGATATACTTACTTTATAATTAGAGTTTTATCCATTAATAAATTTATACCGCAAACTCATCCTTCACTCTAAAAGATAATAGAACGTAAAAAAATTTCAATTTATACTATTCGAACAGGGTTCCAAAATAAATGAATTTATAATTCATCTACCAGATCTTTTAAAAAAACTACATTATTTAATCCAGGACATCTCGTGGGCCAGTGGTAGGTGATACACCCTTGTCGCCCTTCAGTTGCGGGTTCAAGTCTCGCAGCCTTGTCGGACGCGACGGGTAGCCGCCCGACCTCCGAGTTGTCCTTTTATGGCAATCCAAAATAATCCAAACTAGAACTATCGAAAATACTTCTGTCCAAACTCACAGTACAACATTTATAAGGAAGGGAAACATAATTTAGATCCTTTTTACCCCGTAATAGCATATGAATACCTTCATCATGTATTCTTTTAATACACTGAAACATCCTGAGTTACCATATTCCTTATTGATTACATTCATGCTCCCTTATTCCATATAGAATGCTGGATATACTTCATCAGTCCAAAAATGTTTTAAACCCCAACAATGATGGAATATACAAATCATTAATCAGTTCCAAGGTAGTCAATAATATCCAATATAATTTATCCAAAACAATCATTATTATTCCAAAATCACTACCTCAATATCAGAACTATATTATGGTTTATCATTCTCTCAACCATATATTTTCCAAAAATTTATCCTGCTATTGAGTCACTTTTCTTTGTTCCACACAATCTCAAGTCCTTAATGAAATAGTACTGCAATACAATCCTTATATACTCCATAATTATTATAACAAGTACATTGTTGATACAACACTCAATTGACATAATCAACATAAGAACTCTAATCATTCTGCTTCATCTGTGGAAGTATCATAACTTGATTATTATCCAATAACATCATTTGCGGCATAGTCTGATGACTGGGACATAGGTTTGCGTAGTGTCCAAACTCCTTGCAAATGAAGCATTGTACATTTAAAACCATTTTCTTACCCTTGCAGTCACGTACTTTGTGCCCTTTTTCTCCACACTTATAACAAACTCCCATTACTTTCAGGCAAGTTCCAGGGTGTTTCTTTCCACAGTTACCACATATGGGAAAATTTTTCTTTTCCCTCTTCCCTTTATCCATCTTTCTCTCTTCCATCCTTTTCTTCTATTGCTTCCCTTCAACGCCATAGGACTCAATAAACTCTTTACTTATCTTATCAACACATGATATTATTTCTTCATATGATGATAATACATGGGAGACTATTTCTATTATAAATTCTAGCTTAAGACCATGAAAGATATGATCCTTACTTCTCTTTGGATCATGTGAATTTCTGGAGTTCTCATTCCTTCTATTGGGTGCCATTTCTAAACAATGGAATACACTTGATCAGTTTATGAATCAAAATACATAATCCCATACTTATAAAACACTTCACATAAATTGAACTATTTATGGATATAATCCATAATCATCAAAATGTCTCCTTTGAGGATGTATATACTCATAAACCCTTCATAATGGTTTTTAAAGAAAATGATAATTATCCTAAGCATATCCCCCGGGAGTGTCGTAACCAAGAGTGCAGTAAGGCCCGTTGTCGTGCACCAGTTCCCGTTCGAGTCTAGCTCAAAGCGGTGTTTTCGGGTTTTACCCCTAGGTATATCTGTGCCAGAGCCGCCTCTACCTGCTCATATCTAGACAGGGATGTATTTCTCGGAAAACTCACAAAATCTCTACAATACCAAAACTCTAGGAAGTTCTTCTATACTAATCCTCAAAGTTCATCTTAGGTCTATGTGCTCTAATCAGAGTTTATCTAAATCTAGCTTCCAAGGTTTGTACTAAACTTACTCTGATACCAACTGTAACGCCCCGACCCTAGTTACCCAGAGTCGGTGCATTATTACATAACATTGGCATGATCACAAGAAAGATCAAATCTCGAAAGACCGATTGGTTTAGTAGCCTTGGAAACACTAGATATATTCATAAGTTTTGCATTACATCATAAATTGAAAAACTACTACAATAACATAATGTCTCCATAATCCACATTCATATCCCCACATATTATCCCTGTAGGTCATTCATAATTTACTTCTTCACTTCCTGAGAAAAATAAAACATAGAAAAGGGGTGAGCTCAAATGCCCAGTAAGGATAACAATATACCAGAAACTTTCATATATAAGAATAAACATTTAAGGCTATGTATAACTAAAACAAAAGCCTTTTAAATTTGAACTTCAACATAGTATGGCAAAATTAAAATGAAATAATTCCATTTACTTGTTCACATGGATATTCTACTAATCGAATAATCACATGCAATATCAATAACCACTTTCATAATGATGGAATGCATAATGACAGACTATCATAACCACATAGCCAAGGCCTCGTGCCAAGACTACAAATAAGATTTTTCCAAGGACTTGTTCCAAGACACTAGTTTGTCTCATGAGACCTACCGATGCATCGAGGAGCTATAGCGGGATCCACCCGTCACATATTAAGTTCAATGCATTCCCATATGAAAAGGTTTAAACATAACATAAACATTCGTATTAAAACTAGCATACGAAATGTTATAAACTATGAATGGTATAAAAATAGCACATCCACAGTCAAACATATCACAAAACCTTCAATACAATATAGAAGTTTTGTATCATAATAAATCAACTTCAAATAAGTGTAAAATCCATCAAAGGAAGTTGATATAGATGAAATCAAAACACTTTTTAGAGAAATATCTCTTTCTATTTTTGAAATCATTTAAGAGCCGTATAAAATAAAACATTTTCTTGAAAATATTCTTATAAGATTGTAAGGAAAGCTTTGAATATTTTATAACGTCAGAAAATAACCGCACTCGTTGTATAAGTTAAAAAAACATTCTTACCTTAATTCTGTCGAAAAGGTTAAAAGGGACCTTGTTTTGAAAATGACAGAAAGATTCCTCTTATAAAAAGTAAAACAAGGGTATAAATGACTTTAACCCATATTCTTGTAAAAATGTTTTGAAATACATTTTGAAAAAAACATGGATGTGGATGATAATGAGATCCCAGTAGATTATTACGTATAAACAACCTCGGATAATGAAGAGATTGTGAAATAACTCTTACCTTGTACTTTTCCTTGGTTGGGGTAGGTTAACCTCCTGTATAATCGTGAAATAATTGTTATTAAATTATACAATAATTATATACATTAATATGATATCATATATGATCTTTTAATATTGATTTGATAATAATATCTTAGTATTATCGTTGTTTCGGGTGTTAACTTACTTGTTTTCTTTTATATGTTTTGTTACGTAAGAAATGTTTATAAAGGATAGGTTGTATATTATTCATATCCATAATGATATCAAGTCCTTAAACATAATTTTTAAATCATCAAGTGATAGTTATACTTGAATGGATACGATGGATAATGAATCTCATCGCGTTCGTGGAGACGGTAGTCTATACGTACGCACGAGCGACAATATCATTCTTTTGATATTAAAATAATATATAAATGGATGGTATATCATATATAATGAATCATTAACATCTTATATTTATTATTTACATGAGTTACACATCATTATTATACCCATCCAAATAATATTATATTGAATAACAATTACACCACAACGTGGAGACGGTAAGCCGTACGTACGCACGTATGGTGACATGTTATTCAAAGGGTGGATAGAATACTGAATATGGTTGTACCATATTTATAATAAAATGACAGTATATATATGATACTGGAGTTATTATTTTAGAATGGTAACAACAAAGGAAGAATAAGTGGAAGAAGAAATGAACTTGGAAAAAGGGTGGTGAAATCATTACCTCTTCTTCGGGTTCTTCCTTTTGATTTGATCAAAAGGGATCCTTAGGTTGGCTTTCTGATCAAACTAAGGCCTCTAGGTTGTAGTGAGAGAAGTTGGGAGAGTATTTGGGCAGAGTTTGGCCGAACCAAAAGGCTTTGAAGGTGTGAAGAAATGAGAAGGAGGAGTGCCCTTTTATAAGAGGGGTGAGGGGCACCTTTGGAAAAGCTAGAGATATTAGTTTATAATAAATTCATATTCGGATTACAATGGCTCAAAAGTTGAATATTCAAAGGTTAAGGTGGGTATGGTTCTAAAGCAACTCAACCAATAGAATTTATACAGGTTTGGGTACTTATATTAACCTTATCTTTAAGTATTAACTCTAAGTTAATTAGTTTCACTTTTACAATGTCTCTTTGTATTTTTATATAATATGGTTAATAAACTAACTATATAAATCCAATAGACCCCCAATTGGTCCATTAATGATGAACCTATCATGATATAAGTCTATTGGCAGAACCATAGATTTTTAGGAATTTAATATCAATTAATAATATAATATTTGTTTTAAGAACTCTTTTATGTCAATTTTGACACTATTCAATAGTTGATTTTTTTGAAACTCATAACAGATTGATTATTTCGAACAAAGTAAATTAAATGAACCCTAATATATCATATTATCCTATAAAATTATTTTAATTCAGTAAAAGTTTCATATTATATTTATTTGGGTATTTATAATATCAATTAATTTAATTTTTAACTATTTTAGTAATTACTACATCATCATTGTGTCATAAATAAAATACATTATTTAATGTCTAAAAATTATAAATAAAATATAATTCTGTAGGAAATCTTTTTATCTTTCTAATTAATATTTATAATATAAAATCCAACATATATAACCCTATGTAATAATTGTTTTTCTAAAAGATATGTGCTTGTGTCATTTTTGTATTCATTTTAACTTAATTAAAATAAAGTGTCCCTATCACCTACAAGTGGCACCATGGGGTCCCAAAATCGACCCAAAGATACCTATGGTCGAACATGTATCAACCAATAAGGCTAGGACACGTTTTAGGGTAATTTAGTATTATTATAATATTATGTTTTTAACCCTTATTTACCAGATTTACCCTTAACCATGGTAAATACAATATTTACCACAGTAATTATTCAAAATGTCTAAAAATAAAATTTACCTATTTACACAATTTGGAAATCCTCATTCCAAATATGGAATCCATTTTTCTAAATTCAAAACATAGAAGTGGCAGAAATTAATTTAAAATTAATTCCCGCTGTCAAAACAAAAAGCGTGTTTTTAAGAGATAATAACTATTAAAAGATTGACACTTGTTTATGTTCGGTTTAATTGTAAAATTATGTCCAATGAACAACATTATATTAAATGGTAAAAATATATTCTAAATATACTTTAAAACCACTCAAATTCATAATTTATCACTATTAATTATTTTGATTAAAAAAGTTGTTTTTAATTAAAATTTAGTAATTTTCACTATTCATCAAAATATGAAAGTTATCCGAAAAGTACCAAAATTTCACCTTAGGCTAAATTCGATATTCCGAATCCAGAAATGGAGTCCATTTTAAAATATAAAATATATATAATTTCGAAAATTAGGTATTACTATTCATAACGGCTAGTTTGATTGGTTGTGGTGTGTGTTAAAACTCAAGGTTGCGTACAACACACGCTACTGTATTATTGAAAGAAAGCGTACCATGGAAGCTTGGGATGTTTCATTTTAAATTTTTGATGTCCCCATTTAGTCAAAAAGTTAAAAATATTGTATTTAAAAAGGGTTCACTATTAAAAGGTGATAAAAGTGCAATACTGAAAATGAATTTGTTCTTGCATTATATCTAAGAAACTCATAATATGGATTCTAAAATTATAAGGATTATATAAAGTTTAAAATTTAGATAATACTATTCATAACCTCTTTTGAATTGATTTTTTTTGTAAGTCATGGTGTGATTGAACTCGGTGTTGCGTGTAGTGTGAGTTATTGAATTATTTTGAAGAAATAACACACTATGAAATCTTGGGGTGTTACAATTTAAATGGAATCACTTGAATATGATAACAAGAATGGGTTCAATGGAGAATCATTTTCTAAGAATGAGTTGTGCTCTGGTTGTGGTTGTCGTGATTTTGTATGAATGAATAGTAATGAGGGTGTTTGTGTGTGGGCTGGTTTTGGAACCCTTAGGTTGGGATGAGTGCTTTTTTACCTATACATATAAATTTAGTTTTGTGTTTCTTATTCTCACCCCACCAAAGTTGATCACTTCATGTCTAACACCCCCATTTCATGGGAAAGGGTGTTTTTTACAACATCCTATTGGGTGGACGGTTATTGGGTCCTTTATGACCCCTCCTCTGAGTATCCCAAGACTCTCCAGGCATGTTTTGACGGCTTGAGTTCCATTATATCCCACGATTCTTCGGGCAGGGTGGTTGTGGTGGTTGGACCAGGTGTGTGCGGGTGGGTTTATTTCCCAAGTGTCTTCGAGATGAGGCTCAGGTGTCTTCGGTCATGGAGGTGGTTTCTCTATCCTAGGTGTTTGTGGGAATCGTTACGTATGGTTGTGTTTTCCCAAGTTTCTATGGGAGGGATGTATGGTTGTGGTGGCCCAGGTGTATGCGGGTAGGATATGTGGTTGTGGTGGACCATAATATTGTTGTTGGGGAGGTAGTGCGACTGCAGTGAAAATGGAAGGGGAGGTCTAACGCATAGGATGTCTTCAATAACCAGTGTAAAAGTGGTGTTGGGTACCCAAAATCGATGTTCTATTACTATTACTTACTTAACTTGTGTTATTTGGGGAGTGTGCCTTGGTGAGGCTGGGTGAATAGTTTCCTTGTTAGATGTTTTGGTTACCTCTAATTTCTCATGGGGCATTAGAATTCCTCCCCACTTGTGTACGAGAGATTTTGTTTTTCCCTATTGAGTATACTTGTATACTCCCCCTATGTATATAAAACTATTTTCAGGTTTCTGGGAGGACTTTGGGGACCATGCAGGACAGTACTAGCTCAGACATCGGGATAGTTTTCGTTATTGATTTCCATCTTTTGGTACATTCCCTTTAGATTTTTTTGTACTTTTATGGGTTTATATTTGAACATGCATATGGGAATGGGTTTTGGATTTACTTTTACCTTCATTTTTGGAGTTTTTTGGTTTTTTACCATCGTATCTCCTGATCCTACTAAAAAAGGGTAATGCCTTCCATATTACATGTGATTTTATACCCTTGGTGTTAGTCACCACTCTGGGGCCTATTGAAGTCAGGAAACAGGGGCCATTATCTCTCCTTCAACTTGAGGAAGAAAGTGACTTGTAGTTTTTTGTCCCTTCCATCATCTTGTTGAAGGCGGGTCATGATAATTATATATTTAATTTTTCTATGAGAAAAATTCAACCTGATTTTTCACCAAAGATTTCCACCATAGAGTCTTGGAATCCAAATCCACTATTATTTAAGACTACCTTTTTCTCATTATAGATCTTTAAATTTGGTATTTATCATGTGGATATCAATATGATACTAGTGAATCAAAGTATAATGATTTTTATTATGTTTTATCATTCATTTTCAGTTACTGGTTTTTTCTCTTTTTTTGGATTTTATATTATTGTTCTTTGTAACAGATCTCACTCCACCCACAAAGTGTCCATTAAGAAAATACAGAAAAATAAATTGGATTAATTGATCATTATATGACACAATGTGATATTATAAATCATTATAATAGTTAAAGTCTATAAGAAATTGTTCATTTCATATACAAATGGGTAATTAATGAAATATACCAAATGTATTTTATATAGTATATAGTTCATAGAGGGGAGAAAACTATAACAAAAAAAAGAATATCATATGGCTGAGTATATGTTCTTCTTAATTAGGAAGACCTACAATGTCAAATTATAAGACTTGGGGAGTCTATTCACTGAGAGAGAAGGGGTTAAATCAATGAATATTTTTCTCTTGTTATTATTTTTAAAGTTTTCATTCCCACACTATGAAAAATACCATCAGTTTAAATTAGTGTGTGATAGTTTTAAAAAATTCCCTAATAATCATATTCTATTGTGATATATAACACACTTCTCTCTTTATCTCAAAGAAATGTATAATGAAAATAAAAACAAGAAAGAGACACTTTAAATTTTACTTAGTTCACCCATATTGGGCTACGTCTAAGGAGTATTAACTCAAAAATATATTAGTGTACCAGTATTTACTAAATAGAACTTATGTTTACAAGTTTTAAGTTGTATCACTATCCCCCCTATTTTAAAACCAATTACAACTAAGAACATGCTACTATCTCAATAGATGTGTACTCACTATTCCATTTGAATAATTTTAAATAATATTAATTAGCATATAAATTATTAACACTAACATTTGTGGGACATGAAGTCCATATTTCATCAAAGAGATGAATTTCTATTTATGGTATAATATTTTACATGAAAAATATGCTCCGCAAAAGATCGATCACATTAGTTCATCATGAAAAACATTATTTATTGTTTTTTTATTCACTCCTACTAGTTAATGTAAGTTTCTTGTGATTTATCTCTATATTCAAAATTTATTTATGTACACCTGGTTAGTATAATTTATTTTCACAAGAAAGTGTTCCATGTGATTATTTTTCAAAACTCCAAACTTTTTGAAAACAAAATGATTAACTCTTATATTAATCCTATAAATTATTTTTCCCAACTTAATGGTATGTTTAGGGGTTTATTTATAGGAAAAAGACCCCAACATACACACTCTATGTAAAATTATCATGCTTCCAAAAAACAAATACTCTCATTTTTAAATGAATATGTATGCATAAAATGATCCTTTGTGTTATAATATTTCATAGTTCATTTCAATAGTAGGAACAATTCTACCCAAGTAAAATTTCAGTATGCCGGAATAATATATTTTTTATATCCTAGGAATAAATCCACCTCCCTTTCAAAAATTACATAGTCTTTTATGAGTTTTGAAAAAAAAATCATATGCGCATATGACTCTACATACTTAATTAATGATTTATTGACTCCATATAATTCTATCACATTTTCCTTTTTCAAGGTAATTATTTCATTGGCTTTTTTATTTTTCTCTATATTTTCCATGAAGATGCTCAATTGAATCTAAATTTTTTCAACAAACACAAAACAAACTCCAATTTCTCCAGAAATCATATTTCATGAAAATATCACAATTTTCTTTTCTATGAATCTTTTAAAAAACCCAAAATCAAAAATCAAAAAACACATTTGAGAGATTTGGGTTAACAATATCTCCCTTTTTGTTGAAAATGCTCCAGACACTAAGATTATTGTTCAGAAATATTCTCACACTCTTTATTTTAAGCTCAATATAATTCCAAAAACATTATATAGTGATCAAGGATTAACTTAAGAAGCACCCTAATCCCACATGATCTATTCCCATAATGAAAAATAAAAGTAACATGAAAAGTCATCAATTAATCACTTCATTTGAGTTGCACCACCCGGTGCTTGATATCCTCTTTGAGCACAACTTTATGCAACTTTATATTTTCTCCCCTTGATTCATTAATTAATTAATCTCCTAAAAAATTCTACCTTTTTCATCACTTAATATATATTCCACTTTGATCATAATGATTGAAAAATATCTCCCACTTTTTCAAAAATCCAATGGTCACTTCTTTGTATGCTATATGAAGAAACATAAACATTCTCAAATAAAACATTAGAGAATCAAATACACTCCTTCAAGAGTTGGGGTTCCAAACCCAAACTATATTAGTTTGGGGATTCAATTAAACCCTAATAACTATCTCATACTTCTCAAACATCTCCTTAGGAAAGGCCTTTATTATTATATCCACAACTTGAATTTCAGTAGGTGTTTACTCCAACTTTAGTAACCCTCACTCAACCTTCTCTTTAATGATGTGATATTTTATCTTAATGTTTTTTTCATTAAATGACATACATTACATTCAATAATATTAATAAATTTTTCGATATAAATTTTTTTTTAAAATAATATATTCACATCAACTACAATATTATCAAGTTGTTTCCTTGTCCATAAAAATTGATTACATATTTGAGTGGCTACAATGAATTCAGTTTCCATAGTTTTAAATGGGATTCAATATCATTTCTTTCTTTACTAATAAATACCTAATTGTATCTAAGATAAAATTAATCACTAGATGTATACTTTCAATTATCCATTGAACTATCCCAACCTATATTTTCACTATAGAAAAAATTGTATTTATTCACATTTTGGTTTTATATTTAGAGGAATTTATTAATGTGGAAAAAAAGTTATCAGTGTTTTGTAAAAACATGTGGAAATGTTGTATCATTAATTTAGATACATTTAAAAAATCCAATTTAGTTTTTTTTGTTTTTACATTTTTTCATATTTATAATCATGGATAATTCATTTATCATTTCTTTGTAAAAACATTGGTAAAAAGTGTGTCTCTAATTTAATTGGATTTATAAATCTCGTCAATTTATCCATGTTTGTGAATTAGAGTGATTTATTCACACACCATTTACCTAAAATTTATTTAAATGTAGTTAAATTGTATATTATTTAGTTTCTTTCCTTATAAACATTTCTAATTAATTTTTTCTAATTTCTTGTCATAATTTCTAATTTTTTTATGATTTATTGAATTAAAGTTTTTAGTTTTTTTAGACCCACACACTCAAACCATTATTCTCGCCCCATCCCTTGTGTGATGTAACCCTTGAGTGTGAAAAATATTTTTTGGGTGAGTATCATTTCAACTTTTATATAACATTTTGAGCTTGTTTTAAAGTTACTTGAGAGGGTTTAGAGTAATTAAGGTGGATGAAACCAAAAAAATGATAGATTAGTGGAGGTATTATATCTTTTTATACTAAAAAAATCTCATCGACTAGCCAGTGGGGCTATTGGGTAGAAGTTAATCTACCTAGTATCCATTGGGAAGCTGGTGGAGGCCATTGGCTAGTCAATGGAATCCTTCAAATCCCAAAAAACATACCAGGTTTATAGTTGTTTTTTTACACATGAAATTTATCCATTTTCTCATTTTATTAGAACTATATTAACCTCCAAGAACCTAGGATCCCTCATCCCTTGATTTTGGGTCCCTCTACTACCATCCATCTCTTATGTTCATTGTCTGCACAATGGTTCAATCCTGCGCTTCCAATCTAGTGAGTTATTTTTTATTCTATATCAATCCCCTTATATTCTCTTTAATATAAACCAATTATATATTAGATTTATTAGTCATATCTAGGGTTTTTTGGATTTTCTAACAATTTTTTGTTGATCATTAATAGAATTGGAACCCAGATTGAAGGAATTAGAATCTTTACATCAAATGGTCCTAGATAATTTTCAACAGTAAGTATTCTTGGCTATATTGATCTTAACATAACTTTTGGGTGTTTTTTCTCCTAAACCACGATCCTATATTTATAGATATTATAAAAAAAATTAATGGTTCTAGTATTCAGTGTTTTTTATCCTTGGATGATGATACTTTCTATAGATATTTATTGTACCTAAGGTAATAATCCATTGCCTTTAGTACATGTTATATAGCTTTTTGGCATGATTGTTTGAAAATGTGCATAGCCTTGTGAAACCTATGTTTGATTCTTGATCACATGAGATGTGTGTATGTAGCCCTGAGACCTATTATTGTGTTTATTTCTTGTTTTTTTTATGATTATGGTACTTTGTTGATATGATAGCATGTTGGTCTATTATTTTTTCTTGTATCATGTGTGATGTTCCTATATATTCTATAATTGAGCATAAAAGGTGAGCCTCAAATACTATCCCTTAAATGGGTTGTTTCAAACTCTTGGTCAACATTAATTTAGGCTATCCCTTGAAGTAGAATGGGTTGGACATGTTTTTAGATTATCCCATCGAGGGGGTGTGTTAGGTGGTTGACTAATGTTTCTTCTAGTATGGAGCCGAAGTTGGTTTTTATAGTCTTTGAGGACCCAACATACATATTTTGATTGTGTGATATACTTTCTGCTTATACCTATTATGTTTACATTCATGGAATGCACAAGTATATATTATTAAATTATTTTAAGAGTCTTTGGGGGGTTTTCTATTGAGTCTTACACTCACACCCTACTCATGAATTTTAGTGAACTTGTAAATTTAATGTTTAGGGATATGGTGAAGGGAAAAACATTGTGGTAGATGGTTGAGGATCTTTAGCTAGAGGTTTCATTCATTACTAGATGGACCTTGTGATATTTGTTACTTTTTTTTGTTTATTTTCTTACCTAGTACATTGATCCACTTCCATTGGGGATGCATTTTTCTTTTCTTTTTTTGTTTACAAGTATGACATGCTAAGTTGATACTATGTGGGTCTGTACTTATTGATTCTGTTTCTAATCGAATGATTAATTGTTAATTCATTTTTTATTGATTCATTTTTTATCACTTACACTATTCTGCTATGATTTTTACCTTCTACTGAGGGAATAATCTCTATGAATTTCTCTATTGGTTCTCATTTCTAGTTGAAACCCACTTTCATATGTGGATGTGTGCATGTGGTCATGTGGAATTTCAACCTAAACATGGTGGTTTCGATCTGTGTGTTACAAAATAGTATTAAATCACTCGGTTCACTAACTTTCTTATTCTCTTTTACTTGACTTGGGATTGGGTAGACAAGAAATAATATGGTTAGAAATTAGGTATAGTAATAATGTCACTCCCTATCCATCATTATATAGTGAACCTTCAATTTTTTATAAAGTGGTAGTTTATGTTCTAATTGTTCGATGTTACCTTTGATTTAAATTCACCTTGGGTGATGAACATGGTGCTGGTATACTGATTTATAGAATTTGGCTTGCATTAATAAATCATGTTTAGGATTGTAGTATCACATGTAATATGTCTCTTTCTTTCATTAGATAGATCCCAAATAGTACGTTTCTTATTGTAATTGTAATATATGATTTTGGTGCATTATTTCTTGTATTCTTTTACTTGATCCTAAGTATTCTATACTTGAGTGTGTGTGTGTGTGTGTGTGTGTGTTATTGTGACTGTCTTGTAGGTATTGGAGGCTTGAATTGGGTAGTGAGTTGTACTTAGGGGGTTGTACATTGTCTTCTGGGTAGCCTCCTAGGTTGAACCTCATTATGAGCCCTTATGTGCCATTATAACCAATAAATGGTCTTCTTGTTACGTTTTTGGCTTTATAGAAGGTTTGATATGAAACTTAAGGAAATTTAACCTCATAAACATCTTGTACAATAAGTTTTACCACCTATTTTTTAGGAGGATGTAACTGAGCATGTTACCTTGGTTTCTATAGTGGGTTAAGCTATAGAACCTATCCTACCAACAATATTTCGACTAGTTCATGTTCAGGGAAAAGGATCCCCCATGGGTAGGCTACTGATGGTTTATTATACTCATGACTTCCAACTCTATCGCCCCACCCCCATCCTTATATGACACTAGAGGACTCTAGGATGAATAGAACTAGATATAGGTCATCAAGAGGATTCTTGAATTGATGGTGACCCCAGAGAATAGGAAGGTTAAGATTGAAACCTTTATGATTCAAGTTGAAATTGGATGATACTAGGATTCCATGTTTTAGGATATTATATTTGAAGGGATGATGTGGGTGACATTTAAGGATCTCTTATTTGAGGAGTTATGTACTAATTCACTGAAGTTTGATCATTCTTAGGTGTTGTGGAGAGCCAAAAAGGGATGATGACAATGTCCTCCTATCTAGCATTATTCACCAAGTTGTTTCATTTTTCTCCTATTCTGGCTAGGAACAAGGCTTAGAAATAAAATAAAGTTCAAGATCAGTCATCGTCTATAAATTAAGTTCTAGGTCATGAACTTTGATATGAAGACCTATATCAATCCTACTATATCACTTGGAACAAGATAAGATGAAAAATATCAAGGCATAGATTAATGACATTGAAGAAAAAGGATTTAAAATACTAGGAACCTACCCTTGGGATGCTTCAGTGTTGTTCTTCAATAAAGTGGGTGGTAGTCTTGGGATTTGTGTAGACTACTAGAAATTGAATCAGATCACTATAAATAACAAGAACCCATTTCAAAGAATTTAGACCTTTTTTGGTTAATTGAGAGGATCCCAATGGTTCTCAATGATTAATCTACATTATGGATAAGATTATATTAGGTTTATAGAAGAATATATATTAAAGAACGTTTTAGAATATGTTATGAGTTGTATGAGTATTTCATTATTGACTTTAGACTAACGAATACCACGATAGTGTTTATGTCCCTCAATAATAAGACATTTCACCTAACATTAGGCAGATTCATCATTTTTTCATTAATGAAATACTGATATATTCTAAGACATAAAAATCACAAACCAAACACTTGACAAATATTTGAGCACATTGGATTTACATCATGTATTCAAAGTGTCACTTCTAGATATAATTGGTGCATTTTTTTGGGCACGTGGTTTCTCAAGAAGAGATATTTGTTAATAAAGATATGGTATATAATGTTATGTCTTGATAATGAAATGGTAATGTGTTCAAGATTTATAGGTTTTTAGGTTTGTTGGGTACAATAGGGGGTCATTGAGGACTTCTCTCACCGAGAAACACCAATGAACACACTTTCTGCAAAGGGATTAAAGTTTGTATGGAAAAAATATTATGAATATGCCTTCTTATATTTGATAAAAAGATTGACATTGTATCAAATCCTGGTTTTTTTAATATCGGAGTTGGATATGTAGTGTATTTAGACAGGTCTAGCATTGGCATGGGAGTTATTCTGATGTAGGGTGATAATGTAGTTTCCTATGGGTCTCTTCAGCTTTGAATCCATGAGTGGAATTACCCTATTCATGAAATAGAGTTTTCATTTTTGGTATATGATTTTAAATTTTTGTGACACTACCTCTTTGGAAAGAGATATTTTGTATATAAAAACTATAAAATATTTTGATATATTTTCTCCCATCATGACCTGAATCTTCATTATAGGCATTAGGTAAAATATATGTAGATGTCCTAATTATAAAGGTGTTATTTAACAAGAAATTATTCCTATTTTTTCATTTTATTAGTAATATCCCACACCCCCAATACCCTAAAATCTCCCATCTAGTAATGCACCTTTATTCTCTAAAACCTTCTTAAAAATCAAAATGAATTTCCATTAATGCCTAGAAGTGGATAAGAGTCTCAGATCATAAGAGGGGAGGTTAAAAATGAGTATTTAGGGGTATAAGGCAGAGCTAAACTCTAATTTTTAATGAATTTAATACACATCAAATGTTTAGGATGCACATTTTGATAAATCATGTGCATGATGTTATCTCTAAACCACCACCTCTCATGGTTTTCACATGGTTTGAAAAATATTTCACCAACCATGATTTCCCCTTTTCATCTACTTTAAAATTTTTGTCAAGGGTACTCATACATTTTGGATAAACCATGTTCCAAATGTGTTTCATCACAGTGACTACTAGAATCTATGGCATGGTTTACTGTACATGTTTTATGGTTTCTCTTAATTGTTATCAATTCATGTACCCTTAAAAACCCTTCCAAAATACTCTAGAACCATCTAGAAACTTTTTAAACTCAACCCAAACATTATACAACTTTAAAATAAATAATAAATCATAATTTACTTGAAACTAAGGGTGTTGCATTAAGGAAAATGTCTGGATTATTTCTTATAAATATTGGGGTGGAGGACAGTTTTCATGACCCAACCTACTAGGGTACGCTTCGCCTATAGCATGCCAAGTGTGACACCCCAATCCTTCCTCCAATAGGCTAGGGGATATTGAAAAGTTTCAAAATCCATAAAATAAAATGGGAGGCCTTGGAATAATATTCCTTTACATACTCACACAACCATCTCCTTGTGAAATTTCAAAGGAATAATAAAAGAATATAACATTTAGAGTAAAACCAAGCATGAAATTTTAGGTTTCGGGTGCAGTGGAAGCATGGTTGGGCCGGTACCGAAATTGAATTTTTACCATGATCAATGATTATTTCAGGATAAATATGATGATGAAATACAGTCTCCATTGAATAGAATAAAATATTCAGATAAAGAAGAAAGAGGCCCGAAACCTTTAGAGAGGATCTTGCACATCATGATTATAATTTATTTAATTAATTTCATAACGAAAATAATACCTAGATTTTCATTATTTTCTTCATTGATGATGTTGATCATCTAGAATGGCCCTATCAAATTATCTTATTGTGCTTATAAAGATCCAAACTAGAATCCCTCTAGCTATGATACAAATATGATCTGATGGCCTCTGATTGAAACCACTCATTCTTTGGGTACTAGTGTGGTGAAGCGAGTGTGTTGTGTCAGTCGTTCTTGATCACCTGTTCTTTGGGCTTGAAGAAAATCCCTCATTCTTGAGAGGGGAGGGAAGATGATTCAAGAGAGAAATTTTTTAGCTCAAAAAATATCAATTCACAGGGTGTACAGTTTGGTACATGGCACAATAAATGTATGTGTCTATTTATTAACAGGTCGCTTCAGTTACAATATTTAATTTTGTAATAGCAATTAAATACATCCATAACCTTAGATAAAACTCATGATAATAATAATAATGTCCTGTCATTATTTATGGTGTGACAACTTACACAAAAAATAATTATAAATAAAATCCCGTGTCATTAAATAATAGCATCTTTATTTTAATTTTTTCCAACTAGTTAAATAATTATTTATCATCTTGCAAATAATTAATTTATTACTAGACCGGACTTGGTCCACTTGAACTCCAATTCCATTTATTGAACATCTGAATAAATAAATAAATAAATTATTATCTTAATTAAATATTTTATTTACAAACTAGTAAATAAATATTTATTAAATAGTCAATAAAATAAATAAATATATTTTACCTACAATCTAATGAATAAATATTTATTTAATTTATGAAATAATTTTAACTTGAATAAAATTATTCCACTGTCTTGAGAATAAAATTTATTAATTAAATTCAAATAGAATTTAATCAAGACCACTAGAAACACTTGGTTTGTGACCCTCTAGGATTCTTTCTCGTTGTCATTAGTCGGGCTTGCCTAAAGTTCAAGAGTATTATCTAGAAATGAATCAAGGAACCCAAGAGAAAGAACTTAAAGTCGCAAAAACAACATCCACATAAGAATTCTCACTGTGCAATATAATCCCTTTGTCATAATATCTCATCAAGCATGTTTCCTAATAGTGTCATCAACTTTTATGCTTGATACGTCATTCTTTGACTACCTCAAATAAACTCATTGTTACACCATGGCCATGGAATTTTGCATGAAGATTCTATTTCAATAAATGGTATGAGATATCAACTTACAAAAATGGAAGGTAGAAATCCTTTCTCAACTTATCCAATAATAACATGCCACTCATGATGCACCCAACATGCCCTACTTTCCACCAACTTTTTGTGTGATGGTTTTTGTTAGTAAATCAAAGTGCATGAGTCATGACACGTATTAATGATAATTTTAAGTCTATGTATCATTACACACACTCACATATAGAAATATCCAATAACACCAAAACATGCATAATTTCTACAAGAGGGTCTGTTCTCATAATCTCTTGTCTTGGAGATTACCAAGTGAGAACTTCATAAGAGGAAGTCTCATCTTCTTACGAGTAATCACAGCTGATGGTCTGCATGTTATGTGTCCCATCATAGAATTTCATCCAACCATATAAATATATTTAAGAATATTGTTATAGAATTTAAAATTTCTCATTATAGTAGGGAATTATCTTAACCTTATCAATGAAACAAATACTCTAGTACATTATTACATCATGTCCATGCAGAACAATGAACAATATGTAATAATATGTTTATTATTTAAATAATTTAAATATCCATGTAATCAAAGTACAACCAGTTGGTTCTAGTACACCAACTCTTATAAACTCTCACTTAGACTAGAGCCAACTGCCTACGACTTTCAGTTCACTAGACCTCATATGGTGATCATGTTTCTGCTGAGTCAAGGATTTAGTCAAGGGTTTCATCATGTTGTCTTCTGTTGAAATACTTCTCACTACAACTTCACTTCTCTGAGAAAAAACCCTCAAGAGATAATAATTCTGAAGTATGTGCTTCATCCGCTGATGTGAACTTGGATCTTTTGTGAGAGCCACTGCTCCAGTATTATCACAGTACAGTGTGATGAGATCTTTACTGCAAGGTATCACATCCAGATTTAGGATGAAGCTTTCATCCAAACTTCTTCTTTAGCTACCTCAAAAACTACGATATACTGAAACTCTACTATAGAATCTGCAACTAAACTCTACTTTGATCTCTTCCAGCTCACTACACCTCCATTCAAAGTAAACATCTATCCTGTTTGTGACTTCATGTCATCTTGATCAGTCTAGAAACTAGCATCTACATATACTATGATGACTAATTCCTCATATCCTCCATAAACTAGGAATGTATCCTTAGTATGCCTCAGATACTTTACGATAGTCTTGACTTCCATCCAATGGTGGTCACCTGGGTCATCTTGATATTCAATTCATAGGCGACATCCAACCTAGTACAAATCATGGCATACATGACTAACCCATTCACTGATTCATATGGAGTGCTTTCCATTATCTTTCTTTCTTCATGTGTCTGAGGACACATTTTCTTGGAAAGATGAATATCATGTGATGTTGGTAACAATCCCCTCTTGGATTGTTTCATACTGAATCTCTTCTGTATATTATCAATGTATGTACTTTTACTTAGGCCCTATAATATCTTTGATCTATCACGATGGATCTTGATCCCAAGAATACATGATGCCTTTCCCAATTCATTCATGGAGAATAATTGATTCAACCATGACTTGGAAGGCTGTAAGACCGGTATCTCATTTCCAATAAGTAATATGTCATCAACATATACTATTAGGAAAATGATTTCACTCCCACTAAACCATTTGTAGACACAAGGCTCACATTCATTCTTGATAAAACCAAATTTCTTTCTGGATTCATCATAACAAATGTTCCATGACCTAGATTCTTTCTTTAATCCATAAATGGATTTCTGTAACTTTCATAACTTATTGGAATTCTTTGGAGTCATAAACCTTTCAAGTTGGATCATATAGACATATTTTTTAAGGTTCCCATTAAGGAGGGTTGTTTTGACATCCATTTTCCAAATCTCATAGTCATGGTAAGCGGCAATGGCCAATAGAATTTTTATGGATTTCAGCATTGAAACTAGTGAAAAGGTTTCATCATAGTCAATACCTTGATGTTGTTTGAACCTTTTTGAAACCATTCATGCCATATAGGTATTGACTTGTCCTTCCATGTCTAGTTTTTTTTTGAATACCCATTTTCAACCAATAGGTTTTACATAAAATTGAGGATCTACCAAAATCCATACTTGGTTTTGGTACATGGAATCCAATTCAGAATTCATGGATTATTGCCACATGGAAACATTTGTGCCACTTACTTATTCCTTGTAGGTTAGAGGATCATTATTATCAACTAATAATGAGTCACCATCCTTCATAACTAGAAAACCATACCATTCTAGTTCTATAACCTCTCTTTTAATCCTACATAGTTCTTGTATCTCTAGAACAGTTCTTTCTTCTACAGGGATTTTTAGATTCTGCTTCTATACCAACTCTTGTATATCTTGAACCGCAACTTCATCGAAGTCTATCTCACTACCCCTATCTCTTTTGGAGATGTGATACCTATCAAGGAATATGGTGTGTCTTTCCACTATAACCTTTTTTCTGAGGGTTTTCATAGGTAATATCCTCTTGTTTCCTTGGGGCATCCTATAAATGTACACTTTGTGCCTCAGGGAGAAATTTTTTTACCTGAAGACGCCTTAACAAATTCATCGCTTCACCACACATGTAAATTCGATAACATTGCTTTCTTTCCACTCCAGAACTCATATGTAATAACATTTATCAATTTAGTTGGTACTTGGTTCATTATGTGAATATCTATTTATAACGAATATCCCCAAAAGGATAATGCAAGACTCACATGACTCATCATTGATCTCACCATGTCTAAAAAGTTGTGGTTCCTCCTTTCGCTCAAACCAATCCACTGGGGTGTGTAAGGAGTAGTGAGTTGGAATATGGTCCCAAACTCCTGTAATTAATCAATGAAATCTTGATTAAGATATTCCCCACCCCGGTATGAGTGGAGTTTCTTAATCTTCTTACTAAGTTGTTTCTCAACTTCATTCTTATTTTCTTTAAAATTATCAAAAGAATCTGACATATACCTCAATAAGTATATATATCCATATCTACTAAAATCATCAGTAAAAGTTATGAAGTATGAGTACCCTCCCCTTACTTCAACTAGAAATGGTCCACACACATTGGTATGAACTAATTCAAGAAGTTATTTATCCCTTTCACCTTTCCCAATAAATGGGGATTTGGTCATTTAGCCTTATAAACATGCATGACATACACCAAGTGTTTTTAGTTCAAAAGAATCTAAATATCTATCTTGATGTAACTTTATCAAGTGATTTTCGTTTACCTATCCTAACCGGTGATGCCAAAGTAGGGTGTGGTATGAGTCATGTAAAGTATCTTTGTTATCGATTTCCATTACTTGGTTTGTGTTATCCAACAGATAAATACTGTTGTATAAATGTGCCCTACCAAAACAAATATTGTATTTGTAAAAGAAGAAACATTCATTTACAAACCTGAAAAGAAATCCATATGTATCTAATCTGGATACATAAATAATGTTTTTAGTAAAAAACGGTGCATAATAACAACCCTTTAACACCAAGAACATCCCAGTTAGCAAAGTGAGGTGGTAATCCCTGAAAACTACAATAGAATGTCAAGCTCCATTAGCTGCTGGCAGATCTACCTCCCCTCAGTCAATCTTCCTGAATCAACTTGTCCCTATATTTGGACACATATGTGATCACCACAAGATGTATCTAATACCCAATTTGTAGAAATAGATAGATTTCATTCAATAAAAAATGCACCTGAAGCTTCCCCTTGCTTCTTAGGTTGGGTGCAGTTCTTATTCCAGTGGCCTTTCTAGACACATCTGAAACAAATAGCCTCATGTTTCCTTTCCTACCTTTTGATATTCCTTTTCTTGGAAGGCTGTAAAAAAGCTTTGGGCTTAAATATATTCGTCTTACCTTTACTCTTATTCACCATAAGGATAGAAGTATTTTTGCGCTTCATATCTTTTTCCACATGGAGAATGAAGATAAGAATATCATATAGAGACTTCTAAATGTTTTTCATGTTGAAATTGAAAACAATGTTGGAAAATCTCTGTGGGAGTGATGTGAGAATGAGATCGATGCCTAGTTCTTTGGGAGTTTAAACCCTAGAACCTCGATGCGCTCAATGTATCCAATGAGCTTGACTACATGAGGCCTAGCTGGGGAACGCTCTCTAAGCTTACTCTGAAAGAGTGCCTTGGAGATCTCAAACCTTTCCTGTATTGATCTCTCCTTGTAAATACCATAGAGGTTCTCGATCATTCTATAAGTATCCATGTTTTCATGAGACTTCATGAGCCCACTATACATTGATGATAGTATCAAACATTGAACAATGACCGCGTCATTCATATGTTTCTCATATACCAAAAAATCTTCATCACTCGCCTCTTTGGAAGGAGGATCAGGTAATGCAGACTCCAACACGTAATACTAATGTTCATGTCATAGGATAACCCAGAGTCATCTAAACCATTCTTGGAATTTACTGCCAGGAAGGATGTTGTCTTTATCTATAATTGATTGTAGGGATAGTGTGGTTGATGAGATTTTCATTTTTATTCTACAATTAAAATAGTAGATCATTAGTAATTTCTTGATTTTTATGAGAAATAATAAATTAATATTATTAAGTCTCCCACTATTTTATCAAGTCCCAATGTACCTCACCATTGAACTCAGAATGTCCAGTTTTCATGACACACTAGTGGCAATGATCCATATTCATCTTTTCATAACCCCAATAAGGGTTGGTCAATCTATTTGAAGGTATTTATGTAGGAAGGTCTTTTCCAACTTCGGGCTTGTAGCTCCTTGATTTATAGAGTGGACTCCCCAATCCTGAAATCCTGACTTTGGATTTCCTCAACTCATGTCACAAATATTACACCAATTCTACCATGGAATAATCCTTTTGATTTAATATGGTTAAGTCAACCTGAAACCTTTAATAAGGGCTTCCTGTATAAAATTAAGTGTCCCAACACGGGTTGGTCAAACACATAGTTTTATTGAGTTTTTCACTAAATCAAGTAACCGAAGGCTTGGTCTTACTTAATATTTTATTTGAGGGATTTTTATCTCTTATGTGTGAATTTATTATTATCATTATCACATGATTATTAATATTAAGTGGAACCTAATTAAGTGACTAACCATGTATTGATAATATTTATGTGTAATCCTGGTTTATTTTAGTTCCATCTTGCGTGCTTGTTTAATATATTAATTATGTGATCACAATAACACATCCATAATTATAAACCATGAAACTGACAAAAATAAAATAAAGAAAAGGGAATGATCATGAGATTTTTTAATGGTTAGTTTATCTAGCAGTTGATAAACTAACCCTTACCTATGGGAGAAACACATTGAACCTTTTGGGTTCATGTTTACAACTTTCCACCTATCCACCTCTGTATCTCTTGGTATTGGTTTCATCTCAGCTCCAGCTTGAACCGCCTCCTCTAGCTTTGAAGTTCCATCCATTACATATGCTTTTAAACTCACATGTATGTGAAGGGTAAAAGGGGGTTTTATATAAAATAATATATGGGAACGTAGGACCTACATATTAATGAGGATAGATGTCTCATAGGCAAACAAATTATTTAATAAATAAATTAAAAGAAAACCAATCACAAACAAAGGTTTGGGTCTAGCTCTTGTGAATTTACCCAATCAAGATCCAAGTATCACTGATAGGGGAGGGGGTTAATCAGTGATATATTTTTATTTTATGTTTCCTTTATTTTTTAAACAACCTTCACCTCTTGTTAAAGGATTATTTCCCTACTGAACACACACAACCACAGGAACACAAAATTTACAAGGTTCGTTACTCAATAAGAGTAGCTACGTCCTTGGTATGGTATGAAAATAATCCAGTACCACACAATCCACTAGAAAATAATCCTTCGGTGTGGAATGCAATGAGTAGGATATACCCTTACACCTGTGTAGCACTTGGCATACAATCCCCAAGTGTGTGTTCACCCTCTTAGCACAAATAGGGATATACAATGTTTCAGTGCTTCTTTATAATTCAACAAGTGTATTCTCAGAAGTACAACTCTTCACTTTCCTACCCAGAAGCTAGTAAAAGCTCCCATACACACAACTAAATATGTGAAAAGACCCAAAAAAAATTTGTGCATCCTTTAGTGTATCTTGCATGCAATTCAAATGCCTTGCGTGTAAAAATTCATTTCTGGCATGGAAAACCTATTTTGAGAAACTTCTTTTTTCCATGCAACTTTTTACTTTTTTTCTTGAAAATCGCTTAGAGTATATTTTTACGTGCTTCAAATATTAGGATTTCTCTAAGTGTTGAGCCTTAACAAATGATATGGGGTCACCTCGTATTTATAGTCATTTTTGGCCCTCTGCAAAAAAACACTATTCCACGCATAAAACCCTCTTCATTCGTGTGAAAACACTTTCACGAAACCTCATATTTTGTGCACTTTCATGAGTTTTTGTGAGTTTTATGCCTTCTCCATTTTCCTCTATTCTTATCTCAAAATACCTCTTTCAAAAAAAATTGTAAACAACATTCCATATTGCGTGAAAAAACCAATCTTTCACACAACCTCATTTTTTTTCACAATTTGCCCAATTTTTCGCACATTCCATGCCTTTGCCAAAATTTGAATTTCTGATCCAAAAACATCAATTGTGAGAAACTATTCAAAACCACTTGAATTTATCAAGAAACATTCCATACCAAAAACACATGTCTTCATCTCCCTATTTTCAGACCCAAAAAATTTAGAAAACACTGGAGAACAGTGCCACCTTCAATATATGATTTTTCCATAACCTTCATTCTTATTTTCTGTGATTTGGATTCATCAAAAACTCTTCTTATTTCATCAAAATCTCATCACATTTACTCCCCCTTTCCTTTATAAATCTTGAATCCTAAGTTCTCCTAACTTATGATATTTTTGAAATATAAATCAAAAAAGCATAATCTGATTTAACCATGGATTTTACAAAGTGAATTTATTTATCCTCTTTAAAAACAAATGAAAACACTCTGCAAAATAAAACTCTTCAAACTACTTTCTCCATCCAACTTGGTCTGAAAAATCTCCCCTTTGGATTTTTTTGTCAACCAAGATTCATAAATCACTGAACTTGTATCCTTAAGTAACGGATTTATTATCAATAATTCTAAGCTTGTGTGAGCTAACTCATTGTAGGAAACAAGAATTATGGATATCCAAAACCATACTATCCAAAAGTAGTGACTATAAAATTTCTTTATCATATCTCCTCAACCTTCTTCACAACATATCCTAAGCATCTACATAAGAATTATTCACTTCTTCAACTTTCCTGGAAGACAAAAAAAAATCCTACAACCACTCTAACAAACAGTTAGAATAGTTCACACACATACACACTGGAATCATAGCTTACCCACAACTCCCCTTTATGAATGCTTCCATAAGGATAGATTTATGAAACAATTCCCCCATTGAAAAAACTATTAAAAGGTAATATTAGAGTGAGGATAGATACACAAACCTCAACCAAGATGAGAAGGAGGTTGGACACCCATGTTCAACCTCAAATAAGAAAATGGTTCATTTAGTAAAGGTTTTATGGATATTTTAGCAACTTGTTCCTATGTAGGAATATAATAAAGCATCAATTCATTCTTCTCCACCTGTTCTTTGATGAAGATGTACTTTATGTCAATGTGTTTTGAACGAGAATGTCGTACCAAATTTCTTGTAATATTGACTACACTTTGACTATCACATCCCAAGAGAAAGGGTAGCTTTACTTCAACCAGTAGTGTTGGGAAAAACACCTTCAAGGTATCATTGAATCATTTTTTAGGTGATTGTGTTTTTTGACAAAGTGGACATCTGTGTTGTGATTGTTGACAAAGCAAAACATGACATACAATTTTGTTGACAAAGGTAATTTCATGGTGGAATGTCGAGTTCAAGAGATGTGGTCAACGATCCATGTTTGATTCAAGAAAGTAGACAAAGGAATTGATGATCTGGATGTGGTACAAAAAGAATAGATACAAGGTGGTGCCATTTTCCTGTGTTTGCGAAATTTTTGGGCCTGAAAATTGACAAAAGGAGAAAAGTGGTTTTGGAAAACAGACTTGCGCGCCCTGTACTTGAAGGAGAGGAAACTTGCGCGCCTAATGTTTTTCAAGATTAGAAGGTCAAAATATGGAAAAAGAAAAAGGGTCGCACAGGTGTTGGTATGGTCTTGCAGGTGACTTGCGCGCTGTTAAAGGACCTGCGTGCCAGTGCCTATGAGGGTTGGAAAGTTGTGCGCCATATGTTTTTCAAGAACAGATCTTCGAAATATGGAAAAGGAAATACGGTCATGCAGGTGTCTTGCAGGGGAAGAAACCTACGCGCTGTGACTTGCCTGCCGAGGGGAAACTTGCGTGCCGCCACGTAGGTTGACCAAATGCTTATAAATACAGGACCACCCCTCCTCATTTTCAACGGAGTTAAACACTTAGAAAAATTAGAGCTCCTGTCACACTGGTGTGGTGGTCGCACAGGTGGTGTGTGTTCGCGCAGGTACACTTGCCCGCCAGTGTTTGAAGTTGCGCGCCGGTTGGTAGTTTCATGCCAATATTGGTTTGGGTGTAAAAGGGGTTGAGTCATGTAGGTTTGGAGTTTTAGAAGATTGTGCCATGAAGGTGGTTGAGGTAGACATGTGTGCCAGTTGTGACTTGTGCGCCGATACTTGCGCGCTGTCTTAGACTTGCGCGCCAAGTAGGGTTGATTCCCCGATAGTGTTTTTGGGCTATGTAGAAGCTGTAAGTTTTCCCGATACCTTAGGTGCAAAGTGAGATTCATCTATGGGTGAAAGTTGGACATCAACAGAGCATCTAAATACAGAGGAAGATGTTTTATTTCATGAAAATGAAGAGACCTACAAGTCTATACACTGTGAGTGGATCCTTTCCAGAGGAGTGAGCAATGGAAGAGGAAGAAGGTGATCCTCTCCACCAGTAGTGATCAAGAGAGAGAGAAATAGGGAGTGACCCTTGGGAAAGAAGTGAGATGACCCTAAACCTTGTAAAGGAAGTGAGACTGGGACATAGTGATTGTTCACTAACCTTTCTATCCACATCTAGTGAAGAATAGTATAATTTGGTACGACCGGAAACTTGTTAGTGTATGCTCCTTGGATGTAGCCCAGTGAGGGTGAACCAAGTAAAAATCTATGTGTCTACCTTCTTACTTCCCTGTATTGCATTTAAATCATCATCACCAGATAAAGAAGAAAATAAGTGATCATGATAAACACACAAGTGAAAACAAAGTGACCCTTGTAATAAAGAGGTCACGATCCAGTGGGGTAAGAATAATTTTGAAAAAGAATATTCATACCCTGATTCACCCCCCCTCTCAGGGTATATAGCCCCATATTGGTCCGAACAAGTAGATCTTCCAACTTAGTCTTTAACCACATGAGTTGGGTAGCATCTTGAGTAGAAGCAACGTAATCAGTTTTAGTTGGGCGAAGAGTTACTGAATTCTGTTTCTTTGTATGTCAACTAACACAATTTATTCCTAGAAAGAAAACTCCACCATATGTGGATCTTCTATTATCAATGTTTCCTGCCCAATCAGCATCTGAATACCCAAATAGATCAATATTGTTGGATCCATCATACCTAATTCCAAAAAAAAATATGCCTTTGATATATCAGATATTTATTTTTCCATCAATTAAATGTTATTTTGTAGAAGCATTCTAAAATCATGCACATAAGGTAATATCATAGATGATATTAGTTCTTGAGGAATTCAAATATAATAGAATTCCAATCAGATTTTGAAACTCTTTATGATCAACTTCCTTTCCTTCTCCATCTTTAGAAAACTTGGTTCCCACTGAAATCAGTGTGGAAACTGGTGTCAAATTTTTCAATCCAAACTACTTCAGAATTACCTTACCATAATTTTCTTGAGACAGAAAATTGTGATTATTCTTTTGTGAAATTTTCATCCCAAGAAAGTATTTCATTTATTCTAGAAAGGACATATCAAAAAACTTCTTCATCTTCTTAGAAAATCTTTCACATGATCTTTCATCATTACCAGCAAAGATAATGTCATCGACATAAAAAATTATGATCATAGAAAACATATAACACTTCTTGATGTAAAGATTGTTTTCAACTATACCTTTCTTAAAATTTATCTTCCCC
This sequence comes from Viscum album, assembly GCA_963277665.1. NCBI lineage: Eukaryota > Viridiplantae > Streptophyta > Magnoliopsida > Santalales > Viscaceae > Viscum > Viscum album. Next base: position 1,220,195,548 of record OY728147.1, read on the forward strand.
AAACAAGTATCCAATTTATAATACCATGACCTCAGACCCTATTTTATCCCATACAAAGCCTTCTTCAACCTATGCACATAAAATTCATCCTTCCCAATAAAAAATCCACAAGGTTGGTCAATGAAAACTTCCTTGTCAAGATCACCATTCAATAATGTGAATTTTACATCCATTTGATAGATTTTATAACCTCATTGTGCAGAAATAGCAAGAAAGATTCTGATTGTTTCAAACCTTGCTTCAGGAGAAAAGGTTTCCTCAAAGTCAATGCCTTCAATTTTTTAATATCCTTTACAAACCAATCTTGATTTGTTTCTTATCACTTCACCTTCTTCATTCAGCTTGTTCGGAAATACCCACTTTGTACCAATAATGGTCTTGTTGTCCGGATTGCGTAAAAGTTCCCAAGTATCATTCTTCTCTATCTGATCAAGCTCTTCATTCATATCCTAAACCCATTATAGATTCTCAAATACTTCATTTACATAATTCGTTTCAACATTCGAATAGAGATAAGTGTGTTTAATAGAATTCGTTGTTCTTATTTTATGAACCCTTAAATATTGATCACCAATAATGTTCTGAGCCTCCACTTGTTTCCTCAGCCTAAGATGAGTTGGTCTAATTTCATCCTTGTCACTTGAGATTGCAGAGTTTGATTCCTCATCTTGAGTAGGATTAACACAGTCTTCAGTATTATCATAATTGTTAACAAAATATTGTCTATTCTTCTCAACACCCACATAAGCATATGATAGATTTTCTTTCTCAACATTTTCAACAACTTTCACATCTGCAGAATCAATAATTATTCTTGTTTCTTTGTTGAGACATATATATCATCTTCCTTCTAGAGAATAGCCAAGAAAAATTCCATCGTATACTATTTACTCAAACTTTTAAAGGTTTCCTTCTTTCTTCTTTATAATTCATGGACTCCCAAAAAACTCTTAAGTGTTTCAGACATAGAGTTTTTCCACATAACATTTCTTATGGATTTGGATCTGATTTTATACTATAGAAACATCAGTTCTGGATGTACATAGAAGTTCTCATGGATTGCCTCTAATAATAATGAGAAAGACTATGTTCAAGTAACCTAGCTCTCCCCATTTTCACCAAACTTCTATTCTTTCTTTCAACAACCCCATTTTGTTGAGGTGTGTATGGTAAACTGAACTCATGACGAATTCCATGCTTCTTAAGATAACTTTCAAACTCTTCATTTTTATACTCACCGCCATTATCAGTTTTCAACTTCTATACAGAATACTCACATTCCTTCTTTGCTTTCCTCCTATAACTCTTAAAAATTTTCAGAGTATCTGATCTAATGTACATAACACAAGTAATGCAAGTAAAGTCATCATTGAAAGTAATGAAGTACTTATATCTATTTGTAGATTGCCTACTCATTGGTCCACATATATCAGAATGTATAAGTTCCAAGGGTCATTTTAAGTGAATTTCAACTCTATTATGCATAGAGTTTGTAATCTTCCCTTTCTAACAAATAGTGAAACTCCAATCTCTTTTTCCAGACAAATCAAGCTTATATCATACACTATCATGCATTCATAACTTGAACATGTTTCTCAGGCACATATGACCCAGAATTTTATGCCATAACTAATTTTCATCCACCAAACCCATGTAAAAAGATTTCTATAATTCACCAACTTGGAACAAATTCCCTTTTTACGTTTTCCTCTTGTAACTACATTTTCATTATTTTCACTTTTGACAACAAATCCAACTTTTCTAAAGATAAATTTTCGACCCTTATCACAGAGTTGTGACACACTTAGCAGGTTATGTTTCAACCCATCAACATATAATGTTTTCCTGGATTTCATCTTTTCTTTTCCAATGACGGTTGATCCAACACCTTAGATCCTTAGAGATTCTTTGTTTCCAAATGTCATTGTTCCTTATTTTAAATCTTTCACATTCTTTAACAGTTTTAATTCTTCTATAATATGATATGAACAGCCACTGTCAAGGATCCCTGGTTATTCTCTATTCATAGCTTTCAAAGTAGTTTCAACAATAAGAGATTTTGGTTCATCCTTCTCTTCCACTTTTTGTTGTGCTTCTTCCAATCTCCTAGCCAAGTCAATTTGTTTTGGCTAGACAACCAAGAACTCTTTATTTTCAGACCTAGATAATCTGTCTTTGTTAGAATTTAAAATATACAGCTTTTGAGAATTTTTAAAAAACTTTTCTTGTTCTGGTAACACAGTCAAGAAACCCTTAGCAAGATGTACAGGTCCACCACATATTTCATAGATAGTTTCTAATAGTTGGAACTTATTCTCAACTTTCAAACCAACCTTCTCAAATGTATTCTGGACTTTATTTTGATTTTTTTTCCTTTTGAGAATATTGAATCCCCCTCAATACTTTTCCTTCAAATACTATGGAATAGTAGTAATGATGTTGGTTTAACCAACACATATTTTCCATGTGGCTGAATCCACCACAATACCAGCAGTATCCATAGAATGAATATTTCTCTCTGAAACTTTCATACTGAATGAATTTTTGAACAAGATTCTCATCAATATTCTTGCCAGAATTATGCTTACCACTGACCTTCATATTTTTAATTGTAACTTTCTTCTTCAGCTCAGATTTCCATTCAGACTTACCAGAACTAGAAGTAGTAGAAATATTTCTGGACTCAGAATTTTTATATGCATTTGATTTTTCAGTATTGTTAACTTTGACCACATAGGTAGCCTCTCTAGAATTTTTCTTATTAAAACCAGTTCCAACTTTCTTTTCAACCTTTTAAGGTATCTTCTTTTATACTTCTTAGGTTCATTATTAGCTTAATTTTCACCAAATTCTGTAACATTGTTTTTGAACTTTGTGTTCCTTTCCTCAGCTTTAGAAAGATTATCTTGGAAAAGTTCTAAATCATTTTCTTTTTCCTTCAGATTTACTTCCAAATGATCGCTATGATTCTTTTTACTCTCATGAGAATTTTTCATATTATCAATCTCCCTTTCTAATTTTTGTTTCTTATCAGAAAAACATTATTAATCATTTGATGAAGAGTTTTCATTTTTCAATTTTATTTTTTCCTTCTCAAGACTTCTGATCTTTCTCAAACATTCCTTAAGATCTTCTTTTAGATACTATTCAAGTTTAGTTTCCTCTTCTTCAGTACTACTATTCTCAAAATCTTCATTATTCACTATTTCAAAAAAGGTACTCTCTCTAGCTCTCTAGTCAATAGATTTTTCAGATTCAGTCTCATTGTCATTATCTTCTTCATTTTTTTAAAAAAACTTCTTCTTTTTTATTTGAAGAACTTTTTATCCTTACCTATCTCAAAATATTTATATTTATCACATTGTTTCTTCCATGAACTTCTAGGTCTTCTATCTTCTTCGCCATTGTCTTCATCTTTCCCTTTTTGAGGGAAATTAGCCATAAATTTTCCAACAACTTCACATTAAAAACTTTTCAAAGGGAGTTTCAATTTGTATTTTTTTGTGCCTCATTTCACATATTTATAAAACAAGGATAAATTTTCATCAAAATTCTGACATACCTCATTTTCATATTCAGATTCATCAGCTTTATCTTCAATAATAATTTTCTTTGAATTCTCTTTCTTTACAGCTTTGAAAGACATTTATTTATCATCTTTATCTATTCTCATCATAGTCTTCTCCCTTATCAATTCATAAGTGATGAGAGTGCTATGAAAATTATCCACATATAATGTTTCAGTGTCTTTATTTCCAGTGATGAAACTTTAGCATCAAATTTGTTATGAAGAATTATCAAGATCTTTCCAACAACTGTAGAATCCTCTAACTTTTCACCAAGTCATCTGATTGTAATAAAAATTTCATTTATCTTGGTAAAAAATTACACAACTGATTCATGCTCACCCATCTTTAAGTCTTCATACTTCAACCTTCATATTTTAAATTTTTCCTTCTTCACTTTTTTATTTCCTTCATATATGATTTTTAGTTTGTCCCAGATTTCTTTGGCTGTAGAAACACCTTTCACTCTTAAAAATTCACTCTCAGAAAAAAATGAGAGTAATGCATTTTTATCTCTTCCATCATTCTTAAGATTCTTCTTATTGGTAGGAGTAATAGGAACCTTGTCATCAATAGTACGAAATCCATATGTTGTAGTTTCAAGAACATCATATCCAAGTGACATAAGATAAGGCATCATTATATCTTTCCAGATATGATAATTATTCCCATGAAATATCAGAATCCCCTTACTGTTCATGCAATTCAGATTCTCCATCAAAACTTCTCTTCAAAACATCAGCAAATAAAAAACAAAGAGAACCTGCCACTCTCATACCAATTGAAGTTACCCAATCTGGATCCAAGTATCACTAAGAGGGAGAGGGGTGAATCTGTGATATCTTTTTCTTTTATGTTTAATTTCTTTTTGAAACAACCTTCACCTCATGTTAAATATTTCTTTCCCTTTAGAAAACACATAACCACAGGAACACAAGATTTACAAGGTTCACAACTCAAAAAGAGTATCTATATCCTTGGTATGGTACAGAAATAATCCAATACCACAAAATACACTAGAAAATAATCCTTTTATGTTGAATACAATGAGTAGGATATACCCTTACACTCATGTAGCACTTAGAAGACAATCTACAAGTGTGTGTGCACCCTCTTAGCACAAATTAGGAAATACAACATTTTAGTGCTTCTTTACAATTCAAAAAGTGTATTCTCTGAAGTAAAACACTTAACTTTTCTATCCCAAAGCTGTTAAGAACTCCCATACAGACAACTAAATACGTATGAATACCCCAAATTCCCTATGCAAAAAAAATTCATTTTTGGTGCGAAAAACCTATTTCGAGCAACTTCCTTTTTATGTGAAAATTTTAACTTCTTTTTCACACAAATCACATAGAAAATATTTTTACACACATCATATCTTGGTATTTCTCTAAGTGTCTAGACTTAACAAATGAGAGGGGTTCACCTTGTATTTATAGGCATTTTTGGCCTTGTGTAAAAAACACTATTCTGTGCGTAAAACCATCTTCATGTGCATAAAAACTCTTTCAAACAACATCATATTTCACTCACTTTCATGATTTGTTCACACATTTTATGCCTTTTCCATTCTCCTCCATTATGATTTCAAAACACCCTTTACACAAAAAATTATAAACATAGTTTTATATTGCAAGAAAAACCAATCTTTCACCCAATCTCATTTTTTGCACATTTTGCCCAATTTTTCATGCATTCCATACCTTTGACAAATATCAATGTTCAATTGTGTGAAACTATTCAAACCCACTTGAATTTGTCGAGAAACATTTTCTACCAAAAACATATGTCTTTATCTTCCAATTTCTAGACCCAAAAATTAGGAAAACACTAGATAACAACACCACCTTCAATACATGCTTCGGCCATAACCTTCATGCTTCTTTTCTGTGATTTGGATTCTTCAATAACTCTTCTTATTTCATCACAAACTCAACACCTTTACTCCCCCTTTACTTTATAAGGATTGAATCATAAGTTCTCCTAACTTATGATATTTGTGAAATAAAAATCAGTAAAACATCATCTGATTTAACCAATGATTTTACAAAGTGAATTGATTTATTCTATTTAACAACAAAAGAAAACACTCTACAAAAGAAAGCTCTTAAAACTTCTTTCACCATCCCACTTGGTCCCAACAATCCCCCCCTTTGGATTTTTTTTTCAACAAAGATTCATAAATCATTGAACTTGTAACCTCAAGTAATATATTTCTTATCAACAATTCTAAACCTAAGTGAAGTAACTCATTGTAGAAAACATGAATTATGGATAGCCAAAGCCATAATGTCCAAATACAGTGACTATAAAATTTCATTTTCATATCTCCTCAACCTTATTCACAACATCTTCTAAGAATCTTCCTCATCATTATTCACTTCTTAAACTTTCTAGGAATACAAAAAAAATTCCTATAACCACTCCAACAAACAGTTAGAATAGTTCACACACATACACGATGGATTCAAAGCTTACCCACAACTCACCTTTTATAAATGCTTCTATAAGGATATATTTATGAAACAATTCTCCCCCTTGACAACATTATCCAAAGGTAATATGAGAGTGGGGATAAATACACGTACCTTACCCTTGATAATAAATAGCTTATACACCCATATTTAACCTCAATTTAGAAAATGGTTCCTTGGGTAAAGGTTTTATGGATATGTTAGCAAATTGTTACGATATAGGAAAGTAATCCAGCCTCAATTCATTATTCTACACATATTCTTTGAGGAAGTGTTACTTTATGTCAATGTGTTTTGAACAAGAATTTCATACCAGATTTCTTATAAGATTGACTGCACTTTTATTATAACATACCAAGAGCAAGGGTGGATTAACTTCAACAAATAGATCTTCTAACTAAGTCTTGATCCACATAAATTGGGTATCATCTTGAGTAAAAGAAACGTACTCAGTTTTATCTACTCTTAGAGTTACTGAATTCTATTTCATTTTATGCCAACCAACAAAATTTTTTCTCAAAAAGAAAACTCCACCAGAAGTGGATCTTTTATCATCAATGTTTCCTTCCCAATCAGCATCTGAATACCCAAATAGGTCAATATTTTTTGATCCATCATACCTAATTCAAAAAAAAATCCTTTGATATATCTAATGAATCTTTTTTCCATCAATCAAATGTTATTCTTTAGAAGCGCTCTAAAATATTTCACATAAAGTAACATCATAGGATATGTCAGTTCTTGAGGCAGTCAAATATAATAGACTTCCAATCAGATTACGAAACTCTTTCGGATCTACTTCCTTGCCTTCTCCATCTTTAGATAAATTGGTTCCCAGTGAAATCGGTGTGGAAACTGGTTTCTAATTTTCCAAGCCAAACTTCTTCAAAAGTGCCTTGGCATACGTTTCTTGAGACAGAAAAATGTGATTCCTCTTCTGTGAAATTTGTATCCCAAGAAAGTATTTCATTTCTCATAGCATGGACATCTCAAATAACTTCTTCATATCCTGAAAAAATCTTTCACATGATCTTTCATCATTACCAACAAAGATAATTTCATCGACATAAAAAATTATGATCATAGAAAACTTCTGACACTCCTTGATGTAAAGATTGTTGTCAACTCTACCATTCTTAAAATTCATCTTCCTCAAGAAAGTATCCAATTTAGAATACCATGACCTCGGAACCTTTTTTATCACATACAAATCTTTCTTCATCCAGCGCACATAACTTTCATCATTCCCAATAATAAATCCACAAGGTTGATAAATGTAAACTTCCTCATCCAGATCACTATTAAAGAATGTGGATTTTACATCCATTTGAAAAAATTTATAACCTCATTGTGCAGCAATAGAAAGAAACATTCTGATTGTTTCTAACCTTGCCACAAGAGAAAAGGTTTTATCAAAATCAATGCCTTAAATTTGCTAATACCCTTTGCAAACAAATCTTGCTTTGTCTCTTATCACTTCACCTTCTTCATTCAGCTTGTTATGGAATACCCACTTTGTACCAATAATGTTCTTGTTGTTCAACTTGGGTAAAAGTTCCCAAGTATAATTCTTCTCTATCTTTTCAAGCTCTTCATTATTATCCTAAACCCATTCTGGATTCTCAAATGCTTCATTTACATAATTCATTTCAATATTAGAATAGATAGAAGTGTGTCTAATATAATTCGTTGTTCATCTTGTTTGAACCCTCTGATGTTGATCTCTAATAATGTTCTGAGCCTCGACTTATTTCCTCAGCCTAGGATGAGCTGGTCAAATATCATCCTCGTCACTTGTGATTATAGAGTTTGATTTCTCATCTTGAATAGGATTAACACAGTCTGTAATATTATCATAATTGTTAAAAAAATATTATATATTCTACTCAATATCCACACCATTATATAACTATTTTTATTTCTCAACATTTTCAACAACTTTCACATATGAAGAATCAATAATTCTTCATGTTTCTTTGTTGAGACATTTATATCATCTTCATTCTAGAGCATTGCCATGAAAAATTCCATCATCTTTTATTTTCTCAAACTTTTCAAGGTTTCCTCTTTTATTCTTTATAATTCATGGACTCCCAAAAATTATTAAGTGTATCAAACATGGAGTTTTTTCATTTAACATTTCAAATGGATTCATATCTAATTTTGTCCTATAGAAACATCAGTTCTGAATGTACACAACAATGGTCGTGGATTTCCTCCAATAATAATGAGAAAGACTATGTTCAAGTAGCATAGTTCTCCCCATTTTCACTAAACTTCTATTATTTCTTTCAACAACCCCATTTTGTTGAGGTGTGTTTGGTAAACTGAACTCATGAAAAATTCTATACTTCTTAATATAACTTTAAAACTATTCATTTTTATACTCCCCACCATTATCAGTTCTCAACTTCTTTATAGAATACTCGCATTCCTTCTCTACTTTCCTCCTGAAAATATTCAACATTTTTAGAGCATCTGAATTATGTCTCATGTACATAACACAAGTAATGTGAGTAAAGTCGTCAATGAAAGTAATGAAGTACATATCTCTATTTGCATATTTCTTGATCATTGGTCCACAAATATCATAATGTATAAGTTCCAAGGGTCTTTTTGAGTGAATTTCAACTCTCTTATGCATAGAGTTTGTAATCTTCCCTTTCCCATAAATAGTGCCACAACAATCTCTTTTTCTGGATAAATCAAGCATATCTCATACACTATCTCGCATTAATTACCTGCACATGTTACTCTAACACATATGTCCCAAATTTTTATGTCATAACTGATTTTCATCCACCACAACCATTTAACAATATTTCTGTACTTCACCAACTTGGAATAAATTTCCTTTTTAGGTTTACCTCTTGTAACTACATTTCCATTATTTTTACTTTTCGCAAAAAATAAATATTTTCTGAAGATAACTTTGTTACCCTCATTATAGAGTTGTGATAGAATTATATTGTTTTGTTTCAGCCCATAAATATATAGTGTTTTCTTAGACTTCATCTTTTCTTTTCTAATGACGGTTGATCCAACACCTTTGATCCTTTGAGATTATTCATTTCCAAATGTCATTATTCTTTGTTTGAAATATTTCACATCTAATAATAGCTTTAAGTATCCTATAATATGATATAAACACCCACTATCAAGTATCTATGGTCATTCTCCTTTCATAGATTTCAAAGTAGTTTCAACAATAAGATCATTTTATTCATCCTTTTCTTCCAATTTTTTCTATGATTCTTCCAATATCCTAGCCAAGTCAATGTGTTCTCACTAGACAACCAAGAACTCTTTATTTTTGGACCTAGTAGATCTATATTTGTTATAGTTTAAAATATCTTGCTTTTGAAAATTTTTAAAAAACTTTTCTTGTTCCAGTAACACAATCAAGAAACTCTTAGCAAGATGTCCAAGTCCATCACATATTTCATAGATAGTTTCCAATGGTTGGAACTTATTTACAACTTTCACACCAACCTTCTCATATGTATTATGGGCATTGTTTTAAGGTTTTTCCTTTTGATAATATTGACTCTCCCTCAATCCTTGTCTTTTAAATCCTATGGAATATTAGTAATATTGTTGGTTGAACCAACACATATTTTCTATGTGTCTAAATCCACCACAATACTAGAAGTAGCCATAGAATGAATATTTAACTCTGAAACTTCTCTAATGAACAAATTTGTGAACATGATTCTCAATAATCATCTTTCCGGAATTATGCTTACCATTGACCTTCATATTTTCAATTGTAACTTTCTTCATTAGCTCAGATTTCTATTCAGACTTACCAGAATCAGAAGAATTAGAAATATTTCTGAACTCTAAATTTTTAGATGCTTCTGTTTTTTCAGTATTTCTAACTTTGACCATATATGTATCGTTACAAACATTATTCTTATCAAAACCAGTTCCAACTTTCTTTTCAACCTTTGAAGGTATCTTTTGTTGATCCTTATTAGCTTCATTCTTAGCATAATTTTCACCAACTTCTATAATATAGTTTTTGAACCTTGTGTTCCTTTCCTCAACTTTAGAAATTTTGTGTTTGATAAGTTCTCAATCATATTCTTTTTCCTTCATATTTACTTCCAAATAATCACTATAATTCTTTTCACTCACAAGAGTATTTTTCAGATCATCAATCTCCTTTTAAAATTTTTGTAACTTATCAGAAAAACATTCTTGATCATTTGATGAAGAGTTTTCAGTTTTCTATTTCCTTTTTTCCTTCTCAATTCTTCTAATCTTTCTCAAAAATTCCTTCAGATATTCTTTTAGATACTATTCAATATGAGTTTTCTCTTCTTCAGTACTACTATTCTCATAATCTCCATTATTCACTATTTTAAAAAAAGGTACTCTCTCTAGCTTTCTCATCAACAGATTTATCAGATTCCATCTCTCTATCATTATCTTATTTATTTTTGAAAAAAAAGATTCTTCTTTTTTATTTAATGAACTTTTTGTCCTTTCCTCTCCCCTAATATTTATATTTATCACGCTGTTTCTTACATAACCTTCTAGTTATTCTGTCTTCTTCATCATTGTCTTCTTCTTTCCCTTTTGGAGGGCAATTAGCCGCAAATTAGCCAACTGCTCCACATTCAAAACATTTCAAAGGGAGTTTCTATTTGTATTTCCTTGTGCCCCTTTTCACATATTTAGAAAACAAGGATAAATTTTCATAAAAAATTTGATGAACCTCATTTTCATATTCGGATTCATCAACTTCATCTTCAATAATAATTTTCTTTGACTTGTCTTTATTGGAAGCTTTTAAAGACATTTATCTATCATCATTTTCTTTTCTCTTCATAGTCTTCTCCCTTTTCAATTCATATGTGATGAGAGTGCTATGAAAATTATCTAGATATAAAATTTCAAGGTCTCTATTTCTAGTGATGAAAATTTAGCATCAAATTTGTCAAAAAGAATTCTCAATATCTTTTCAACAACTGTAGAATCCTCTCACTTTTCACCAATACATCTGATTGTACAGACAATATTGTTTATCCTGGTAAAAAAGTCCTCAACTGATTCATGCTCACCCATCTTTAAGTCTTCATACTTAAACCTCTATATTTTAAGTTTTTCCTTCTTCTCTTTTGTATTTCCTTCATAGATGATTTTTAGTTTTTCCTAGATTCCATTTGTTGTAGAGACACCTTTCACTTTTAAAAATTTACACTCAGAAAGAGATGAGAGTAATGCATTTTTATCTCTTCCATCATTCCCAAGATTCTTCTTATTGGTAGGAGTAAGAGGAACCTTGTCCTCAATAGCAGGAAATCCATCCGTTTTAGTTTCAAGAACTTCATATCCAAGAGACATAAGATAAGGCATCATTCTATGTTTCTAGATATGATAATTCTTACCATAAAATATATGAATCCTCTTACTATTCACGCAATTCAGATTCTCCATCAAAACTTCTCTTCAAAACTTCATCAAATAACAAACTAAGGGAACCTATCGCTCTAATATCAATTGAAGTTACGCAATCATGATCCAAGTATCACTGATAGGGGGAGGGGTGAATCAGTGATATCTTTTTATTTTATGTTTCCTTTTTTTTAAACAACCTTCACCTCATGTTAAAGAGTTCTTTCCCTGCTGAACACACACAACCACAAGAACAAAATATTTACAAGTTTCAATACTCAACAAGAGTAGTTATGTCCTTGGTATGGTATGGAAATAATCTATTACCACACAATCCACTAGAAAACAATCCTTTGATGTGGAATATAATTAGTAGTATATACCATTACACTTTTGTAACACTTGGAAGATAATATTTAATTGTGTGTGCACCCTCTTAGCACAAATAGGGCAATACAATGTTTCAGTTATTCTTTACAATTGAAAAAGTGTATTATCTGAAGTAAAACTCTTCACTTTCCTACCTATAGGTTGTTAAGAACTCTCATACGCACAACTAAATATGTGTGAAGACCCCAAATTTTTTCACGTAGCCTTTAGGGTATCTTTTGCACAATTCAAATACCATGTGCCTAAAAATTCATTTACGGTGCGGAAAACCTATTTCCAGCAACTTCTTTTTTCTGGGTAGCTTTTTACTTTTTTTTCATGCAACTTTCTTAGCATATATTTTTATGCCCTTGAGATGTTGGTATTTCTATAAGTGTCAAGTCTTAACAAATGAGAGGGGTTCACCTCGTATTTATAGGCATTTTTGGGCATGCACAAAAAACACTATTCTACATGTAAAACCCTCTTCATGCGCGTAACAAATCTTTCACACAACATCATATTTCATGCACTTTCATGAGTTGTTGGCGCATTTTATGCCTTTTCCATTTTTCACCATTATAATCTCAAAACACCCCTTGCACACCAAATTGTAAACAACATTTTATATTGTGCGCAAAACCAATATTTCACACAGCCTCATTTTTCACACAATTTGACCAATTTTTCATGCATTCTATGCCTTTTCCAAAATTTGATGTTCAATTGTGCGCAAATATTCAAAACCAATTGAATTTATCGAGAAACATTCTCTACCAAAAACACATGTCTTCATCTTCCTATTTTCAGACCCAAAAAATTGGAAAACACTAGAGAACAACACCGTCTTCATATATGCTTCGGCCATAACCTTCATGCTTATTTTCTATGATTTGGCTTATTTAACAACTCTTCTTATTTCATCACAAACTCAGCACCTTTACTCCCCCTTTCCTTCATAAGGCTTGAATCATAAGTTCCAATAACTTATGATATTTTTTTAATACAAATCAACAAAGCATCATCTCATTTAACTAAGGATTTTACAAAGTGAATTGATTTATCCTCTTTAACAACAAACGAAAAAAATATGTAGAAGAAAACTCTTCAAACATCTTTCTCCATCCAACTTGGTCCCAACAATATCCCCCTTTGGATTTTATTGTCAACCAAGATTCATAAATCACTGAACTTGTAACCTCAAGTAATGGATTTCTTATCAATAATTCCAATCCTACGTGAGCTAACTCATTGTAGGAAACAAGAATTATGGATATCCAAAACCATACTGTCCAGAAGCAGTAACTATGAAATTTCATTATTATATCTCCTCAACCTTCTTCACAAAATCTACTAAGAATCTAACTCGACATTATTCACTTCTTCAACTTTCCTAGAATACAAAAAAAAGTTTCCAACAACCACTCCAACAAGCAGTTAAAATAGTTCACACACATACACACTGGATTCAGAGCTTACCCACAACTCCCCCTTTATGCATGCTTCCATAAAGATAGATTTATGAAACCATACTCCCCCTTGACAAAACTATCCAAAGGTAAGATGAGAGTGGGGATAGATACATGTACCTCAATCTTGATGAGGAGGAGGTTGGACACCCATGTTCAACCTCAATTTAGAAAATGGTTCCTTCGGTAAAGGTTTTATGGATATGACTGCAACTTGTTCCGATGTAGGAATGTACTCCAGACTCAATTCATTCTTCTCCACCTTTTCTTTGATTAATTGGTACTTTATATCAATGAGTTTTGAATGAGAATGTCGTACTGTATTTCTTGTAAGATTGACTACACTCTGATTATCACATCCCAACAGGAAGGGTAGCTTTACTTCGACAAGGAGATCTTCCAACTAAGTCTTTATCCACATGATTTGTGTAGCAGCTTGATTAGAAGCAACGTACTCAGTTTCATTTGTGCTAAGAGTTACTGAATTATATTTCTTTTTATGTCAACTAACATATTTTTTTCAGAAAGAAAACTCCACCATATTTGGATCTTCTATCATCAATTTTTCCTGGCCAATCAGCTTATGAATACCTGAATAGATAAATATTTTTTGAGCCAACATACCTGATTGCAAAAATTGTTATGCCTTTGATATATCTAATAATTTTTTTTCCATAAATCAAATGTGATTCTTTAGAAGTGCTCTAAAATCTTGCACATAAGGGGACATCATAAGCGATGTCGGTTCTTGAGGCAGTCAAATATAATATACTTCCAATCATATTTCAAAATGATTTCTGATAAACTTCATTGCCTTCTCAATCTTTAGACAACTTGGTTCCCACTGAAATCAGTGTGGACACTAGTTTCAAATTTTCCAAGCCAAACTTCTTTAGAAGTACCTTAGCATACTTTTCTTGAGATAGAAAAATGTTATTCTTCTTCTGTGAAATTTGTATCCCAAGAAAGTATTTCATTTCTCCTAGCATGGACTTCTCAAATAACTTCTTCATCTCCTCAGCAAATCTTTCACATGATCTTTCATCATTACCAGGAAAGATAATTCCATCGACATAAACAATTATGATCATAGAAAACTCCTGACACTCCTTGATGAAAATATTTTTGTCAACTCTACCTTTCGTAAAATTTATCTTCCTCAAGAAGTATCCAATTTAGAATATCATGCACTTGGACCCTATTTTATCCCATAAAAATCCTTCTTCCACCTGTGCACATAACTTTCATCCTTTCCAATAACAAATCCACAAGGTTGATCAATTTAAACTTCCTCGTCAAGATCACCATTCAAGAATGTGGATTTTACATCAATTTGATAGATTTTATAACCTCATTGTGCAGGAATAGAAAGAAAGATTCGGATTGTTTCTAACCTTGTTATAGGAGAAAAGATTTCATCAAAATAAATGCCTTCAATTTGTGAATACCCTTTGCAAACCAATTGTTCTTTGTTTCTTATCACTTCACCTTCTTCTTTCATCTTGTTTCAGAATACCCACTTTGTACCAATAATGTTCTTATTGTCCAGCTTGGGCATAAGCTCCCAAGTATCATTCTTCTCTATCTGATCAAGATCTTCATTCATATCCTAAACCCATTCTGAATTCTCAAATGCTTTATTTACATCATTCATTTCAAAATTTGAATAGAGAGAAGTGTGTGTAATATAATTCGTTGTTCTTCTTGTTTGAACCCTCTGATGTTGATCTCTAATAATGTTCTGAGCCTCCACTTATTTCCTCAACCTAGGATGAGCTGGTCAAATTTCATCCTCTTCACTTGAGATTGTAGAGTTTGATTCCACATCTTGAGTAGGATTAACATAGTCTGCATCATTATCATAATTTCTAACAAAATATTATCTATTCTGCTCAACATCCACATTAGCATATGATTTCTTTTCTTTCTCAACATTTTCAAAAAAATTCACATCTGTAGAATCAATAATTCATTTTGTTGCTTTGTTGAGACATCTATATCATCTTCCTTCTAGATCATATCCCAGAAAAATTCCATAATCTCCTCTTTACTCAAACTTGTCAGGGTTTCCTCCTTTATTATTTATAATGCATGGACTCCCAAAAACTCTTCAGTGTTTCAGACATGAAGTTTTTCCATATAACATTTCATATGGATTCAGATCTAATTTTTTCCTATAGAAACATAGGTTTTGAATGTACACAGCAGTGCTCATGGATTGCCTCTAATAATAATGATAAAGACTATGTTCAAGTAACATAGTTCTCCCCATTTTCATCAGACCTCTATTCTTCATTTCAACAACCAAATTTTGTTGAGGTGTGTATGTTAAACTAAACTGATGAAGAATTCCATGTTTATTAAGATAACTTTCAAACTCTTAATTTTTATACTCACCGCCATTATCTATTATCAACTTCTTTGCAGAATACTCACTTTCCTTCTCCGCTTTCCTCTTGAAACTCTTAAAAAAAATTAGAGAATTTGACTTATGTCTCATGTACATAACACAAGTAATGCGAGTAAATTCATCAATGAAAGTAATGAAGTACTTATCTCTATTTGTATATTTCTTTCTCATTGGTCCATAGATATCAGAATTTATAAGTTATAAGGGTCGTTTTGAGTGAATTTCAACTCTCTTATGCATAGAGTTTGTAATATTCCCTTTCTCACAAATTGTGCAACACCAATATCTTTTTCTGGATAAATCAAGAATATCTCATACACTATCTTACATTGATAACTTGTACATGTTTATTTGGCACATATGTCTTAGCCTTTTATTCTATTACTATGTTTTATCCACCACACCCATGTGACATGATTTATTTACTTCACAAACTTGGAACAAATTCTCTTTTGTGTGTTAGCCTCTTGTAACTACATTTCCATTATTTTCACTTTTCAAAAAAAATCCATCTTTTCCGAAGATAACTTTATTACCCTCCTCATAGAGCTCTGAAACACATAGAAGGTTGTGTTTCAACCCATCAACATATAGTGTTTTCTTGGATTTCATATTTTCTTTTCCAAGGATAGCTGATCCAACACCTTTGATCCTTAGAGATTATTCATTTCTAAATGTCACTATTCTTGTTTTAAATCTTTCATATTCTTTAATATCTTTAAGTATCCTATCATATGATATGAAAAACCACTTTCAAGGATCCATTCGTGTTCTCCTTTCATAGATTTCAAAGTAGTTTCAAAAATAAGAGCTTTATGTTCGTCCTTTTCTTCTACTTTTTGATGTGCTTTTTCCAATATCCTAGCCAAGTCAATGTGTTCTGGATAGACAACCAAACACTCTTTCTTTTTGGACCTAGCAGATCTGTCTTTGTTAGACTTTAAAATATCTAACTTTTGATAATTTTAAAAAAACTTTTCTTGTTCTGGTAACACAATCAGGCAACCCTTATCAAGATGTCTAGGTCCATCAAATATTTCATATATAGTTTCCAAAGGTTGGAACTTATTCTCAGCTTTCACACCAACCTTCTCAGATATATTCTGGACTTTATTTTGAGGTTTTTCCTTTTGAAAATATTGAATCCCCCTCAATCATTGTCTTTCAAATCTTTTGGAATAGTATTAATGTTTTTGGTTGAACCAACACATGTTTATCATGTGTCTGAATCCACCACAATACCAGCAGTATCCATGGAATGAATATTTCCCTCTAAAACTTCCATACTAACTAAATTTGTGAACATGCTTCTCAGAAATCTTCTTTCCAGAATTATTCTTACCATTGACCTTTATATTTTCAATTGTAACTTTCTTCTTCAACTACGATTTCTATTTAGACTTACCAGAACCAGAATTAGTACAAAACTTTCTAGACTCAGAATTTTTAGATGCTTCTATTTTTTTAGTATTGCTAACTATGACCACATATGTAGCCTTTCTATCATTGTTATTATGAAAACCAGTTCCAAATTTCTCTTCAACCTTTGAAGGTATCTTTATTCTATCCATATTAGGTTCATTCTTAGCATAATTTTCCCCAACTTTTGTAACATAGTTTTTGAATCTTGTTTTTGATTCCTTAGCTTTAGAAATTTTATGTTGGAAAAGTTTCAAATCATTTTATTTTTCCTTCATCTTTACTTCCAAATGATCACTATGATTCTTTTCACTATCAAGATAAATTTTTAGATCATCAATCTCCCTTTGAAATTATTGTTTCTTATCAAAAAAACATTCTTGATCATTTGATGAAGAGTTTTCATTTTTTAATTTCCTTGTTTCCTTCTCAAGACTTCTGATCTTTCTCAAACATTCCTTCAGCTCATCTTTCAAATATTGTTCAAGTTAAGTTTCCACTTCTTTAGTACTACTATTCTCAAAATATTCATTATTCACTATTATAAAAAAGGTAATCTCTCCCTCTTTCTCAACAACATATTTTTTAGATTCGGTCTCGTTATCATTATCTTCTTCATTTTTTGAAAAAGTGATTCATAATTTTGATTTGAAGAACTTTTAATACTTACCTCTCCCATAATATTTATATTTATCACCTTGTTTCTTCCATGACCTTCAACGTCTTCTGTCTTCTTCATCACTATCTTCATATTTCCATTTTTGAGGGAAATTAGCCACAAAGTGGCCAACAGCTCCACATTCAAAACATTTCAAAGGGAGTTTCCCTATGTATTTCTATGTGACTCGTTTCACATATTTATAAATAAAGGATAAATTTTCATCAAAATTTTTACATACCTCGTTTTCATATTTGGATTCATCGTCTTCATCTTCAAAAAAAAAATCTTTGACTTCTCTTTCTTTGCTGCTTTGAAAGACATTTATCTATCATATTTTTCTTTCTCTTCACAATCTTCTCCCTTCTCATTTAATAAGTGATAATAATGCTATGAAAATTATCCAGATATAATGTTTCAGGGTCTCTATTTCCAGTGATGAAACTTTTGCATCAAATTTTTCCTAAAGAATTATCAATATATTTTCAACAACTGTAGAATCCTTTAAATTTTCACCAAGACATATGATTGTATTGACAATGTCATTTATCTTGGTAAAAAATACCCCAACTGATTCATGCTCACCCATCTTTAAGTATTCATACTTAAACCTCCATATTTGAAGTTTTTCCTTCTTTACTTTTGTATTTCCTTCATAGATTATTTTTAGTTTGTCTGAGATCCCTTTGGTTGTAGAGACACATTTCACTCTTAAAAATTCACTCTCAGAAAGAGATGAGAGTAATGAATTTTTATCTCTTCCATCATTCTCAAGATTCTTCTTATTGGTAGAAGTAAGAGGAACCTTTTCATCAACAGATGAAAATACATATGTTGTAGTTTCAAGAACTTTATATATAATAGACATAAGATAAGGAATCATTCTATCTTTCCAGATATGATAATTCTTCCCATCAAATATTGGAATCCCCTTACTATTCATGCAATTCAGATTCACCATCAAAACTTCTCTTCAAAACTTTAGTAAAGAACAATCGAAGGGAACCTGTCACTCTAATACCAATGGAAGTTACCTAATCAGGATCTAAGTATCACTGAGAGGGGGATGGATGAATCAGCAATATCTTTTTCTTTTATGTTTCCTTTATACTTAAAACAACCTTTGCCTCATGTTAAAGAGTTCTTTCACCGCTGAACACACATAACCACTACAACACAAGATTTACAAGGTTCACTACACAACAAGAGTAGCTACATCCTTGGTATGGTATGAAAATAATTTAGTACCACACAATACACTAAAAAATCCTTTGATGTGGAATAGAACGAGTAGGATATACCCTTACACTCATGTAGAACTTGGGAGACAATCTTCAAGTTCATTTGCACCCTCTTAGCACAAATAGGGAAATACAATGTTTCAGTGCTTCTTTACAATTAAAAAAAGTGTCTTCTCTAAAGTAAAACTCTTCACTTTCCTACCCATAAGCTTTTAAGAACTCCCATACGTACAACTAAATATGTGCGAAGGCCCCAAATTTTTTCATGTAGCCTTTAGGGTATCTTGCACGTAATTCAAATTTCCAGAGCATAAAAATTCATTTTTGGTGCGGAAAACCTATTTCGAGAAACTTCATTTTTCCACACAACTATTTACTTTTTATTCATGCAACTCGCTTAGAATATATTTTTAAATGCTTCAGAGCTTGGTATTTCTCTAAGTGTCGAACCTTAACAAATGGGAGGGGTCACCTCGTATTTATAGGCATTTTTTACCAACACGAAAAGCACTATTCCGTGCATAAAACCCTATTCATGTGCGCAAAAACTCTTTCACGCGACATCATATTTTGTGCACTTTCATGATTTTTTTGTGCATTTTATGCCTTTTCTATTTTCCTCCATTATGATCTCAAAACACCCCCTACAAACAAAATAGTAAACAATGTTCCATATTGTGTGCAAAACCAATCTTTCGCGCAACCTCATTTTTCATGCACTTTGCCCAATTTTTCATGTATTCAACGCCTTTGCCAAAATTTGATGTTAAATTGTGCACAACTATTCAAACCCCCTTGAATTTATCGCACAAATTTCATTACAAAAAACACATGTATTCATCTTCCGATTTTCAGACCCAAAAATTTGGAAAACACTAGAGAATAGGGCCACCTTCAATATATGATTCGGCCATAACCTTCATTATTCTTTTCTATGATTTGGCTTCTTCAACAATTGTTCTTCTTTCATCACAAACTTAGAACCTTTACTCCCCCTTTCCTTCATAATTCTTGCATCATAATTTCTCTTAACTTATGATATTTGTGAAATATAAATCAACAAACCATCATCTGATTTAACAAAGGCTTTTAAAAAGTGAATTGATTTATCCTCTTTAACAACAAAAGACAACACTCTGAAAAAGCAAACTCTTCCAACTTTTTTCTCTATCCAACTCAGTCCCAACATCATGATCACTCATATACATTCAACGAGTTCCGCATTTAATAAAACTAGTTTTCAATTCTTTAATCATTATTATTAAGATAAATTGTGATCGAATCAATTAATTGTTTTCTTTAATTAATCAATCCTTTTATCTTAAACCTTTTTCTGAATTTCCTTCAGATTCTCACCCATCATAATTTTAAATAAATAAATTTATTTAAATTTATCTTTGTACGTAACTTGTACCTTGGAGGAAACCTAGTGAATTCCCATTCATAACTACCTGATGAACAGAAATGAACATTATGAAGATATTAAATTAAACACATATACATAAAACACTGATCACGTGTTGTGCCTCAACTTTACACCTGCACCATGGTACACATCTTAAGGGTTTGTATAATATAATAATAATTTTTAATAATTTTTCATAATTTGGATGAGTACACAGTGTGTAATTCCAGCTACATAGTGTGTACTATCATTCACCATCCATACAAAGTACACGCCCAGGGATACGGTGTGTAAATGTACTTCATAAATATTCGGAGTACATGGCATGTCCATTAGGCCACACATCGTGTGGTATCCACATTACACAGTCTCCATCCAAGCAAGTTGTGTCTGGGGTACACAGTCCAACTCTAACCTAAAGGGACTACATGTTGTGTCTAGTGGAACACATAGCGTGTAATCCGAAAACCATGTGCCACCTATTCCTGGTCAATAGAGGGAGTCTTTAAGACTTAGACAAACTCCAGTGACACAGCTTGGTTTGGTAGACCAGTCCCGATGCATTGAACCTTGATACACAGCTTTTGAATCCAACTACACGTTGTGTATTCTGGTGTTGTACGACCATAAACCTTTGGAACCTCCAGATAAGATCCTCTGTTTTATTTTATTCAAAATTAAAAGAAAATATTGTTTCTATAGGGTGAATGAGAAACGAAAAGAGAGAGAACAAATCTCGAAATCTAGATTACAAGAATGATTAACCATGAATTGAAAAACTAAATTATTAAACCGTAAATCAACAATAAATTATTTAAATATTTATAAACTATGATGTAACCTATCTGATACCACATGTAGGTTCTGAGTGCAGCAGAAGCGTGGTTGGGTCATCACACAACTATAATTTTTCCCAGGATCAATACAATGATGAAATCCAGTCTCGACGAAATAGAATCAAATATTTAGAAAAGAGGCCCGAAACATTTAGATAGGTTCTTTCACATCTTGTTTATAATTAATTTAATTAATTTCATAAAGAAAATAATACCATGATTTTTTTTATTTTCCGTTGATGATGTTGATCATCTGGAATGACCCTTCCAGATTATATTATTGCGCTTACAAGGATCAAAACTATAATCCCTCTATTGGTGATCCACACATGCTTTAATGGCCTCCGATTGACCCTAGTCGTTCTTCGGGTTCTAGCACGGTGAAGCGAGTGTCTTGTATCGGTCATTCTTGATTGCTTGTTCTTTAGCCTTAAAGAAAATCACTCATTCTTGAGAGGGTTGGGAAGAGTATTTGAGAGAGAAATTGTTTAGCTTAACAATTCTCAATTTACCGGGTGTGTGGTCCTATACATGGCACAATAGATGTATGTGTCTATTTATTGACATGGGGTTTCAGTTACAATATTTAATTGTGTAACAACAATTAAATATAATAATAACCTTAGAGAAAATCCATTCTATTAATAATAATAATTCGTCATTATTTATGGTGCATCAACTTTCATAAAATAGAATTATCAACAAAATTTTGCATCACAAAATAATAGTAGTGTTATTTTAACTTGTTCCAACTAGTTAAATAATTATTTATCATCTTCAAAATAATTATTTTACTACCAGACTGACCTTGGTTTGCACAAACTCCACTTCCATTTATTAAACACCCAAATAAATAACTAAATAAATTATTCTATTAAATAAATATTTTATTTATAAACTAGTAAATAAATATTTATTAAATGTTCAATAAAATAAATAAATACATTTTTCCCACAATCCGGTGAATAAATATTTATTTGATTTATGAAATCATTTTAACTTGAATAAAATTATTCCACTATCCTAAGAATAATATTTTTTAATTAAATTCAAATATAATTTAATCTAGGCCACCAGAAATACTTAGTGTGTGACCCTCTAGGATTCTTTCTCATTGTCATTAGAAGGGCTTGCCTAAAGTCCAAGAGTACCATCTAGCAATGGGTCAAGGCACCTGAGATAAAAAACTTAAGGTTGCAACCACGACATCCACATATGAATGCTCACTATGTAATATAATCCCCTTGTCGCAATATCTCATCAAGCAAGTTTCATGATATCGTCATCAACTTTTATGCTTGATACGTCATTCTTTGAATACCTAAAATAAAATTATCATTACACTATATCCATAGAATTTCTTGTGACGGTTCTATTTCAATCAAAGGGAAGAGATATAAAGTTCAAAAAATAGGACAGAAAAATACTTCCTTGACTTATCCACTAATAACATGCCACTCATTAAGCACCCAATGTACCCTACTTCCCACCAACTATCTGCGTGAATATTTTTGTCAGTAAATCAAAGTGCACGAGTAGTGACACGTATTAATGATAATCTTAAAGTATAAGTATCATTACACACACTCGCAGATAGAAATATCCAATAACACCAAAACATGCGAAATTTCTACTAGAGGGTCTATTCTCATAATCTCTTTTCCTGGAGATTACTAAGTGCAAACTTTATGAGAGGAAGTCTCATCTTCTTAAGAGTTCTCACACCTGACGGTTTGTATACTATGTGTCCCATCATAGTATGTCATCCAACCGCATAACTATATTTAAGAATATTTTCATAGCATTCCAAGGTTCTCATTACATCGGGGAACTTCCATGACCTTATCAATGCAATAAATACTCTAGGAAATTATTACATTATAGTCATGCAGAACAATGAACAATATGTAATAAGATGTTTAATATTTAAATACATTAAATATCCATGTAATAAAAGTAAAACCAGTTGGTTCTAGGACCCCAACTCTTATAGAAATAACCTCTAGGTAATACATCATTATACAAAAAATATTAATCAAGTGTAAGGGGTAAAATACATGCCCAACCAAAAATGAAGTCTCATATTGAAAAAAACTAGTATAAGGAAAATTGAAGAGATCTTAGCTATTGATCTCTAAGTCCGACCACAAAACATATTCAATGAAACCAAGTAATGTTATGCTCCACCATATCCTAGGGAACCAAGGTCACTGTAGATCTATTTATCATCTGAATAAGACACAACACATGCAATAAAATCCCATGCAAGGGTGAGTATATACACATCTAGTTGGAATTCCCAAAAAACCTAAAGGGAGTGATAGAAAGATACAATAAAACTCATTTCAACCCCTAGAAAGAGGAAGTGAAACCCAATATATATTCTCATAAAGAAACCCAAGTGAGTTAGAAAGGGGATATAAATTTATATATCCCATCTATGTTCAATGAGTCTACTTACATATCTAAAGGTATATCTCTGATGTCTATCATAACACATAACCTCTCAATAATCTATATATAGGTCCCCACACCCCACTATTGTGCTCCACAACTAAGGGTTCCATAACTCCAGTGCAGAAATTACTCCCCATATGAGTTTGAAGATGGGGGAGTACCACTCTATAGATAGAGTAACTATTTCCGATTTTAGTATGGAGGAGTACCAACTTTATTTGTGAAAAGAGTATGGGGACCTATGCCCTGATGCGACATGAGAGTGTCAACCCCGGTATCTCTCTAATGATCTTGCCCAATCACTCCCATCATTCAAGCATCACCCGAAGAAGAATCATTATCTAAACACCTCACATTATATCTATTATTCCAAAACGAAGGTTACCATCACATACTACATGAAAAAACACTCATCATAGGCTATATACAATCCAAAATTTGATTCCCAAAGTAGGAAATATGAAAGGTATAAGGTCTTAAATGAGGTACACGGTGTGTCCCTAGGGTCACATAGTGTGTGAACTCTCCTAGACTACTAGATTTTTCTTTTCCTTCAAATTTATTGGATGTCCATCTAGTACTAAACGACATGTAAATGTGGTACATGGTGTGTCTTGGCCACCCAGGTTATGTCTGTGTCCTTCTAGCCTATTCCCATGTACTTTAGCTCATGATCGGATACACTGGTCATGTTCGGGTCCCCTGGTTTTTTGATTACATGGACATTCCCATATACTTTAGTTTTTCACATGTTCTTGGTTATGTATATTCCCATGTACTCTCACAGTACATGTCTAGTCACCATAACTAGGTCATATGGCATGTATAGGATATACACAGCATGTGATATTTATCTCTGCCTAAAACCATCGATTCAATAGCCAGGAGACTACATGGAATGTGTTTATCAAAACCACAAGGCATGTAGTTGGGTTTTTCATAGGCAGTGAATCTTGGTATTCAAATGGAAACCCATTCTATATTTTACACCAATAACCTCATCATTTTACCACCTGAATTCAAAGGGTTCGTCATCGAACATTTAACTCTATCCTACGGTGGCCAAAAATTGAAAATCTGATCACCCATGAGAAGATGTCAGGCCTCCCATAACTACCCTAGATATCAAATCCAAAAATCAATCACCTAGATCACACATTGATCCTTGATCTTTTTTTAAACTGTTTATCCATACATCTTTCATGAAACTGATGTGAATTCAAGGGTTCAATCACACTCGAACACACTCTAACACTGTTGTACCACAAAACCATGGGCTAATAGAAAACGAACATGAAGAACAGCGGTGTAAAATCACAAGACCAAGGTTAATCCATATTATCTGATGTGGTCTCAGCCAAAAATCACATAAAAGGGAATGAGGGTTAAGAAAAGGGAATAACAATAAAAAATTGGGTTCTATGACAAAATTTATAAGTAGGCTCATGAGAAGATTGGGTAATCATAGATTAATAAATAAGATAATAAAAATCCATTCTTAATCAATAAACCAAGGGATGAAACTAAAATAATGAGATCTAACTTGGTTATAGATCAATCTTTGGTTAATAACTTGTCCAATAAAAATGTATAAGGAGATCTGTTATGTTTACCATCTGTGTCATGGTCCACCTCGATCCGTTCATTGATATGTGTCCTCTAGTTTTCCAACAATAATGAATAATGTTTCTCATCCTCTAAAACCATCTCAGGGTAATTAGGATAACCCTAGATATTTTCCATAACAAGGTATTTAACGAAATAAATTTTTTTTTGGAATTTAAAATAAAATAATTTATTTATTTATTTATTTTATTAAATTCACCTGCAAATAATCATCTCTAATGGAATTTTCAACACCAACTAGCCTTAATTCATGCCAAGGGTAAACCCAATATTCTAAAAACAAACATGGTGTAAAATTTCTCATATAATGTTCTAAAATATAGGAAAAAAATTTATTCTGAAAAGACATGTGTTTTTTATACAATATATTTAATATTTATAATATATAAATATTGAGGCTCTTCGGGGCTTGAAATCTCATTCTAAATCGAATCCTGGCTCCCAAAAATCCTTAAAATATTCCAAAGTATTACAAGGAAAAAAATAGAGTCATTAAACTATCCCCTCCTTCAACACTTTTCTCCTCTAAAATCACAAGATAAAAACATTGAGGGTAATTAACTTGCATTTTACTCTCATTCTCCCAAGAGCTCTCATGCATGCTCTCATGCTACCAATGAACACCGACTAGAGAGATGGTAGGTCAAAACATGATCTCCCCATGTAGATCCTTGATTGTCACCAAGTAATCCATAAAGGTTGATATTTCCTCAATGTCTAGCTCGCCCAAGTTAATAACATGCATCGATTTGAGCATGTGTCTCATAATCTGTGACATATGGAATACATCATGCACCCAGTAAAAATGTGGGGGGGAGACCAAGAAATAATAAAAATCATCAAACCTCCATAGGATCTTGAATGGACTGATGAAGCTTAGGGATTTTTTTCTTCTCTATCTAAATATCTACAATCCTCATCATAAGGAAACTCTCAAGGAAACATGGTCTCTCTAATCAAACTCGGAAGTCCTATGACATTGATCTAGTTAAAATTTATATCTTCTCTCGACTATACTCATGTTTTCATGGATCACCCGAAACTTCTCTATCATTGTATTCACTATTTGAGGCCCAATAATAGAAGTCTTATCAACCTTTTTCCAGAATAAGGTTGACCTACGGGTCTCCTATAAAGGGCCTCAAAAGGTATCATTCCTATTATAGAGAGATAGTTGTTATTATAAAAAAAACTCTACCAATGGAAATTGATCCTCCTAAATCTAGAAAATGTCCAACAAGTAGGATCTCAGCATATGCTCCAACACCTTGATGGTCTTACAGTCTATACATCAATATGGGAGTGAAATGTCATGTTCATATACACTTGGTTCTCAAAATCCTCTTGCAAGCCTCTCCCCAACCAAGACATGAACTGAGAATCATGGTTGGATACAATCATCAATGGTACCCCATTAAGTTGGGTGATCTCTTGTGAAAACAACTTCCCAAGACTCTCAATTGAATACTTCTATCTAATGGAAATAAAGTGTTCTAACATGGTAAGTTAGTCAAAAATCACCTAGATAGCATCGTGGCCTCTCACTTTACAATAAATCCCCATCTTTAATTCCAAAGATATTACATCCCATTTGAAATATAGTATTTTAGGAGGTTGTTTAAAACCTACCAGAACATGATGTTATGCCTTTACCTACTAACATTTGAGACATCAAGAAATTAACATAGTGACACTCTGCTACATTTTAACCCACCAAAACTGATACTTAATCTCATTATACATATTCTCCACACTGTGATGTATAACCAAGGTAGAATTGTGAAACTCTCTCAACATATCCTCACATAGTGTGACTACAACCATTGTCCATCCTTGAAAAAGGATGTAAATATCTCATCCATTAGAAAATCCATATAGTTCATCTATTCAGGATATAAGATCACATTGAACCTCATAATCAATGAATCCCAACTAAACCTCTCTTAAATGATTAAGAAGAGGAGGATTCACCACCATCAATAGAAGAAAACCTATACCCCTTACCTATATCAAGGTTGGTTTTAGTGAATCCAATTTCTTAGACGTCTCCTCCACCAAATGAGAATGGGACATCATAGTTAGGGAATCTTCCTTTACATTTCCTTTCCAAGGATTATAGAGTATCTTGAATTCATAGTCCTGAAAAAACTCTAAACAGCACATATGTCTCAGGTTATGGTCTCATTGAGTTAATATGTACCTGAGACTCTGGTGGTATAAGTAAATAACAAGACACTCTCCCATAAGATAATGTCTCCATATCTTCATAGTGAAGACTATCACTTCCAAATATAGGTTGTGAGTCTCGTAGTTTTTCTCATGGGGTCTTAACTGCCTTGATCCATAACTTATCATTGTCTACCTATGAATCAATACACTACCAATCCCATCTCTGGAGGCATCACAAAACACAAGATATTCAACTCCCTCCTCTGATTGTATCAATACAGGAGAAATAATCAAACTCCACCTCAAATCCTCAAAGGATCCCTAACACCACTCGGTTTAGGTGAATGGATACCCTTTCCCTATCAAGGTAGTCAAATGGGATTCAATCCTAGAGAATTATATCAAAATACTCCTATAGTACCTCACCAAGTCAAGAAAACTTCACACCTATGTGATGTTATTGGGTGGATCCTAAGAAATAACAATATCAATATTCATTAATTCTATAGATAAACCATACCAAGATAAGATATTCTTTAAGTGAACCTTATGGATCCAAAAATGGAACTTCAAGATCTTACCATAAAGTCAGTGCTCCCAGAGTAAGTCTTGGACCAACCTTAAATGCTCTGTATGCTCCTCCTCTAATGCATACTGTATGAGAATGTCATCAATAAAGAAAACCAAAAATTGATCAATGTATGTTTGTAAGATCCGATTTATAATACCCATAGACCACATAGGTGAATTATTCAAACGGAAAGGCATCACCAAGAACTCATAGTGTCCATAGTGACATTAGAATGACATCATCATAATATCATCCTCACAAACCCTAAACTGGGGGTAGCCAAGCCTAAGATTAATCTTAGAGAACCAAATCGCACCTCTCAACTATTCAAAGAGTTCATCAATCCTTGGAAATGGATACTTTTTATTTATCATTACCTAATTCATGTGATTATAATCCATTCAAATCCGTAAAATCCTATCTTCCTTTTCCATGAACAAAACGGGTGCTACCCAAGGGGACACACTAGGTCTGATAAAACAATTCTCTCAAAGGTCCTCCAACTACACCTTGAGTTCATGGATTTTGGTACGATCCATATGACATGCCTTAAAATAAATTAGTGAGTTATCATGGTGAAAGTAAATAAATAAGTATATATCCCACCTTGGAGGTAGTATTAGAACATCCTTGAAGAATACATCCATATAGTCCTCCAATACTAATAAAAGCTAGATTCTTAACGAACCCACTATGCTAAGGGATAAATTTGAAAACTAATGGGTGATGGGATACATCTTCCTAGTAGCAAGGACCAATCACTCAGCCATGTGATCTCTCTCACCCATAAATGAGAATCTAGAACCATTCATTTATAGTAATATAAATCACTTATGATGATAGTGAATCTTGGAATGAATCTTGGACAACCATTAAATACCCAAGATGAAGTCATAATGTTTTATGGTGATGACTAAGAGATCCCATGAGAAACTTTCTCCATCAATCAATAGTTCTCACTGTCATCAGATGTGCGATATAGAATAATCTATCCTTGTAGGAACCTATATCTATAGCTACTAGGATAGATTCTCAATATGGAGATATAGATATCAAAAAAAGGATATTAAGATGAAGTAATGACTCAAATATATGTCAAAAATTACTGGAGAAAGAGTATAAAAGACATAGATTGTACCTTGAATCATCTCATGAGAAGCATCTTAATAACCCCCCATAGCCTATAGTTGTCTGTGGAATTGACCTCCAACTCTCTGTGCCTGGCATGGGCCACATTGTGGTGGTGGTGGAAGTAGCTCATAGCACCACCCTACACCAGTATCTCTTCCCTCTAGAGCCCCACCCACTCCTCTATTATAACTACCTCCCTAGGGGTTTCCATGACTATGCATGGGAGATACCTAATTATGGAATTTCCTCTATATTGGTGGTCCATCCACAGTCTTTCTAAAATCACTAATACATCAGGTAGGGAAATAACGAGCCATGTGACCTCCATCATCAACATTATTGCATTGGCCCTCACATGGTTGATTGGATCCTCTATGTCATCCCTGATCCATTGATCCACATGTTTAAGTATGGGTATTATTATGCCTCTAACATTGATACATTGATGTATGATTCCTATTAGCTACTATAGATGACTCAGGAACATGATGTCCACCACATGCCTTGGCCTCTCAACATCTTTCTATTAGGAAAATATCTATAATCAGGGCCCACTTCAACACTACAGCATAATTAGAAAGGAACAAGGAGACTATATTGGATTGAATGTCCCCTTTAAGGGTCTGATTAAAATATCATTCCTGGAATAAAACATCTCTCACCATATCAAGGGAGTAATATGTGAGGTCATTGAACACTATAGGGTACTCAAAAACCATCAAATCACCCTGATAGAGCTAGAAAAACTCCTGTATCTATACAGAGAATAAGAACAAAGGGAAATAATTATTGTAAAATAGTTTTTTGAAGTTTGAACTTAATAGAATCATCTTATCAAGGTTCTTCATCATCAGACTCCACCAGCACCCTACTACTCCAAGAATAAGGATGGTTGCAAGCACAACCATCTGATTTTTTAGGGTCCAAAAAAGACAAAATACATGGATTGATGACTCAATCCAATACTCCACTACTTAAGGGTCTGGAACACTGTAGAATATCATAGGTCTCTGATAGTGGAAATCATCTATCATGCTAAGCCTATATGCATTTTCATTTTAAAATCCTTATAATATCTACTGCTTTACCAGTGATAGAATTTTTCATATCCCATCGGAAGGAAAAACATCATGAGAAGGTCCCTATACTGAGGCCTCATCACTCAAATGATCATTATCATGATCCTATATTGGTAAATTGGATATCTGTCATCATAGAGGCATCCTAAAAGTGATCAATACATACCATGGTTAGATGAGAATATATAGGGAGGTGAATTTATAAGGACACTCAATCCTATAATATGCATATACCATCTATTCCCTATAACCAATTTCTTAGTATATTGATTCAATAAACAAGTACTGATCCTCCTAGTGAATGGATATGTTGGCTACCTCACCATAATTGGGTTCCTAGCCAAAAGTTGTACTTGATAAACACTAACATTGATTACCTAAGTTCATAACCAATTCATCAACATGGGTGTAACTCTAACCACTAACCCAAGGAAGAACCACCTTTGATATCAGTCTTTCATAACCCAACCTACCAATGCCCTCTTGGCCGATGGCATGCCGAATGTGACACCTAAAGCTTTCCTCTATTAGGATAGGGGATAGTGACAAGTGCCAAGAAGGAATAAACTGAAATGGTATTCCTTGGCCCAATATACCTATAAACATGCACAAAATCATATCAATGAAAAATTTCATAGGAATAATAAAATATAGTGATATCTAGAGTAAAATTATGTAATAAATAACCTCTAGGGATTACATCAGAATACAAAAATATCAATTAAGCATAAAGGTGTAAAATACACACAAAACTAGAAATAAATTTCTAACCTGAAAACAAATGGGAAAAAGGAAAACTAAAGAGATCTTGGCTCCATATCTCCAAGTCTAACCACTGAACATAGTCAATGCACCCAAGTACTACTATGCTCCACCATATCCTTGGGCACCAATGTCACCGTTGATCTATCTATCATCGGCATAAGACACGACATAAATAGGAAAATCTCATATAGGGGTGACTATATACTTACCCATTAGAACACCTTGAAAACCATAAAGGGGGAAATAGAATGATAAAATATAATTCAGCTCAACCCATAACAAGAGGAAATGAAACCCAATATACATGATCATAAAGAAACTCAAGAAAGAGAGAAAGGGGATCTATATCTATATAGACCAACTAAGAATAATGATTCTACCTAAATATCCAAAGTTCCATCTACAATTTCTACCATCATAAAAACCCTCATAAGAATATTTTTGGAGGGTAATTAACCTCATCATTTCATTCCACAATAGAGGGATCTATAACTCTAGTGGAGGACCCCCCCCCTGCCAGAGCTCAAAGATGGGGGAGTACCACTCCATGGATATAGGATATATACCTCGATGTGGTATAGGGGAGTACTAACTATACCTATGTTAATAGTATGAGGGACCCTCACCCAAATGCAATAAGGGAGTACCAATCCAGACAGCTCTCCAAGGATCATTCCCGATCATTTCCATCAGTCAAGCATCGCCTAAAGAATCATTCTGCTCCAAACAGCTCACATCATATATGTCAAGCCACAATGAAGGGTACCATTTCATCCTATATGGAAACCACTCAGGATAGGCTAAAATATGAGTCTAGAAGAAAGCGATGTGAAATTTATAAGATCTCTAAGGAGTTACATGACATGTATATAGGGTCATGCGGAATGTGACCTCTTCTTGGATACTATTTTTGTCCTCACTTTAACATGGATTGGATGTACATGTGGTATTACACTATGTGTACATGTGGTACATGGAATGTCTTGGCCACTCGAGTATAACTCATGCCCATTTACTTCAGTATGGTCCCATAAACGTGGGTTGTGTATGTGTTCCCTTTCCATGTCCAAGTACACGATCATGCTTGTGTACTCTAGTTGTTCTTGTGTTCTTGGTCGTGTTTGTGTTTGTGTCCTTTTACCCATAGAGTACACACCAAGATACTATCACTGGGTCACATAGTATGTATTGGATATACATTATGTGTGATATTTATCTCTACCCAAAACCCTAGCTGTCATAGTTAGTGAACTACAGGATATGTTTTCATCTGGACCACAAAGCATGTATTTGGGTTTTTCATAAGTAGTGAATCAAAGTCTTCATGATGCTCATTAATCCTCCATTCCCACCATAAACCTTGGTTTTTCACCCCCAAAATTTGAAGGGTTCATCACCAAATATCGATCTCTATCCTCTGGTGTCCAGGTATTACAAATATATTCACTTGTGTAAATCTTTCATGCCTCCCATCACTGCTCTGGATCCTAAATCCATGAATCCATCACCTATATCCCACATTGAACCTTAATCTCTCTGAAAACTATTGATCCCTACATCATTCATTCAATTAACACAAATATGGGGGTTTGGTTGTGCTTGAACTAGCCCTAGAAATGTCGAACCATGACCCCATGGGATAACAATGAAGAACGTGAAGAATGGTACGGGAAAATCACAATAAGGAGGTGAATCCACTGTTGGATGATGTGGTCTTAGCCAAAATCACGTAAATGGAAAATAGGGTACAGAAAAATTCATAATGATAATAAACTATATTAATAAAACAATTTAAGGTCTGGATCAAGCGAAGAATGGGTAATTATAGATCACTAAAGAAGATAATAAAAATCCAGGCTTAATTGATAAACAAAGTAAAGAAACTAAATATAAGGAGCGCCACTTTGTTTATGAATCAATAATTGATGAAAAACATGTCCACTAGTGATGTAGAGGGAGATACACTACATTCTTCATCTATATCATGGTGCACATTGATTTGTTCTTCTATTTGGATCCTCAGGTTTTCTGATGCCAATGAATAATTATCAACTTCTTCTCAAATCCTCTTAGAGTTATTGGGCTAACCCTAGATATTTTTCATAATATGGTATTTAAATAGAGAGGGTTGGGTTTTGGAATTTAAAATAAAATAAATAAATTATTCATTTATTTTATTAAAACCACTCTTCAACGGTCACCTCCGATAGAACATCCTATGCTGACTAACCTTAAGTTACACCTAGGGTAAACCCCATGTTCTGGAAACAACTGTTGTCACAGATTTCTAATGTGAGGTTTAAAAATATGGGAAAACCAATTATTCTAAAAATATTCATGGGCGTGATAAAATTTATTTAATTTTTATAATATATCAATACTAAGCATCTTTGGGACCCAAAATCTCATGTTGACTCATCTTCTGACTCTGAAAATATTCCTTAAAATATTAAAAATAATTAAAAGTAAAAAATAGAGTTTTTATAATGGTTGTAGGGAAATTTAATTTCAATGATGATGGTGACTTGAATTGACACATTGTTCATTTCATTATTTTTTAAGTCATACAACTCAAGGAATTTAGGGATAATCCACTTGTCTGGAGGGTTGTGTTTTTTAATTTTCATCACTTTTTAATTTAAATCTATATTTTTACATTCCCCATTTTTTTGGATGGATATTTTTGGTATGGGGTGAGTATTGTTTTCACATTCCCACTACACCCATAATGTGTATTTATTTAAAATAAAAAAATATATATTAGGAAGCATAATAAAATCCAAATGATTTACCTATACACCATGATTTTGACCTCAAATATATTACTATCCCTTGAAAACTCCATCCATGTAGAAATTTTTGTTTTCATTACATTGGAATCCTTTACCTAAATTTATTTTATAAACTCCTTGAAATATTTACACATAGAAATAAATTTTCCAAGACTTCCTTGTATCACCTATAAACTAATGAAAAAAATCATCTCACCAATCTTCAAAATTTCAAATATACACCTCATTAATTCAATAAACATCTTGAATTATACTGTGTTTGACCCACGAATGATTATGTCATCAACATATATGATCACAAAATTCTTTTTATCACTATCCTTTTTTGATATAGAGTTTTTATCAACTCATCCATGTCAAAAATTGATCCTTTTCAATTATTGAAAAAGAATAGAATACCATGCTCTTTGTGTTTAATTTATCCCATATAGAACCTTCTTCAATAGAAAAAAAATGTTATCATCTTCATAAATAAGAAAAATATTTGGATACTTTATGTACACCTATTATTCAAGTAATCCATTAAGTAATATTGATTTCACATCCATCTAGAAAACCTTGAAATTACTTTGACCCATTGTGGTCAAGAAAATCCAAATAATTTATGACCTATCCATTGGGGAAAAACTCATTAGTATCGATTAATTTAATATAGGAGTAGCCTTTGTAAAAAATTCATGATTTTTTGTAAATCACCTTTCCATATTCATTAACTTTTTTATGAAAACACCATTTTTTCCAATAATTTTCTTTTCCTTTGGCCTCGAAACAATCTTTGAAATTTTATTTTCCTTGATTTGGTCAAGCTCTTCTTGAAAAGTTTTAGTCCAATTTTCATCCTTAGTAAGATCTTAAAAACACTTAGTCTCTGCATGATATAAGAGTGAAGTTTATTATAGATATTTCATTCTCCTTTTCTATACTATATTCTTCTGGTCACTAATGACATTATACCCATAAATTTTATAACTTCTTCTCAGCCTCCTTATAGTATACAAACATTTTTCAGTTTCCTCATCATCATCGATGTCTTCTTAAAAATTTTCACTAACCCATTTTTCTCCCTCTAGGATACTCAAATCCTCATCACATTACTCTAAAATAAATTCAATATTTTGATGGTAATTTTATTGATTTTTTACCATATTGATGTATTAACTTTAAATAATATTTCCAAACCTTTTTTGGAAAAACATTTACACTTTTCTCTTCAATGAGTTGCAAAGAAAATACCCTTCATATCTATGGGATTAAAAATTATTGTGGATAATCTCTTTATTAAAAGTGAATAAATTAGTTCTGAATATTAAAAAGTATTTAAATGTTGTATTTTTTCCATACCATATCTTGTATAGAATTTTTTATTCTTCTAGAAATAATAAAGTTATATTGGTAATATAGATCGATGTCAAGACCACTACCTTGTATTATTTCTCTAGTAATACTTTCTTAATGAGAATCACTCGAACTATATTATTTTTTATCTAATTTCTCCTCTCAAATACACTATTTTTTAAGTATTTTTCACCCATTGAGACGTGGTTATTTATCACATGTGTCTTTAAATAATCCTCCACCTGACTATTGGAAAACTCTATTCTATTTTAAGTTTTAAATTTATAATATTTTACCCAAGACTCTTCTCAGTAATCCTTAGATAATTATTAATGAAATTAAAATAGTTTTAATATTCAATGGTAATCATCATCTATTCCATGATACTATAATAATACATAAAAAGACATAATATTTCTTTCAATCATCAGATTTAAATGATATTATCCCACACACATAAATGTGAACCAACTCAAGAAACCATGTTGAATTATTATATTTCATCATGTAAGATTTCAAAAATGATCTTTCCATTTTAAAAAAATCACACATTTCAGTATAATCATGTGAAAGCTTAGGTATATCAGGAGAACCATTATTTTTCACAAAATCTTCAATATATTTTTGGCTCAAGTGGCCAAGCCTTTTATGTTATTACCTATTTTAATCATCTCTATATAAGATGTTCATATATTCTTCTACACTAATGAGGTAGATATTCATTTTCTAGCACTTACCTTGTATAAAAATTGCATTATATATTTCTTTGATGATACAAGTCCTTTTGGTGAAACATATAGCATGCACTGAGTCACACAATTGAGTTAAAATAGAAATTTTTTTACTAAGTAATTTTTCAACCAAGACATACATGAATCTCATATCTTTTCCTTAATCATTGGATTTATTGAAACCAATGATCTTTGATCCATCATCGTTGCTGAATATTATGACACCATCCTTATTATACTTGATTCCCATTACATGATCTTTGTTTTTTGTCATATAGGAAGTGTATCCACTATTAAAGATCCATATTTTAGATCAATGTATAGATTTTAAACAAACTTTTATAAAAAATCATTCTCATCCCTTTAATTTTTAATCCAATTCATTAAATTCACATCTATGTATGATTGGTACACTTGTTCGTCCTCCAGATATGATGGATAAAATTTTAAAAAGATACATATTGGTTTTACACTTTAAAACCACTTTATGATTCCTTGAAAAATAGTATTTGACCAGTATTGGTCACTATAAGTATATTCCTATGAATCCTTAATGATAAATACTAAGACATATGTTCTTGTACTCTACACTAGAAATAGTAACCATTAAAATCATATCTGGAATGTTAAATTGTGTTTATATGCCTCCATTGTTCATATTCCTTCCAATACCTCTTAGATATAAGACATATATTTTAATTATGTCTCATATTTACATAATAGTAACATGTAATCTATGGTTTATCCTTGTGTGTTTTTTTTAATACACTGGTGGTATTTTTAGTTCTTTGAGTATTTTGATTTTAAGATACACCCAAATCAACATTCTCACTTGGAGTGGGAAATTATGGCCAAAGATAAATTATAATCACCTTTTTTTATAATCAATCACCATAATTTCTATTAATTAATTATTGACGAATTTATTTTGAAGGAAATTCTATAAATTTTCAATTGGATCACCATGTTTTTCAATTACTTTATCTATCATCCACACTATCCAAATTCCCAATGTCATCCTAGGAGTCAATAATATCTCTTGATCTTAGAACTTTCTTCATAATAAAAATATTTATCCTTTATGATCCTTGATGTTTTCAACATGATTTTTCACTATAATAGTCACGTTGTTAATAATTCAAGATTCCTCTCTAATTTGGATCTTAAAATAAACCACATTCTATGAGTAGTTTGGATTTTAAGATTTAATATTCTTGATTTCAACATTCAACTTATCTTTATCCTCTTATTACTATTGCATATAGAGTTCAAACTCATGAACCACTCTATTATATTTCTTTTTTTAACTCCAAACATCTATTTATTTATGTGAATCCTTTATCTCCATTTTTAGTTCTATTATCCCATTGACTTTAGATTATTCACTATCACTGTCTTTTTCTATTTTTGATTTCTCTATAAATACCACAAGAACTTCTTCAATGAGAACTTTTCACTCCTCTATTTATCTCACTTTCATTTTTCTAAACAAAAAATATTATTATGAAATAAAGTTCTTATTTTTGATGAATCACTAATATGAACTCCCCTTTTCTTTCATATCTTGTGAATATTTCCTCAGGGTAACTTCATCCTTATCATTGTATCTAAATTTATTACTACACTTTATAGAGATATTCATAACTATTCCACATCGAAATCATGAAATTCAATGTTTCCCATTAAAATTTCCTTTCCACTTTTCATATTTATAAAAAAAATGACAAAACTTTTTCACTTCCCTTTAATTGTAATCATATTATATTGAGAGATTCTTAGTTTTATTGAATGTGAATTCTTGAGTTTATTCCTTTCCCACAAAGTAATTATCATTGTTCTTCATTCCATATGAAATGATATTGTTTAAATGACTATAAAATGTAACTTTATTTGGGTCTTTATTATTTATAATTGAGACATTTTGTTTGAGTAAATATAAAAATATTATAAAGATATTATTAAATATATTCACATCATTCAGGTTTTCCCTGATTCTTCACATTTACTCCATAATAAAATTCATCTAATTGAAGAATTATTAAACAGATTCAATCAATTTGTATTCTCAAGTACTCATACTTATTTAATAGAACCTGAAATATAGAATAATGTAGCATTGAGTAACCTTCATTTATTCTATGAAATTTTTCTTTTATAGATTGTGATAATTTTCATGACATCACCTTTGTTTATATTGAATTAGAAAAAGATCCCCATAATGCATTGATTCCATTATGGTCAACATCCAACTCTTCAGGGTTTACCTATGATGAATCTTTTCTCTCTATATTGAATAAAAATACATGAATATATGTTATAGAAGCTTCCATTCCAAAGTATTTAAAGTTTTGTTTCATCTTATTCTTCAGCATTTGAAAATTATTTTCATCAAAGATTGTAATTCCATTGTGATTTTTCACTGTTATGAATTCCAAGAGTGAATAAATCCACTGATTTTTAACATTATTCTACAAATAAACTTATTTGTCCCATTCTAGGAAAAATACCTTAATATTGAGGTTGAATTAGGGTGTGGTATTTTTAAACAAATACCTTATGGATCTTGTTATATTTTTGGGAAATAACACTCTCTTATATTTATCTCTTAGTAATGTATAAAAAACTGCAAGAGACACATGAAAATTTTACCTAATCCCTCCATATTAGGCTATGTCCAAGGATCATACACTCGGTGATGTATCAGTGTACAAAAATTCACTAAATTTCCATATTTTTTACAAGTCCACAGAAAACTCAATATCCCTGTTTTTTACAACCAACTGTAATTGAGAATGCACTTATCTATCAAGTAAAGTTTCTGTACTCTTACCATAGCAGAATATTTTAATAATATAATCATCATATAAACTATTTACACTAACATTAGTGTGACATGAAATACCTCATTCATCAATGAAATGAATTCCTCTTTTCTACATAAAATATTTTCCATGAAAATTTAATTTTTTGTCAGATTGAGTGAATAAATTCTTTATAAAAAAAGAATATTTTGCCTAATTTTAATGTAGTTTTGTAATTTTTTTGTACGACACAATTCCATGTAATTTATTTGTGAATATCCCAATGGAATTACATGATTTTGTTTCTTTTCAATAAGTATTCCATTATTAAGTGAAGTTGTCAATATGTTTTGGGTGTTGAAGAAGATGACAATGACTCAATATTATTGAGATATAGATTAGAGTATCAATTTGATCACTTAGAATAATATACCCACCATCTTACACTATTTATAATATATTTAAATTTTTAAAAATGAGTTTATTTTAGTTTCTACCATTATGAATGAATATAAAATAAGAAGAAGTTGATTATGTTTCTTTAAGTTCACTATAAAAATAGATTCAAGGTAACATCCTTAAACTATGATAATTGTTGATTTGTACTTCATATAAATAAATTAAAAGTGCTATAGGTGTTGAGTGAATTATCTAGAATAAGTTTCAAGGTATTTTCAACAATATGGTTGCTCTAGGAAACTGAATCTTTCTGGAAAAAAAATGTTTTCTTGAATTTTTTAATACCATCCATATATTATTAAGCATGAAAACTACGTAAATCAGTGGAGAATATTTATTTTATTAATTTTAAATAATTTTTGTTTTTAATTTAGAATAATTGAGTTATTTAAGGTTACTTGGAAATACTAAAAGAATAGATTATATGAAATAAGAATAATTTCTAATTAATGTTTAAGAGATTTGAAAATATTTTTATATTTTTCAAAGTAATTTAAAGTGATTTTTATTGATTTATTAGGGGATAAAAATAATTATGAAGTAAGTTAAAGTAGTTATGGAAGTTATAGATTTTTAGAGAAATCATAAATGGCTTGGGATACTTAATACACTTTTTTCTACCTTAGATCACAAAATTGGAAACAACATGAGTGAATATCCTTGTATATGTAAGATATTATTGGGAGTTTGAATTTAAAAAAAATTATAAGTTATGGAATGTGTATGATATCTTACACATATAAGATATTTTAATTCTTCTATGATATATTTTCCAAATAATTTAATAATTCAAAAAATTACTTGAGCATAGGGTGATGGGTAACATTTTTTATTGTTGCATAATTTTTCGTGGTGATGTGTAATATATTTTATATACTTTGTATGTTCTGGTTGAGGCTCACCCTGAAATATTAAAAATGTAAGTTATGTGTAACATATTCTTGGAATTTCACAAAATATTCAAAAAATTATATGGAATTAACACTGGATAAATAAAATATTTTATATGATATGTAATATTTATTGAATAATGCATAAGATATTTTTATAGAGAAAGTGAAAATGTTGTAAAAAAATATATATTGTGATTCATATGGAAACATTTATAACTATCCCAATATAATATTTTCCTAATGTGACTCCATAAAATTAAAATCCCAAGACAGAATGAGGGATTCATGTTGTTCTATCATCAAGGAGGTGGATTTGGACAAGATTTCTCTAGTGATCCCTTCAAGAATCAGTGTTCTCTAGGCCCCTCATCTATAATATTTTTGTTTATCTTCCCTATGGGATAGAGTAAATAGCCCCCTAATCCATCATCTCATAGTTTCAATTCTTTTTTTAAGTTGAATGGGAATTTATAAATGGTATGGGTGGAAACATCTCCCTCTTCTCCCAATACACATCTGGATTAGTCAATCCCTCCCATTTGGTCATTCAAATCGACCCTTCATAGTTGTAAACTAGCTCCATCAAAGTCATATCTTCCTATGATCCTATAAATATCACTATTTAAAAATAAATGGTAATACATGTTGGGGATTTTGGTGTTTTATCTCTCCATTAAAGAGATTGAAATTGTTTATGAATACCGTAAGTGGTCCATGGTCACCAAGCTTGGCTCGGATCGACCCTCCCTTCTGATTTTTGAATGGTTTGTTAGATCATGGAACCTATCTATTCCAGTTGTGATCTCCCTATTAAATCTAAAACCCTTCTATATTCATATCTTCTTAGATATTGACTTTATTAGATCTTGGGGAAAGGACTACCACTTTTTTGAACAAAGATGCTTTCATTTATTCAACTGGTCACTTGAATTGTATAATCCATCAGACTCATCTTAGACCACCCTATAAATTCAACTACTAAGGATACAAATATCATTATATAACCAATTAATTATTAAGGCCATATGAAATACTTTCAAAATAAATATTTTTAATGATGAGGCTACTCTACAGATGCATAATACCATGGATTATTATTTATGTTTGAAAGTGGATTTTATCTTCTCCTTTTAAAGATCGTATTTTTCTCTATAGTGGCATGAGCATCTATTTATGGAAGAATTTTTTTCCACTAATCCCGTTTTATTTTGTGTGTACTACCACCTTCATGGACAAAAAAACTCTTTGTTCGGGATTTGTTTTCAATCAAATATTCATATTTAGAAGTTTTAAGTTTTACTAACCACATCTAATAGAAAGGCACTCATTATCTATCTCGATAATAACCAAACTATGGATTCTAATAATAATCAAGATGATGATTCCAAAAGTAGCTGGTATCGCCTAGGGGTTTTGCATTTGTTAGGTCCTTCAATATCTTCCCTATTACCATCTATAATCCAAGTTTAATGAAAAATGGATCTGGTGGTCTCATGTTAAGGTGTGATGTTATATTCTACCCTAAATGTTGTTTTTGTTTAAATTTTGAAAAGAAAAATGATAGAGTAGACTAGTGACATGGATTCCATTTCTTCAGATTTTTTTTGTGGACAAGGTGATATAGTGGTTTCTTCACAATATTTTAGTCAAAGTGTATCCTTTGTTTTTTATAAATGTCAAGGTGACCAATAATTGTTATTCTCTTTCATCACATTGGATCAAAGAGATAGAGGATGTCTTGACACCCTTAGATGATACTCCTCATTCCAAGAATTCCTTCAGCTTTATATCAATGGTTCGTGAATATATACGAAGCTTACTGACACCAAGTGGTAAAACTAGTAAATATAATAAAAATTCATCCTCAATGGGAAATTAAGACCCGTTTTTAGACCAAATATAACTTGGGAAAGTTTTTCTCCTACATTCAAGGTTTCAAGGGTGTCTCAGCCCACTATTCCACATTTATATGGAAACCAAAATGATTTATAATTTTAGTGGAATTGATTCCCTTGGAAAATTTTCATATTTATTCACATTATTCAGGTATAAATGTATAAAATTACTTTATATTTTGGTTCCAAATAATAATGAATAATTTATTTAAAATTATTATCTTAAGCAATATATAAAGAACCACATGCATGGAAGCCTATTTAATGAAAATATTTTGCTCTTCTAGAATAACCTAATAAGGTATGAGCATATTAACACTTCTCATCCATAAATTACTTTCAAGTTTAGAAAATCTTCAGGATCCTTTTTCATGAATTTTTTATATTTCAAGTTTGTGGAATTAAAAAGGTAAGTTCTATAATACGAGTTATCCTCCTTCAACCCTAGATCAAATTCCTCATTTATAGGTGTAAATTTCAATACTATTATTGATCTATCAAAAAATAATAGTGGGAGAGTATACATGAATAATTTTATAGATTATTTCTTAGGATTTATAACTCATACTGATCTCATTGAATTGGGCTTCAGTGGAGATAAATCCATGTGGTGAAACCAAAAAATAAGAGGTAGAATAATTTGTATTCTAATAGAAAATAATTTTACCAACTTGTAAGATATTATAGATTTCTCATGATTCTTTATATCTCATCTAGATTGGTCATTATCTAATCTATCACCACTACTTATCCATATCCAAGGATCATCAAACCATTATTTAATATTTTATTTTTAGAAAGTTTAGACTGAGGATGAATCCTTCAATTACTTGGTTTGTAGTTCATGGATTGTTCCAGAATAAATAAATGCATGGGTTTTATTCTAGAATAAACTATACAGGTTAAAGGGTTCTATTTTATAATGGATGAATATCCAACTTTCCCCCATCCATTATTTGGATAAATTCAAGTGAATATATAATTTATTGATGGAAGAATTTAGGAATTTTGTAATGGATACATTTTTATTATTATATCTAGTAAACATACACTCTTAAAAGGAATTTAGCTTAATAAACAGGGGGAGTTGTGAGATCATTATTGTATTAAATGGCTATATAAAGGTGACTGTAGCAAATAATATTTTCATGCATGCGTAAAGAAAAAAGAAATTTTTTGGGAGGCTAAACTTACAACTGGAATATGGAACATTTAATATTGATATTGACCCCATTGGATTGTATGTGGATAGAAATTTCATTGATCTATTAGCTGGTTATCATATTGAAGTGATAGAGGTTCTTACATCTACTAAATGTGATGATCATTTTTTGGAAAAAAATCTACAAATAGGGTAATATGAAAATTATTTTTTTAATATTAAGGATATAGAATTAAAAAAAATTAATGATTTTAATATCATCAATCCATATAGTGCACCAGGTCCAAATGGATTTCCAAGATAATTATATATTGTAGCTTGGGACTATATCAAGAAGTATTTGATTATAGTGGTTTGAGACTACTTCATGGGTGTTCCTATCCCTCGTATTATATCTTCCACTATTCTTATTCTCATCCCTAAGGTGAAACACCATAGAAGTTATAATTAATTATGACCAATAATACTTTGTAATTTTTTATATAAGGTTCTTGAATAAAATCTAAATAAATGATTGTCTAAGATTTTATAGACCAAATTTCATAGGATAAGTATGGTTTTCTCATCAGTCATATCATTTAGGGGTAATTAGTTCAGTACAAGAAATGATAGTGAAGTTTCATAGTAATGTGATTGGTTCTAACTTTATAATCAATATTGATATGGATATGGATTACAATAAAATGGAATATCCTTTCACTCTGAAAATTAT
Organism: Viscum album; assembly: GCA_963277665.1. Classification (NCBI taxonomy): domain Eukaryota; kingdom Viridiplantae; phylum Streptophyta; class Magnoliopsida; order Santalales; family Viscaceae; genus Viscum; species Viscum album. The sequence goes on from OY728147.1 coordinate 1,220,239,382, forward strand.
ATGGTGGTGTGGATTCTTATAGTAGATATTAAATCCTATTTTTTACTTCTTATTTTTACCTTTGGTATTAGTACCTCTTATGAGAAAGTGGTTTATGCTTTCAAAATTGGTCTGAGGCCTTCACCAAGGGGACCCAATTTATCTAATTCTTTTTTCAAGGACCATAATGTACTTAGTAAAAATTTGAACATTGAAATTAATATTGGGAGGGTGAATTACTGCAGATGAAAGTATGGTTTCATTGGGATATACCACTTATTTTTTGTGGAAAACATGGTATTCTTCATTAGTGGTCGAATCGACTCAATTCAAAGGTTTAAATATATCTTAATTTAGTATTGTACAAAAAGTATCTATCATATTACTGTTGGAAAGAGGAGTGTTTATATTCCAAAAAACTTATCAAGAAGGAAAGCCAAGGAAATTGAAAATATTCTTGGAATAATTAGAATAAAATTGTTTATAGATTACTTGGTATCTCGTCTATCAAACAAAAGAGTTCACATTCAATATTTATATGATATAATCAACATGATTATGGGTAGAATTACCAACTAGAAAATTCAGTTCCTCTCATTTTGAGTTATAATTACTCTTTTTAATATTGTCCTCTATTACATACCAATGCATTTCCATAAAGTCATTTGAGCCCCAAAATCTTTCATCTAAATAATTAAAAAAATCCTCAAGTATTTCATATGAGACACCAATCACGCGGGTAGAAATCACTCGTCCAGTTGGTCTAGATTAGCTATACTATATGTGGTGGGTGGAATTAATTTAAAAAATATCAAGGAGACTATGTAATTCTTACACGATAAATTTTCATGGGAATAATTCATAATCCATTTACTTTGGGAAATATTTATTCGAAAATAGTATGGATCCTCTCCGACTACCTAGCTCAAGTTTGATTTGAAGGGATCACATCTATTGAATGGTCTCTATGAATAAATTTCCTTCATACATGATAATATTAGATGGATTATTAGTAGGGTCGACATCACTTTTTGGAAAGATAATTGGGCTGGTAAATTTTTATTCTTCCCAAGGTTCCCAAAGTCCGAAATTAGCTTCAGTCAGGCATATATTAACCCTAATTTCATAGATGTTATTCTAAGGCTCTTTCTTCCCTCCATCTAGCTGTTTGATGATCCTAATGACTATAGCTTCACAACATATCTATATTTTTTTCATAATCTCTACTTTTATCATAATCAATCGTGTTTAAATTGGTGAGGATGTTTAGGACATCCAGTTATGATGAAAACCAATTCCTTCCAAGATTAATTTCTTTATTTATCATTTCTAAATAATTTATTACTATTTCATGATGAATTATCTAAAAAAATCACCATTGTGTCAAAATAAATGTGTTTTGATTGTTTGAGTAGTCATACAATTACCCACCTATTATTTAAAGGGGTGTGGGATTGTTTTATCTGGTTTTGACTTAGATAATGCATTGATGCTATATCATCACCATCAATCATTTCATTTATTTATATTTTAAATCCAAAACAGGTGATTCAATAGTGTTTTAGGCTTTGAAAATTATTTTAATCATTAGTCGTTGGGTAATCTATGACCCCCTCAATGATTCCATCAATAACAAAACCAGAATATAATAAATAAATATCAAATTGATGTTTTTTTATTTATTTTTTAACACATTTTTTTATCCCGGAGATGTGTAATTATATCACATATCAAAGGCATATCTTCCATCCATTTTTTCTATAGGATTTTATATTTAATAAAGTTCTAGGCCATTGGTTTAATTTGAAATTACATATCCATGGTTTAAGGATTAATTTGGACTATTCCAATTTCAATGGAATTATTCACAGAGGTGGTCTCATTTGGTACTATAAGGGATCCATGATTATGGCCTTCTTATCTTACTAAAATGATGGTAATTCTATCACTTTAAAATCACAAACCTTTTTTTCTAGATTTACTATATACTCATTGATAACTATTACTTTTTCTATGATCAAAGTCGATTTAAAACTATTGAAAAATTACCTAATAGATCTTTTCTTGTGACACTTGAGCATCACTTGCACTATCAGAGCAGGTAATGATCCAATCCTTCAAGGAGTGGATATCAAACATACTTGTTAAGAGGGGTATTTTTAAGTTTTTTTCTATATTATAGAGGTTTTTAGGAGGAGGATCTAGTTATTTATTCAATTATTGGATCACTCCCTAGGGATTACAAGTATTTCATCAGTATTGATTCTCTAGGGCTATATCACTATCATCCATTAGGGTGTTTTGTGTATTTTCCCTATCACTATATTACTCTTTTATAATAAAATGACTCAAATTGTAGATTTTCAGTTAGTAATATAAAAATCTTATGCAATGGATAAGATACTTTTGAGATATATAATATAATTGAATCATTATAAAAATTTTATCATTTAGTGAAATTTCATGATGAGATTTTCTGGAAGATAATTTAGGAAGAGAGACTAGCTGATTTTGAAGTTTTTCATTCATAAAAATAAACATAAAAATTATTCAAATGTAATTATGATTTAATTTGATCTTTTTTAATGGCGATACAACCATGTCGTGGAGAAAAAAACACTATATAAATTTTCTAATAATGAAACACAATATTAATGTTATTTATTTATTTTGAGAACTATTTGTTACATGAAGAATTATCCATGCCATAGAAATACTCATTCATTAAAATATATAGGAATAATCATGCATAGTTTTTTTAGATTTTTTGTGAAATAATTATCCCAAGTCTATTGGAAGATTTAACTCGGATTAAATGAGAGAAAAAATAATTAGAAATTATTTAATAGTTTTTAATGGATTATTTTTCACTTCCATATGTCAAGGAGGTTTCCATATTCAAATATTTAAATATATATAAATTTTATTTTTTATAGGTAATAATAAATAGAATAATAATTAATGGCTTCTAAGTATTGAGAACTTGATAATTAATTTAAAATAATACTTTTAATGAATTGAAGAAATAAGGAGGATGAAATATAGGAATAAAAACATGTGCGTCAAATAAGATAGAAGAAGATAAATCCATATTATACCATGATATAGTATAAGATGACTAAGAAGATTGAGAAAACTGATGAGTTCCTACTATGTGGAGGAAAGTAAAATTGGATAATGAAGGATTTTTTATTGATAAGGAAAAAAACATTATCGGTGTTTTTTTTTGTGCATTCTCTCATATACATATAGATAATTTTCAAGTCTTGAGTAGAATTATAACATGCATGTTTTGTTATTGATAATATTCTAGTAGTCAAATGCATAATATTGGGGGAAGATATCATACTTTGATAAAAAACATTCAAGGGTGAAATAAAGATCTTTTTCAAACAAGATAAAAATAATTAGAAGGTGTACAAGAGATAAAAAGTACAAATAAACTTTTAAGAGATAATAAGTAGTCAAAATATTTCAAAATAGTCATAAGACTATCCATAATTTTCATAAGATGGCTTACATTGCATTCACTTATGTTTAGGATTTTTTTGAGATAGTATTCATTATTAGAACTTATGATATATATTTAGACCTATATATAAGTGGGAACCATACACAACAATGATTGGGTGGTCACGTTAGGACCAAACATAGTAAAAATATTATGTTCCTTGAATTTCTTTATTTTGTTTCATTTAGGAGAGGGTGAAAGTTGAAAGTTTATGGTAATCAAAATTAGATCAATATATTTATTAACCAAAAATAGTGGTTTGAATAATAAGATGGAATTTAAAAGTATAAAATTAAATTTGGGGAAAAGTTCACACTGATTCACCCCCCCCCATAGGTGACTATATACATCATTGGTCACTTCAATTGGTATTATATAAAATCCATATTCCCTTTGATTGGATCTAATTTTTCGTTCAAAATATTTTTAATAAGATACATATTAAGTGCATATTTAAAGAAATATTAAAATATACTATGATGGAAAATTCAATTCCCATCCTCATTTATGAAAAAATAGAGGTTTTAGAAAAAAAGAATACAGAAAAAGAATAAAAGAGAGGCTAAGATGTTGTGAAATCTCTCAAAGGAGAAATATAATTCACCACTTCTTGAAGGAAATAAAATTATAAATTTATCTCATAAGTTATTAGAAAATAATCCTCCTAAAGAATGAATGTCATGTTTTTAATAGTATAATGAGAGTGAGTACATCGAATGAGTTCAGTACCTCTATTCTTAAGTTAACATTTTCCTGATAAAAGTTTCCAATGTGGTTATTACTTATATATTTGGGTTTGTTTAGGGTCTAATTGATGAAAATCATAGCTAATGATGGAATTAGAAAATATTGAGAAATAATTAACTAATAAGTTTAAAAGGTTAAAAACATGAAGATCATAATTTCATGATTTAATTAAAAAGATAATAATTCATAAAATGAAACCTTTAATTCATCCCCCCCCCCCCCCGTGTAGTAGTAAATCTAGTCTAGGGATCTATAGAAATATCAATAAACTTTTCATATCCAAGGAAAAATATTTATCACTTTGTAATGAAATATTTTCCATGGATAAAGAATAATTGCTGAAATAAATTTTTTATGAAGTTGAGATTAAGAGGATCGAATAAGAAAAGATCTATGCATATAAGGAACTACAGAAAATGTAAAGAACCATAAATTTCAAGGAAATTTTTTCCTTAATTTTCTTTGTAATTTTACAAGAACACAGTTTCTGACGGCACCTGATTCCGAGCCCCGGTGTGCCCGGAATCATTTTCCAAAGTTTGGCTCGGGTACGTTCAGTGAACAGACGAGCGGGTTTTTCTAACTTTTGAACCGGTGCCCGGAATCGAATTCTGAGGGCACCGATGGAATCACAGCGCCGGTATTTTCTTAGAAACGCCTCTTTCGGAGTTGCGTTTGCTCGGGTGTGGTTTTTAAATTTTTGGGCTTAAAGTTAAGAAATAAAATAAATTGTTCGACAAACTTTATTTTATTTCACTTAAGCCAATTAAAGCCACTTGAAATCCACTTAAACTGAGTTGAAATGGATAGGGTACTACCCAAAAATATCCTACCCTCTTGGTAGGATATTTGCGAGGTGGGGACTGCACGAGACCCGCCGTTTCTTTTCTGCTAAGTAATGTACCCGCGAAAACCCGTCATTATGAAAGTCAACTGACGTGTTTTCTTAAATTCTTAACACACCATTTAATTGGGCGGTTTTATTTGTGAATTAAATCGGTGGTTTCTTTCGTTGAATTAATTCTACGAATTAATGGGTTGTTACTTACCTCTTATTCGTTTGTTGGCGTAATAATAAAATAAGACCAACACGACATTCGGAGGATTACACGTTGAGAGGTTTTGACAGAAGTTCTTGTGCCTTCACCCTTCTTCGCGAAGAACGCGAAGAACGCCGGCCTCCGACGAAGAACGCTGAACCCGTGGAAATCGACGACGCGACGCCGTGTGCCGCGATGCCGACATTTCCTCTTCCACGACGTTCTTCGGCGACGTTCCTTAATCCGCAACAAAAACCTTCGATCATCCGTTGAGGTGAGGGTTTCGAATTTCTTTTAAATTTTCCTTTGTGGTTTTGAACTCAAGAAATATTTAATTATTATTAATTAAATCTTTTTTGTTCTTGAACCTCGGAGTTCGTCGACACGACCCCCTTCCGCGATGACGCGACGCCGGATACCACGACGACGCGACGATCCCCAATTCCGCGAAGAACCCGTGGACGACGACTTGACGAGGTAGGGGTTGTTGTGAATAATTCTTTTATTTTTTTCCCGTGAACGTTTCTTTAAAATTAAAGAATCGGATTCATATGAACAATTTTATTTTGTTAAAATTGTTGGTTCGTGTGTTGAATATAATTCTCTCGTTGTTTTTATCTAACACAGAGGGTGCGGGCCAAACGAACACGGCCCGACAACCCTCCGTCGTTCTTCGTTGTTGTGCGAATTTGGCGGGCGATGACAAATCGTGACGCAAGGGCATTTTGAGGATCCCGCAGTGAAGAACGGAACCCGGGAGGAACAACGGCGCAGACGGGAAGGAAAATGGACCACCGGAGCAACTCCGGTGGCCCGCGGAAGCTGCCAGCAGCACCGGCAGCCGGAGGCTGCGGCGCCCCGGCGCGCCGCCGGACGGGGCCGCCGCGGCTGAAGCCGCGTCCGTTTGTCCAGCGCGGCCCCTTCGAGGGCCGCGGCACCTCCAAGCCGCGGGGGCGGCGCCCCGCGGCGTCCAGCTGCTCGGCCGCGCGGCTGAGCCGAGAAAGGCCGGTCCGACCGGCCAGGCCGGGTATGGTCGACCCGGTTCGGATCGACCCAAGGGGGGGGGGGGGTCGGGCTGGGTCGGCTCGGGCCCGGACCCCCCGTCTTCGGACTGTTTCGGTCTTTTGCCCGTAACTTGAGCTACGGGCCTCCGAACGATGCGCCGTCAGTGGCAACGCGATCCTTGGATCGAGACGGTCGTTTCAGTATATTGCACTCAAGGTTTCGGAATACTTTGGGTTCGGCCGGGTTGGTTCGTACACGAAACCAACCGGGCCCTCGGAGCTGAAACACTCATATCTTGAGCTTCAGATGTTTGATCGACGTGCTGTCGACTTCGTTGAATTCCTCTAAGTGAGAAGGATATTTTGGCATACTCTGCCCGAGGTTTGGATGCAGGTGGAGTACGGTCGGGTTGGTTTTGCCTTAAAAACCAACCGGGCCCCTGGGACGAAAAAGCCAATAACTCTCAGACCGGGCGTCTGATTGACGCGCCGTCTGCGACGTTGAGTTCCTGTTGACGATACGGAACTTTTGGATACATCACCTTCGGACTCTGTGTCAGTTGATGTATCAGCCTCTCGGCTCGTGGAGCGGACCCTCCCGAACGAGCTTGCTGTGTACGGGAACCCTAGTGTTGGCTGCGACTGCTACTTCGACAGCGACGACCGTGCAGAGTTCCTCAGTGGACTGCGGCGACGACCGTGCAGAGATCCTTAGTGGACTGCGACGACGACTGTGCAGAGATGCGTAGTGGACTGCGACGACTACTACACTCAGCGATCCTACGTGGATCAGTGCTACAGGTCCTGTGTGGGCCCGATCCTGTGTGGGTCTGATCCTGTGTGGGTCAGCGCTCAGCAGTTCTATGTGAGTCAGCGCCTACAGGTCCTGTGTGGGCCCGATCTTGTGTGGGTCTTTGCGGGGGTTAGTACCTATCGATCCTTTGTGGGCCCGACGACTTAGATGGATCAGTGATCATCTTTATCGTCATCCAAAGAAGTATACATGTGTTGAGCTGAATCCTGTGTTACTCTCCTTTGTAGATTGTGTTGAGCTATCCTGTGTGGATTTACTGTTTACTCTCCTTTGTGGATTGTGTTGAGCTATCCTGTGTGGATTTACTGTTTAATCTCCTTTGTGGATTGTGTTATGCTATCCTGTGTGGGTATACGTTTGCTTTCCTGTGTGGACTGGGTTGTGCTTGGGCTCGGACGTTGGAGTCGAATGGGAATCGATGACTTAGGTATATGTATGGGCGTATACCTAAGCCGTGTCGGATGTTACGTCGTGATTGTATCTTCCCTTTGTGGATCATCCTTTGTGGATTCTGGGAGGCCGTCGGGGGTCTCGGGGTCCCTACTGATTAGCTTATACTCACCCCTGCACGGGCTATGCCCGCACTTCGTTGTGTTGGTTGCAGACAACGGACAGCGCTGATCATGGTGGAGGCGTGCGGAGCAGGACGGTACCTGGAGGTGGACCACTGGGCGGGACGTACTCGGAGCGGACGGCTGGACTGAGGAGCTGTGGAGGCTATCTGTACCCACCCTTCATGTGGGACCTTCAGAGGACGGCTCGACGCTGTGGATTTTCTTTTCAATTGGTGTTTTTCCCTTTCAGTTGTACTTTACAGTTGGGCTTGTATTTCCGACCCCTTTTTACTTTCAGCACAACTTGTTACAGTTTTTACATAGTGTTTACTTTTCCGCTTGCTTACTCTATGGTGATTGTTTACTTTTCAAAGGCAATGACATCCCTTTTTCCGAGATTTACGCCTTGGTTCTAGTCACCAGCCCCTGGCCTATGGAAGGCGGGCTTGGGGTAGTCACGGCACGGGCCCCGAGGACGGGTCGTGACAAATTGGTATCAGAGGTGGCTGGTTCTACCGCAGACTCTGATCTTTCTTCTATGTGAAGCAATAGTGTTTAGCGTATTGAGAGTGGTTATCAGTACAGGGAGTCTAGTGTTGGTGCGGCGGCCGACGTATCCGTACACCAGGACCCTGACTTCTGATTTCCTACTTAATGCACGAAAACATTGATTGCATGTGTGTTTCAAGTTTTCTTTTTGATTACTTGTGTCAGCTCACCAGGTATACTATTCTGACCGTGGCGCACTTGTTTCCTTTTCAGGATGGCCCCACGACAGCATCCAGCTAGGGTTCTGAGAGTAGAGCACGACGACAGCCCACCGAGCGACGAGGCCTCGGTACAGGGCTCGTTGACAGCAGAGGCACCAGCGGTACCTTTACCCGCCGAGCCCCCGATGCTTCCAGCGCCGATCGCTAACGATGCACGTCGCCTCGGAGCTCTGCATGAGTTCCAGCGCCAGCGACCACCCAGGTTTCATGGGGAGACGAACCCCCAGGCAGCCGAGGACTGGCTGGAGGTGGTCGTTCGAGTTTTCAGGCTAGTGAGGACACCAGCAGACCTCATGGTGATCCTCGCGGCGAGCCTACTGCACGCAGCAGCAGGACGATGGTGGAGCTTGATGCTCCAGGTACATGATGAGGTGTCTCTTCTCTGGACGGACTTCGAGATCCTCTTCCGCTTAGAGTTCATCGCAGCCACCCTCCGTGCGGTGCGCATTCAGGAGCTTCTTCAGCTGCGGCAGGGCAGCTTGACGGTCGCCCAGTACGCGGTGAGGTTCACCGATCTTTCTCGCTACTCGACCGACATGGTACGGGACCCCTTCTTCCGGGCCTGGACCTTTGAGCAGGGTTTGAGACACGAGATCAGGGCATCTTTGATCTCCCTCAGCATCCTAACCCAGGCAGGAGTGCTGGAGCGAGCCCTTCTGATCGAGAGCTTTCTGGATGAGTCCACAGCGACACCTCCCACAGGGCGGTAGGTAGCGGAGTCTTCGGCAGCAGGTATCCGATGGATGACTCAGGGTTCCAGGCAGACCAGACCTTCCGGCAGACGACCTCGGGACACTGGCTCAGCAGTGCAGGGCACACAGCGCGAAGCCAGTCTTCCGAGAGGCAGGCAGTGCTACGCGTGCAGCGGGCAGGGCCACATGGCTCGTGACTGCCCGACCCGCCATACCGAGGAGCAGCAGATGGTGGAGGGGCCACCCAGGAAGAGGCAGAGGGTTGACTGTGGCGGTCCTCAGGGAGGAGGCGGACGAGGCAGAGGAGCTGGCCGAGCAGCAGGTGGTGGGCGACGCTTTGAGGCTCTGCCACCACCACCACCAGGAGGTCCGCCCCGACCACAGGGAGCTAGCGGGCAGAGACAGGCACAGCTCCAGGCAGTGGAGGCCTACGACCACGGTGCGCCAGATATGATTCAAGGTACGATCTGTGCCTATTCCACCCTTTCTGCAGTTATTATAGACACATGAGTGAGTCACTCATTCATAGCCACTACCCTTGTTCAGAGCTCTGAGATTTCGACAGAGTCATTGGCTCGATCCTTACGGCTAGAGACCCATACGGGAGCAGGCTCGACGATTACGCACTGGTGATGGCAGTGTGAGCTTACTCTAGGAGGTGAGAGCTTCGTCTGGGATCTTCTTGTAGCGGCGTCGAGGCCTTACGACGTCATCTTGGGCATGGATTGGTTATCTACAGTCCATGGTCAGATTGACTGTTTTAGGCGCAAGGTGCGATGTGTGTGCACCGACGGGAGCAGGTTCACCTTCACCGGCGAGAAGGGATCCTTTTCAGGACAGGATGGACTCTCGCAGAGGAGGGGACAGCCCATCACTCATCAGTTGGCTAGCCTCATCCAAGGAGAAGGGGACGTGCGGAGTCCTAGTTTTCCTGCAGTGGTGGATCAGTATGCGGACGTCTTCCCTGACGACGTTCCAGGACTACCTCCTCGTAGAGAGGTAGACTTTTATATTGACCTGTACCCTGGGATAGCCCCTATATCCACTCCAGCATATCGGATGGCCCCCGCTGATCTTCGAGAGTTGCAGGTATAGTTGGAGGACTTGCAGGGTAGGGGGTTCATCCGACCCAGCGTTTCACCCTGGGCTTCCCCGATTTTGTTTGCCAAGAAGGAGGACAGGAGCTTGTGAATGTGTGTTGATTATCGTCGCCTGAACCAGGTGACAGTGAGGAACAAGTATCCGCTACCGAGGATTGATGACCTCTTTGATCGACTCAAGGGAGCACGGTGGTTCTCGAAAATAGACCTCAGGTCAGGCTATCATTAGCTCAGAGTTCAAGACGAGGACGTGCAGAAGACGGCCTTCAGGTGTCGGTATGGCCACTATGAGTTCTTGGTTATTCCATTCGGTGTAACCAATACGCCAGCAGTGTTCATGAGCCTCATGAACAGTATCTTCTATCCATACCTCGATCGATTTGTCGTGGTCTTCATCGACGACATTTTGGTGTACTCGACCACGGAGGAGGAGCAGGCCTACCACTTGCGGGTTGTACTAGACACACTCTGAGAGCACCAGATTTATGGAAAGCTCTTGAAGTTCCAGTTCTGGTTACGTGAGGTCCACTTCTTGGATCACGTCAGTTGAGGCCTCATGAGCAGAACTACGCTACCCATGACCTGGAGTTAGCAGCAGTGGTCTTCGCTCTGAAGACATGGCTGCACTATCTGATGGGTGAGCGCTTTACAGTCTTTTCTGACCACCAGAGTCTCAGGTACATCTTCTCTTAGAAGGACCTGAACCTGAGATAGTGGCGATGGATCGAGTTCCTCCAGGACTATGACTTTGAGATAGTCTATACTCCAGGGAAGGGGAACGTGGTAGCCGATGCCCTCAGTAGGAGGACGGGCATCCAGCTACTTGAGGAGGCGACAGAGCAGCTAGCCGCTTTGCAGATATCCTTTGTGGATAGAGACAGAGCATCCTTCCTTCAGTCTCTCATAGTCTCTCCTCCACTACTGCAGCGGGTCAGAGAGGCACAGCGTGAGGACGCCGACTGTGAGGCACGGCGTGCACAGATATCCTCGGGACAGGCACCTGATGGTTTCTCCTTTGGAGCAGATCACGACGTCCTTTTCAGAGGACGTACCTTGGTACCAGTCGCTTTACGAGAGGAGGTGCTGATAGAGATTCAAACTTCTCCTTTGGCGGTACATCCTGGTGTGGCGAAGATGTACCAGGACCTCAGACGACAGCACTGGTGGCCAGGCATGAAGAAGGTTGTGGCAGAGTTCGTTTCACGGTGCCTCACCTGCCAGCAGGTGAAGGCAGAGCATCAGGTACCAACAAGCTTGGTACAGCCCTTGGAGGTCCCAGAGTGGAAGTGGGACGGGATATCTATGGACTTCGTGACTGGACTTCCACGCACTTCCAGAGTTCACGACTCCATTTGGGTGATTGTTGACCGACTCACCAAGTCGGCGCACTTCTTACCCATCCGAGACCAGGGCTCAGTGGAGAGCTTGGGGCGTCTCTACGTTCAAGAGATTGTACGACTTCATGGTGTGCCATTGACTATCGTCTCCGATCGGGACACTTGTTTTACTTCCCGGCTTTGTAAGGGGTTGCAGGAGGCGTTCGGGACGCGGCTACGTCTGAGCACCGCCTTTCACCCTCAGACAGATGGTCAGACGGAGATGACCATTTAGACACTCGAGGACATGCTCTATACATGTGTCCTTGACTTTGGTCGTAGCTGGGAGGACCACCTACCCTTGGTGGAGTTCGCGTAAAACAACAGCTACCACTCCACCATCGGGATGGCACCATACGAGGCATTGTACGGCAGACCTTGCAGATCTCCTTTGTGCTAGACAGACCCTGGGGAGTCAGCACTTGTGGGACCAGAGATGGTCCGGGCCACGACAGAGAAGGTCCAGGTCATCCAGGAGCGGATGAGGATAGCTCAGATCCGGAAGAATTCATATGCTGACAGGAGGCGGAGGCCATTAGAGTTCGAGGATGGCGACCACGTCTTCTTGCGTGTCTCACCTCGACGTGGTTTGCGGAGATTTGGTCGAGGCGGCAAGTTGTCTTCACGCTTCGTTGGACCATTCCAGGTCCTCAGCAGGGTTGGCGAAGTGGCTTATCGCCTGGCTCTACCACCTCAGTTGCACCGGGTGCACGACGTCTTCCACGTATCTCAGCTGAGGAGATACGTGCACGACCCGACGCACATCATTGACCATGGGGAGCTAGACGTGGATGATGGGAAGACTTTTGCGGAGGTCCCAGTGGAGATAGAGGATCGACAGGAGCGGGTCCTACGTGGACGATCGATTCCTCTTTTTTGCATCAGATGGTAGCACGGGAACCTCCAGGAGATCACATGGGAGCGGGAGGCTCAGATGCGTGCTCAGTACCCACATTTGTTTCCCTAGTTTTTGATGTATCTTTACGGGGACGTAAATCCCTGAGATGGGAGTAATGTAAAGACCCGTAAATTTCAAGGAAATTTTTTTCTTAATTTTTTTTGGAATTTTACAAGAACGCAGTTTCTGACGGCACCTGATTCCGAGTCCCGGTGTGCCCGGAATCATTTTCTGAAGTTTGTCTCAGGTACGTTCAGTGAACGGACGAGTGAGTTTTTCTAACTTTTGAACCGGTGCCCGGAATCTAATTCTGAGGGCACCGATGGAATCACAACGCCGGTATTTTCTTAGAAACGCCTCTTCCGGAGTTGCGTTTTCTCGGGTGTGGTTTTTAATTTTTGGGCTTAAAGTTAAGAAATAAAATAAATTGTTCGACAAACTTTATTTTATTTCACTTAAGCCACTTGAAGCCACTTGAAAGCCACTTAAACTGAGTTAAAACGGATAGGGTACTATCCAAAAATATCCTACCCTCTTGGTAGGATATTTGCGAGGTGGGGACCGTACGAGCCCCGCCGTTTCTTTTCTGCTAAGTAACGCACCCGCGAAAACCCTTCATTATGAAAGTCAACTGACGCATTTTCTTAAATTCTTAACGCACCATTTAATTGGGCGGTTTTATTCGTGAATTAAATGGGTGTTTTCTTTCGTTGAATTAATTCTACGAATTAATGGGTCGTTACTTACCACTTATTCGTTTGTTGGCGTAATAATAAAATAAGACCAACACGACATTTGGAAGATTACACGTTGAGAGGTTTTGATAGAAGTTCTTGTGCCTTCACACTTCTTCGCGAAGAACGCGAAGAATGCGAAGAACGCGAAGAACGCGAAGAACGCCGGCCTCCGACGAAGAACGCCGAACCCGCGGAAATCGATGACGCGACGCCGTGTGCCGCGACGCCGACGTTTCCTCTTCCGCGACGTTCTTCGGCGACGTTCCTTAATCCGCAACAAAAACATTTGATCATCCGTTGAGGTGAGGGTTTCCGATTTCTTTTAAATTTTACTTTGTGGTTTTTAACTCAAGAAAGATTTAATTATTATTAATTAAATCTTTTTTGTTCTTGAACCTCGGAGTTCGTCGACGCGACCCCCTTCCACGACGAGGCGACGCCGGATACCGCGACGACGCGACGATACCCAATTCCGCGAAGAACCTGCGGACGACGACTTGACGAGGTAGGGGTTGTTGTGAATAATTCTTTTATTTTTTTTCCTTTGAACGTTTCTTTAAAATTAAATAATCGGATTCATATGAACAATTTTATTTTGTTAAAATTGTTGGTTCATGTGTTGAATATAATTCTCCCGTTGTTTTTATCTAACGCGGAGGGTGCGGGCCAAACGAACACGGCCCGACAACCCTCCGTCGTTCTTCATTATTGTACGAATTTGGTGGGCAACAGCAAATCGTGACGCAAGGGCGTTTTGATGATCCCGCAGTGAAGAATGGAACCCGGGAGGAACAACAGCGCAGACGGGAAGGAAAACGGACCACCGGAGCAACTCCGGTGGCCCGCGGAAGCTGCCGGCGGCGCCGGCAGCCAGAGGCGACGGCGCCCCGGCGCCCCGCCGGACGAGGCCGCCGCGGCTGAAGCTGCGTCCGTTTGTCCATCGCGGCCCCTTCGAGGACCGCGACACCTCCAAGCCGCAGGGGCGGCGTCCAGCTGCTCGGCCGCGGGGCCGAGCCGAGCCCGGCCGGTCCGACCGGCCGGGCCGGACCGGGTCGGGTCGCCCTGTTCGGGTCGACCCGGTTCGGCCGGGCCGGGCCGGGTCGGGCCGCCCGGTTCGGGTCGACCCAGTTCGGCCGACCCAAGGGGGGGGGGGTCGGGCCGGGTCGGGCCGGGCCCGGACCCCCTTGTCTTCGGACTGTTTTCGGTATTTTGCCCGTAACTTGAGATACGGGCCTCCGAACGACGTGCCGTCAGCGGAAACGCGATCCTTGGATCGAGACGTTCGTTTCGGTATATCGCACTCAAGGTTTCAGAATATATTGGGTTCGGCCGGGTTGGTTCGTACACGAAACCAACCGGGCCCTCGGAGCGGAAACGCTCATATCTTGAGCTTCGAACGTCCGATCGACGTGCCGTCGACTTCGTTGAATTCCTCTATGTGAGACGGATCTTTTGGAATACTCCGCCCGAGCTTTGGACGCAAGTGGAGTATGGTTGGGTTGGTTTTGCCTCAAAAACCAACTGGGCCCCTGGGACGAAAAAGCCAATAACTCTCAGACCGGGCGTTCGATTGATGCGCCGTCTGCGACGTTGAGTTCCTATTGACGATATGGAACTTTTGGATACATCAACTTTGGACTCTGTGTCAGTTGATGTATCAGCCTCTCGGCTCGTGGAGCGGACCCTCCCGAACGAGCTTGCTGTGTGCGGGAACCCTAGTGCTGGCTGCGACTGCTACTTCGATAGCGACGACCATGCAGAGATCCTCAGTGGACTGCGACGACTACTGCACTCAGCGATCCTACGTGGATTAGTGCTACAGGTCCTGTGTGGGCCTGATCCTGTGTGGGTCTGATCCTGTGTGGGTCAGCGCTCAGCGGTTCTGTGTGAGCCAGCACCTACAGGTCCTGTGTGGGCTCAATCCTGTGTGGGTCTTTGCGGGGGTTAGTACCTATCGATCCTTTGTGGGTCCGATGACTTATATGGATCAATGATCATCTTTATCGTCATCCGAAGAAGTATACCTGTGTTGAGCTGAATCCTGTGTTACTCTCCTTTGTGGATTGTGTTGAGCTATCCTGTGTGGATTTACTGTTTACTCTCCTTTGTGGATTGTGTTGAGCTATCCTGTGTGGATTTACTATTTACTCTCCTTTGTGGATTGTGTTATGCTATCCTGTGTGGGTATACGTTTTCTTTCCTGTGTGGACTGGGTTGTGCTTGGGCTCGGACGTTGGAGTCGAACGGGAATCGATGACTTAGGTATATGTATCGGCATATACCTAAGTCGTGTCGGATGTTACTTCGTGATTGTATCTTCCCTTTGTGGATCATCCTTTGTGGATTTTGGGAGACCTTCGGGGGTCTTGGGGTCCCTACTGAGTAGATTATACTCACCCTTGCACGGGCTATGTCCGCACTTCATTGTGTTGGTTGCAGACGATGGACAGCGCTGATCGTGGTGGAGGCGTGCCGAGCAGGACGGTACATGGAGGTGGACCACTGGGCGGGACGTACTCGGAGTGGACGGCTGGACTGAGGAGCTGTGGAGGCCATCTGTACCCACCCTTCAGGTGGGACCTTCAGAGGACGGCTCGATGCTGCGACTTTTATTTTCAGTTGATGTTTTTCCCTTTCAGTTGTACTTTACAGTTGGGCTTGTATTTTCGGCCCCTTTTTACTTTCATCACAACTTGTTACATTTTTTACTTAGTGTTTACTTTTCCGCTTGCTTACTCTATGGTGATTGTTTACTTTTCAAAGGCAATGCCTTCCCTTTTTCTGGGATTTACGCCTTGGTGCTAGTCTCCAGCCCCTGGCCTATGGAAGGCGGGCTTGGGGTAGTCACGGCACGGGCCCCGAGGACGGGTCGTGACAGAAAATCTCTATTAGTTTCAAATATTCTAGTAAAAGGATATATAATAATGCAGTATGAAAATTATCTACAAGAGGAAATAATGTTTCTTAAAGATCAATTCAGAAAATGAAAATTAAGTAAAAAAAAGTTTAAAATATATTGTATATGATAAGAGTGTTCAAAAAATGAATTGTTTTTAATTAGTAGTTAAACTAATAAATCAAGATTAAACACATATTTAGGAATCCTAAACTAATGGTAGAAAATATGTATCCATGTAAACTTTATAAAAGAGTATTTATTTTAAAAATAATTTTATTAATGTAATGAAGATCTTGATAATATCTAACGATCATTCCACAACATACTAATGGAAAAAAGTTAACTTATGTCTCATAAATCACTTTATGTACTAATGTTGTTTCATATACTAGTATAGGTTATAAAATCGAAATTTGTAAAAATATGGGTGAAAAAAGATGTTAGGAAACCCACCATTACTTTAAGGGTGGATATGATCATGGGAAAAAAGATAATTTCCCTAATAAGAGCTCAAAATAATGGGGTTATTAACCAAAATATCAAGGAATAAAATATAGTAAGACTACGGTTCAATGAAAAAAAAAACAACATTCATTTGTCACAGTTGGTGTTGGTGGTGGTTTGGGTATAGATATATTCAATTTTAGAATAACATATCAATCACTAAAGATTATAGAAGTCCCAGATTAAGGGATATCATATCTAAAGTCCATAATAATTCTACTATAATGAGGTAATATTACTTGAAATGGATGAATCATCAATTTAAGAAAAAATTTGAGAGATTGGAGAACTTTTGTGGAAATTGGTACAAATTTGGTCATTATAATGATGAGTGTTTATTCACATCAACCAAGATAAATTTATATTCTGATGAGAAAATAGTACCACAATAGGAGAAAAAGAATAAGTCAGAGAAAAAAAGAGGTGGTTTTTCCTTAGAGTATAAAAAAATGAAGAAGCTTGAGAAAATTACTCCAAAAAATAACACTGTAATGGATGTCAAAAAAAAGAGGATATGATTCATATATAGTAGAGGAGTTTTCATCATGGGCCATTGAAAATAGTCCATGGTAATCTATTTTTATAGATGAAATCTATAGAAATAAAATCTATAGTCAATCCATGAGTGAAATAAAATGATTAAATTGGTGTAATACATACCATAAGAATAATTAGAGAATTTTCTAAAGAAGTTTAACTTTAATGTTGATAAGAAACAATATGTAAAGATAAATCTTGTTTAAAATACTCCCAAAAATTACTTAACATGTAAAGACCCTAACCTTAATATCCCAAAGCCCTTAGTTACTTTATTAAATTGGCACTAGATAAAAGAAATCACATCCCAAAGGACTAAATAGATTACTAGTCTTTGTAAACTATATACATACTTGAAATTAAAATTACATTTTAAAAACATAAAATACATAAAGTGTTTTCATTGAGAATGTTATTATTCCCCTTAGAATATCCTTGTATATCAATCACAAAACACTTCTTGATATCCTAGGTAAAATAAAACATAATAATGGGGTGAGATCATATGATTAGTAAGTGTATTCATACAATGGAATCTATCATCAATAAATAAGAATAATAAATATTGAAAGTTAAATAAATAAATCACATTCTATTTAAACAATAACTTGATCAAAATATAGTAGGAATAAATGATGATTAAATAAATCCATATAAATAATCACATGGTCTTGAAGCTTATCCACAGATACTATAACTAATTGAATAATCACATGGACATCAATAAATTATCTCATAATGAGGGAGTACATAATGAATAACATCATAAACTTATTTTCAAGACCTTTCACGAGATAATTTATAAATATGGATAAAAACATATTTAATTTGGCCAGCTTATTTTTTCCAAGATACCTACTGATTCATCAAGGGGATACATAATTTCAGGCCCCACCCATCACTTAATAATTTTTATTCGTTCCTCATATGAAATGGGTGAAACATAATGAACATAAAAATCATATTTAAAAAATAACATATGAAATGTTAATATGTACCCCGTTCAATAAACATAATCACAAACCATCCAGAGTAATATGGTAAATGATAATAAAATCATACATCCTTGTTCAAACTAATCATAAACTATTTAGAGAAACTATAAGGATAGTATCAATACAAAATATCCCTTGTGTATCATAAGTACAATAAAGGTTTTATGTTATTGATGAATATAAATACCACAAAAATGTCATTAAAAATAATTTTTGAGGAAAATAACATTTTCACTTCGAAAATATTTTTAAAACTAAAAGTTCACAAAATATACTGAAAATCCATTTCATTTAAAATATCCCTTTAAAATTATAATGGAATCCTTACAAAAAAATTTGTTCATGAGAGTGTGAAATTTATATACATGTTGTATAAGTTGGAAAAAACATTCCTTTCACACTATTGTAAAATGGTTATAAAGTTCCTCATTCAAAAAATGAAAAGAAGATTCCTTTAAAATAATTTTTTAAAAAGTAAAACAAGGGAAAATACTTATTTAATAAATAATTTATATAATTTTAGAAAAAACATATAACATTTTTAGAAAATATGGATTTGGATGTAAAAGGATTTTCAACTGAAGAGAGAAATAAAGTTAGGTTTTATTAAAAATGTTTTATCAATCATTTTAATTTCTAGTGATATGTGAAATTGTACTATTACTTGAAAAAGTTCATAAATAAACATATGAGAATAAAATATATTCATTTTAAGATAGAAATATCAAATAATTCCCCCAAGGGATACTTAAACATGGACATTCTTGAATAAAGATGAGATTGTGAAATACACCCTTACCATTCCTGAATAAAGATGATATTGTCAAATAATTCCACCAAGAGATACCATTTTATCCAATGGTGGTCATTATAATTAATTTAACATTGAAATTGGACATCAACAATTGTCAATCTTTTGATATATATTGTTTCTTAAAAACACGCTATTTGTTGTGATAGCGGGAATTAATTATAAAATTAATTAATGCAACTTATATGTTTGTAATTTTGTAAAATATACATCATTTTTGAATTCGGAATATCAATTATAGCTTAGGGTGAAATTTTGGAATTGCTCTAAAAAACTTCAATTTTTGATGAATAGCGAAACCACTAAGTGGTAGTTACAAAACTGATTTTTCGTTTAAATGAAACATTGTCACTTCTGTGATTTGATTTTCAAAAATCCGACATACATGGTTGTCATTAGGAAGTAAAATGTGGTTCAATGGGATTAAAATAATTTTTGGTGAATAGTAACTTTTAAGTTTAATTAATCGCGATTAAAGGTAATTAGTGAAATTTAAGGTAAAAATGATATTATAAAAATATGAAAATACCTTTAAACTTGTCCTACCCCTATTGGATGAGTCATGGCCGACCAAGAAAATCCATGGGTCCCCTTGGGGACCCCATGGAGCCACTTTGGTAGGAAAATGGCATTAAAAACTTTTTATTTAATGTTAAAATAAAAATGTCACAAACATGAGTTGTTTTACTAAAAAAAATTAAATGGGGTTATACAAGTAATATTTTTTACTATAAATATTCATTAGAAATATAAAAATATTTCCTACATCATGATAATTTTTTTATAATTTTTAGACATTAAATAAATTAAATTATTTATGACACCATGATGATGCAGTGATTACCTCATTAATTAACGATTTAAATAAAATAAAAAGATAATGTATAATCTAAGAATTACACTTTTAAAAAACCTATTGGATGAGTATATTTCGAACCCTTATCACATTATCCTCTAAATATATAATTTTGGGTCCTTTTAAATTCGAAAAGCATTTTATAAAAAAGTAACCTTTTATAAATTTCCAAGAGTGCCCCTCTTCTCCTCTTATAAAAGGCCCCCACCACTCCCACCTTATTCATACCTTCAAGAAATTTGGCTTGGCCAAACTCTACCCAAATACTCTCTCAACTTCCCTCTCTTACTCCTAGAAGCCTCACTTTGGGCAGAAGTCTTCCCAAGGAAGCCTTTGGCTCAAATCAAAAAAGAGATACCCGATTTTAAGGTAATGTCTTCTCTTATGTTATTTTGTTTTATTTTGCTTCTCCAACCCCTTAAACTCTTTTTATTCCTTTAGTTTGTAAAAAAACCAGTATCATCAATATACTAGAATGTTTTTATAAGAAGTATTCTAGCTACACTTACACACACCTATAACTAATGGTTAAAGAACATACTGTTTCTGTGGATGGCGAATTTCTGCCTCACGAAACGATGATTGTTCAACACTCATATAACACCTTAAAAGGTGGCCATTAAGATGTAACTATATTTATATATGATATATAATATGTTTATGTTTTCCTTAAGCTTCTGTATTTTTTATTTATGGCACACCTTTATGGTTTCCATTATGGGTAAACGCGATATTTTCATTTTAGGAAGTGCGGACTACCGCCCCCTCAAAGTGATTTGAATCGATAATGCCATATGTGGGATGTATAAAGGATGGAGTAAATGGTATTATACATTATATTATACTGGAATTATATTATACCTTTATATAATTATAACTTCATTCCATAAAATATGAAATAGAAATGAAAGTAGCGTTCATGCGTACTTACGGCTTACCATCTCCATGAACGGTGCATTTCATTTCTTACCTCTAAATGTTATGTAATATTAAAAATGAATGTATATACTGGATATATATGATGTATATGATATATAAATCATGAATATAATTATGGATATAATGTATATTTCATCACATGAACAACTTGTAATTATAAGAAGTTTATTTTTGACTCAAGTACCAAAGATCGACAAAACGACCGTTATTAACATAAATAATTACATAATGTTCATAACATAGTAATAAGTGATATAAAAGAAATAATAAACTTTAAAAATGTTCTTAAGAAATTATAAATTAGCTCTTGTTTATTATTCAGGAGGTTAAAGAACGGTCGAGTCAAGTCGGACACGAGGTAAGGGAATTTCTTAACCCAATTTCCATTCTTTGGGTTAATCTCCTGCTTTAAAATTATGTGATGATATTATTATGTCCTATCTTGTATTTGTACTTTCTTTATGTTTACTTATAGTGAATACACATAATAGATCTATTTTATTTTAAAAATGATCTTTGTAAGGTCTTCGTCTCAATCTCCTTTCATTGAGGCATATTTGGTTTTATACACAACTTTCATTTATACGGTGTATAAACCCCTTTGACTTTTACTTTTATTCAAAAGGAATCTTTTTATACGAAGCGTTTTTACTAAACGACAAAAGGAATGTTTTTTCTTACGTATGCGGCGACAACGACTTCTCCGCCTCCGTGACTATTATTTGAGTTTTGTCTTCCTCTATAATCCATAACTTTCTTTTAAAAGAAAAATAAATACCATGTTTTACTTTTCTTTTATTTTGGTATTGAAAATGGTTTTGATAAAGTTTTTATTAAATCAATGTGTTGCATTGATATCTTGTGATTGAAGTGTGGAAATCTTATGTTTCCTTTATGCATGTTTTATGTGATACAATTATGTTATGGTTTATCATATGTTTAAACCTGTTCATATGAGGAATGCATTGGACTTAATAAGTGACGGGTGGAGCCCGCTATAGCTCCTCGATGCATCGGAAAGTCTCATGAGACAAACTAGTGTCTTGGCACGAGGCCTTGACAAAATCTTATTTTTAGTCTTGGCATGAGGCCTTGGATACGTGGTTATGATAGTCTGGAATTATGTATTCCATCATTATGAAAGTGGTTATTGATATTGCATGTGATTATTCGACTAGTAGAATATCCATGTGAGTAAGTAAATGGCATTATTTAATTTTATTTTTTCCATATTATACTGAAGTTCAAGTTTAAAAAGGATTTTGTTTTAGTTATACATTGCCTTAAATGTTAATGTTTATTTATGAAATCTTCGGCAATATTGTTGTCCTTACTGAGCATCTGAGCTCACCCCTTTCAATGTTTTAATATTTTCCAGGATGTGAAGAAGTATTTTATGAATGACCTGCAGGGATAGTCAGAAAAGGATATGAGTGTGGACTATGGAGACTTTGTTATTGTAGTTTTTCACTTTATGATGTAATGTAACATTTATTACTGTATCTAGTGTTTCCAAGGCTACTAAACTAATCGGTCTTTCGAGACTTGATCTTTCGTGATCATGCCAATGTTATGAAGTAATGCACCGACTCTGGGTAACTGGGGTCGGGGCGTTACTGTTGGTATCAGAGGCAGTTTATTACTAAACTTGGAAGATAGATTTAGAAAAACTCTGATTAGATCACATAGCCATAAGATAGACTTTGAGGATTAGTATAGAAGAACTTCCTAGAATTTTGGTATTATAGAGATTTTGTGGGTTTTCCACAAAGGTATTTTCTATTCTCAACCTTTTATTTTCGAAGAACATTTTCAAATTGTGAGGACACAATTTATTGAAGGTGGGGAGAATGTAACACCCCAAGCTTTCACGATACGCTTCTCTTTCAATAATGTAATACCTTGCATTGTACGCAAGTTCGAGATTCTAACACACCGCGACCAATCAAAGTAGCCATTATGAATAGTAATACCTAATTTTTGAAATTTTATAAATTTTATCTTTCCAAATGGACTTCGTTTTTTGTATTCGGAATATCAAAATTATCCTAAGTTGATTTTTTTGTAATTTTCAGAGAACTTCCAATTTTTTATGAATAGTGATGAATACTTAAAAACAACTTTTTTAATCAAAATAATTTATAGTGATAAATTATACTATTGAGTGGTTTTAAAGAGTAATTAGAATATATTTTTACCATTTTATCCAATGGTGGTCAGTATAATTAATTTAACATTGAAATTGGACATAAACAATTATCAATCTTTTGATATATATTGTTTCTTAAAAACACGTTATTTGTTGTGACATCGGGAATTAATTATAAAATTAATTAATTAAACTTATATGTTTGGAATTTTTTAAAATATACATAATTTTTTAATTCAGAATATCAATTATAGCTTAGGGTGAAATTTTGGGATTTCTCTGAAAAAATTCAATTTTTGATGAATAGTGAAACCACTAAGTGGTAGTTAAAAAACTGATTTTTCGTTTAAATGAAACATTGCCACTTCTGTGATTTGATTTTCAAAAATCCAACATACATGGTTGTCATTAGGAAGTAAAATTTGGTTCAATGAGATTAAAATAATTTTTGGTAAATAGTAACTTTTAAGTTTAATTAATCGCGATTAAAGTTAATTAGTGAAATTTAAGGTAAAAATTATATTATAAAAATATTAAAATACATTTAAACTTGTCCTACCTCTATTGGATGAGTCATGGACGACCAAGAAAATCCATGGGTCAACTTGGGGACCCCATGGAGCCACTTTGGTAGGAAAATGACATTAAAAACATTTTATTTAATGTTAAAATAAAAATTTCACAAACATGAGTAGTTTTACTAAAAAAAATTAAGTGGGGTTATACAAGTCATATGTTTGACTATAAATATTAATTATAAATATAAAAAGATTTCCTACATCATGATAATTTTGTTTATAATTTTTATACATTAAATAAATTAAATTATTTATGACACCATGATGATGCAGCGATTACCTCATTAATTAACGATTTAAATAAAATAAAAATATAATGTATAATCTGAGACTTACACTTGTCAAAAACATATTGGATGAGTATATTTAGAACCCTTATCACCTTATCCTTGAAATTTATAATTTTTGGACCTTTTAAATCCTAAAAGCATTTAATAATAAAGTAACCTTTTATAACTTTCCAAGAGTGCCCCTCTTCTCCCTTATAAAAGGCCCCCACCACTCCCACCTTATTCACACCTTCAAGCCATTTGGATCGGCCAACCTCTGCCCAAATACTCTCTCAACTTCCCTCTCTTACTCCTAGAAGCCTCACTTTGGGCATAATTCTTCCCAAGGAAGCCTTTGGCTCAAATCAAAAAAGAGATACCCGATTTTAAGGTAATGTCTTCTCTTATGTTATTTTGTTTTATTTTGATTCTCCAACCCCTTAAACTCTTTTTATTCCTTTATTTTCTAACAAAAAATGTATCTCCAATATAGTATTATGTTTTTATAATAAGTATTCTAGCTAAACTTACACACACCTACATCTAATGGTTAAAGAACATATTGTTTCTGTGGATGGAGAATTTCTGCCTCACGAAATGATGATTGTTCAACACTCATATAACACCTTAATATTTGGCCATTAAGATGTCTCTATATTTATATATGATATATAATATGTTTATGTTTTCCTTAATCTTCTATATTTTTCATTTATGGCATACCTTTATGGTTTCCATTATGGGTAAACGCGATATTTTCATTTTAGGAAGTGCGGACTACCACCCCCTCAAAGTGATTTGAATCGCTAATGTCATATGTGGGATGTATAAATGATGGAGTAAATGGTATTATACATTATAATATACTGGAATTATATTATACATTTAGATAATTATAACTTCATTCCATTAAATACGAAATAGAAATGAAAGTAGCGTTCATGCGTACGTACGGCTTACCATCTCCATGAACGGTGTATTTCATTTCTTACCTCTAAATGTTATATAATATTATAAATGAATTTATATACTAGATATATATGATTTATATGATATCTAAATCATTAATATAATTATGTATATAATGGATATTTTACCACATGAACAAATTGTAATTTTAAGAAGTTTATTTTTGACTCAAGTACCAAAGATCGAAAAAACGACCGTTATTAACATAAATAATTAAATAATGTTCATAACATAGTAATAAGTGATATAAAAGGAATAATAAACTTGAAAAAGGTTCTTAAGAAATTAATAATTAACTCTAGTTTATTATTCAGGAGGTTAAAGAACGGTCGAGTCAAGTCGGACATGAGGTAAGGGAATTTCTTAACCCAATTTCCATTCTTTGGGTTAATATCCCACTTTCAAATTATGTCATGATATTATTATGTCCTATCTTGTATTTGTACTTTCTTTATGTTTAATTATATTGAATACACATAATAGATCTATTTTATTTTAAAAATGATGTTTGTAAGGTCTTCGTCTCAATCTCCTTTCATTGAGGCATATTTGGTTTTATACACAAGTTTCATTTATACGGTGTATAAACCCCTTTGACTTTTACTTTTATTCAAAAGGAATCTTTTTATATGAATCGTTTTTACTAAATGAAAAAAGGAATGTTTTTTCTTATGTATGTGTCGAAAACGAATTCTCCACCGCAGTGACTATTATTTGATTTTTGGATTCCTCTATAAGCCATAACTTTCTTTTAAAAGAAAAATAAATACCATGTTTTACTTTTCTTTTATTTTGGTATTGAAAATATTTTTGATAAAGTTTTTATTATATAAATGTGTTGTATTGATATCTTGTGATTGAATTGTGGAAATATTATGTTTCCTTTATGCATGTTTTATGTGATACAATTATGTTATGGTTTATGATATGTTTAAACCTGTTCATATGAGGAATGCAGTAGACTTAATAAGTGACGGGTGGAGCCCGCTATAGCTCCTCGATGAATCGGTAGGTCTCATGAGACAAACTAGTGTCTTGGCATGAGGCCTTGACAAAATATTATTTGTAGTCTTGGCACGAGGCCTTGGCTATGTGGTTATGATAGTCTGGCATTATGCATTCCATCATTATGAAAGTGGTTATTGATATTGCATGTGATTATTAAAATAGTAAAATATCCATGTGAGTAAGTAAATGGCATTATTTAATTTTATTTTTTCCATATTATGCTGAAGTTCAAGTTTAAAAAGGATTTTGTTTTAGTTATACATTTCCTTAAATGTTAATTTTTATTTATGAAAGCTTCTGCAATATTTTTATCCTTACTGAGCATCTGATCTCACCCCTTTAAATGTTTTAATATTTTCCAGGATGTGAAGAAGTATTTTTTGAATGACCTGCAGGGATATTCAGAAGAGGATATGATTGTGGACTATGGAGCCTTTGTTATTGTAGTTTTTCACTTTATGATTTAATGTAACATTTATGAATGTATCTAGTGTTTCCAAGGCTACTAAACTAATCGGCCTTTCGAGACTTGATCTTTCGTGATCATGCCAATGTTATGAAGTAATGCACCGACTCTGGGTAACTGGGGTCGGGGCATTACATAAAATGAAACTTTAAATACCATTAATAGAAATATATTCATGATTTAACATATCGAAAGAATAATTATATAAACCACAAAAAGTAATAAGTGGATAATATGGAATATGTGTCATGGAAGTAAAAGTGAGAAGAGAAACTCTTACCTTAGGTTAGACTTCTTTTTATGAGTTTAAACCTATTGTATAATAAATATTGGTGTCTTATAAATATATTATAGAACCATAATCATATATTTCAAACCATATATGGTACTCTTATAACATTTTACCACCATTTTTTAATAATATATCATTATCTTTGTTAGGTCCAAAAGGGGCCTTGATTCCCTGTGAGCGGCGGTGAATAGGGTATAGATATTCTTTTCAAAATTATCCCCACACTACTAGATCTTGAACTCTTTATTATGATGGTCACTTTATTTGAAATTATTCATTTATTTTGATCTATTCTTTTCTTCTTTATCTTATGAGGATGATATTAAAGTAATGAAGAAAGAAAACACTTGAACATAGAGATTTTTACTTGGTTCACACTCCATGGGCTACATCCAAGGAGTATACAATAACAATGTACCGATTGTACCAAATCCATTAAGGATCATGGATAAAATGATGGTTCGGTATAGATCACTTTTATGACCAGACCCACTACCTTTACATTTTTAGGGTCAACTCACTGCTTTCTCAAGGTTCTCTCCCTCTATCTCTTTCTCTATCTCACTACTGATTGAAAGGATCATCGTCTTCCTCCTCATTTTCTCACAACTCTATAAGGGATCCAAAAACAGTTTATGGAATTTTAGGTCCCTTCATTATCAATAATGAATATTTCCTAAGTTATTTATATATTCTATGTTGAAGTATCTCTTTCATCCACGGGATGAATAACACTTTTACCACATAATAACTGAGAAACTTCTTATTGGTCTGAAAAACATCTTTCACGCAACCCTTCCCACAACTTGCATGAAACCCTAACAACATACGTGGAATATTTATGTTTTTTCACAAAAAAACCCAAATTACATGTAATGTAATGGATATAGAAACTTCCTTGAAATATTATGGAACTTCTTATTGCATGAAACTATTATACTTTGGGTGAACCTTCCTTCATAATTCAGACACAATTTCTTTTCTTGTGCACAACAAACATCTTGAGTTGTTTCCTTATGAAACTCCTTTATGTGTAACTTCAATCCTTTGAGCATAACTGCCTTTTCTTGTAACTCCCATTATATGAAACTCCCTTTGTGTGCATCTCTTTCATGATTCAAATCTCTAATTCTATCTGTGGTTTGATCTACTAAAATAAGGGTCAGAAACTTATTTATAGACTTGGCTGACCCTTCATGAAAGATTCTCACCCACTAACCTCCTTGTAAGAAATATTTCCCTAAGTTTAGAAAACCATATTTGATGTCACATTGGATGCATATGTGGATTTTTCATAGATCACTTCATCTTTATTTCATGGGTGTGCGCAACTCTACCTTTATCCTGCAAACTCATCTTTCAAACAAATTCAAATATTTTACACATTTCTTTCCTTTTACATATTTTTATGTTGTGATCCCAAAACATGCCTTGCGAACAACTATCTAAACTGCCTCAAATCATGTACGCAAAATCATTTGGAACAAAAACCTTTCTCCATTCTCCATATTTTAGACCCAAAAATTTGGAAAACACTGGGAAATGGCACCACCTTGTATAAGTGTTTTTTTGTACTACCTCCAGAGCATCTATTCTTTTTTATTGAATATTTTTCAAAATTAATTTTAAATAATATCTCTATAACTCTACCACTGACCATGGAAACCTTATTTTTCAAAAAAAATAATCAACCCCAAAACACTGCATTATTACCTTGAGGGATGTTTCCCCCAACAATCTCCCCCTTTGGATTTGTTAAAAAAATATTCACATTTTGATACCACATTAAAGTTTCTTCCATACTCTACCACCATTCGCTTCTTGAAATTTAGATAGGGATCAAATATTTACTCAATAGACCTTAAAATCCCACATTATATATGCTCGGTGTGAGAAACAAGAGTAACATGCAAAGCTCATCAATGAACCACTGCATTCCAAAACCACTCAACTTCTTTCATCATGAACTCCATCTATCATGATAATATCCTTTGATCAATCACTTTTATCATAATCATATTTTAAAATCCTTCTACTTCACTACTTGGGTTCTCATGATTTAAAATTCTTAAACATGTCCATGATAAGCTATGATAGACATGATCTATTTCAACATAACACCCAATTTTCATCATGTTATGGAAGAATTGCATGGTTTTCTAAAAATATACAACATTTAAAATGATGACACTCTATCTACTTTACTACTCCATCTATCTTGATTAAGACATTTCTCCCATTTATTAGACACAATTTATTCCTCTTTTTCAATGAACTCAAAGGTTACTTTATTGTGGTTTATAGCAGGGTAAAGAACATAGATCAGTGAATTAGGGAAAAACACACCATAACTCAGGAATAGGGGGTCTTAAATCCACACTTTTTCAAGTGGATGGAATCAACTGAACTCCAAGAACCAGTTGATGTCATTCAAATGCTTCTTTGGATAAGGCCTTTGTTAGAATGTTTAGAACCTGTAGTTCTATAGGCAAATAATCCAACTTCACAACAACTTTCTCCACATTATCCTTGATAAAATTATACTTGATTTCAATTTTTTATTTAGTGATGGACTATATTTTTTATGAGATTTATAGCACTTGAATTATCATAATAGATTCTGATCAGAGACTTCACTTCAACTCCAATATCATCAAGATGTCGGTTCATCCATAATAATTGAGTGCATGCTTGAGTAGCCATAATATATTTAGCTTATACAGTGCTTAATTAAATTAAATCTTGTTTCTTGATTATCCAAGAAATACACAATCATCTAAGATAGAACTCACCACCTAATGTTTATTTTTTATCATCTACTGAATCAGCCCAATATACTTCAATATAGTCCAATAACTCTTGTTATGGTTTTTCATTGTATAGTAAACTGAAATCCATCATTCCCTTAATATACCAAACTATCATTTTCAATTAAAGAAAGTGGATTTCCTTAGGATTTCTTTAATATTGTGTTTCTTGTCATGTGGAAAAAATAATATTTCGTCTTGTCCTTATCCAGTATAATAAAATTCCATTGATTTTCCTATATTTTATGACATTAATTGCATTACCTTCGTCATCTTGTGACAGTTTCATCTGGGTAGCCACCAGAGTCATTATTTCCTTGGAATTATCCATTCCAAATCTTCTCAAAATCTACTTGTCATGATTATATTGAGAAATTAATGCTACATTACTTCATTGTGTTTTTAGAACCATCATCCTTTGATTACTATCATTGTTGACATATAGATTGTAATCAACTCCACCTTGCTGAAAACTTAGATTCTTTAAAAAACTAATATAGTCTTGAATATCATGGTATTTAGTTCTATCTTCAAACCATATAGTGATTACTTTATCCTAAAAAACCTATTCTCATATTCATGAATGAGAAAACCATCTGGATTCTCCATACAAACTTCTTCTTCTAGAATCCCATTTAGAAAATATAACTTGACATCCATCTGGAAAACATTGAACTTTATTTTCACTGTTATGGCCAAGAATAATCTAATTGTATCTATTCTTGTAACATGTTCAAATGTTTCATCAACATCGACACCCACTATCTTGGAGTACCCTATGCACACTAGTCATTCTTTGTTTTGAATCCCTACCTAATATTCATTCATCTTGTTACTAAATACCCATTTAGTCTCGATGAAATTCGTATATGTTGGCATCAAGACAATCTCCCATATATTATTTATTTCAAATTGATCAAACTCATAATTCATAGACTAAATCCAATTTTCATCTCTAGATACTTCTTTAAAACATTTAGTCTCTAGCTGTGATAAAAATGATTCTTGTTGTAGAGTCTTCATCCTACTTGTCTACACTAGAAATTCCTAATCACCAATGATGTTCTGTATACTTATTTCATCTTGGATGTTATATTTTTATACTGATATATATTTTACCTCATCCTATTAATCATCATTATCTTCTTCCAAATCATCATTTTTCACTTCTACTCCCCCTGAGTCTCTTACCTCCACATCACTTTCATCGGACAACTGGTCATTGTGTTGTTGAAGATTATGTTCATTCTTTACTATAGTGACATAATTTCTTTCAAATAATTTACCCATATTCTTATTAAGACATTGTTGATATTCTCTCCTAGATTCTTGGTATCTTGAAAATAGTTAGATGATACCATATACCTACAACAAGAATAGATGATCATGAAATACATGAATGTTGTTGATTCTCTAGCAATCTTTCTTTTCTTAGTGGAAAAATAACGCCTAAACTAGGGTATGATACTAATGGTTATATATTCAATGCAACTTGATACCATTAGATCATCCATGGATAGCTTTGAGAGCTCTTCAGTTTCAATGCAAACTCTTCCTCATATAATCTTCTTTTTCCACAGCACACAACCTTCAGATACAGATTCAAAAAATATAATTTTTTTGTAACACCACCTATTGAATCTAATATCATATTTGAATTTCAATTGTTCATATTATTCTCTTCACATATATATAAATTCAACTTATGCACTCTTTCCCTTTCAAAACATACCCTATAGATTATATCTCCTCCTTAGTCCAACATAACTTCCAATAGATATTAGAAACATTTAATGCATAGAGATAGGAGTATCACTGGAATCCTAAAGAAGAGGACTATGGTTGATCCTGATAGATCAACCCTTTGATACTTTTATACAAAGAATTGTAATGCTTTTTTGTGATTTTTCCAACTACCCATCCAACATCAACTATTCTGGACATATTACTAAGCATTATTTACACACATGTTGAATATTCTTTTGATATTTAGGTTCTGTAGGTTTGGTATTTTTAATAATTTTGGGTTTAGACCCACATACAGAATTTTCATTCCTTGTTATTCCATTAATTTTCAATTTTTCATAAATCTTTCTATGATTGGGAATCTATCCATTATTAATCTTCTCTTGTTTCATCCTCCATTAGAGGGATCTTTCTCTTTTCATCACTTCTTGACTTTTGGCATGACATGCAAGTTTTTAAAGACCTTATTCATTAATTTTTCTTTTATTAGTTATATAATTAACCACAGTATTTCTTTCTAGTGGTGGTTCCTTCACAAAATGTTTAATCTTATTACTCAAAAAAAGATTATATCTTCCCTTTCTTGTCAATGTTTATTCACATTATTTCCAATAGAGACGGTGTGAGTGTAACAGTGAAGGTTCTCGATAGACCATTCATTTAGATCCGTGTGATTCCTTCGAGAATTTAAACCTATTTTTTGACTTATAATTTTTCATTCAAATATAGTCTTTCTTTTTATACACCACTAGAGTTGGAAATCTCTTTTCAAGTTCCTTTTCCTTTCCTACTTTTTTCCAGCTATAGTATCTTTCCAAATGCTCATGATTAGAACATATAGAACATCTCCCATTAAAAGAATACCTCGTGTCATAATTTCTTGGTTAATATGTTGATGCATCCAGAGTTCTTCATCTTCTTACATTGAGCCCTTAAGATTCTTGAGACATACTCACATTGTTTCCCAATATTCCACAATAGTATCACTTCTTGGCTACATTATTTTGGGTGACTTTTCTTTCAGCTTCCACAAGAATATTCTTCTTATTAATATATTTTTTAATATTTATTTCTTCACCTAATGAAATATTTTATAGAGCCTCAAAACAAAAAAAATTGATGTCTGGCCATGTATCCTACATAAATAGCACATATTGTCATCACTACTTGTATAAGTCATTTTCGGCCTATTTACAACACCTACATGATTTTACATATTTATGGAACAGTTCATGGCTCACTTCCTCTCATCTATGAGAGTGGGTTTATCATATCCAATGCTGGTTTTTTCAAAACTTAATATCCTTTGGGATGAGAAAATAATTTCATTTTCTTCTCTAAAATAACATATTTTTTTTCATTTCAGTATCACCTTCCGAAGGTTATTCAAATAGTAAATGTTAATATTCCTTCAATTTGGGCTTGTGATTTGTCTTAGATTTCCCCACTTCTTCATTGAATGATCCTATCTCTTCTACTAATTATTGAATCATCTTGTCCCTAGATTCAAGTTGAGAATTATGTTCTCTTATAAGTTTCTTCCCACAAGTTATCTCATTTTCCAATTCTCAGGTGATCTCAACAATCATGTCACCTTGATCCTTTATTTTATAATCTTTATGGGGAATAGAATCATTACAGTATGAATTGTCCTACTGTAGTATTTGGTTATTTTGAACTATTTTAGATAGTTGTGTAGCAATATCATCATTTTTTGTATCAAGATTTTGAATTTATTCTAGGTTCATATTCTTTCTCTTGTAATTAACTTTGAGTTTTTTTATCTTTGTAAAAAAAAATTACATTTCATCATCTTAGGAATCATTATTATCCCTTATATTAGTAGCCATATCAATAAGCCTTTGATATAATCCTTTTATCTTGTTGACCTAAATTTCCAAAACTAAGATCTAAATATATTGAGAACTATTTTCCTATTTTAATTCCTCGTCTAATTCCTTTTCCATGCTAACAGCATAAACTACTATACTTCTTGGAATTTCTTCTTCATTAGTAGTTTCAATATCACTTGGCATGTCTAATTCTTCATTCATTCTTACAGTATATTTGAATGAAAAAGCAGTTTCACAATCTGATATGTTTTTGGTTTCCTTCAACTAAATCACACTCTTTTTATATATACTTCCACACTAATAAATTCCACCATACTTTTGCTACTTATTTATAGTTATTCCATTTTCCATTACACAATGAGATAAGTACAAACTGAAACTTTAATTTCAAAAATCGACTCAACCTAGTCAGAGAAACAAAATATGATAAAATAAACTAGTGCTATGATATTAATTTTTAGGTACAAAAGTATCCTAGATACCCTGATAGGTGGTTTAGTTAGGGTATGGATATTATTTTCAAAATTATTCCAACCCCACTAGATATTGACCTCTTTATTGTAAGCATCCCTTTATTTTCACTTATGTATTTATGTAGATCTATTCTTTTATTCTTTATCTAATTATGATTATTTGAATGTAATATAGGAATGTAATCACATGGACACATAGATTTTTACTTGGTACACCCTCAATGGGTTAAATTTAAAGACAATACAATGACAATGTACCGATTATACCAAATCTACTAAGGCTCGCTACCAAAATGATGGTTTATGCTTGATCACTTATATACCCAAGCTCACTATATTTACATTATTTAGGTTTATCTCATTACTTTACCAAGGGTCATTCCCTCTATCTCTTTCTCTAGCTCACTGCCCGTGGAAAAGATCACTGTCTTACTCTTCCTTTTCTCACTGATTTAGAAGGGATCTACAAATAATTTATGGACTTGTTGGTACCTTAATTATCAATAATGAATACAACCTTAGTTATTGATAGATTCTATATTTAAGTATCACTTCCATATATTTTATGAATACCAATTTTACAATAGAATAAATTAGAAACTCCCTATAGGTCTGAAAAATAACTTTCGCACAACCCTTCCCACAACTTGAACACAACTCTAACAACATGCGTGCAATACTTATAGTTTTTCATGAAAAACCCCCAACTTCCACACAATTTCATGGATCTCCCAACTTTTCTGCAATATTTTAGAACTTCCTTTTGTGTGAAACTCTTATACTTTGTGTGAACCTTCGTTAGTCATTCAGAAACATGTTCTTTTATTGCTTAAAAACATCTTGAGTTATTGCTTCACGCAACCCCTTTACACAAAACTCTTATCATTTTTATGAAACTCCATTTGTGTACAACCACCTTTATTCACACCACTTATGAAATTTAGTGCTTTGATTCTATCTAAGATTTGAGCTACTGAAATGAGGGGGTAACTGGTTATTTATAGACCCAACCGACCCTACAAGTAAGATTATCACCCACTGACCACCTTGCACGTAACATTTCCCCTAGATCAAAAAACCATATTTGATGTCGCATTGGGCGTATAATCCTCTTTCATGCGGATCAATTCATCTTTATTTCTAGGTTGCACGCAACTCTTCATTTTTCATGCAAACTCATCTTTGACACAAATTCAATTATTTAACGTACATCTTGCCTTTTCAATATTTTGATGCAGTGATCCCAAAACATACCTTGAACGAATTTATACAAACTACCTCCAATATTGAACACAACATACTTTTCCAAAAATACCTCTCCTCATTCTTCATATTTTGGACTAAAATATTTGATAAATACTGAGAAACAACACCACCTTGTATACATGTTTTTCGGTACCGCCTCAAGTGCATCCTTTCCTTTGTCTTCGATATTTTTCAACATACCTTGTCAAAAATATATCTGGAACTCTACCATTGACCATGTAAACCTACTTTTTCAGCAAACATAATCAACCCAAAAACACTTCAATGTAACCATGATGGATTTTTTCCCAACAATTTTCATTGTCTCTAGAGTTAATTGCCTTATTTTCTCATGCGTGTTTTGTCATGAAAGTTTCAGTTATTGTATGTAGGATATATTTACATTATATCCAGAATGGTATTAATTTTAACAATATTTTTTCATTAGATACATCTTTAGAACCATTCTCGAAAATTGGACACCAAAAATGAATCTCATCGCTTCGTGGAGATGGTAGGTCGTATGTACACATGAGTGACAATATCATTCTCTTAAAGGTTGAAAGGGTAAGGAAGTGTGTGATAAATTAATTGTATATAATTTATATAATTTCATATATACCACATATATTTATTAAATTTATCTTTATTACTTTTCATATAAATTATAAGTGAAAAATGAATCGCATTACTTCATGAGGTGGTAGTCCACCGTACACACAAGCGATGTTATAGTCTTTTAAATAAAAATAAAAAGTGAGAATTTATATATAATATTCTTAATCAATTAAAATATTTTTATCATAAATATTATATATATTCATTAAATCCTTAATTATATACAATTTTAAGAAGCTTTATGGAAAATGAGTTACATCTTTAAAGACCTGTAAATTTCAAGAAATTTTTTTTGCTTAAATACTTTGGAATTTTACGAGTTTGTGGCTTCTGACGGCACTTGATTCCGAGTCCCGGTATGCCCAGAATCAATTTCCGAAGTTTAGCTCGGGTACGTTTAGTAAATGAACGAGCGGGTTTTTCTATCTTTTGAACCGGTGCTCAGAATTGAAATCTGAGGGCACTGATGAACTCGTAACGCCGGTAATTTTTTAAGGGGACCATTACCATAGTGGCGTTTGCACGGGAGGAGAAGTTAAAATTTTGTGGATTAAAAGATAAGTGAATAAAATTGTAGAACAATTTTATTTTTATATCTAAAGTGGTTATATCCTACATGGGAAAGTTGGGATGGGACCCACAAGCTATTAACTAAACATATAAGGATATTTGTGAGGTGGGTCCCACACGAGCCCCAACCTTTCACATTCCCATAACTCTCATAAAATCCCCCTTTAAACTTGTTAACTCCACTTTAATGAGGACCCTTCCTCTCTCCCTCTCACTTAATTTAAACTTTCCAACCTAATATTTAATTAATTCAACAACTATTGATTTAATTAATTAAGTGAAATGAATTTTGAATTTTGAAATGCATGGCTTGTTTAATTAAAATAAGGGGTGGCCTTATTTTATTTTGGGTTGGCTTGTTGTGTGGGGATTTTGGAGAGAGCCTTTGTGTGAAAGAAGAAGGAAGCTCCTCCTTCGTTGAAGAACGTCATCCTCTCCGCGATGAACGACACCTCTTCGACATAGAGAACTGACTCCATGAAGAACAACGACGCGCAATCCTCATCTTCTCTCTGTGACAAAAGGAGAGACGTCGCTTCCTCCTTGGGTGCACTTTGACGATTCTTGTGAAACCTCACCCCGCGACGCCATCTTCTGCGATGTCTGGCGAACGACATCGATTATCGAGGTAGGGGTTTATTCTTGAAAGTGGATGTTTACGTACCCCGTACTCTTTGGAAATCATTGTTTAATATGGTTGATTGCTATCGTTTTACGCGGAGGGTGCGGGCTGAATGAACACAGTCCGACAACCCTCCATTTTTCTCATTTGTTATTTTAAAATTGGCAATTGATGGTGGAGGAAGCACGACGTCGTCGCGCCGTACGAGGAACGTGACAAAGGAGGCCGGCGTCGTCGCGCCGGTTGTGCGGGAGGAACTGCAGCCCGCTACACGGGATGCTTCAGCGGAAGAACCGGTCGGCCCATCGGCCGGCCGGGTGGAGACAAACCGCGGCGCCAGGAGGGCGCTGCGCTGAGGAACCGGTCGGGCAGAGCTGGACCGCGGCGCCAGGAGAGTGCCGCGCTAGAAGACCGGTGGCCCGCCTATGCGGTACGCGTGTGTAGAATATCGGCCGGTCTAACCGGCCGGTTTGGGGAAGGGTGGCGCCGCCGGTGCGGACAACCCCCCCCCCCCTTGGAACCCGGTCGGCCTTCGGTCGAGCCTACCGGGCCGGGCCGCGCTGGGCTGCGCCCTGCCGGGCTACGCCCCACTGGGCCGGGCAGCGCCTCTTCGAGCCGAGTTGTGATTCCTTCGGATCGGTCTGACACCCCTACTGGGTCGGATCCGTCAAACTAGGTTAACCCAACCCGTCAGCCCACTGGACTAAATGGGTCGGGCTTGTTAATTACTTAAATGGGAATAACATAAAGATCGCGCGTCCGATCGACGCACCATCTGCGGCACTAGGACCCTTTTGACGGGATGGTTCTTTTGTGATACTCTAAGTGAATTTTGGATGACTATGGATATCAGCCGGGTTAGAAACGAGCGTATTTCTAACCAGGGCCCTGTAATGGAAAAGCATTTATCTCTCAGATCGGGCGTCTGATTGACGCGTTGTTTATCGCATTGAGTTCCTATTGACAAGACAGAACTTTGGGATACATCAACTCTGGACTTTGTGACAGTTGATGTATCGACCCTCTTGGCTCGTGGAGCAGACCCTCCCTGAATCGAGCGTGCTATGTGCATGAACCTGTAACGACCCAATGTTTTTAATGGAAATTACCTTCTTATAAATATTCTATAAAATCCCCTAATAATGAACTACTAAGTGATAAGTGACCTTTAAACATAATTTTGTCACTTCTGTATTTGGAATTTCGAAAATCCGGCATACATAGTTGTGTTCAATATGTTTTTTGGAGTCTAATAAAAAACAATTTTGGTGAATAGTAACCTACCCTAATGAATAGTAACATACCCTTATGAATAGTGATATATCCTAATGAATAGTAACCTTACCTATGGTGGTATAAAAATAATATTCATGTTGGATGTTCGATATACCTATAGTTTACAATGAGTTAATGAATGCTTTAAAGCTGATTTTGATAATAAATTATTATTTTATTTAAATATTAAAATAATCATATTTAGAAAATTATTTTTGAAAAATGGACTTCATTTTTGGATTCTACAAATCTAAAAATGGTTGGGGTAAATTTTTGGGATTTTTCTAAAATACTTGAATTTTTTATGAATAGTGAAATACCGTAATTTACAAAAATAAGCTAAATAAGCTAATTATAGAGTCATGTGTGATGTTCTGCTGATGTAAGCCCACTTGGTTTGAGATTAAATTATAAAATTAATATACTTGGTCATGCAATACTCACTATTCCTTGTCTTTTTGGGAAATAATAAACTAATGAATTTTATATTAAGGAAACCCCTCTCTCCTCCACTATAAATACCCTCTCTCCTTACCTCTTTTCCTAACACCTCTCAAGCCTTGTGCCTAGCCAAATTTCTGCCCAAATACCCTCCCAATCTCCTTCCCCACGTCCAAGGATTTCTGTTCTTTCCAAAAGACCAAAACCAAAGCCCCTAATAGGAGTCTCAAAGAGAGGAGATCAAAGGGTAAGAACCCTCTTTTGTTTTCAAGTGTTTTCATTTTCTTTCTTTCTTTATATCCTCTTCCCCTTCCCTTATCCATAAGGCATGAAAGATACAGAATCTCATATATTCTGGATTCTAATCATGTTTATGGAAAATTTCAAGCATCATACTTCTCCTCCTCTCCCTCACGTTCTAGAATTAAACATCGTCCGTGATGGGTCAAATTACCCGCATCATGGATAATGTGTTTTCAAATTCTCTTATCATTTTGATTCTGGTCATGAAACCATTTATGTTATGGTTGAAACAGATTATTATATATGTTATATGTCCTATTTAAGGTTCTTTAATCCTCATACACTCATGATATAAAACAATAATACAAAACAAGTCAAT
Organism: Viscum album; assembly: GCA_963277665.1. NCBI lineage: Eukaryota > Viridiplantae > Streptophyta > Magnoliopsida > Santalales > Viscaceae > Viscum > Viscum album. Next base: position 1,220,278,148 of record OY728147.1, read on the forward strand.
TATGGGCAAAATCGTTAAAATTAATTCAAGTGTTTGTCATTAATGTTTAATGTAAAGGTTCTCTTTCACTCTAATTAACCAAATTAATTTTTTAACCATGTAACCTAATGGATGTCCAATAATGTTATAACTTCAATTCTGGACAACCACTTTCATCTTACAATATATTTGAACCTAAATACAATTGAACTGATCTTTAAAACAGATGAAACAAACGGACCCGAACAATGAAATTGAACCTTGTAATCAATCAAAATGGGTATAAATGAACATAAAAAGGTTATAATGAATATTTTAATTCTAGATATGGTTCTGGAACTATTTATTAATAAACCTAATTTGACTATTCAGGTCATTAATATCAAGTGGAGAACACCAACAGGCCTAAGGTAAGGGATCCTCTCAATTTCACTCTTATTCAAGATTGTTCACTATGTTAAGACTTGTTGTGTGTAATTATTAATTATGGGGTATGATTTTTCACCTCACCCATACTGCCCTATTTATGTATAAGTGATTATAATTCCCTTTACTCTCTCACTAATCCCCCTCAAGTACTCCTGATACCATGCCGATAACCCGTAAAGAATTCTACCCGAACCTCTTTTATTACTTCGAGTTATCTTATCTACCTTTCTACCAAAATGATGTTATCTTATCTTTTCTTGTGAATACTCTAAATTTTGTTTACATGTTCCAAGTCTATTTATTAAGACTCTTTCAACACTTTCTTTTGGGGATATGCATGATTTTAAGTGATTCTCTCCTCATTACTTCCAGATAAGTGAACCCATTTTTTGGGAACTTCCCGAATTATTTCCTATTATCATGTGTAATATATCCTCTGTTTTAAGTCACCTTTGTCTTTATAAGATCAGTCTTTTTATTATGAAAACCCTCCTGGTTTACATTTGGTGTTATAAAAAAATATTATGTAGTTCTTTGTTTTAAGAGATATTCAATGTTTTCTTAAACCGCACTAAAATGTTTTGACTCAAAGATTCCTAAAAAATATTTTTACATGTTATCACTTCAATTCGTTATCTCTTGTAATGATTTATGCCTTTATACATTATTAATGTCTATTTATGATTTAATTCCATTTTTTCATAGACTCTTGTATGTTATGTCCCTTTTTATTATGCTTCATGACGTGATTGTGGGCCCATTCCTTTCCTTGGGTACTCTTATGTTTATGTGTGATTGATTATGTGAGATTCTTTATGTGGAAAGAATATACATGAATAATCTTAGATGGGTGCGCCCATATAGTGCTCTAATGCATTGGGTAAATTTAATGTCTCATGAGAAGATTATGGGCAAACGATCTGGGCAGTTAGCCTTAGCTTGTGCTACTAGGGGAAACGAGATTGGCGGTTAGCCTTGACTCGTACTAAAGTCTTTTTTAAAGTTTCTTCCACCTCTCTATGAAACTATACTTATATAATCTCATGCTTATATGATCCCATGATTATTTTATCCCATGTTTTTATGATCCCATGTTTATATGTTATGATTCCATATGTTCCATGCTTCCAATATCATTATGTCAAGCCTCCTATCTCATGTGCTTAAAGTTTATTCTTATGTTCTTTCCCTTATTGGGATTTTTATCTCATACCTTTGTTCATGTGTTCCCCAGGGTACCCAATGCAGATGTAAGGGCTCAAAGTAAGCTAGGAGCTCATTATGAAGATTAAATAAAAAATTGTTTTTTAGGCCATGTTTTAGGTTATATGTACCTAGTCTTCCAAGAAACTAGACTTAAAGATCCTTGGCTTATACTCTGGTGATGAATTATGAAATGTTATGTGTAAAAGGCTAGGGTTACTATAGAACTCTAGAGCTGGCTACGACTGCGACGACGATGACAACTATACTGTGATCCTATGTGGGTTCAGCAGCGAGGACAACTGTACTTGGATCCTATGTGGGTTCGACAGCGATGGTTACTGTACTTGGATCCTACGTGGGTTTGGCAGCGACGACTTCTACACTTGGATCCTACGTGGGTTCGGTAGAGGAGATGATTCAGAGGCTACATCTAATCATCTCCACCCCTCTTCGTGATAAGTACACCTGTGTGAGCTGAGTCTTGATCTTAAATCATTATCATCGATGTGATTGACTTCTTTCCTGTGTGGACTAGGTTGTTCTTTCCTATGTGGACTATGTTATTCTTGGGCTTGAGAGTATGAGCCGAACAGTAATTGATGACTTAGGTATATGTATGGGAATATTCCTAAGTAGACTCGGTTGATACTTCGTGATTGTACCCTTCCTTTATGGTTTATCCTTTGTGGATTCTGGGAGACCTTCATGGGTATCGGGGTCCCTAATGAGTATCGTATACTAACCCCTACACGGGCTATTCCCTCACTATGTTGTGTTGGTTTCAGACGATGGACAGCGCTGATCGTGGTTGAGGCTTGTGGAGTGGGACGGTATCTGGAGGTGGACTATCAGGCGGGACATACACGAAGCAGACAGGCGGACTCGAGGTGCTGAGGAGACCATCTGTACCCAACATTCAGGTGGGGTTTCCGGAGGATGACTCGGTGGTTGCTGCTTTACTTTTCAGCTGTTGTACCTTAATTTTCTCTGTTGTACTATACTTTTATTTGGGTTTTTATGCTGGCCCATTTACTTTCCAGCACTTACTTTTGTACTCAGTTTACTTTGCGTTTACTCCAACTTCCATACTCTGTTATGTTTTTTTACTTATATAAATCCAATGCCTTCCCTTTTATCGGGATTTACGCCTTTGGTGCAAGTTGCTAACCCTTGGCCTATGGAAGGCAGGATTGGGGTAGTCACGGCACGGGCCCCGGGGACGGGTCATGACAAATTGGTATCAGAGGAGTCGGTTCTACCGCAGAACTCAAGACTCTGATAATTTCTTCTCTGTGAAGCAATACTGCTAAGATTATGGAGGGTGGTTTTCAGTCCAGGGATTCCAATGCTGGTGCAGCGGCCGACGTATCCATACACCAAGACCCTTACATCTGATTTACGACTTAGTTCTTGAAAACATTGATTGCATGTGTGTTTCAAAAGTATTCTTTGTGATTAATTTGTGTTAGCTCACCAGGTATGTTGTTTGACCATGGCTCACCTGTTTCTTTTCAGGATGGCCCTACAAAGGCAGACATCTAGGGTTCCTAGTTACGTTCGAGATGGCATCCCACCGAGCGATGAGGCCTCGGTGTAGGGCCCCATTACAGCAGAGGCACCAATGGTACCTCTATCCGCTGGGCCACCGATAAGACCAGCCCCAGCATTGGAGAGTGCATGCTGCCTGAGTGCACTGCACGAGTTTCAGTGATAGAGGCCACCCAGGTTCCGCAGAGAGAAGGACCCTCAGGCAGCCGAGGATTGGCTGGAGGCTATCATTCGAGTCTTCAGATTAGTAGGGACACCAGCAGATCTTATGTTGATCCTTGCGGCGAGTCTCCTGCACGCAGTAGTAGGTAGATGGTGGAGCCTAATGCTCTAGGTGTACGACGAGACATCACTACCTTGGATGGACTTCGAGAGCCTCTTCCGCTCGGAGTACATTCCAACCACCCTCCGTACGGTGCGCATCAAGGAGTTACTATAGTTGTGGCAAAGCAGCATTACAGTATCCCAGTACTCAGTGAGATTTACCGACCTCTCGCGCTACTCCACGGACATGGTACGGGACCCATTCTTCTGGGCTCAGACCTTCGAGCAGGGACTGTGGCATGATATCAGGGCTTCGAAGGTCTCCCGTATCATTCCGACACAGATAGGAGTACTGGAGAGAGCCCTTCTTGTGGAAAGCTTCCTTGCTGAGCCGACGCCAGCAGCGAGGCCTACCGCAGGGCGACACGTAGCAGAATCTTCTACAGTCGGCAGTAGACAGATTTCATAGAGGTCCAAGTGGACTAGGCCATCAGGTGGACGACCTCAGGATACCAGTTCGGATGTGCAGGGAACACACAGTAGATCTAGTCATACGAGAGGCAGGCAGTGCTATGCATGCGGCGGGCAGGACCACATATCTCGTGACTACCTGACCCACCATGAAAAGGATCAGTAGATGGTTGAGGGACCACCCAGGCAGAGGTAGAGGTTCGACTGTGGCGTTCTGAGGGGAGCAGGTGGACGAGGCAGGGGAGCTAGCCGAGCAGCAGGTGGTGGACAACACTTCAAGTCTCTACCACCACCACCACCAGGAGGGCCACCCAGACCACAGGGAGCTGGCAGACAGGGGCAGGCTCAGCTCCAAGCAGTCGAGGCCTATGACCACGGCGCACCTGAGATGATTTGAGGTACTATTTTTGTCTACTCTACCCTTGTTGTAGTTCTTATAGACACATGAGCGAGTTATTCTTTCATTTCCACTGGCCTTGTTCAGAGCTCGGAGATTCTGACGGAGCCGTTGGCTCGATCCTTACGACTGGAGACTCCTACGGGAGTAAAATCAATGATTACGCACTGGTTCCGGCAGTGTGATCTTACTCTAGGAGGCAAGAGCTTCGGTTGGGATCTTCTTGTAGCGGCGTCGAGGCCTTATGACGTTTTCTTGGGTATGGACTAGTTAACTACAATCTATACCCAAATTGATTGTATTAGGCACAAAGTGTGGTGTGTCCTCATAGATAGAAGCAGGTTCACCTTCAACGGCGAGAAGGGAGACTTTGCAGCGCATGATGGACTTACACAGAGGATAGGGCATCCGGTCAAACATAAGTTGGATAGTCTCATCCTTAGAGCAGTTGATGTGCGGAGTCCGAGTTTTCCTGTTGTGGTGGATCAGTATGCGGACATTTTTCTTGATGAAGTTCTAGGACTACCTCCTCGCAGAGAGGTAGACTTCTATATTGACCTATACCCTAGGAAATCCCCGATATCTACACCATCATATCGGATGGATCCCGATAAGCTTCGTGAGTTGCGGGTACAGCTGGAGGACTTGAAGGGAAAGGGATTCATCTGACCCAGTGTTTCACCCTAGGCTTCTCCGATTTTATTTGCCAAGAAGGCGAATGGAAGCTTATGACTATGTGTCGACTATCGTTTCCTGAATCAGGTGACCGTAAAGAAAAAGTACCCAATCCCAAGGATTGACGACCTCTTTGATCAGCTCAAGGGAGCACGATGGTTCTCGAAGAGAACCATATTTATGGTAAGCTCTCGAAGTGACAGTTCCGGATTCGAGAGGTTCACTTCTTGGGGCATGTCATCTCGGAGGCGGGAGTTGTTGTGGATCCTGCGAAGATCAAGGCAGTACTTTCTTGGGAGCCACCCAGGAGCGTGACGGAGGTGTGGAGTTTCCTAGGTCTGACTGGGTACTATCAGATATTTGTTTTGAACTTCTCCATAGTTGCAGAACCTCTTTTAGCTTTGACGAAGAAGGGGAAACCCTTCTTGTGTTTAGATATATGTCAGAAGAGCTTCCAGGAGCTGAGAGAGAGATTGACCAGTGCACCCATCTTGAGGCTGCCAGAGGAGGTCGTAGGGTACGTAGTTTACTATGATGCATCAGGGACCGAACTCGGTTGTGTCCTGATGCAGGAGTGGGCAGTGATTGCCTATCTTTCATGATAGTTGAGGCATCACGAGCATAACTACACTACCCATGACCTGGAGTTAGCAGCAGTGGTCTTCGCCGTGAAGATGTGGCGGCACAATCTGATGGGCGAGCGCTTTACAGTCTACTCTGACCACCAGAGTCTCAGGTACATCTTCTCGCAGAAGGACCTGAACCTGAGATAGCGGCGATGGCTCGAGTTCCTCCAGGACTATGACTTTGAGATATTTTATACTCTTGGTAAGGGTAACGTTGTGGATGATTCTCTCAGCATGAGGTTGGTCATTCATCTACTTAGAGAGGCGACAGAGCAGTTAGCCGCTTTGCAGATATCCTTCGTAGATAGATATGGGGCAGCCTTCCTACAGTCCCTCAAAGTCACTCCTCCACTACTTTAGTGGGTCGGAGAGGCACATCATGGGGACGTTGACTGTGAGATGTGACATGCTCAGATTTCCACAGGGCAGGCGCCGGATGGATTTTTTGAAGGAGTAGAGCACGCCATCCTCTTTAGGGGACCTACCATGGTACCATTTGCACTGCAGGAGGAAGTGCTGAGGGAGTTTTACACTTCCCCTCTAACGGTACATCCAGGAGTAGCGAAGATGTACAAGGACCTCAGATGACAGCATTGGTGGCTAGGTATGAAGAAGGTTGAAGTAGAATTCGTTTCATGATGCCTCACTTTCCATCAAGTAAAGGTGGAGCACCAGGTACCAGTAGGCTTGGTACAACCCTTGGAGGTTCCAGAGTGGAAGTGGGATGGGATATCCATGGATTTTGTGATGGGGCTCCCATGTACTTCTGGAGTACACGACTCCATTTGGGTGACCATAGATAGACTCACCAAGTCATCCCACTTCCTAACGATCAGAGAGTAGGGCTCAGTAGAGTGCTTGGGACGCCTCTACGTTCATGAGATCGTACGAATTCATGGTGTGCCATCATCTATCGTCTCTGATCGAGATGCTCGCTTTACTTCCCAGCTTTGTAAGGGGTTGTAGGAGGCATTCGGGACACATCTGCGCCTGAGCACCACCTTTTATCCTCAGACGGATGGCCAGACGGAGAGGACCATTCAGACACTCGAGGACATGCTCTGTGCATGTTTCCTTGACTTTGGTCGTAGCTGGGAGGATCACCTACCCTTGGTGGAGTTTTCATACAACAACAGCAACCACTCCACCATCGGGATGGCACCAAACTAGGCACTGTATGTCTGACCATGCAGATCACCTCTGTGCTGGACTGACCCTGGGGAGTCAGAACTCGTAGGACCAGAGATGGTTCAGGCTACAACGGAGAAGGTGCAGATCATCCAGGAGTGGATGAGGACTACACAGAGCAGACAGAAGTCCTATGCTGATAGAAGGTAGAGACCACTAGAGTTCGAGGATGGTGACCACGTTTTCTTACGGGTCTCACCTCGACGTGGATTACAGAGATTTGTCCGGGGTATCAAGTTATCTTCATGCTTCATCGGACAATTCCAGGTCCTCAGCAGGGTAGGCGAGGTGGCTTTCTACCTGGCCCTTCCACCTCAGTTGCACCAGGTGCACGACGTCTTCCACGTATCTCAGCTGAGGAGATACGTGAACGACCCGACGCATATCATCGACCATGGGGAGTTGGATATCGATGACGGGGCAACATTCACAGAGGTCTCGATGGAGATTGAGGATCAACAGGAGTGGTTCCAACGTGGGCAGTCGATTCCTCTAGTGCGCATTCATTGGCAGCACGGGAACCTCCAGGAGAGCACATGGGAGCGGGAGGCTTAGATGCGTGCTCAGTACCACCATTTTTTTCCTTAGTTTATGATATAGCTTTACAGGGACGTAAAGTCCTGAGGTGGGATTAATGTAAAGACCAGGAAATTTCGAGGAAATTTTTTTCTTTAATACTTTGGAATTTTACGAGTCGGTGGCTTTTGACAGCACTTGATTCCGAGGCCCGGTGTGCCCGAAATCAATTTCTGAAGTTTAGCTCGGGTACGTTCAGTAAACGAACGAGTGGGTTTTTCTATCTTTTGAACCAATGCTCAGAATTGAAATCTGAGGACACTGATGAACTCACAACATTGGTAATTTTTTAAGGGGACCTTTACCATAGTTGCATTTGCATGGGAGGATAAGTTAAAATTTTGGGGATTAAATGAGAAGTGAATAAAATTATGGAACAATTTTATTTTTATATCTAAAGTGGTTATATCATACATGGGGGAGTTGGGATGGTACCCACAAGCTTCTAACTACCCATGTAAGGATATTTTTAAGGTGGGCCCACACAAGCCCCAACCTTTCACATTCCCATAATTCTCATAAACTCCCCCTTTAAACTTGTTAACTCCTCTTTAATGAGGGCCCTTCCTCTCTCCCTCTTGCTTCATTTAAACTTTCCAACTTAACATTTAATTAATTAAACAACTCTTGATTTAATTAATTAAGTGAAATGGATTTTTAATTTTGAAATGCATGGCTAGTTTAATTAAAATAAGGGGTGGCCTTATTTTATTTTGGGTTGGCTTGTTGTGTGGGGATTTTGGAGAGAGCCTTTCTGTGAAAGAAGAGGAAGCTCCTCCTTCATTGAAGAACGCCATCCTCTCAGCGAAGAACAACACCTCTTCGAAGTAGAGCACCAACTCCGCGAAGAACAACGACGTGCAATCCTCTTATTCTCTTCGTGAAAAAAGGGGAGACGCTGCTTCCTCCTTGGGTGCACTCTGATGTCTCTTGAGAAACCTCGCCCCACGATGCCATCTTCCGCGACGCCTGGCGAACGACATCGATTATCGAGGTAGGGGTTTATTACTGAAAGTGGATGTTTACGTACCCCGTACTCGTTGTAAATCATTGTTTAATATGGAATATTTCTATCATTTTACGCAGAGGGTGTGGGCCGAATGAACACTGTCTGAAAACCCTCTATTTTTCTTGTTTATAATTTTAGAATTGGAAATTGATGGCGGAGGAATCACAACGTCGTCGCGCCGTTTGGGGAACGCGAGAATGGAGGCTGGTGTCGTTGCGCCGGTTGTGCAGGAGGAACCACGACCTGCTACATGGGCCGCTTCAGCATAAGAACCGGTTGGCCCATCGACCGGCCGGGCGGAGACAAACCACGGCACCAGGAGGGCGCCGCACTGAGGAACCGACCGGCCCGTCGGCCGGCCGGGTGGAGCTGGACTGCGGCGCCAGGAGGGAACCGCATTGGAAGACCGGTATCCCACCCATACGGGCCACGTACGCAGAAGAACGGATGGTTTGGGGAAGGTCGGCGCTGCTTGGTGCCGCCGGTGTGGACAACCGGGCCCTCCCCCCCCCTTAGAACCCGTTCGGCCTTCGGCTGAGCCTGCCGGGCCAGGCCGAGCAAGGTCGCGCCAAGAAGGGCCAGGCCAGGCTGTGCCCCGCTGGGTCGCACCACGCCAAGTCGGGCTGGGCCAAGTTATGTATTCCTTCAGACCGGTCTGACACCCCTGCTGGGTCGGACCCACCAAACTGGGTTAACCCGACCAGTCGGCCCACTGGACTAAACGGGTCGGGCCTGGTAATCACTTAAACGGGAATTACTTAACAACCGCGAATCCGATCGACGCGCCGTCTGTGGCCCTAGGACCCTTTTGATGAGACAGTTCTTTTGTGATACTCTAAGTGAGTTTTTGATGACTATGGATATCAGCCGGGTTAGAAACGAGCGTATTTCTAAATGGGTCCCTAGAACAGAAAAGCCTTTATCTCTCAGATCGGGCGTCTGATTGACACGACGTCTGTCACATTGAGTTCCTATTGACGAGACGTAACTTTGGGATACATAAAATCTGGACTTTGTGACAGTTTATGTATCGACTCTCTTGGATGATGGAGCGGACCCTCCCAGAATTGAGCGTGCTGTGTGTGAGAACCCTAGAGCTGGCTGCAACTGCGACGACGATGACGACTGTACCAGGATCCTACGTGGGTTCAGTAACAAGGACGACTGTACTTGGATCCTATGTGGGTTCTATAGTGTTGGTTACTGTACTTGGATGCTACGTGGGTTCGGCAGTGATGACTTCTGTACTTGGATCTTACATGGGTTCGACATAGGAGATGATTCAGAGGCTACATCTAATCATCTCCACCCCTCTTCGTGAGAAGTACACCTATGTGAGATGATTCTTGATCTTCAATCATTATCATCGATGTGATTGAATTATTTCCTATGTGGACTGGGTTGTGCTTTCCTGTGTGGACTATGTTGTGCTTGGGCTCGAGAGTAGGAGCTGAATAGTAATTGATGACTTAGGTATATGTATGGGAATATACCTTAGTAGATTCGGTTGATACTTCGTGATTGTACCCTTCCTTTTTGGTTTATCCTTCGTGGATTCTGGGAGACCTTCGGGGTTCTTAGGGTCCCTACTGAGTATCGTATACTCACCCCTGCATAGGTTATTCCTGCACTACGTTTTGTTGGTTAAAGACGATAGAAAGAGTTGATCGTGGTTGAGGCTTGTGGAGTGGGACGGTATCTGGAGGTGGACTATCAGGCAAGACGTACACAGAGCGGACGTATAGACTCGAGGAGCTGAGGAGACCATCTGTACCCACCCATCAGGTGGGGTTTCCAGAGGAAAACTTGGTGGTTGTTGCTTTACTTTTCAGCTGTTGTACCTTACTTTTCTCAGTTGTACTGTAGTTTTAGTTGGGTTTGTATACTGGCCCATTTACTTTCCATCACTTACGTTTTTACTCAGTTTACTTTGTGTTTACTCCAGCTTGCGTACTCTGCTGTATTTTTTTACTTATATAGTGGCAATGCCTTCCCTTTTATCAGGATTTATGCCTTTGGTGCTAGTTTCCAACCCCTGGCCTATGGAAGGCGGGCTTGGGGTAGTCACGGTATGGGCCCTGAGGACGGGTCGTGACAACATCAGTTTGTGGGGGAGTAGTCTGCCGTACACGTGATTAACGATTTCATTTCCCATTTCATGGAAATGGAGATGGATAGATATTATTACAATGGAATAATAATATATAAGTATATTTGATATACAATTTTCAATATATTTTAATTTTGAAGACATAATTTAAGGTTTTAAAATAATAAATAAAAATAAATAGCTTAGTAATGATAATTACCTTCTCTTAGATAAGCCTCCTTTGTATATCTTATTAAGGGCCCTAGGGTTGGTCTTTTTTGAAGACCATTAGCTATATAATATGTGTTTAGATTTTGGATAGGTATTTATTATGGGTTTTTTTAATCCAAATGGATTTAGATGTGTGAATAAGCGATCGAAATGAGTTCCCTTTTATACTTGAGGAGGAGTGACATTTTTGTAAATACCCAAAACTATTCGATATTGGGAAGTCACTCCCACTATAAGAGCCTAATAATTAAAAAATGATGGATTGGAGGTAATTCAAGGTGGATACACACATCCACCATATAAAATAACACATTTTTTAAACATGATATTCCTTATCCTTCAAGTTTACTAATTTTTACCATTTTAGTTTTCACTAAGTTAATTAGCTTTTTCATCTAGGTAATTTATCCATTAATCATAAAATAAAATTTTCATTTTTAGATAATTTTAAGCCACTAATTATAAATATGAAATATAATTTTTTAAATAAAAATTCTATTTATGTGGAAAATTAATTTTGACCCAAGCGAAAGTAACTCGCAAAACCTCCTTTTAACCTTAACCGCATTAATTAATTTAATATTTTTTTACTAATTATTATGATAAAAATAAGTTGATATTATTAGTTAATATTAATTATTATGATTTCTAATATTTAACATTTTATATAAAATTCAACTCACATAAGTTCCAAATTTTAATTTAAAACTAAACCCAGAAACACGGTGAAATTGTGGTTTTCTAAAGAGAAAATTCTCATAAGTATAAAAAGTGTTGATATCAAAATTAAATATAAAATTGATTACTGGGAGGACCATTTTGGGATATACCTAACACTGAGAGGGGGTGAATCAATGTTGGGGACTTTTTAAACCAATTCCAACTTTTTATCCTTGTACCTCTTGACCTGTTAGGATCTTGATTCTCTTATTCTCTTTTCCCTGTCGCGTGAAATAATAGAAAGCAGTAAAAATATGCACATGATATTTTTACAAGGTTCACCACAAAATAAGAGTAGTTACGTCCTTTCCATTCATGGGGATGACCAGTGCATGTATTCTCCACTATAATGTGATATTCTTTTATGATGGAGTGGCTAGGAAAGCAATCCTCTAGACAGTGTGAGTCCCTACACTTTAGAGGGGGTGGGAAACAATCCTCTTCCCTAGACTGGTGATGGCCTAGTCCGACTTGCAGCCTCTATCTGGTCCTTTATACTGCCTATGGAGACAGTCTTCTTCCTTCTTGATAAGGTAGGTTCTACTCTTGATCTATTTCAGTGCTCTACACTTGATTTCTTGCAAAGAAATAGGCAAGCAATTTTCTTCTTTCTTTCTCTTCTTTTCTAGCACAAAAACCAACTACACTAGTCTTCTTCATCTTCTTCTTAGTGAAATAAATGACTGTACTAATCTTCTTCTTTCTTTAGCTAGAATCACAAACACCAATGTGATTATTCAAATACTGAAGATCCGCTCACGTAGCATCATCTAAATTAAACTTCCCTAAAAAATTATAGGCTTAAATTGGGCATACTATGTTATTCTTCTTCTTCTTCTCTTCTTTCTATGCAGCAAACCTATAAGTTGCACACACTTATTCTTCTTCTACTTCTTCAATGAAAAACCAAATGCACTAGAACCTACTATTCTTCAAACGTTTTATTTCAGTGTAAACCCATCTGCACTGAGCTCATCTTCTTCTACTTCTTGCTTGAATCTCAAGTTCCCTTTGTGATTGTAAAAACAATGAATTATAGATCAACTTTGCATCATCATAGTTGAACAGAAGCTGGTAATAACTTCTTGAACAAATCACAGCTTGTGTGACAATCCTTAATTGTGAACCACCCTGCTTGCGTTCCATCTTACTTGCGCTCCATCAAATACTTGCACGCCACAATTGTTCACAACTCACAACTTACACACCACCTTTGTCTTATACACACTCCCTGCTTGGCCACCTCTGAAAACTTGCATGCCAAAACTTGTGCGACACAACTTGCACGACACAACTTGCACGACACAACTTGCGCGACACAACTTGTGCACCACCCTACTTCCGCGCCTTATAAATAACCCTCATCTTGCGCGCCACTTCAGCTTGTGTGCCACCCTCTACACTTGCGTGATCAGAGCTCAAATTTTCTATTAAGTGTTGAGCCTTAAAAATGAGGAGGCTAGTCATCTATTTATAGGCATTTTGGTGAATTGCGCGCCACATACACTTGTGCACCACACTTGCGTGCCGCTCCATCACTTGTGTAATACTTTCTTTACTTTATCATATTTTGATATGATGATGTTGTAATATGACTTTCCTGCAACATAAACTTGCATGCCAGTTATACTTGCACGACACACTTGCGCGCCACTTATACTTGCACGCCACACTTGTGCACCCCTTATACTTGCGCGCCACTTTTGGACTTGCATGTCAATCTTTAAATCGTGTGCCACTTTATTTACTTTTTCATATTTTGATGTGGTGATCTTGAAATATGACTTGCGCACCAATTACACTTGCACGCCAATACTTGCATGTCACTCTTGACTTGTGCACCACTTTCTTTCCTTTTCCAAAATTACTTCTTTACATTTTCTTATTTTTAGGCCCAAGAATTTGGAAAACACTGGAAAACGGCGCCACCTTAAATTGTTCTTTTGTGCCGCCACCAGATGGTTTGTTCCTTTGTCATTTATCTCTTCACTGCTTCCCATAACCATTCTTCATCTTTCATCACAAACTCTTCTATCATGATATATATCCTTTTATAGATCAGTATTAGCATCGTCAGAGTTTGTCTATTCCTTTTGGAATAAAAATTCCAAAGTACTTCTTTCATCCTCACAACTCCAATCATCTCTCTTCATCCAAAATTAGAGGCTTGAAGCTTCTTCAAATACCTTCATTGTTGCAGATAATGTATCACCTTTGATACATGTATTTGGAACTTTAATAACAGTGCAACAAGTAATCTCTTGCATGTTTCTCATGCAATCGTGAAGCATTTCATGGTCTTCTTTAAATCCTCATTCTTCTTCAATAATCCTTAGATGGATGATACTTAACCATTCTTCATTATTGTAAACAATGTTTCACCTTTGACACAAGTTCTTTGAACTTAGTATCAGTTCAACAATCATCTGAATTGACTTTATAGAGAATTTCCCAAGTATGAAATTCAATGACATGATTTCATAACAATTCTCCAGGCATCCTCACTACAGCCAATTTCCATTAACTTTGGAGTCCTTCTTCATTTTGACTGATATTGACAACTGTTGACAACCAATACAATCTTCATACACAAAGTGGTCCCAACAATCTCCCCCTTTGTATTTTGTTGTCAATACCTTAAAGTCTCCTCAAATGAATGTTTCAATGTCAAAATGAGAATCTTATCTCTCCCCTTTACTTCTATCTCTCCCCTTGACATTCATTTCATTTCTTTCCCACTTATTGACAAGAAATACAAAGTTCATGGTAGAGAGGGTATCATTCCATACTTAAGCAATGTACCATCAATCATTTCACACTAAGTCTACTTGAGCACTGCTCGGTGTAGAAAACAATAGGATTTGATTTAGAAAACAAAGTTGTCCATTACCCACTGAAAATGACACCTCATGAGATAATAACTCATACAAATATATTCAAGGGTTTCCACTTTCATTACAGGACGAAGATATTGAATGTGATAGGAAATAATCAACCTAAAATTCATGCACTCACATTTCCAATGACATAGTCCTCAGACAATCTTCAAAGTAGTTGAATTTAGTACCAACTGAAGTTGATAATTATTGAGATAATGACTTTGGTAGTTTGTTGATATGTCTCCTCCTCAAGGGAACACTTCTCAACACTTAATCTCAAGTACTCCCCATGATATATTTCTCCACCTTCAATTCCCTGCATTTAAAGAAAAAATACAATACACAAAGATTTAAGGGAATAGGGTGGATCCTCTATGCATCTTCAATATGAGTAGAAAGGCTGAGATTATTTTCTCAACCAAGATGCTCCATTTTCTCCACTCCTCACACTTTCACATTTGATGTTTAATTTTGAATTTGGTTGTGTGGATCTCAATACTTCTTCTATCTCTTTGTGTGTGAATCTTCTTTCTTTAAGAGCTTTCCAAGCACTAGAATCTCCTGGTGCAACTTTCATCCTCTTCATGAATTCTTGTTGGTATGGAATAAATTCAAAGCACTTTCTGACAGTATGACCAGCCTTGTTGCACCTCACACATAGAACTTCTTTTTCTTCATATAGAATCTTGTTTTTGTTTTTAGTACTAGCCTTAGCCTGTGCGTCTTCTATTTTCCTCATTCTTTCCAAATCTTCTAGCCAAACCACCAGTATATCATTAGGGAATGAGGCATCAAGATTTTATTTTCTATATGGATTCTTCTGAGTTTCATCCTTCTTAGTAGTTATTTTGGATGCACTACCCTTAATCTTCATGGATTTAGAATCCATGGTCTTCTCAACTTTCCTCCGTAGAGTCTTCTTGGGAGTGTTTGATTTTCCATAATTCTTCTGACTACTTACCAAGGATGATTTTTCTTTCTTATACATCTCTTGTGATCCTATTTCCTTATCAGATTTGGGTATCTTTTGAAATGAACATATACCATTCATGTGACCACTCCTATTCCATACATTACAGATGTTGTCTAACATTCCAAATTTGTTTGCAGTATACAGATTCTTCTGGATATATGGATCTTGCTTCTTATTCTCCGGCTTTCTCCCCCTTGAGATGGGATTTCTCTGTGATTTTACATTTAAGGGATTGTACCAACAATCTAGTGCACAATTCCCAAATCTATTACAGCATCAGCATTGACCAACAAACCATGACTTCCTGACATCTTATTTATAAGGTTGTTGAAGCTTCTTCTTGATATGTTGTTCTTTCTGTGGGGAGATATCTTCCACACTCTTCTTCCTATTCACCATAGACATGTTGATAGTTATCTCCCCACTTTTCTTCATCCATACATATTTAGAATTTTTCTTCCAACCTGAACTTTTTGTAGAAACAATTTTAGAACTATGAGTACAAGTTGGTATGGATGGTACCTTTACATTATCAGCTACTTGTGATAAATCAATGAGTGAATCCATGATCTTATTATCACATGTTGGAGGTCTTTTGACAGTAGAATCCTCTAGTAAGCATTGAGTACAAGCAGCATTTGTTTCCTTCTTTTTTGGAGACTCAATATGTGTCATCTCAAGATTGGTCAACTGAGCTTCAAATTCTAGACATCTCATATTTAGGATGACTTCCCGGTCTTCAATCATAGTAATCTTCTCTTCACAAGCTTTCTTTAATCTTTCAAATTCATCTTCATGCATCCATACTTTGTTTTGTAACATAGATTCAAGTTCTTTGATCTTCTTGGAGTCTTCTTCTAAATGTAATTCCTTGAAATAATTGTTCCGCTTCATCTCATCTTCAAGTGCATGTATCTTCTCTTCCATAGTCTTATTAACTCCCTCATTCTCTTCAACATCTTTGAGCCACTTTGAAGAACTTATTTCAAATTCCCTCTTTGTTTCTTCAAAGGTTCCAACCTTTCTAGAGAGATTTAGACATTCAACAATTTTTTCTTCTAAGCCTTTCTCCAAAGCATCAGTTTCTTCTTCCATTTGAGTGATATTTTCCTGCATGCATTGAAATACTCTACAAACAAGAGATTCAATCTCTTCAGGAATACCATACAGAATCATTCTTAATCTGTCAACTAATATTTCTTGAGATGTTTTAGATTGATCATCACCACTTGTGCTATAATTTTCATCATGAGGATAATTTCCAAATGTAATAACACATACCTCTTGATCAGTTGAGGTAGGAAGGTTGTCCATCTTCTTGGTGGGGACATGAGCAACCTTCTCATTAATTTCCAAGTCTGGTGTGTCTTCAATGTCAGCCAGATATGGAGAACCAGATGCTTCCTCTTCTTTAGAAAAGAGGGAATTCTTCTTCAACTTTCTCTTCTCTTTATTTTTCCTATTCATCATGGTCTTGGTAGATATATCATTCTGCTCAGAGATAGCTGAATCTTTACAGACACTGCTCTTCATTGTTGACACAGGAAAGGAACTCATGTTTTCAAAAGAGAATAACTTCATTGTAGAGAATCCAATAGAGATGAACATGTCCCTATGATACCAATTGAGAGGACCAATTTGGGATATACCTAACACTGAGAGAGGGGTGAATCAGTGTTGGGGACTTTTTAAACCGATTCCAACTTTTTATCCTTGTACCTCTTGAGCTGTTAGGATCTTGATTTTCTTATTCTATTTTCCCTATTTCAAGAAATAATAGAAATCAGTAAAAATATGCACATGATATTTTTACAAGGTTCACCACACAATAAGAGTAGCTACGCCCTTGCCATGTATGGGGATGACCAGTGTATGGATTCTCCACTTTAATATGATATTCTTTTACGATGGAGTGTCTAGGAAAACAATCCTCTAGCCAGTGTGAGTCCCTACACTTTATAGGGGAGGGAAACAATCCTCTTCCCTGGACTGGTGATGGCCCAGTCTGACTTTCAGCCTCTAGTTGGTTCTTTATAATGTCTATGGAGACAGTCTTCTTCCTTCTTTATAAGGTAGGTTCTACTCTTTATCTATTTCAGTGCTCTTCACTTGATTGCTTGCAAAGTAGTAGGCAAGTAATTTTCTTCTTTCTTTCTCTTATTTCTAGAGCAAAAACCAACTGCACTAGTCTTCTTCTTCTTCTTATTAGTGCAATAAATGACTGCACTAATCTTCTTATTTCTTTAGCTATAATCACATACACCAATGTGATTATTCAAATACTAAATATCCACTCACGTAGAGTCATCTGAATTAAACTGTCTTAAATAATTATAGGCTTCAATTGGGAATATTATTTTCATCTTATTCTTCTTTTCTCTTCTTTCTATGCAGAAAACCTGTAAGTTGCACACTCTTATTCTTCTTCTGCTTCTTCAAAGCAAAACAAACTTCACTAAAACCTACTCTTCTTTAAACATTTTCTTTCAGTACAAAACCATCTGCACTGAGCTCATCTTCTTCTTCTTATTGATAGAATCACAAGTTCCCTTTGTGATTGTAAAAATAATGAAGTCTAGATCAACTTAGCATCATCATAGTTGAACAGAAGCTGGTAATAAATTCTTGAATAACTTATAGCTTGTGCACCAATCCTTACTTGTGCGCCACCCTTCTTTCATGACTCCCTGCTTGCGCGCCTCCCTGCTTGCGCGCATCCTTACTTGCGTGCCATTTTACTTGCGCGCCATCAAATACTTGTGTGCCACAATTGTCCACAACTCACAACTTGCGTGCCACCTTTGGCTTATACACACTCCCTGCTTGCACACCTCTGACAACTTTCACGCCAAAACTTGCGTGACACAACTTTCACAACACAACTTGCGCAGCACAACTTGCACGACACAACTTGAACGCCACCCTACTTGCGCGCCTTATAAATAACCCTTAGCTTGCACACAACTTCAGCTTGCGCGCCACCCTCTACACTTGCACAATCAGAGTTCAAATTTTATCTTAAGTTTTGATCCTTAAAAAATGAGTAGGTTAGTCATCGATTTATAGTCATTTTGGTGACTTGCGCTCCACATACACTAGCGCGCCACATACACTTGCGCGCCGCTCCATCACTTGCGCAACACTTTCTTTCCTTTATCATATTTTGATATGATGATGTTGGAATATGACTTGAACGCAACATACACTTGTGTGCCACTTATGCTTGCACGCCACACTTGCGTGCCACTTATACTTGTGCACCACACTTGTGCCTCCCTTATACTTGCGCGCCACTTTTTAACTTGCGTGCCAATCTTTAACTTGCACGACACTTTATTTCCTTTATCATATTTTGATGTGACGATCTTGAAATATGACTTGCGCACCAATTACACTTGTTCACCAATACTTGCGCGCCAATACTTGCGCACCAAAAATTGCGTGCCACTCTTGACTTGCACGCCACTTTCTTTCCTTTTCCAAAATTACTTCTTTAAATTTTCCGATTTTCAGGCACAAGAATTTGGCAAACACTGGAACATGGTGCCACCTTAAACTATTCTTTTGTGCCACCACCAGATGGTATATTCCTTTGTCATTTCTCTCTTCACTGCTTCCCATAACCATTATTCAGCTTTCATCATGAACTCTTCTATAGTGATATATATCCTTTGATAGATCAGCATTAGCATCGTCAAAGTTTTTCTATTCTTTTTGGAATATGAATTCCAAAGTGATTCTTTCATCCTCACAACTCCAATCATCTCTCTTCATCCAAAATTGGAGGATTGAAGCTTCTTAAAATACCTTCATTGTTGCAGACAATGTATCACATTTGATACATGTATTTGGAACTTTAAGAACAGTGCAACAAGTAAGCTCTTGCATGTTTCTCAGGTAATCGTGAAGCATTTCACGGTCTTCTTTAATTCCTCATTATTCTTCAATCATCCTTAGATGGATGATACTTCACCATTATTCATTATTGTAAACAATGTGTCACCTTTGAAACTAGTTCTTTGAACTTAGTATCAGTTCAACAATCGTCTGAATTGACTTCATAGATAATTTCCCAATTATGACATTCAATGATATGATTTCATAACAATTCTCCAGGCATACTCACTGCAGATGATCTCCATTAACTTTGGAGTCCTTCTTCATTTTGACTAATATTGACAACTGTTGACAACAAATACAATCTTCATACACAATGTGGTCCCAACAATTACACTAAAATAAATTGTATTTATTATAACATAATTGAACTAATTTTAATATTAAAATAATTTTAAATCAAAATTTAACATCTAAATGATTTAAATGAAAAGAAAGTTTTCATTAAAAACCTTTATTTTTCACAATTCATCAAACAAAATACTTTTTCATAAAATTATCAAAAATTTACTCTTACATAATTATGACATTCATATTTCAAAAATTAAGTTCATTTTTTAAAATAAATTTTCTAAAATTATTAAAAATTAATTTTAAAGTATGTGTGCAATGTGAAACGAAACCGCCTTTTAGAAAAATATAGTTTTTCAAAAAACATTTCATTTTCTATAAAATGATTATTATTTTATTTATAATTAATAGATATCCATTTAATTTTTTTATACATTTTTAAACCATATAATTTTTATAATTTAGTTATACTTATTCATACCCTCCAACTTAATGGTTATTTTATAATGGTTATGTTTAAATAATAGTATTTTAATAAAGTATCATGTTTTGTTTAAACTCGACGTTGTGTGCATCGTATTCTATCAAAGTGATATAATTTATTTAAAAATAAATATATCATAAATTATTTAGGAATTAAATTATCTTATAATCTTAGTTTTTTTGTCATATATCCAATCAAACATGATGTTCCTCGTTTAAAATCCCATGATGTTACATTATTCCCCCTTAAATAAATTTTTTTCTCACAATTTAATTTTTATCTCGGTAATCAAGTATTTGAAATTTGAAAATAACTCTATAGAAAACCCACATCATAAAAAGGGTTAATAAAATGTCCTCTTGATAAGAGATAAATTAATTTCAAAGGTTATTTAGAATAACATTTACTATGTTTCCAAGTAGGGAAACATTGGTGGGAAGTGAAAATATGGACATGGAATAAAATCATAAATAATTATTGAGAGTGATAGATATCATTGATCACAATAAAGTGAATGATCTATAAAATTTAAAGAATATAAATCCATAAATATCACATGAGTGAAAGGAATATTAGTTTATTAGAAATTATGGTTCTATTATAACATTTTTTTTCGAGATCTTTATCCTTGTGTTAAGGAATTCATTAACCATATAGATTATGAACATAAAAAAATAAACTAACTTAAAAATTATATTTCATCCTTTGGTTTTTTGTTGATAAATTTACACTTCATATATAACTCCAAGAAATGAATATCTGAAATTAATTTGTATACCAAAATCACTAAAATTTACTTTTAATGGATCATAAGATCTAGAAAAGAATGAAAATTCATTCCTCATATCTCTAGATATATTATAAATCCAAAATGGTTATCACAAGTTATAAAATAAGAAATTAATTTCTAATACCTCGATAGTAACTCTCAAAGTTAATTGTAATCCATTTCATAAATAGTTAACCTTAAGACTCGTCCAAAATATGTTTGGATAAAATTAAAGTCCTAAAATTTAAAAAGAGAGTCTCCAAATCAACATTACATTCCCTAAACAATATAAAATGGATCTTAATGTCACATTACAAATATTTTAATACCATAATCACTATAAAACCTTAATGAAAACATGCATTCCTTCAAAAATCCTTATTTGTGGAATATATTCCATAAATCCAAGCATGCAGCAAACACTACCACAGATAACATAAACCATCAAATCAATTAAATAATTTTAACGTCACTAATATTATCCCATAAACACCACATTATCATTTTTATCTCATCATTGAGAATATATTAAGTGTTATATTTCCTCAATAATGTGTTTTCTAAAAATATCAACTTTCCATTGAATCACTTTTCTTGGTACCATTAAACATATGCTACCACATCCTTAAATAAACACTATTATAATAAAATCATTATAAGTTTTATGATTCTTATAATGATAATATCATTGAAAAAATAATTCTAAAAAATAATTATTGAATCCAAATACATAATAACTTTAATAATTACTCCTCATATGTATTAATAAAATTTGATTGACCTTGATATATTATATCCTTCTATGGTATATTCCCTTGATGCTTGTTTTGTTCATTTTCATATTGCTCGATATCCTTATAGTTTAATCATTGAACATTGAAAACTTCTTTCTTACCCATACAATTGCTAACATGGTGAGATTTTTCATCACACTTGTATATAACTACCATTACCTTCAATAAATTACTAGGATGTTTATCTCCATAATTAACATATGGGGGAAATATTTTTTCCCATGTTCCTTTTATTCATATTTTTCTTTTTCATCTTCATCTTCTCTTATTTCCCTTCAAAACCATAATACTTGGATAAATATTTCTCAATATTGATTGCACATATTATTATATCCTTATATGATAATAATTTTGGGGAGAATACTTAACTTGGATGGATTTTCTTTAACCTATCAAATAAATGGCCAATATTACTCTTTGGATTACATATATAGTCCATAACATGCCTTAATAACATTGTAAAGTTGGTTTTATATTTAAAAACATTTTTATCTTCCTTTTGTCTTAGAATTAGTAATTTCATCTCTGTATCTCCTTGTTATTCTTGAGGAAAATACTTTTCCAAGAAGAGTACCTTAAAATCATTCCATTACATGTTATTTATTTCTTATTTACATTAGTGTTTTGAATCAATTACCCCCATTAATCCAAATCTCCTATGATATGATAAACTACCATGAAAATTTTCTCCGTTTCATTTATTCCCAAAGTGAGAAAAATATTCTCTGAGGAACTTATTCATTACTAAGCTACAAATGTATTTTTATTCACATTAAATAATAGATGTTTCTAATGAATAAAATGTTCTAAAATTGTTACCCCATATGGTGGATCAACTTGATGCTCCATACAGTCAAGGTTAATACTCATAACCTGAGTTAGCTAACCCAATATGGTTATAATTTTATTAGTTCCAACTGTATCTATAACTCCAACTTTATCATATTACCCAGGATGGAAATACATACATGGGTTTTGTAAATTTATATGGTTTCCATTCCTTTCATTAGGATCTATTTCTAAAAAATGGAATACACTAAATTAGATCATAACATTATGAAACATAATGTATAATCCCTAAAATAGTGAAATACTTAAAATAAATTGAAAATTTTATGCATAGATAATCCAATAATCATAAACATGGTTTATTTGTAAAGTTTTAAAATAATAAAAGTATTATCAAATCCTTCATAATGGTTTGTAAAGAAAATGTAAATTGTCGAAAGAATATCCCTTTGGAGTGTGAAACCAAGTGTGCAGTAAGGCCATTTTTTATGCACTAGGAAACAATTGATTCAAATCCCAATGCACCCTTTTCATAGTTATTACCCTTAGGTACAACTTTTCATGAACCTATTCCACTTTTAGTATCTATAAAGGAATGTATTGTTAGGAAAAAAACACATATTTTCTTCCTCACCAAAACTTTAAGATGTTCTTATATACTTATCCTCAAATTCTATATGAGGGTTATGCTTTATAATCTATTTTTTCCTAAATATAGTTCCCAAATATTATACAAGACTTACTCTAATGCCAATTGTAAATACTCTTCCCCTGGTAGAATATATTTGGTGGTTACTTTATTACATTGAAACTAGATACAAGCAATCGCATCCCAAAGGACTGAGTAGTTTAATAGTCTTGGTAAACTCAGTACAAAATTGAAATTCACATTTTATTTTAAAAACAAAAAATACAGATGGTATTTTCTTTGAGAACACCATTTCCCCCTATAATATTCGTTCATATCAATCAAAAAATAATTCCTATTATCCTGGGGAAAACAGATCGTATTAAAGGGGTGAGCTCGGATTCATAGTAAGGGTATGCATACAAAAGAAGTTATCATTAATAAATAATCATAATCAATATGGAAAATTAAATAACTAAAACACGTTCCATTTAAAAAATAGCTTTACCAAAATATGGTAATAAAATAGGATGATCAAATAAATCCATATAATTAACCACATGAGATTTAAACTTACCCATGGATATTTCAACTAATAAAATAATCAAATGGAAACCAATAAATGACCACATAATTAGGGAATGAATAATTTTAGACATCATAAACATATTTTCCAGACCTTTCACAAGATATTTAAAACTATGGGTAAAAACATATTTAATTTGATTAGATAATTTGTCTCATGAGAACTACTGATGCATCAAGGAGGAATGTAATTTCATCCCCCACCCATCACTTAATAAGTCCAATGTATTCTTTGTATCAAAGGGGTGAAACAAAATCAACATAAAAATCATATTGAGAAACTAACATATGAAATGTTAATACTTACCCCAATCAATAAACAAAATCATAAACCATCCAAAGTAATATGGTGAATAGAAAAAAATTGTACAACCCTTGTAAAATTGATTATAATCCATTTTTAGAAATAATAAGGATGGAATAAATACAACTTATCTTTAGTGTATCATTATTAAAATAAATTTTTGATCTTATTTATGAATATAAATACCATAAAAATTTCATTAAAATTTTTTTTTAGGAAAATAACCTTTTCACTTTCAAAATATTTTTAAAAATAATAGTTCACAAAATATTTTTAATATATTTTTATTTTAAAATTAACATTTAAAATTATAAATTAATATTTATAACTTTGACTGCTCATGACAGCAAGAAATATTGATCTTGTCATAAGAGTTATAGAAACATTCATTTCACACTATTATAAAAAGGTTAAAAAGTGTGTCGTTTAGAAAATCAAAAGAAGATCAAATTCAAAACATTTTGTAAAAATTCAAACATGGGTTAAAAATTTCATTCATAAATAATTTTTAGAATGTTAAAATCATTTTTCAAAACACTTTTATAAAACATGGATTTTGATGAAAAAGGATTTTCGACCAAAGAGAGAAATAAAGTCAGATTTTCTTAAAAATATTTTCTCAGTCATTTTAAGTACCAAAGAGTATTAAAATGGTACTATTACTTGAAAAAATTCATTAATAAATATATTTTAATAAAATATATTTATTTTAATATCAAAATATCAAATAATTTTCCAAATAGATACTTAAACATAAACAATTCCAAATAAAGATGAGATTGTGAAATACACCCTTACCACTTTGGTAACGTTTGAATCATAATAACCATGAAATAAAAAACTTCAAATGAATATTTTAATACTGGGAATCTAAATAGATTCATGATATAACATATCACATGGGGTAGTATATACATCATATAAAGGAATAAGTGGTGAATATGACATGTGTCTTATAGAAGTTAAAGTGAGAAAAAAACTCTTACCTTTGGTTAAACTTCATTAGTATGTGTATAAACCTCCTATAAAATAAAATATGTTTATTATAAATATATAAAAGAAAAATAATCACATATATCATACCATATATGATACTATTATAAAATTTTATGAGCCATTTGTTAATAAAATTTCATTATTGTCATTTTTTCGGGTGTTAATTTCCATGTTTTCTCAGGCGTGTTTTGTCATAAAAGTTCATGTTCATGTAAATATGATATATCTTTATAATATCCATAAATATATTGATTTTTTAAAAATTATTATTTTCATTGGATATATAATTACAAATATTCTTGAAAATTGGACATAGAAAATGTATTGCATTGCTTCGTGGAGACGGTAGGTCGTATGTACGCACGAGCGATGGTATTATTATCTTAAAGGGTGAAAGGATAAGGAATTTTATGACATGCTAATTTTCTATAAATTATATAATGTCATATATATAAAATATATTCATTAAATTTATCCTTATTACTTTACATGTAAATCATAAGTGAAAAACAAATCACATTACTTCGCAAGGCAGTAGTATGTCGTACACACGAGTGATGTTATAATATTTTAAATAGAATGGAAATTAAGAAGGTATATGTGATATTATAAATAAAAAATTATAATTATATCATAAATATTGTATATATACATTAAATATATCATTATATCCAACTGTGAAAATTTTTTATGGAAAACGAGTTACATATGTTCGTGAGGCGGCAGTCCTCCATACACACGATTGAAAATTTCATTTATCATTTAATGGGAGTGGAGATGGATGAATATTATTAAATCAACATAATAACCTATAAATATATTTTATATAATTTTGTTTTTATAATTTAATTTTTAATACATAATTTCATATCATAACAGAATAAAAAAATAAAGAGATTAGTGAAGAAAATTACCTTCTCTTAGAGAAACTCCTTTGGATATCTTCTTAAGGAACATAGGGTTGATATTCTGGGAATACCATAAGCTCTATAATGTGTATAAGGATTTTTTGGGATGGATTTTTTCAGGATTTTTTTAATCCAAATGGATTGATAGGTGTGAATAAGTGAGGTGAGTGATTTCGTTTTTATAATAAAGGAGGAGTGGCATTTTTGAAAACACCCATAATTATTCAATATTGGTAAGTCACTCTCACCCAAATTGCCTAAAAAATTTATAAATAATTGATTTTAGGGATTTTAAGGTCTATAAACTCATCAACCATAAAAATTAACACATTTTTTATACATTTTATTGCTTATCCTTTAAGTTTTCTCACTTTTACAATTTTGGTTTTCTCTACGGTAATTATTTTTTTAACCTAGGTACTTTATCCATTAATACAAAATTAAAATGACCCTTATTAGATAATTTGGAAAAAATTATTATAAATAGTAAATCCAATTTATAAAATAAAATTTTTAAGTGTGTGAAAAATTTATTTTTACACAAGCGCATGTAACGGGAAAAACCTCATTTTAACCTTAATAGTGTTTATTAATTTGTTATTATTTTTAATAATTATTATGACCAAAAATTAATTTAAACTTATTAAATAATATTAATTATTCTAATTCAAAATATTTAATTCATTTTATTAAATTCAACTCACATAAGTGAAAATTTTTAATTTAAAATTAAACCTGCAGACGTAATGAAAATGCGGTTTTCCAAAGATAAAATTCTCATAAGTATAGAAAGATTTAATATAAAAAATAAAATATTAAATTGATTACACTAATATAAATTCTATTTATTATGAACTAATTGAACTAATTTTAATTTTTAAAAAATAAATTAAAATGTAACCTTTAAATTATTTAAATGAAAAGGAAATTTCCAATAAAAGTAGTATTTTTCACTATTCATTGAAAAATTATTATTCACATAAAATTATCAAAAATTCACTCTAAGATAATTTTTAAATTATGATTTAAAAAATTAATTTTATTTTTTAAAATAAATTTTCTAAAAGAGTTAAAATTTAACTTTAAATTATGTGTGCAAAGTGAAATGAAACTTCCTCTTAAAAAATATAGTTTTTCAGAAAACATTTCTTTTTCTATAAAATGATTACTATTTTATTTCTAATAAATATATATCCATTTCATTTATTTTTTACATTTTTAAACCATATAATTTTCATAATTTATATAGTTCTATTTTTACCCTCCAACTTAACGTCTAGGTTATAGTGGTCATGTTTAAATAATTATATTTTAATAAAGTACAATGTTTTACTTAAACCCGAACATGCATGCATTTCATGCTATCAAAGATATTAAATTTTTTTTAAATAAATATATCATAAAGTCTCAGGGTGTTATATTCTATTATCGGATTTTTTGGTGTTGTATATGTTATCGAACATGATGTTCCTCTTTTAAAATCTTGGGGTGTAACATGAAAAGGATACCATGTCACACCCCAACCACAATTTTCATTATTATATTATTTATTTATTGATTATTTCCTTTATTTATTGATTTTTAGTAAAATTTCATAGAATTTTAAAGTCAGTGTGGTGATTTTTGCATATCACGCAGGTTTTACAGTGTTGGTGTAAACCATGTTACTTAGCCACATGAGGTGATGTACCTATCATAGGGTGGTGAAAAAGCTACAATTTAGTTTTCCTAGTGTAGCGTAGTGACTGACCAGGGTCATTTCACTTGAGGAGCTTCTAAAGTCAATCACTAATTATTCTTAATCACTTAATTATCTATCTATGAAAATAACAAAAATATTGGGGTCGGAAATGTGGAATAAAATATAGGAAATAACCATGATATATAGATATAATGGATGAGTTATCATAAAAGTACTTGGTCCTAGGGTTAGCTATACAGGTTCCTTCATTATCTGTTATTAATGTCTAAATTCCATTTTATTGTTCATCCCATCATATATGAACTATTATCCTCTACTTTGACTCTAAAACTTACCTTGACTTGGATATATCTTATTCACACCAAATCTCACATCCTTCACTAGTAAATAATGATTAATACACCTCGATCGAGAGAGTGACTCCATCCAAGACCCATCTTCATCATATGTTGTTTAATCCCACAAATACACTCAACTCCATTGTATGAAAATAATTTTTGAAATAATTTGTAACGCCCCGACCCCAGCTACCCAGAGTCGGTGCATTACTTCGTAACATTGGCATGATCACAAGAAAGATCAAATCCCGAAAGACCGATTAGTTTAGTAGCCTTGGAAACACTAGATATATTCATAAGTTTTACATTACATCATAAAATGAAAAACTACTACAACAACATAATTTTTCCAACGTCCACACTATAAACCCATAATATCCCTACAAGTCAATCATAATTTACTTCTTCACTACCTGGGAAAAATAAAACATAAAAAAAGGGTGAGCTCAAATGCCCAGTAAGGATAACAATATAGCGGAACATTCAAAATAAGCATAAACATTTAAGGCAATGAATTACTAAAACAAAAGCCTTTTAAAATTGAACTTCAACATAGTATGGCAAAAGTAAAATGAAATAATGCCATTTACTTGTTCACATGGATATTCTACTAATCGAATAATCACATGCAATATCAATAACCACTTTCATAATGTTGGAATGCATAATGCTAAACGTTAATTTCTTTGTCTAGGCCTCATCCCAAGACCTAGGGGTTACTTCTAACCGGAACCCAACCCGGAGTGCCTCTAATAACCGGACACCAACCCGGAGTGCCTCTAATAACCGGACACCAACCCGGAGTGCCTCTAATAACCGGACACCAACCCGGAGGGCATACTTTTACCAGTCCCTAACCTGGAGGGCTTACTTTAACCAGTCCCCAACCTGGAGGGCTTACTTTTACCAGTCCCCAACCTGGAGGGCTTACTTTTACCGGTCCCCAACCCGGAACATACTTTTTTAGCACATTCATCTGAAGAAAAGTTTGAAATATAACATAAACATTCGGATTAAAACTAGCATACGAAATGTCAATAATTTCACCATAAACTATGAATGGTATAAAAATAGCACATCCACAGTCAAACATATCACAAAACCTTCAATTCAATATAGAAGTTTTGTATCATAGTAAATCAACTTCAAATAATCTTAAAATCCATCAAAGGATGTTGACATAGATGAAATCAAAATTCTTTTTAAAGAAGTATCTCCTTTTATTTTGAAATAATTTAAGATCCATATAAAATAAAACATTTTCTTTGAAAATATTCTTATAAGCTTGTATGGAAAGCTTCGACGATTTTATAACGGCGGAAAATAACCGCACCCGCCGTATAAGTTAAAAAAACATTCTTACCTCAATTCTGTCGAAAAGGTTAAAAGGACATTGTTTTGAAAAAGACAAAAATATTCCTTTATAAACCTCTTATAAAAAGTCAAAGAAGGGTATAAATGACTTTAACCCATATTCTTGTAAATAGTAAAAATGTTTTGAAATACATTTCGAAGAAACATGGATGTGGATGATAAAGAGATCCCAGTAGATTATTACGTATAATACAACCTCGGATAATGAAGAGATTGTGAAATAACCCTTACCTTGTACTTTTCCTTGGTTGGGGTAGGTTAACCTCCTGTATAATGGTGAAATAATTGTTATTAAATTATACAAGAATCATATATATTAATATGATATCATATATGATCTTTTAATATTGATCTGATAATAATATCTTAGTATTATCGTTGTTTCGGGTGTTAACTTATATGTTTTGTTACGTAAGACATGTTTGTAAAGGATAAGTTGTATATTATTCATATCCAGAATGATATAAAGTCCTTAAACATCATTTTTAAATTACCAAATGATAATTATACTTGAATGGATACGATGGAGAATGAATCTCATCGCGTTCGTGGAGACGGTAGTCCGTACGTACGCACGAGCGACAATATCATTCTTTTGATATTAAAATAATATATAAATGGATGTTATATCATATATACAGAATCATTAACATGTTATATTTATTATTTACATGAGTTACACATCATTATTATACCCATCCAAATAATATTATATTGAATAACAATTACACCACGACGTGGAGACGGTAAGCCGTACGTACGCACGTATGGTGACATGTTATTCAAAGGGTGGATAGAATACTGAATATGATTGTACCATATTTATAATAACATCACAGTATATGTTAGATACTGGAGTTATTATTTTAGAATGGTAAGAACAAATGAAGAAGAAGTGGAAGAAGAAATGAACTTGGAGAAGGGTGGTGAAATCATTACCTCTTCTTCGGGTTCTTCCTTTTGATTTGATCAAAAGGTCTCCTTAGTTTGGCTTTATGATCAAACTAAGGCCTCTAGGTTGTAGTGAGGGATGTTGGGAGAGTATTTGGGTAGATTTTGGCCGAACCAAAAGGCTTTGAAGGTGTGAAGAAATGAGAAGGAGGAGTGCCCTTTTATAAGAGGGGTGAGGGGCACCTTTGGAAAAGCTAGAAATATTAATTTATAATAAATTCATATTCGGTTTCTAATGGCTCCAAAGTTGATTATTCAAAGGTTAAGGTGGGGATAGGTCGAAAACCACTCAACCAATAGAATTTAGACAGGTTTGGGTACTTATATTAACCTTATCTTTAAGTATTAACTCTAAGTTAATTAGTTTCACTTTTACAATGTCTCTTTGTATTTTTATATAATATGGTTAATAAACTTACTATATACATCCAAGAGACCCCCAAGTGGTACATTAATGATTAACCTATCATAATATAAGTCTTTTGGCCGAACCTTAGATTTTTAGGAATTTAATATCAATTAATAATATAATATTTGTTTTAAGAACTCTTTTATGTCAATTTTGACACTATTCAATAGTTGATTTTTTGTGAAACTCATAACAGATTGATTACTTCTAACAAAGTCAATTAAATCAATCCTAATATATCATATTATCCTAGAAAATTAGTTTAATTTATTAAAAGGTTCATATTATATTTATTTGGGTATTTATAATATCAATTATTTTAATGTTTCACTATTATAGTAATTACTGAATCATCATTGTGTCATAAATAAAATAAATTATTTAATGTCTAAAAATTATAAATAAAATATCATTATGTAGGAAATCTTTTTATCTTTCTAATGAATATTTATAATCTAAAAGCCAACATGTATAACCCAATGTAAAAATTGTTCTTCTAAAAGATGTAAGCTTATGCAATTTTTATTTTTATTTTAACTTTATTAATATAATGTGTCCCTACCACATACAAGTGGCTCCAAGGGGTCCCCAAATTGACCCAAGGATGCCCATGGTCGGGTATGTGTCCACCAATAAGGTTATGACATGTTTTAGGGTAATTTTGTATTATTATAATATTATTTTTTTAACCCTTATTTACCGGATTTACCCTTTAACCATGGTAAATAAAATATTTACCACAGTAACTATTCAAAATGTCTAAAAATAAAAGTTACCTATATACACAATTTGAACATCCTGATTCCAAATATGGAATCCATTTTCCCAAATTCAAAACACAGAAGTGGCAGAAATTAATTTAAAATTAATTCCCGCTGTCAAAACAAAAAGCGTGTTTTTAAGAGATAATAACTATCAAAAGATTGACACTTGTTTATGTTCGGTTTAATTGTAAAATTATGTCCAAAGACCAAAATTATATTAAAATGTAAAAATATATTCTAAATATACTTTAAAACCACTCCAATTCATAATTTATCACTATTAATTATTTTGATTAAAAAAGTTGTTTTTAATTAAAATTTAGTAATTTTCACTATTCATCAAAATATGAAAGTTATCCGAAATGTACCAAAATTTCACCCTAGGCTAATTTTGATATTCCGAATCCAAAAATGAAGTCCATTTTGAAATATAGAATATTTATGATTTCAAAAAGTAGGTATTACTATTCACAACGGCTAGTTTTATTAGTTGTGGTGTGTGTTAGAACTCGAGGTTGCGTACAACACACGCTATCGCATTATTCGAAGGGAAACGTACCGTAGAAGCTTGGGATGTTTCATTTTAAATTTTTGATGTCCCCATTTAGTCAAAAAGTTTAAAATATAGTATTTAAAAATGGTTCACTATTAAAATTTGATAAAAGTGCAATACTGAAAATGAATTTGTTCTTGCATTATATCTAAGAAACTCATAATATGGAATCTAAAATTATAAGGATTATATAAAGTTTAAAATTTAGTCAATAATATTATTAACCTCTTTTGAATGGCTTTTTCCTTTGGTAAGTCATGGTGTGATTGAACTCGGTGTTGCGTGTAGTGCAAGTTATTGAATTATTTTGAAGAAATAACACACTATGAAATCTTGGGGTGTTACATTCTCCCCTCCTTCAATAAATTGCGTCCTCGCAATTTGAAATTGTTCTTCGAAAATAAAAGGTTGAAAGTAGAAAATATATATGTGGGAAAACCCACATCGGAAATTGGGTTACTAAAATTTAGTCTTAATATGAGGAAAAGAGAAATCAAAGGGTCACCACCAAATTATGATCTCGATTAGGAGAACATTGGTGGAAATTGGAGACATATAATCGGAGGAAAAACGTAAATATTTATAGGTAGTGATTGAGGTCATCAATCACAAACAAGTATAAAATTGAGTTCCTTAAATTCATTAATCTATGATGAATTGAAATACCATCGGTTCAACAAAACATAGGGTATTAGGATAACACATTTTTGACGTTTCAAAATATCCTAGTTGAAATCCCACATCGAAAAATGAATTAATGAGGCCTCTATTTAAACTAAAGAGTGGAAAGTATGAAGATTACCGAAAATAACACATACTAGGGATCCATGTAGGAAAATATGGATATGGAGGAGAAATCTAACCATCAATTATCTGATGGAGAGTGGTAGAGAACATTGCTATGAAAAGGCCAACAATCCCAAAGCCATAAATTAGTGATGATTTAAGGTACCATCTAGGGCAACATTTTTGTTCTAAGTTCCTTTTCTTAATGTTGTGGAATTTATTTATGAGATTGGCTAAGAACATAAGGAGGTATACATACTTTAGAGTTTTATCCATTAATAAATTTCTACCACAAACTCATCTTTCACTCTAAAACATAATAGAACGTAAAAAAAATTCTATTTACACTATTCGTATAGGGTTCCAAAATAATCGAATTTATAATTCATCTACAAGATCTTTTAATAAAAACTAAATTATTTAATCCAGGACATCTTGTGGGCCAGTGGTAGGTGATACACCCTTGTCGCCCTTCGGTTGCGGGTTCAAGTCTCGCAGCTTTGCCGGACGCGACGGGTTGCCGCCCGACCTCCGGGTTGTTCTTTTATGGTAGTCCAAAATTAATATCAAACTTAGAATTTATCCAAAATACTTCTTTCCAAACTCACAGTCCAACATTTATAAGGAAGGTAAACATAATGTAGATCCTTTTTACCCTATAATAGAATATTAATACCTTCATCATGTATTCTTTTAAAACACTGAAACATCCTGATTTACCATAATCCTTATTGATTACATTCATGCTCCCTTATTCCATATAGAATGCTGGATATACTTCATCAATCCAAAAATGTTTTAAACCCCACAATGATGGAATATACAAATCATTAATCAGCTTCAAGGTAGTCAAGAATATCCAATATAATTTATCCAAATCAATCATGTATTATTCTAAAATCACTACTTCGGTATCAGAACCATATTATGGTTTATCTTTCTCTCAACCAAATATTTTCCAAAAATTTAACCTTCTATTGAGTCACTTTTCTTTGTTCCACACAAACTCAAGTCCTTAATGAAATAGTACTGCAGTACAATCCTTATATACTCCATAATTATTATAACAAGTACATTGTTGATACAACACTCAATTGACATAATCAACATAAGAACTCTAATCATTCCTCTTCATCTGTGGTAGTATCATAACTTGATTATTATCCAATAGCATCATTTTCGGCATAGTCTGATGACTGGGACATAGGTTCGCGTAGTGTCCAAACTCCTTGCAAATGAAGCATTGTACATTTGAAACCATTTTCTTACCCTTGCAGTCATGTACTTTGTGCCCTTTTCCTCCACACTTATAACAAACTCCCATTCCTTTCAGGAAAGTTCCAGGGTGTTTCTTTCGACAGTTACCACATATGGGAAAATTCTTCTTTTCCCTTTTCCCTTTATCCATCTTTCTCTCTTCCATCCTTTTCTTCTCTTGATTCCCTTCAAAGCCATAGGACTCAGTAAACTCTTTACTTATCTTATCAACACATGATATTATTTCTTCACATGATGATAATACATGGGAGACTATTCCTCTTATAAATTCTAGCTTAAGACCATGAAAGATATGATCCTTCCTTCTCTTTGGATCATGTGCATTTCTGGAGTTCTCATTTCTTCTACTGGGCGCCATTTCTAAACAATGGCATACACTAGATCAGTTTATGAATCCAAATACATAATCCCATACTTATAAAACACTTAACATAAATTGAACTATTTATGGATATAATCCATAATCATAAAAATGTTTTCTTTGAGGAAGTATATACTCATAAACCCTTCATAATGATTTGTAAAGAAAATGAGAGTTATCCTAAGCATATCCCCCGGGAGTGTCGTAACCAAGAGTGCAGCAAGGCCCGTTGTCGTGCACCAGTTCCCGTTCGAGTCTAGCTCAAAGCGGTGTTTTCGGGTTTTACCCCTAGGTACATCTGTGCCAGAGCCGCCTCTACCTGCTCGTATCCAGACAGGGATGTATTGCTCGGAAAACTCACAAAATCTCTACAATACCAAAATTCTAGGAAGTTCTTCTACACTAATCCTCAAAGTTCATATTAGGTCTACGTGCTCTAATCAGAGTTTATCTAAATCTAGATTCCAAGGTTTGTACTAAACATCCTCTGATACCAACTGTAACGCCCCGACCCCAGCTACCCAGAGTCGGTGCATTACTTCGTAACATTGGCATGATCACAAGAAAGATCAAATCCCGAAAGACCGATTAGTTTAGTAGCCTTGGAAACACTAGATATATTCATAAGTTTTACATTACATCATAAAATGAAAAACTACTACAACAACATAATGTTTCCAATGTCCACACTATAAACCCATAATATCCCTGCAAGTCAATCATAATTTACTTCTTCACTACCTGGGAAAAATAAAACATAAAAAAAGGGTGAGCTCAAATGCCCAGTAAGGATAACAATATAGCGGAACATTCAAAATAAGCATAAACATTTAAGTCAATGAATTACTAAAACAAAAGCCATTTAAAATTGAACTTCAACATAGTATGGCAAAAGTAAAATGAAATAATGCCATTTACTTGTTCACATGGATATTCTACTAATCGAATAATCACATGCAATATCAATAACCACTTTCATAATGTTGGAATGCATAATGCTAAACGTTAATTTCTTTGTCTAGGTCTCATCCCAAGACCTAGGGGTTACTTCTAACCGGAACCCAACCCGGAGTGCCTCTAATAACCGGACACCAACCCGGAGTGCCTCTAATAACCGGACACCAACCCGGAGTGCCTCTAATAACCGGACACCAACCCGGAGGGCATACTTTTACCAGTCCCTAACCTGGAGGGCTTACTTTAACCAGTCCCCAACCTGGAGGGCTTACTTTTACCAGTCCCCAACCTGGAGGGCTTACTTTTACCGGTCCCCAACCCGGAACATACTTTTTTAGCACATTCATCTGAAGAAAAGTTTGAAATATAACATAAACATTCGGATTAAAACTAGCATACGAAATGTCAATAATTTCACCATAAACTATGAATGGTATAAAAATAGCACATCCATAGTCAAACATATCACAAAACCTTCAATTCAATATAGAAGTTTTGTATCATAGTAAATCAACTTCAAATAATCTTAAAATCCATCAAAGGATGTTGACATAGATGAAATCAAAATTCTTTTTAAAGAAGTATCTCCTTTTATTTTGAAATAATTTAAGATCCATATAAAATAAAACATTTTCTTTGAAAATATTCTTATAAGCTTGTATGGAAAGCTTCGACGATTTTATAACGGCGGAAAATAACCGCACCCGCCGTATAAGTTAAAAAAACATTCTTACCTCAATTCTGTCGAAAAGGTTAAAAGGACATTGTTTTGAAAACGACAGAAAGATTCCTTTATAAACCTCTTATAAAAAGTCAAAGAAGGGTATAAATGACTTTAACCCATATTCTTGTAAATAGTAAAAATGTTTTGAAATACATTTCGAAGAAACATGGATGTGGATGATAAAGAGATCCCAGTAGATTATTACGTATAATACAACCTCGGATAATGAAGAGATTGTGAAATAACCCTTACCTTGTACTTTTCCTTGGTTGGGGTAGGTTAACCTCCTGTATAATGGTGAAATAATTGTTATTAAATTATACAAGAATCATATATATTAATATGATATCATATATGATCTTTTAATATTGATCTGATAATAATATCTTAGTATTATCGTTGTTTCGGGTGTTAACTTATATGTTTTGTTACGTAAGACATGTTTGTAAAGGATAAGTTGTATATTATTCATATCCAGAATGATATAAAGTCCTTAAACATCATTTTTAAATTACCAAATGATAATTATACTTGAATGGATACGATGGAGAATGAATCTCATCGCGTTCGTGGAGACGGTAGTCCGTACGTACGCACGAGCGACAATATCATTCTTTTGATATTAAAATAATATATAAATGGATGTTATATCATATATACAGAATCATTAACATGTTATATTTATTATTTACATGAGTTACACATCATTATTATACCCATCCAAATAATATTATATTGAATAACAATTACACCACGACGTGGAGACGGTAAGCCGTACGTACGCACGTATGGTGACATGTTATTCAAAGGGTG
Source organism: Viscum album (assembly GCA_963277665.1). Classification (NCBI taxonomy): domain Eukaryota; kingdom Viridiplantae; phylum Streptophyta; class Magnoliopsida; order Santalales; family Viscaceae; genus Viscum; species Viscum album. Next base: position 1,220,314,863 of record OY728147.1, read on the forward strand.
GATAGAATACTGAATATGATTGTACCATATTTATAATAACATCACAGTATATGTTAGATACTGGAGTTATTATTTTAGAATGGTAAGAACAAATGAAGAAGAAGTGGAAGAAGAAATGAACTTGGAGAAGGGTGGTGAAATCATTACCTCTTCTTCGGGTTCTTCCTTTTGATTTGATCAAAAGGTCTCCTTAGGTTGGCTTTATGATCAAACTAAGGCCTCTAGGTTGTAGTGAGGGATGTTGGGAGAGTATTTGGGTAGAGTTTGGCCGAACCAAAAGGCTTTGAAGGTGTGAAGAAATGAGAAGGAGGAGTGCCCTTTTATAAGAGGGGTGAGGGGCACCTTTGGAAAAGCTAGAAATATTAATTTATAATAAATTCATATTCGGTTTCTAATGGCTCAAAAGTTGATTATTCAAAGGTTAAGGTGGGGATAGGTCGAAAACCACTCAACCAATAGAATTTAGACAGGTTTGGGTACTTATATTAACCTTATCTTTAAGTATTAACTCTAAGTTAATTAGTTTCACTTTTACAATGTCTCTTTGTATTTTTATATAATATGGTTAATAAACTTACTATATACATCCAAGCGACCCCCAAGTGGTACATTAATGATTAACCTATCATAATATAAGTCTTTTGGCCGAACCTTAGATTTTTAGGAATTTAATATCAATTAATAATATAATATTTGTTTTAAGAACTCTTTTATGTCAATTTTGACACTATTCAATAGTTGATTTTTTGTGAAACTCATAACAGATTGATTACTTCGAACAAAGTCAATTAAATCAATCCTAATATATCATATTATCCTAGAAAATTAGTTTAATTCATTAAAAGGTTCATATTATATTTATTTGGGTATTTATAATATCAATTATTTTAATTTTTCACTATTATAGTAATTACTGAATCATCATTGTGTCATAAATAAAATAAATTATTTAATGTCTAAAAATTATAAATAAAATATCATTATGTAGGAAATCTTTTTATCTTTCTAATGAATATTTATAATCGAAAATCCAACATGTATAACCCTATGTAAAAATTGTTCTTCTAAAGGATGTAAGCTTATGCCATTTTTATTTTTATTTTAACTTTATTAATATAATGTGTCCCTACCACATACAAGTGGCTCCAAGGGGTCCCCAAATTGACCCAAGGATGCCCATGGTCGGGTATGTGTCCACCAATAAGGTTATGACACGTTTTAGGGTAATTTTGTATTATTATAATATTATTTTTTTAACCCTTATTTACCGGATTTACCCTTTAACCATGGTAAATAAAATATTTACCACAGTAACTATTCAAAATGTCTAAAAATAAAAGTTACCTATATACACAATTTGAACATCCTGATTCCAAATATGGAATCCATTTTCCCAAATTCAAAACACAGAAGTGGCAGAAATTAATTTAAAATTAATTCCCGCTGTCAAAACAAAAAGCGTGTTTTTAAGAGATAATAACTATCAAAAGATTGACACTTGTTTATGTTCGGTTTAATTGTAAAATTATGTCCAAAGACCAAAATTATATTAAAATGTAAAAATATATTCTAAATATACTTTAAAACCACTCCAATTCATAATTTATCACTATTAATTATTTTGATTAAAAAAGTTGTTTTTAATTAAAATTTAGTAATTTTCACTATTCATCAAAATATGAAAGTTATCTGAAATGTACCAAAATTTCACCCTAGGCTAATTTTGATATTCCGAATCCAAAAATGAAGTCCATTTTGAAATATAGAATATTTATGATTTCAAAAAGTAGGTATTACTATTCACAACGGCTAGTTTTATTAGTTGTGGTGTGTGTTAGAACTCGAGGTTGCGTACAACACACGCTATCGCATTATTCGAAGGGAAACGTACCGTAGAATCTTGGGATGTTTCATTTTAAATTTTTGATGTCCCCATTTAGTCAAAAAGTTTAAAATATAGTATTTAAAAATGGTTCACTATTAAAATTTGATAAAAGTGCAATACTGAAAATGAATTTGTTCTTGCATTATATCTAAGAAACTCATAATATGGAATCTAAAATTATAAGGATTATATAAAGTTTAAAATTTAGTCAATAATATTATTAACCTCTTTTGAATGGCTTTTTCCTTTGGTAAGTCATGGTGTGATTGAACTCGGTGTTGCGTGTAGTGCAAGTTATTGAATTATTTTGAAGAAATAACACACTATGAAATCTTGGGGTGTTACATAATTAAGGTAATGGTGATTTGGTAGAGAATAGAATGACTTCAAGAATTATGTCAAATACTGGTGTATTATCACTTTATCAACCTATAAAAATCCTCAATTCCTTTCCACTAAAAGAATAACAATATTGATAATTAAAGAGAAATAATTTAGGAACACCGTGAAAAATTTCTCCAAGGCCAAGCCTATGGTTATTTAATCACCATCAAAAATATTATAGAGGAATCGTGTTAGAACACAAAAAATAAAAGAAAAAATTATATAATAATAAGAATAATTAATATTAAAATATTATTAAATAATTATAGTTGAAAATCCCAAAAACATATACTAAAAAATTGTTAAATCATTTAAATGGAAGAGAAGGAAAATTTTAATAGGAAAAAAGGTGGCCATATTTCCCTCTGTATTCTACCTAATTTTTTTTCTTATGGTTGGGTATTAGATATCTAAATATGGTAAAGTTTTATTCTTAAAAAAATCAGGTATGTCTTTCTCATGCACCCACAAAATTTAAGCACTATTTTTCATGTATAGAACATGCTATAACCAGATTACTAAATAAATTATTTCTGTACTATAGACTCTTCATATTACCCTTCTCCAATTTCCTATCCATTTATAAACATGAAAAATAAAGAACATGAATAGCTGTAGTTGATGAAAATAATAATTTGAATTATGGATTTCTTTAAAAAATAACCTTCTTTACTTTTTCATATTTAGGAGATATGGTCCATTTTCTAAAGTCTCTGGAACTAGGCACAAATTCCAAGGGCTAACTTACATGCCCATTTTGGGCCTTATAATGTTGAATTTAAATCCAAGCCTAGTTGAATGAAATGTATCTTAGCAATCCCATAATCCTAAAAAATAACAGTTTTTATTATTGTAGAAAAAGTTATATTTGAAATACCAAACAGATTTAAAATACTTAAAACACTAAAATTAATCTTAAATCATTAAAACCCCAACAAAAATATGACAATTTCCATTAAAATATAAAATTTGTGAGGTTAAAATTTTTTAATTAGAGAATAAAATGTATGAAATTATGATCTCTATTACAAGGTAATACAGCTTATTGAATGGTTTTTTGCATAGTTAACACGTGGTTTTTCAAACAATGTGGCTCCTATGAGATAATTCAATGTCATCCATAAGGTCAAAAAATGGTTTAGTAAACCATACAGGCTACCCGGGTTTTAATTTTTTTTTTAAATTCCCTTCTTGTACGTATCTAATTTAACCCATTTGGGGGGTATTTTCTCTTCCTATGTGTTCAAGCTATCATGGGGGTTTCTTAAAGTGACTCCCTCCTCCATCATTCAATCATTCCGCCTTCTTTAGCCTTGATTTCTTTTGTTTAAGTATCATATTCCTTCTGCTTTCCTTTTATTCCTCAACTTATCTTCTTGGTTCTTTTTATTCCTCTTTATGGGTCCATGTTTGTAGAAAATTGGGTGAGGGTTTAATTTAAATCTTAATGTTTTTTTATATCTAGGGTGTGTGCATTCCTTTTTGGGTTTTCCTCCCTAGGTATTTAAAGGTTTCACACTAACCACACTTAATTGAGATAGGTGTTTTCATGAAATTTACTTTTCTAAAAAACCATGTTATTCCATAGATTTTAAATTCATTTTCCCTTAATAATTATTCTTGTTTTTAAAACCATAGTGAACTTATAAATAGGTTGTTATATTTACATTACTTGATTTAAAATTTGTTTTCATGAATTCTCAATTTTATATGTTTATAACTAAAATCTATGCATATTATTTATTTGTTAAAATTCCCAAGAGGTTTATTCAAAGTGATTGGTGATTAAACTAGTGTTTTAAATCCTTCTACTAGTTTTATATGGTCTTTTTTAAAATTTTAAATAATTTATTGGTTATTAATTTATTCTTATTAGACATTGAAATGTTATTTGATATGTTATTATATTTTTTTTAAATGAGCTATGTTTGTATGGTTTTTTGAGTTTTTGTTGATGTTGTGTATGTTTTTTCATATAATACATGAAATATTGGACTCATTGGTTTCAAATTGATGTTTCTATTAACCCAAAATGAGATTTTCAAATGATGTGTGTTTTAAAATGGTCTTCAAAAAATTATTTAAAAGTGCATGACAATTAAGTTAATATTAAAGGCTCATTTGGAACCATACGAAAGTTTTTTTATAAGATGAGATACAACCTTGGTTTAATCCCAATGTAAAAATGTTTATATGAGATCATATACCCATTGAAGTTATGTTTGAGAAATCTAAGATGTTATTGTCTCAAAATTTCATCAATAAGCGAATAGATGGTTCCACTAGAGTATGTCTAGGATCGTCTCCCATGGACCATAAGAGTTTCCCATGATTACTCTTATTTTTATAAATTTCTCTTATAGATATCCTTTTATTATGTAATATTTTCTTTTCTATAATTATTATATCATGATATATATTAATTTCACTATTCTATTTTATGGTTCAATTCAAATTTATGATTTGTTTTAGTATTACTTTTTTATTCTTGGTATTCTTTTATCACCGCTTGTAATCTTGATATACTTAAGTGCCTATTTATGTACCTTTCATATGATATTTACTTTTTCATTAGATTATTCATTTGAGTGTTTTGAGATCTTTCTATAGTTTTTTATGTAGTTTTTGTAAATCATTTGGGAAAATTCCGTTTTTAGAGAAGTTTTCAAATGAATGGATAAATAATTTTTTAAAGTATTATTCAGGTTTTAAAATAGATTTGAGAAATACTTATGAGTTATTTTACACAATGTGTTAAAATAATACATTCAAGAAATGTATTTTGAACTATATAATTTATAGAATTTTTTGGAAAAGGAAATTAATATACTCTTTCATGAAATCATACTAGTTTTTTTAGCTCACACACTACACATACCATTCGATGTTTGTATAAAATGATTATTTTATAGGATCGACTTCGGGTTCTCATTAAGCTCTAGTTTATGGACTTCTCTTTTTGGGACTCTCATGGATAGGGTTTGTGATGTTATTATAGGATGATCTCAAGTCATATGGAGATTATAGTTTAGTATTTTGGGTTCTTCATATTATTTGTGTATCATTATTTTATCAAACAATTCAAATATTCCTATATTTATGATATCTTAGTTTAGTTTAGTGTTTGTTTTGAGATTATATTATATTGGATATTAATATGGATGGTTATTTTGGGTTATTCCTTGTTTGGTTACTATTTCATTTTGAAACTTTTTAGTTTATTTACAAGTGAAGTTACCAATATAATTTTTGACAAGATCATTTTTTTCTATTATTCATGTATAAATCATTGAAATATAATTTATAATGAATGTGAATTTGTTTTTAAAGTGTTTTAGAAGTTTTTTAGATGTTTTGAGTTGAGTTGTATTAATTCTAGAAGTTATTGGTTTAATTGAATTTAAAAAAGACCTTAACCCAGTTGGACTTCATAAGGATGATACTGTGACTTGGTATGGTCATTTATAAGATGTGGAATTATGAAGAAAAATTTTTAATTTATTTCCATAATAGTAATTTATACTCCAAAATAAAGAATTTTTAAAGTCATTAAAATTCCAAAATGATGATCCATAACTCTGTAATAGTCATTTATACTGTAAAATGAATAATTATCAAGGCATTGAAATTATACATGGATGATCGAGAACTCTGTAAGAGACATTAAAATTCCACAAGTATGATTTTAATATTGTAAGATTCATTGAGACTCTATAAGGATCATTTAGAAAAAAAATTAATATTCATCTAGATACCATAAGAGTCATTGCAGAAGTTTATAAGAGTTATTTTAGTCTAGAATAAAAATTGGATAAGGCATGGAAATCTTATAATGACCATTTATTCCTATGAAATGAATGATTTTGAAAATTTTACTAAGGTAATTTCTCTACTTGTAATTTTTAAGTATTAATTACTTGGAATAATTTTAGGATATTTCCATAATAAATTATTTTAAGGGAAATAACCTAACAATGCTCAACTAAACTTCAAACCACAAATATCATAGGATTTTGGTCAAATATATGATCTAAACTGAGATTTATGGGAGCTTTAGTAAGACTAAATGAGAATATTATAGAGAAATGTTCATGGGAATTTCAAATTCAAACATTTGAAATTATTATCCACGATCAAAGTTGTTATTTTTCAAGAATCTAATGGATAAAAAATATAATGCAGTTAGGAATAAGGGGGATTTTATATATTTTATAATGGAAATATTATTCACATATTTATATGATTATAAGAGAATAGAATGATGGATGGAGAGTGGGTTGATACTTTAGAAATAGATACTACACAAAAAGGATAGAACTATTGTATTAAAGAAAGTGGAATAAAAAGTGATCGATAAAGGCTAACACATATTTGATCATCTGTGTTGAGGAAATAAATCTCATTTTTTATCATCTAAAGAATTTATTTTTAAAATTAATAAGACCATAATGTGCTTGCATACACCCATACACGTGTAAAGTATTTTTAAATCTTGATAAGGAAGGATAAATTTTATGTTAGATTTTGAAATTCATTGAGTAGTTGAAGACCGAGCCTGAGGAAGAAGAAATTATTTTTAAATGTGGATACATCAGTAAATTATTTTAATAAATTATTCACATAATGAGAAAAAATGATTGTTGGAGATTGGAGATTCCAGTATTATAAATTCTACCATTGTTTTTTTCCCTCTATAAAGATTCAAGGATGTATAATTACCTTGTTTTTTACTAGAATTAACATCCCTAAAATATTCAAGGAAGAACAATAACCTTGTCTTGTAATAGATTAAAAATTATAGTGATAATCTGGATCTTGAAACTTGACCTGAACCGATTAATGATTAGGTGGGTAGCATGGAAGTCAAATTTGTGGATGTAACATGCCAGATTTATAGTAAAAATTTGCAGCATATTTTTTATTATTTATTGGAATAAATCATTCCCATGAGTTTCCAAATGATTATCATGCACTAGTTTTAAGATCATGGGTATTGGAAACACCCTTCGGGACCTAACATGCACAGGATCAGGTGTTGGGTTAGAATAGCCAATGTTTTTTCAAAAAAAATGGTATTATAACACACTTTTTTATTTAAGAAGAAATAGTAAATTGGAGATAGTAACTATGTGTCATGATAGGTAGGTTTAGGGAGACATTGGATAGATCTTTATCATTCAAAATAATTATGTACCATTTTTAGTTGGGTTTTGAGTCTTGATTTTAAGCTCAGTCCTTATTCATATATGGTCTATTTTGATTTTCATTATTGTTATTCTCAATTTTATTAATGTTACGTGGTATTATTAGATGTTTTACATGTTTTTAGGTAAAAATAAGAGTCTTCCTAGATACAAATGGTTATATCATATGGTATGAAAAAACATTTGGAGCTCATGCACATGGTTCTAAAAGACTCTATATGTAATTTTCATAGTTGATTCACAATACACCAAACCTTTCATAGCCACTAACCTCTTTAAATTTTGTTTTGAATCACCTATTTCTTTCATTTTTCTATTTTTATGGGTATTTACTATTTAGAATGTGTTATGTAGTTTTTTTTAGATTAATTAATGGTATTTGGTAAGACTTCATTGATCATTTGTGATAAAATTTTGTATTTCAATGGTAAAATGTTTGGTTTTAAAATAGTGAAACTTGGTTTCAAAATTAATAAAGGATACTTTAAAAATGAATCAAAATGTATTTGAGTTTATAGAATTTATAAAATGTTTTCTAGGATAGGATTTTATATTTTTAAAATAATTTTAAAGTGTGATTCTATTTGATCTTAAAACTGGTCTGTGTATAATTTTTTGAGCTTCGTTATAAAAAAGATTTAAAAAGGAGACATTCAAGTTTAAATTATTATTTTGTTTTGTAATTAATGTTCATGATATATTATTTTTGGTTTCTTGGACTAATTGGTTTATTTTATTTTGAGTGTGCTATTTTTTAATGTTTATAATAGATCCTCATGTTTCTTTTCATTATTTATAGTATACATCCTTTTAAAATATTGATAGATCATAGGTGGTCAGTGGTATGAAATATTCGTTGTCCTAGTGTCTCTCATATCTTGGATATAGTCCTTCTAACTATTTAATCTACCCAAATTCTAGATAGAGTGGAAGTTTTGAACCCTTATTGATATTCACTCATGTTTCTAGGTGATCAAGGTTCGTAAGGGGATTTTGATTGGATATAGAAGATTGAGTGTGTCTTCATATCATTGAAAACTCCTAAAGATTTTTTAGTAAAACCCACCTTAGACTTGTTTGAAGGACTAAGTCAAGAATATTATGAAACCATCATTATACTTCAGTTATCGAATAGTATGACCTGATAATTCTATATGATCACATTTATTTAGTGAAATTACCCTAAAAAGGTGAAAGTATAAATATAGATGGTTCTTTTGAGTCTATAATAGGTTAAATTAATGGTAAAAGAGTATATTGCAAATTTTATTGAGTTGTTTTAATTATCCTCTAAGTTTTTATTTGAGGACTCTTAAATTTCATTTTTTTTGTAAAGTATCTCCATCCAAACATAAATTCCATAGTTCCGTTGACTAACTCAAATTTATTTGATGATATTTTCTAAAGGGACTTAATGGTATATTTGATTTCTAAGGTTCATCCCATAATGGGTAGTGACCCTGTTTCATTTGAAATTAGTCACAGTTGATTATTCGGTAAGAAGAGTAAGTAGAATGAAATAGAGTTAGAGAATAAGGATGATTTGGGAGAGTCTTTTCAGTAAACCGGTGTCCCTTTTGTGCTATCTATATGGCTAGCTTGGTAATTCCACACCCTCTTAATCATGAGTTCTTAATACCTACCATAACTATGGTCAATTGAGTTATATTAAAAAAAATTATATTGGGTTACCAATGAAGAAAAGAATCTCTATATTAGTTTGGAACTCAATAGAAGTCTAACATAGATTTTTCAAGGTACCAACTTTCATTTATTTTTATTCCTTTAACTCGTAAAGTCTCTTGATTTTTGCCATTATCCTTTGGTATGTTTGATGTATTTTTCTTTTTTAGAAAAATATATATTTTTTGATGTTATTATAAATTCTTTATTGGAATTAGTATTCTATTTTATCCTACTTGATTATATGGATTAGGCGGTGCTCTATAGACCTTTCCCTAAAGTTATTTAGTTTTTTTATCAACTATGTTAAGAATAAACCTTATATTATGGGTAGACATATCGTGGATTTTAGTCCCTTGATCATATCCTTAGATTCCTAACACCATTGTTTTTGTTTTTGTTATGGATTGAGATGGTTGATCTTCTCCTAATATTCCTTTTAATTCTATTTGAGTTATGTTGTGTCGTTCTTTTACATATTTAGTGAATTTTTAGGGGTACAAAGTAGTATGGTGGAGAAAATTAGCACACCCCAATCTCACTTTTCTTTATTATTTTATTCATTTATTGATATTTATCTTTATTTATTTATTTTGGATTAAATTTACTTGAAATTGGGAGTTAATGGGGTGAGTTTTTCATGTCATATGGTTTGTACATGATTAGTTAAAACCATGTGAACTATCCATTCAAGGTCATGAAACTTATTGCAAATATTTTTTCATGGTCAGTGCATGGGTTTTTAAACTGTGTGGCTAAACCATTTGGCTCTACTGAGAGAATCTATTTTCATCCACAGGATCAGAACATGGTTTGTTAAACTATGTGGCTTTCCCAGTTTTTTAATTTTTATGACATTGACATCTTTACCTTATAAAATTTAACCACTTTGTGGGCCTTTCCTTTTCCCATCCATTCAAAATAACCTGAGGGGTTCTCTAAGTGACTCCCTCTTCTCTCATTCAAGCCTCCAACCTTCTTCAGCCTTGATTTATTAAGGTTATGTCTTGATTTTATTCTCCTTTACTTCTATTACTATTCCTCTTTTCTTGGTTAGTATTCTTCCTTTTCATGGGGATATATTCTAAAACCCTAGGAAATAGTTTACTTTAAATATTTGAAATTTTTTATTTCTAGGGTGTAAATATTTTTTCTTGGGTCTTCCTTCTTACATATTTGAAGGTTTCACCCCATCCATGCTTAATTTAGGTAGGTGTTTCCATGTGATTTTATTTTTTAGAAAAACTATATTATTCTTGAGATTTTATAATACTTTTCCCTTAAAAATTATTCTTGTTTTTAAAACCATGTTTAATTTTTTAAATTGGATTTTAGATTTTTTTTTATTCCATTTATTAATTTCAAATGGGTTTTCATGAATTATCACTTTTATATGTTTGTAACTAAAATATATGCATGTTGTGTGTTAGTTAAAAATCCTAAAAGGTTTCTTCAAAGTGTTTAGTAATTACACTAGTGTTTTAAATACTTATATTGATTTCATATAGGATGTTTTATTATTTTAAAATAATTGATTAGTAATTTTTTATTATTACGAAAATTTGAAGTTTTCTTTGAGATGTTCTTATGTTATTTTTAGATAAATTATTCTTGTGAAGTTTTTTGAGTTTATATTGATGTTATGATTGTGTTTTCACATAATACATGAAATATTGGACTTAGTGGTTTTAAATTGAGGTTTCTTTTTTACTCCAAATTTTATTTCCAAATAATATGTGTTTAAAAATGATTTTCAAAAAATAATTAAAAGTGTATAAATATTAACATAATATTAAGGTATTTTTTGTCCCATTATGAAAAGTGTTTCATAAAATGAGCTACACACTTAGTTCAAGAAACATGAAACTATATTTTATATGAGATAATGTCCCTCATTAGTGATATGTGATTATTACTTAATGTTTATACAAACTAAAATAGGATTTCATTAGATGAGTGTATGGATATGGGATGATGTGTGATACTAAGATTATTTTCCTTATTGTCTATTATAGATATGTGACTGATATGTGATAAATGTTACCTCACCTCCATTGTCTAATATCATGGGAACCCTAGGTATTTAGGTGGGACATTAATATATGGTTGTTTTCTAGTTATGTTCACACATTTTCCATTACACCTAATTGTATGATACACCCTCACTATAGGGAGAGATACCGATGGGGATAAGATAGATAAATCCAAAATATTATTATCTAGGAATTTCGTAAATAAGCCACTATATAGTTCCACAAATGTACATCTAGGATCATCTCACTAAGATATTAAAAGTTTTCTATGATTGTTAGTATTTTAATAAGTTTCTTTTACTACTACACTTTGATTATGTCCTATTTTATTTTCCTTTATTATTATATCATGATATGTGATAATTTCCATTGTAAATTTTTATGGTTCAGATCAAATATATTCTTTTTTTAGTATTACTCATTGATGGCTGGAATTTTTTTATCATCGCTTTCAATCTTGATGTACTTATATGCCTATTTATGGATCTTTAAATTGATATTTACTTGTTTATTTGAGGATTTATTTGATTATTTTTAGATCTTTTACTGTTTTCTATTATTTTTTGGAAATAGTTTTGGGAAAGTAATTTTCTAGATAATTTTACATGTGAACAACTTAATAATTTGTCTAAATAATTGTTTGGTTTTTAAAATAAACTTGAGAAATGATTATGATTTGTATCCCAAAAGTGTTAAAATTATATATTAAAGTAATGTATTTCAAACTATAACTTATATAATGTTTTGAAAAACCAAATACATGGAATCTTTTGTTAAATCCTTCTGGTTTTTTAACTCACACCCTACTTATACCATTATGGGTATGTATATTGAGTGGATTTTGCAGGATCAGGTTCAGGTTCTCAAGAAACTATGGTTTGTATAATTCTCTTTTTAGGTCAATCATGGATCAAGTTTGATGATGGTATTATATGGATACCTCAGTTCATGGGAAGATATCAATTTTAGTATTTTGGATTCTTTGGTTTATTCCTGTATCATGCTTGTATTATCCAATTTTGTAATTCCTTTATTTATTAGATTTTGGTTTATTTTTTTGTATGTTTTGTATTATCTTATATTTGATATTAAGATGGAATTTTATTTTGAGTTTTTCCTTATTTGTTTTTTGTTTAAATTTGAAATTTTTTATTTTATTTTCTTAAAAATCCAATTATGGATACACCATTCCATATTTCTGGTAATAATTTGCATGTGTGTTTTTCATTATTTATTATACCAAATCATCCCCAAGAGTGTTTTATTGATTATTGGGAACTAATTTTTAGCCCTTGGGGATTGTTAATTACCTTTAGGACTTGTCACAAGACAACTTGGCTGTTAGTTTAAGATATCCCAAGTTGGTTCGTTACATGCTAAGAAAACATAAGTTGTTGAAAAATAGTTGAAAATAATGATGTTATATACTAATAATTTTGGTATTATCAAGGATTCCTCACACATGAATATTCTTGTGAATGTTCCAAATGAATGCTTAACTATTTTTCTAGGCAGGTTGGAACATTAAAAATGGTATAATGTGCATTGCTAGATGAAGTGAAAAAGTAAATTTCACATCTTAAATAAAACTATAAATCCATGTTTTCCATGAATTATAAAGACTATAAATTCAAAATGGGAATTTTCATAAATATTTATCATGAATTTAGATCTAAAAATAAAGGATTTACTATGTATAGAATCAAATCTGATCATTGTTTCTCTCAATAAGGAGCTATAGAGTTTCACCTTATTCCCAAATTTGTTTGATTATGTTTTTATAAAGGGAATTAAAGTTGGTGTATAAAAGGGGATAATTATAATAGTGTTTTAATTACTATGAATTATGCTAATAAATCCATTATGGAGTTCTTGATGATTAATTATAATATTTTTAAATGGTATATACCATGATGAAGACTGATAGAGAGCAACCCCCAAGGGGGGGCTAAGTTGAGCAAGATAACAGAACCTTATCATTTTATATGAAAACCAAAAATTCATGAGAAAGTTGAAATATTTATGTAACACCCTAATATTTTAATATATTATTACCTTTAAATAAGTAAATGTGTTTTATAGATTTATTCGCATGCAATATCAAACTTAAACAAAACCACAATATATTTATATAAAATAAAAATATTTAAGTATGACCATTAAAACCTAGTAATTGAATTAACAGTAATGAATAATAATAAAATATTTATTAAAAATACATATAAATAAAATAAATTCAACTTTTAATATTAATTAAATTCAATTAGTTTTCCTAAAATGACTAATATAATCATTTATTATTTAGAAAAGTATTTTTCTAAAAATTGCCTATTTATTAAATATTAAATTCTATTTCAAGAAAAATAGGATTGATGATGATAATTTTTTTTTTAAATTAATATTTTTTTAATATAAATTTAGTTGATAAATTATATTAAATATAAATAATAAGAGTTAATATTTGATAATGTTATTTTCTAATAAAAACAGTTTTAGAAAAAGTGTCTTTTTATGCTTAAAATTTATGTATAAGACATAGTTATTAAAATTATTAATTCAAATGAAATAAATTGCTTCCTTATAAATCAAATAAAAGGTATTATCCTTTTATGGAAATCCAAAACTGAATCTCACCTTTAAAATACTTGATTTAAAGAACACACTAAAAATAGTTTTTATTAAACTAATATTTTAATTTAGTATTAATAACATTGGGAATGTGATTTATAATTCAAATAATATTTTAATATGAATAATTTTTTTCCTTAAATAAATATTTAAGTGTTTAAAAGGTTTTTTAAACTTCTATGATAATCTTACATAATGATAAATAAATAAAAATTATTACTTTTGTAAAAACTGTGTTTCTCGATTAAAGTTCAATCATTTTGGGAAAAATACCAAATTTTAATCTTAAAATAATATTGATATTATAGATCCAAAAATTATTTCCAAATTTTTAAATTCAAAATTCTATTATTTATAAATTATATTTTTGAATAAAATCATAAAATATAATGAAAACTGTCTGTATTGGGGTGGTGTTGACAAAACCTAGCCATGAAAATAACATCGACCATGCATACTAAGGAAATAGTAGTAAATTATTTATGAAATATATGTATAAAGTAAATAATTCATACTTTTAATATGAATTAAATTCAATTAGCTTACAAAAAATGAATAATAAGATCATTTACTATTTAAAAAATTATTTTTATAAATATATCTATATTATGTGATATGCATTTGTATTTCAAGAAATGTTTGAATAGTGATGATAAATTATTTTTTATATTCTTAATTTGTTAAGTAAAATTTTAAATGATATGAAATAATAATAATAATAGTTATTATTTTAAAATTCCATTTTCAAATAAAACTAATTTTCATTATATTTTATAGTTTTATTCAAAAATTTAATTTATAAATTTTATAATTTTAATTTTAAAATTTAAAATAATTTTTGGGTTTAGAATGAAAATATTGTCTAAATATTTATTTTTTTATTTTTTTGAAATTACTGATTTTTAGGTGAATAGTGAAAAAATAAATATTTTGCTAAAAATTATCACTTTTTTGACATTATCAAAATAAAATAATGAATTAAATGTTTTTAAAACCATTTATATAAAATATATATATTTTTAATTAAAATATATCATTTCAAATTAAAAAAAATTATAAAACCCATGTATATCACTTTGGAAACATAAGAAATATTTTATTCTAAGAACTGTTTTTATTCGCTTATATTAAAAATTAATTTTCATCACTTATAAATATTAAATATATAAAAATGGATTCTATATTTCAGATCAATATAATCAAATTATTTAATAAGTTAAAATTAAATTTTGGGTAAAAAATATGAATACTATGATTAAAGTTAATTACCATGATAATGGAAATACTGTTATTTTCAAATAATTTTTTTCTTAGTATTTTATAATTAGTATCTAATAAATTACATTAATACTTTAAAATAATTAATATAATATTATTTTTAAATATATATATATATATATATATATATATTAATATGCATTTAATTGGTAACCAATGTTAAATAAGATTAATAACACTTGATGGTTAAAATACCATTTTTTTACAAAAATATTATTTTTCTATATATAAATTGTTTTTATATAAAATTTAATTTTATATTATTTAGAAATTTAATTATATTAAATGGTTATTAAATTTGTTTCATGACACCCAAATTTAGAAAATGGTTGTTTTTTATTTTTATTAAAACATAAATTTCTTAATTAAAAACTAGTTGACAATGAAAAAACAAAAAAAAAGTAAAAGTAAAAAACCTAAGAAAAAATGAGTTTAAATAGGATTAAAACATGTGTGGATATAATTTTTTGTGGGAATATATAACCAATATCACCCCATAATCCATTATTTAAATCTTTTGGAGTCTTTTACCATTGAATAGTGTAATGATATCATTGAAAATTAAAGGGTGTTCTCAAAAGTTCACTTTTCTTTACTTATGAAAGAGGAAAATTCATCCCCATAATTACACATGAATTACTTATAATTACTTTCTAAAACTATAGCATTGTTATCCTCCTAAAATCCTCTCTAAAATATGTAAGCCTATGGTCTCAATTATTTATCCAAATCTCTTCATTTCCAAGGATACTTTCAAGAGAAAGTTCAAAGTCCCAAGGTGATTATTACTTAATCTTTAACATTTTATTCATAATATTTCTCTTCAAAATACATCCTTAATATAGTTATATTATAACCTTGGTATAATTATTATTCTTAAGTGTATTATATTAATGTAACGACCTTTATTTATTCATTTCCATTCATATAGAAAAATAAAATAACATTAATCAAGCGTTGTGCGGACTACCGCCTCCACGAAGTAACATTTTATGTTTTTCATATCATTTTTATTTATTTATCCAAATCACTAAAAATGTGATTCAATAACATAAAACATAATAATAATACGATTAATATTATATTATAATTATATTATACACTTTTTTAACCATACTCACTTATTGTGATATAGTGTGTTCATAATTGGGTCAGTTTAACCACCTACTTGAATAATGTTATAAAACTCTATAATAGATGAATCTAGAAACTTTTTGAGATCCTTTATTTTTAAAGTTACATCCCTCTTTGATTTTTTTTATTAAATTTATTTTGTTGGGTTTTACTTTTTCTTTAAGCCTCGGTGGTTTAGTCTTATTCAGAGATGGAGATACTTTATTAGGAAAAATTACCTAATGTTTACGGATATATGTTTTTTTAATTAATAGAGTTTGGTTATAAATATTTTAAATTGTTTTATAATTGTTTTCCATGATTTGGAAGGATTTGGAGGTGGTTCAGGCTCTTATGTATAAATTGGGATGAAACTATCTTCTAGGAGATTACACATCATGTACCTATTAGGCGATGTGTAACTGCCGCTAGACGTATGTTGTAAACTAGTATAGGGCATTAAATTGTTAAATTTCATGTAAAATACTCAAATTATGTAATTTTTGATCGGGGTAAATATTAACTTGAGGCGTTGGTTTTGTTGGTGTATCCCTCTAAAAAGAAATACACAACATGTAAAAGAATTACACGTTGTGTAATACATCAACTAGTAGTGTTAAGCAGTTTTGTGAATGGTATTTTTCTCATTCCTTTATTGTAGCTTCCTAGTCTAAACCTAGGACAGTTCTACATGTAATTTTGGAAGAATTTTCTACTTTCTTGATGTCTTTTTTATGTAATTGATCCCTGTTAGGTCTTTGGATTTGGTTTTCCATTCATCTTTCATTGTTCTCCGTTAGGGTGGTGGAACCTTTGGACCGTGTTTGGGTTTAATGTTAATCATGATCTAATTTTATCTAGGTTTCATCTCATGAACTTATACACCTTCATTTCCATTGGTTTTACCCTTTTTGGTGTTTCTAAATAATCAGTGTAAGGTAGGGGTCTAAATCATAATCCTATATTCTATTTAATTGTAAACAATATGAAATATTGCGATTGAACCAACATGAATTGTGCCTAAATTTATTAAATGATGAATTTTATTATTCTTTAGAATCCCTTTGTATTTAATTATTTGTGGCATGGATTTTGGATACACTTTGGGTGATAAAACCTGTGATTAATATGAATTTGATAATGTCTTAAAGTGCATTTATCATAACATGAGACCTTAGGTGATTTCTTGATATAGAATCCCTAGGTAATGGATTATTTATTATTGATGTTATTTTTGATTGTTTTGGATATAAATGAATTTTAAATTTAAATATAAATTTTAATTTTCATAAATAACTAATGAAACAAATGATTTGATATTGTGATATCCATGCTGATCTGACTTGTTGTATTATCATGTTATAATGCTTATATTGAGAGGGATTTTCCCAGTATGATGTTGTAATGATTATATTGAGTAGGATCTTCCTAGTACCATGTTGTAATTATTATATTTAGTGGGATCTACCCAGTCCCATGATGTAATGCTTATATTGAGCAGGCTCTACCTAGTCTCACGTTGCAATGCTTATATTGAACAGGCTTTGCACAGTCCCATGTTTTAATGCTAATATTGAGTGGTCTCTTCCTAATCCCATGTTGAAATTCTTATATAGTTTGTTTTGACCCAAATTTTTGTGCTTTTAACATGGTTATATAGTTGTTGGCTGTTATTATTATGCTATATGATCAGAGACATTCTTGAATGGTGATGAAGAATGATGTTTTATATATTATATTAATTGATTAATTATTACACCTCATTATAATTTATTACATAAACTTATTATCAGACGTGTTATATTTAGACACAGTGTTGTCGAACTATATAGTTTTACTCATGACCTACTTAGGCTGCCATTTTTCAACCAAGAAGATTTTATAGATGTAGGTTTGGAAAAGGTAAATAGACCTTATTACTGATTTCATTTCCTACTAGATGGGATGAGGTTTGGAGACGGGACTGACATGGGGTTTAGGACTAGGGGATTTTGAGTCATTATTTTTGTCTTCAAGTCTTCTATTCTATATTACTTCTAGCATGAAATTTAGTTACACTTCAGCCTATCATTACATTTATTCCTGTATCATTTATTGAATTATTCAGTTGGCTTATCTTGTTTGGTTATCCACTATATTGTATTGCTTCTGCTATTTCATATAATCTGGTATTTATTTATATTTTTTATTTTCATTGTATATACTCTTTACTAGGGGTTATAGTCTTCTCACTATACTTATCACACCCCCACTACTAGTCAGAAACCACTGGCATATAGGGAGGCGTGCTTGAGGTCTCGTAACCAACCCTTTCTAGTCATATGAAAGAGTGTCAGATCAGGGGACATTATAAAGTGGTATCAAAGGGTAAAGGTTTCTTTTATATTATTTACTATTTAGGAAAGGTATAAAGGATTCTAGGATATGTTGAGATGTAGAAATGAGCTTGTTCATTTGAGTAGAAAACCCATGTACAAGGGAAATCCAAGTTCCCATGTATGGTATTTTTATTTATTTTTTTTATTTGTTATAATTGATGTTATTTCTCCTTGGGTTATTCACATGTTATATGGTGATATTTAATTATGATTTTATTGTTTATTTATATTTATACTTGTGTCTTAGTATGTAATAATATGTGTATGCATACATCATGATAGGCACATAGGGCTATGTATAAATTGACATCCATTGTTCAGGATTGGCCAATATTTATTGAATTTTTTATATACTTTCCTATATGAAATTTGGTATGAGATGCCTATTATATATGCTAAATGTAATGTAATGAATTGTTATTTCAAGCTAAAACACTTGTAATCCATGTATAGAGAAACTCATAGTAGTGGTTCTCTGTTGTTGTCGCCTATTGAGGTTGACCTTATTGTTATAGCCAGTGTTCTGAGGAGTTTTTTTGTTTTGTGGAGAAAATATATCCTCATCATCTTTGAGTTGAGATTAAGGAGAGTAGAAATCAGTATTCTCTAAACATAGCTAAACTAGAGCTTCCTGAATCTCTTGAAGATCATATGGTTGCTTAGCTTCTTGAAAAATTATTGAGGGTCATGTGATCCATAGAAAGAGAGACTGTTTTAACCATTAGTTTGATGTCTCAACTGAAGAGACAGCTCCAACAATAGCATCTACCTAAGTTCACTAGGGAGGGAGGCCCCCAGGAAGCTGATTTCTAGATCAATTCATTCTATATAATCTTTAAAAATCTTGAGATGCCCTCGGATAGGAGGGTAAATCTTGCTACAAATATGTTTTATAGAAGTTACAAGCATTGGTGGGATATTTTGGAGAAATATGGGAAGTAGGATGTTCTATCTTAGAAGGACTTTGAGAAAATTTTCATAATCCATTTCTATCGCTAGATATTGATGTATGGGAAGGCTTGTGAGTTCATGCATCTAAAATAGTAGGGCATGTCAATGATGTACTATGATGAACATTTCACTGATTTGTAGTGATTTGTGCCATCTTTAGAAGCTAATGATATCTCTAGGGTGATACATTTTTAGGATGAACTTTGATATGAGATCTGGTCATAGGTGAATGTTTTACATTTGAGTAGTTTTGAGGATGTGATGAACTAGACACTTATCACTAAAGGGAATCTAAGAGAGGCCCCGAGAAGTGGCTGAACTATTTTAGCAATGAAAACTGGGAACTCTTCTTTTAGTGGAAATAAGAATTACTATGATTGTTTTCTCCAAGGAAATAGTGGTCAAATTATTCATGGAAGTGGGAAGCTATCTCAATAACATGTTCCATTGCACTATTTTTAGAGTGTAAAGTTGGGACACAAATGTTCTCAATGTTTTTATCCCACTTTGGAGTATTTATATTATGGTATGATAGGATACCTATATAAATTTTTTAGGGGAATATAGCATTAGGGAAGTGGTAGGGGTCATGATAGGTATTTGTTTCTAGGTAGGACTCATCTAATCTTCAATATATAGGTAGTTGGAGCTCCACCAGATGTTTGGGTCGAGGAAGGGGATGTGGCGCCCCAGTGCAGGAATAAAAATACCATGCAGAGGAAATATCTTAGTACAGTCAATGTAGAGTGCATGGAAAAGGGCATGGTTATCTGCACATTATGCAGACTACTCAAGCTATTATGGATGCATGATTGTGTCCTATTAGAGGTTTGATTCATGTATCATCAACCCTTACTTTTTTCTTTATTGATATAGGATCATCACATTCCTTTTTATCATATATTTTTAAAATTGTTTGATATTTGATGTGGAAATATTAGATGGTTCTTTAACCATTGATACACAATTGCGAGTGTGATCAGATAATATCAAAAGTTTCAAATCATGTTCACTAGATATCAATGCTTTCCATTTCTTATGGGAATCGTTTGTGCTAAAAAAGACTAGTTTCAATTTTATTCTTGAAATGGATTGGATAGTCATATACTAGGCATGTATCAACTATTATTGGAGTATAATTACCTTTTTATATCTAGAAGGAGGTAGTTATTCTCACCAGGGTGAGTGGGATATTCAGTCAAGTTGTACAGGACCAATTTAGTACATATTAAATTATATCATGGCTCAGATATCCAACCTCTCTATAGATGATGTTGGAATGTAGTAGGATTCTTTTCCTATAGTTGAATACTATTTTCAAGATGTATTTATTGACAAGTTATATGGTTTACCACCTGAGCGAGAGATCGAGTTCACGATCGAGTTGGTGTTTGGAGCAGAGCCATTTTTTATCCTGTCTTATAGAATGGAACCAACAAAGCTTCAAGAGTTAAAAGTTAAGTTGGAATATTTTTAATATAAAGGATTCATATATCCTATTACATCTCATTGGGGATCTCCAGTTATCTTCTCTAGGAAATTTGATAATACTTTTCACTTATGTGTGGATTATCGAAGATTGGACAATATGAAGGTCGAGAACCAGTATCCCCTTCCAGGAATTTAGGATCTTTTAGATCATTTGAGAAGATCTATGATCTTCTACAATATCTATTTGAGATTTGGATACCACCAGTTGAGTTCGAGACCATCAGACATACCTTGTAGTGCTTTTAGGAGTAGGTTTAGACTGTATGAGTTCATAATTATGTCATTTGGTTTGACCAACACACATGTGGTATTCATGGCCTTGATGAATCAGATCATTCATCCTTTTCTGGATCATTTTATGGTGTTTTTTTATGAAATATTAGTGTTCTCCTAGTAAGAAGACAATCATTCCCAATATATTGATATTATCTGAGTATATTGAGAGAGTTTCTACTTTATTTCAAGCTAACCAAATACATTTTTTGGATTAATAAGGTGCACTTCTTGGGTCATGTAATCTTAGAGGCTAGAGTATCAGTGGACCTGAATGAAGTTGTAGTCATGGTATCTTGGGAGCATCCTAATAATTTCTTCAAAATTCGAAGTTTTCTGGTCTTAGTAGGTTATTATTGGTACTTTATCTAGTATTTCTCCCATCTGGCATCACCAATGTTAGGGATAACCAAAAAGGGAGTGAAGTTTTTTTGGTCATATGCTTGTGAGATATATTTTATAGATCTAAAAGGTAAGTTGACCTCATCACCTATCCACACTTTACTTGGTATGAATAAAGAATCTACCATGTACTGTGATGCATCCAAAGTTGGACTCGGAGCAATTCTGATGCAAGAGGATCGATTGGTTACTTAAAGCTTCAAACAGCTGAGTCCAAATGAGAGGAATTTTCTTACTTATGATTTGGAGTTAGAAGAATTGGTACTTGCCTTGATATTCTAGATACATTATCTCATTTGTGAGACTTTTGGGGTATACACGGACCACAAGATCCTTAGGTACATATTTTCTTAGCAAGACCTAAACCTTTGGCAGAGGAGGTGGATTGAGTATCTGTAGTCTTTAAACTTCAAGTTATCTTATACACCTCATAGGGAAAATATCATTGATGATTCATTGATTTGAAAGATGCAGACACAGGAGGTTACAAAGTCTTACGACAAGTAGTGGATAATGTAACTCTTTTCATACATGAAAATAGATGTTCGGTAGTCTCAGGGACAAGTATCATTGAATTAGACATTTTTTATACCCATGATTTTAGACTATATTAAGGCATAGAAGTTATCTAATCCATATTTCTATGTTTTTATAGAAAAATTTTATGGTGGGGGACACCATTGGGATGGTCTATTAGTAGTGAAAATTATCTTTTTTTTATAACTGAGTATGGGTTTCTATGGGCTTGAGTGAGAAGATTATGAGAGAGATTCATGTTTCTAGATGGGTGGCACATCCTTGTTTGATAAAGATGTATCGTGATCTCCATAGAATATACTAGTGGTCAGGAACAAAGAAGGAGGTAGTAGGATTTGTGACAAGATGTATCACTTGTCAGTAGGTGAAAGCTGGGCATTAGAGGATAGCTAGGATTTTGTATCCTTTTACCATTACTATGTGGAAATGGGATGATGTCACTATGTATTTTATGATATTATTACCTAGGATAACCCATAATAATGATGTTATGTCGGTGATTATGGATCAACTGACAAAGGTATCTTAATTCTTTCCTATTTGGGAGACCTTTATAGTAGATGATTTGGGTAGTCCTTATGTGTGCGATATAGTTCGGTTACACAGTGTTCTGAGGACTATCATTTCTGAAAGAGTTCCTAGTTTCACATCATGATTCTAGAAGGGTCTCAAGATGGCTCTAGGATTTCAAGTTATTTTGAGTATGACCTATCATCCTCGTATTTATGGTCAATCTAAGTGAACTATTCAGGTTCTGGAGGATATGTTGTGATCTTATGTTTTGGATTTTGGTGGTTTTTGGGAGAATCATATGGAACTCATGGATTTTTTATATAATAAAAGCTTCTAGAAATTGATCTATATGGAAACTTTCAAGTATTTTTATATAATTTCATTCCATTCACCTATTTGTTAGATAGAGATAGGGCATCCAGTGCTTGTTGGTCCTATTTTTTTGCAGGAGACACTTGATCAGGTTCAGTTAATCAAGATGTGGTTTTTTACCACACAAAAAAGGAAAAAAAATCCAACACAAATCATTTGATATGACCTCTATAGTTTGAGTTTTTTCATCATGTTTTCCTTAGGGTGTGTCCTAGGTTGGGGAAATGTTGTATCAGGATACATTGAAAGCTAGCGCCCAGGGTTTTTGGGCCGTTTGAGATAGATGATTGGTTCGGCCTAGTGGCATACCAATTAGTTCTTCTATAGTGCTACATTTCATTGCATGACATGTTTCATGTGTTATAGCTTTAGAGATATTATCCCGACCCTTCACATATGGTGTATATAGAGGACGTTATGTTTTGTGTTGTTGCATCCTTTAAGGAGCATGAGATGCAGATTTTGGAATGTAGTGAGAAGTATCTCTAGGGTAGGATAATACCTCTATTTTGAGTGTAGTGGCAGCATGGGCGTATTCAGGAGGAGTCTTGGGATATGGAGTCTAATATGTGATAATGGTGGATAGACTTGTTCCCCAAGACCCCACAGTGATTCTTGGAGTATCTTAGGGATGAGATTTTATATGGTGGGGTGGTTTAAAGATCTTATATTTTTTCAGGTACATCCCTCTTTGAATTTTTTCATCAAATTCCATTCATTGGGGTTTCCTTTGTAATTAAGCCTTTTTGGCCATGTCTTGTTCAGATATGAAAAGCCTTTGTTGGGGAAAATAACCTAAATTTTAGGGATATATGTTTTCTTTAATTAATGGATTTGGGTTATAAACATGTCAAATGGTTTTACAAGGGTTTTTCATGATTTGGAAGGCTTTAGAGGTGGTTCATACTCTTATATAGGAATTAGGCTAAAAAATTGTATGTTGGGAGATTATATATCATGTACCTATTACATGACATGTTACTACCACTAGATGCATGTCATGAAACAACATATGGTTTGAAATGGTTACACATTATATAAACCATTCACATATTGTAATAGTTTATTAGGATAAATATTAACCTAATGTGATGGTTCTTTTGTTGTATCCCTCTAAAAATAAATCCTTGGAATGTAAAATAATTACACACTATTTAATATCCCAACCAGTAGTTTTAAGAAGTTTCATACATGATATTATTCTCATTCCTTCAATGAATCTACTTCCTCTTGACATGGGATAGTTCTCCAGTAAATTTTGGAAGTCTTTCCTCCTTTTCAAACATCATGTTTGTGTGATTTATCCCTAGTTGTTCTTTGGATTTAGTTTTCCCTTCGTCTTCCATTATTCTCCATTAGAGAGTTAGAACCATTGGACTATGTTTCTGTTTGATGTTAATTGATATTATTTTCTCTAAGTTTCATATTGTGATCTTCTGTGCCTTTGTTTCCATTGGAGTTACACTTTTTTTGTTTCTAAATCATTGGTTTAAGTTAGGGGGTCTAAATAATAACATTGTGGTCAATTTAATTGAAAAGTATGTGAAATATTTCAATTGTTCAAACATGAATTGTGCATAAATTTATTAAATGATGAATTAGATTATTCTTTTAAATCCATTTGGATTCAATTGTTTGTGACCTAGTTTTTGGCTACCCGTTAGGTGAGAAAATCCTAGATTAATATTAATTTTTTAATGGATTAAAGTGTGTTTATCATGACAAGATACCATAGTTTATTGCTTGATATAGAATCCCTAGGTAATGGGATATTTATTATTGATATGAATATTGATCATATTGGATATAAATGAAATAAAAATTGAAATATAAATGGTAATTTTCATATTTAACCATTGAGACGTATGATGAGATATTGTGATATCCATGATATAGTGACTTGTTGTATTATCAATGGCGGATTCTTATATTGATCGGCATCTAACCGGTCCTATTCTATAATACTTATATTGAGAAATATATTCCCAGTCCCATGTTTTAATGCTAATATTGAGTGGGCTATACCAAGTCCCATTTTGTAATGCTTATATTGAGTGGGCTCTGCCCAACCCCATGTTGTAATGCTTATATTGAGCGGGCTTTGCCTAATCCCATGATATGATTCTTATATTGAGAAAGATCTTCCCAGTCCAAGGATAAAATGATTATATAGAGAATTTTAACCCATATTTTTTTGATTTTACCACGGTTATATGGTTGTTGGTTTTCATTCTTTTTCTATATTATTAGAGAAATTCCTCTAGGGTGTCGAAGTAGGTTGTTTTATATATTGTATTATTTAATTAAATAATACACATATTTATTTCTTTATAGAATACACTTATTATTAGACTGGTTATATTTATACATGGTAGTGTCTACCTAATGATTTTTACTCACACCCAACTCAGTCCTTCGTTTGGCACCCAAGCAGATTAGATGGATTTTGGTTTGGCCAAGTTAAAGGGACTTTATTTCTAATTTTGTTTCTTGATGGATAGGTTGGAGTTTGGAGACGGAATTAACATGTGGTCTAGGACTATGGGAATTTGCATCATTATTTAATTTTAATAGTCTTATATTCTATATTACTTCTATCATGAAATTTAGTTACATTTTAGTTTTTCATTACATTTATTCCTTTATCATTTATTGTATTATTTAGTGGGATTATTTCGTTTGGTTATCCATTGTATTATATTGTTTCCACTATTTAATATACCATGATATTTATTTATATAGTTAATTTCCATTTTATGTACAATATACTAGGGTTTATAGTCTCCCCACTATATTTATCACACCCCCACTTCTATTTGGAAACCTCTGGCGTACAGGTACATGTGTTTGAGGTCTCATAACCAACTTTTTATGGCCACATGAGAGAGTTTTGAATTGAGGGAAATTACAAACTTAAATATTATTATTATTATTATTTAATAATAAATTAAATATTTTTTGGTTCTATAATGGTTATATTAATCATTTAACTTATTATTAAAATATTATCTTTGATCAGTAAAATTACCAAAATAAGCCAACGGTGATTCATTTTTCATGTAAACATAAGCAACAACTATTTAATAAATAAGTAGAATAGGAAAAAAATGGTATATATTAAATGAAATATATATTAATAATTTTACTAATAGGGTATCTAATAAACTAAATTTTAATATTCATAATGTTACTCTCATTTAAAGAATGAATCTGGAACAAGGTAAGGGTTTTTTATCTCAAATTACTCTCTTTGATACATGTTTGGAATTATATACCTAATGTCATTTATGTGGTGTCAATAATACCTATTTGAGATATAATATCATGAATTATATTTAAATAAAAGTATTTTAACTTCAATTACTAGCACAATCTTTCAAGGGGTTTTCATTCTAAAGTTTATAATATCATAAGGGTTTTCTTTTTCTTAATTCTGGTAATTTGAGAGGTAATACATTTTGTACTCCATATTTTCCTTGTACAATGTATTTACTACCCACTGATTTATTTTTATCATACTTTTTATTTCATGGGATATAAAAATATAAATAACATTCCATTATTCAAATGTATATTGATTCATTTTTTTTGTGGTAGTAAGTATTTTTGGTAACTCAACTTTCATTCATTAAGTTATGATCATTCTCTTGAACTTATTTTGTATAATTTGATTATATTATTCCTTTTTATTATTTTATGTGGTATTATATCATAATTTTATATGTATATACATTCCAACCATATAAACCCTTTAACAAATTTTTCTCACTTCTTGGTATATGTTTCCTATAAGGTTTATTGGTAACTCAAATCTCCTACTTTGAGTAATAAAGTTTTATATTGAACATTTATTTTACGTGATTGGGTTATACAACCACAATATTTTATTATATTATATTTTATAATAAAATTTTTGAAATTTAATTTTTAAAACAAATGAATTTTTTCTTACTCTTTTTATAATGTGAGTTTTGACAATGGTATTTTGAAAATAATGAAAAGCTTCTTTCCTTTCAATTTCATATGTTTTTTATTCCTCTACTCATTTCTCCAAAAAATAATTTATTTCCATTAAAGTCTTAATTATTTGATATTATTTTTAAATAAAGGGTTTTCAAAATATTTCACATAACCTTTTCAAAATTTTTATTTGAAAACAACATGTAAATTTATATTTTATGTCAATATTAAAAGTGTTTTATATAAGATATTTTAAGTTTTCACTTCCATTTCCCTTATTATTTTCAAAATTATTTTTCCTAATATGTTTTATGTTTCATGATTTATCCTATAATATATATATTTATCATTTCCATTTTTGAACTCATGATTTCAAACAATTTGATTCATGATCCTTGCTTTTGTGATACTGTTTAAATCATTCTTTTGTGAGGGTGTTTTTAATTTATGTCAACACCGTTTTATATTCCTTTATTTCACTGGGGTTATGTTCTATTGGAACTATAAAACTTATTTATCTAGGTGTGTTATCATCATATTATCCCTTTTATAGTTATGGGGAAAAGTATTTTCATTTGTTATCTTGCTATTCCAATACAGATGATTATGGGAACATTGATTATGTAGTGTTTAACCATCCTTCTTATTTCTTTTAATATGTCTATCCATTTTATTGAAATGTCACTAAAGAAAAAACATGGTTTAGTGGTGGTTTTGTGGCAGCGGTTCACAAAACCGCCGCTAAACCTTTTTCGGTGAAGGTTTCGCGGCAGTTTTTAATAAATTGCCGCGAAACCCGAATTATTTTACACAGACGCCGACCTTTTCCCCCTTTCCCTTCGCGATCCCTAAACCTCGACTCCGCACCCCCCCGCGCTGCCGGTGACTCCCCACCCCCCGCGTTGTCGGTGACTCCTTACCCCTGCGCTCTCCGGTGAAACCCGCACCCCCCTGGCGCCCCCCTCGACCACCAGCGACCTCCGGCGAAACCCGCGCCCCCCGCGCCCCCCGCGCTTTTGGAAAATCTAGGTCCTACTACGCTTGGTGGAAGGTTGGTTTTTTTATCATATAGTGGTACATACTTGTGTGATTGAAATTAATTGAATGGAAATTCCATTTATCTAAAAAATATGCACTTCTAAATCTTGATAAATGAAGGTCTTCACCAAAACAACTGGAGGATATTCCTCCCCCTTAATACATGGGCAGTGTAATTTATTTTAATTTTTTTTCGTGCATATGATAATTTTTCCAATTCTTTTTTGATAAATTATATATCATGTTTTTCTTTATTATGTTCTTATAATGAGTTTTGTTTGCATAATACAAGATACTATTATGATTCTCAATTTTATTTTTCTTATCTATATGACATTTTTATGAACACTTTTATGTTTATTTTTATACTTTGATTATACATTGTTTATGTTGTCTAAATGAAGGTATTTAATGATGGTCATTGATGACAATATGGAAGAGGAGTCTTAAGGGGGGATGACTTTCACAAAAAACTGCATTGGAAAGAGAAATACAAGGGAGTCAATATAGACAACATCTTAGGCTTGTGGTTCCTATTCATTCTCTAGAACTTTTTATTGCACTTTAATTTCTATTGGATTTACATCATCCAAAGATTAATGAACTTTTATATACATATTTTTACATTTCAGTAAATGTTTTGTAGTTTTATTGAATTGGTTTCATTCATAAATGTCTAAAAATTTCTTGTAAAAAATGGCCTGATAACTTTTATAACTTTATATGATCGCATGTTTTTGTGGATGTTGTGAATCAGGTGGGATTTGATATCAATATTTCTAATATCCTTGAGTGGCTGTTTGTTCGTCTATAGTTTAATTTTAAGATAGGATTGAGGAAGGAGGCATCTTTATGAAGACCTATAGTGTGATCAAGGGTTATTTTTAGTAGCACTTCATGACATCTAATTGGGTTACTAGTATTTTTTTCAATTCTATTCAGTTTTTAAGATGTTCCACCGACTAGGGTGGTTATTATATCACGTGCAATCACACGGGGGTTGATGCTGGTTTTTTTAAAATTATGTAAAGGAAATATCCATATATTGGTTTTCAAAGACCAAAAATCCAAAAATCCTTCATTTTTATGAAATATTATAAGCAAAAAGATTCACCCACCTCTCAAGGGGGCCTCAAGATGGAAAACTATGGCCTACATCTACTCTTTCCAAAATATAGTAGATTATAGAAAATTGATGAGGTGTTGGTCCTCCTCAATAATTCCCTGAACAAATTAGCATGATATTGGGCATTGATGATATTTCATTAGAGAAGTTGTGAAACCATTATTTTGGACTGGTATTTGAGATAGATATAACCTTTCTTTCCTTTTCGGTTTTCATTGAAGAACATATCTCTTTATTGTTGGGTTAGTTTTTCGTCAATCTTTAGGCTCAGATGTCTAATATTAACATGTATTCTATTCCTCCTATATCGGGTTTGGATGCGGAAGTTTGGGTATATATGTGCTCAAACCTAATTGAGTTATTCCCACACATGTCATGTATATATAGATAATCTACAAATTAGTTGTGTATTATGTTGGGAAAATGGATAATTGGGTTAATTTGACCTTACATGGTGGTCAGTGATTATAGATCAATAGTCGATCTCTCTATAATTCATTCATTTCATATTATTGTCAGGATATGTAATATTTCCCTATTAGGTGTATATTTTTTCCATTTGTTTTCATATTACCTATTTTACTATTTTTTATTCTCTAAAGTAAATAACATGATAGAATGTAAATATTTAGTTTATTTTCTCTTATTTTTATTATTATGAACATATTCATATATATGATTGGGTGCATTCCTACATGTACATTATGAAGAGGCCTACCATTATAATTATTCATTCTCGTCACTTATCTTTAAAAAATGGCCTATGGTGGAAATAATTGGGTTTTGGTGGCCTATTCTTCCACCGTGAGGAGGTCATTACTGCGTCGAGTCTCAAAAAACTATAATGGGAAATAAAAACACATGGGTCATCAAAATAATGAAATATCTAAAAAATTATTTCAATTATGAAAAATATACATGCCACCTTATCAACAACTACATGACTTAAATATTTCAAAATACCAACATATATTCCTATGATGTAGACATTGTTTTTGGGAGAGGCAGATAGATAGAGAAGGGGAAGGGGAATAAATTATATGGTTAGGAAGAAGTATATGTAACCAACACATCAAAAAGGTGATGCTAATGTCAAATAGGACATCATTTGATTATAAACTACTTGCATCAACCTTGGATAAATTCCTCTACAACATCATTCATGGCCATGGTTGGGGTCAAACATGTAGTATTATTTCCATTATGTATGACTACATTTGATGTTACCTTTACATTGTTCTTCATTTATTTTTGGATTTTTTGGTTAGATTTTGGAGATTATTTACACTGGATCATTGTATAAATCATCTGATCTGATAATTATTTTTCTCAAAACTAATATGAGATGTCCCAACATTATTATCTCGTGCTGTAACATGTCATTGGGTTAGAGGTACATCACCATTTATAATTTTTAAATAGTTTTAATTAAAATTAGATTAAGTTAAGTTAATTTGTTGATTGACTTGGTTCAACTTCATAGGTAATTTTTTTGGGATAAAGGTTGGAGTTCACCACAAACAATACATAAGTGGTTGGTTATTATATAGGTGTGATGAGGTGGGGTGGTGATTTTTAGGCAATTATTCCTTGTTGGTTTTAATTGAAATAAATTATAATTTTTATAATAAAATTATATAATTAACTATAAATTGTATATAATTATGTATTTGGTGTTGTGCCTTGAGATAGGTACTAAAGATATGATTTCAGATTTAAAAAAATCATAGACAAGAGTTATAGGGTTGTTCTTAAAAAGTGAAAAAAATAGAATTGATGTGAGTAGTCCTTCTGCATTTCCCATGTGTTTATGAATTTGATGTATGTATGTGTTTTACATTCTCACCACTATAGTGATCAAACCCTTTTAAAAAATTAAATTTTTTTATTAAAATAAAATTCTTATAAATGAGATTAATAATGTTTCAATGTCTAAGACAACCCTTGAATAAAAAACTGGTTCTTTATATGTCGATGGTTGAAGACATGATTATAAATGTCTGACTTGTAATACTCAAACCTAGAGAGGTGACACTTCGATGAATAAAGTGAACATAGTGGCCCTCTTTATAGTTGGTTGTGTATGAAACCATTGAGAAACATCATTCCTCTTGGAGGACATCTAAGGTCAAGCCTAAACAATCACATAATGTCTCAGGTTTAAAATGCATTATGATCATTTTAGATCACACATCAATGGGGTGTTGTTTGAGGCAACATAAATGTGTGATTGATGGTGTTATGATAAGTGTGTAGCCCGATATTCTTATTGCTCCTCAATGAGGTGTTAACACTGTCTCCTATGGACCAGACTTGTTCTGTTGGTCTGAAGTGGTAAATGTGATCAATGAATCGTATTTATTATATTATGCATACTTTATGATCAATGGTTCATCTTTATTATATTATGTTTCTGTAATCTTACACTATCGTATATTTTTGTGTAGGCACATTGTGATATACATGGATAAAAGCTGGATCACATTACCGAGGAACACACCTCATTATGTTAAGGGTTTGAATGAGTTTTTAGATTTTGAAATTTCTAATCGATCCGTTGAAGGGAGAATAAGATTTCCATGTCCTAAATGTAAATTTAGAACATGGTTGAAGAGGGATGAAGTTTATGAACATTTAATACTGAAGCAATTCCCTGATCAATATTTGTGTTGGATTTGGCATGGAGAATCAAACAATACAGAAAGATTGAGGACTGATGTTAATCCACAGAATGAGGTCCCAAGTTTGTTGCCAATGGAAAATGAAATGAAAAACCTCATAAATGATGCATTCGGCACTGCAAGACACCACTATGAGCATCAAAACATATCAGAACAACCATAAGATGATGCTACAAATTGCAACGTGACAAGTGATGTTTTTGAGACTGTAACACAAGCAGATCAAGATTGTAACATATCATTGGATCCTCCTCTTGATTCTGTGGAGCCAAATGTAAGGGAAAACTTCAGTGAGGAAAATGTGTTTCATGATTTAGTTGACGATGGAAATCACGAGTTGTATAGTGGGTGTTTGAAATATTTAAAGCTTTCATTTCTGCTGAAGTTGTACCATATCAAATGTCTTTATGGAATTACAAATAAGGCAATGTCTATGTTATTGGAATTGATTCGTGATGCATTTCCTGAAGCAAAAATCCCAGAATCGTTTTATGAGATGAAAAAAGTTGTAAACAAGCTTGGTCTGAATTATACAAAAATACATGTGTGTCCCAATGATTGTATGCTTTACTGGGGAGAGGATTCAAGTAGACATAATTGTAAGAAATTTTCTTCTTCTAGATGGCAGTCAAAGGGTAATGTTGGAATTATGACTGAACATAATTTCATGGAGAAGAAGAAAAGGAACACACCTGCAAAAGTTTTGCGTTACTTTCCTTTGAAGCCTCGATTGAAAAGATTATTCATGTCATCAAAAACCGCCGAACACATGAAGTGGCATGCTGTAGATAATAACAATGATGGGTTAATGAGACATCCACGAGATTCCCAATCGTGTAAGTCATTTGATTCATTACATCCAGTTTTCTCAGCTGATCCTAGGAATGTTTGATTGGGATTGGCTACCGATGGATTCAACTCATTTGGGACTTTGAGTACGAGTTATAGCATTTGGACAGTTATTTTGATCCCTTATAATCTGCCTCCGTGGATGTGTATGAAACAAACATCTTTTATCATTTCTATGATTATTCCTGGAAAACAAATGCCTGGAAATGATATTGATGTATACCTGTAGCCTTTGATTGAAGAATTGCAGGAGTTATGGAGCAACAGTGTTGAGACATTTGATGTTTCTTCTAAAACAATGTTCAAAATGCATGATGCTTTAATGTGGACCATTAGTGACTTCCCCGGGCTTGGGAATTTATCTGGTTGGAACACTTATACGGGTTTGGCTTGTCCCGTTTGTAACTTTGATTTCGAGCCCAAACTGCTACCTCACAGTAGAAAATGGGTCTTCTTGTGCCATCGAAGATTTCTTGATGCATCTCATAGATTTCAGCTGAAAACATCAAAATTTAATGGTTCCATTGATCGTAGAACACCTCCAAAGTTGTTAACCGGTTCTGAAATATTGACACAACTTGAAAATGTTAAAACAGAATTTGGGAAGGTTCATCATTTGAATGATAGCGGAAAACGAGTGCGAAGTGCATCGTCAAGTGAAATCAGAACGCAACAATGGAAGAAAAAAAGTATATTCTTCAAACTTCCGTATTGGGAATTTAATTCTTTGCGCCACAATCTTGATGTGATGCATATTGAGAAGAATGTATGTGATAATTTGATTTTCACATTACTTAATGAGCATGGAAAGTCGAAGGATCATCTCAATGCTCGTAAAGACTTACAAGTAATGAACATAAAACGTGATATATGGCCAGATGAGAATGAAAAGTATGATCCGGCCATTTTTTCAATGAAAAATAGGGATAAAGATACGTTCCTTCAAATTTTAAAGAATGTGAAGGTATCTGATGGGCATTTGAGTAACATCTCGAGGTGTGTTGACTTGAATAATCATAAGTTATATGGATTGAAAAGTCACGATTCACATATTTTGTTACAACAGTTACTACCATTGGAATTGCGTACATTATTACCTGAAAAGGTTACTGCTATTGTACTCCAATTCTGCACATTTTTCAGGCAATTATGTGATAAAGCTGTACATCCATTTCAGCTTGACAACCTACAAGAGAGGTTTGTATTGACCCTTTGTGCAATGGAGATGATCTTTCCTCCATCGTTTTTTACTGTCATGATGCATTTAACTGTGCATTTGGCTGACGAAGCTAAATTAGGAGGCCCCGTTCATTATCGATGGATGTATCCAATTGAGAGGTATTTTATTTATATGTTTCCAGTTAAGTAAAAAAAATTGGCATTTAAATAAATGCATAATATTATTTTTTTCACAGATATCTTGGGCATTTGAAAGCATACGTGAGAAATAAAGCTCAACCAGAAGGCTCTATTGCTGAAGGCTATTTGGCCGAGGAGTGTCTCACCTTTTGTTCCAGATATTTGGATGATATTGAGACAAGATTTAATCGAGTTGGACGTGTTGACGACACATCAACTCATTCTCAAATGCATCATAAATCAAAAATATTTCCTGCTATTGGCCGATCAGTTGGGAGGACCTCATAGGCGACACTAACAGAATTGGAATTATTACAGGAACATAGATATGTGCTGCTGAATAGTGAAATTGCAGATCCATTTATTGAAGAGTTGAGGATACAAACAAAGAGACGAATGAGAGGCCGAACACGAAATGAAAAAGATATAACGAAATCTGTGAATAAAGAGCTGGTAGAATGGTTTGCACGACGTGTAAGTTTATAAATATTGCAATAAATACGAATATTAGTTTGACACATACAATTTGAAAATCTATTAATTTTTTTTTCAGATCATGAATACTGATACTCAAGCAGACTTGTCAGAAGATTTGAAGTTTCTTGCTAGAGGTCCTATAAAACAAGTTAGAAAGTTCGGTGCTTATAATGTGAATGGTTTTAGATTTCGTACAGTCGATCGAGAAGTGGGTTTGAAAACACTGAATAGTGGTATATTTACATTTGCTGAAGTGGAATACTATGGAAAGCTGCATGATATTATTGAATTAAACTACCACGGGCATTTTTTTGTAGTTTTATTCAAATGCAAATGGGTCGATATTATCAGAGGTGTTAAAAGAGATTCCTTTCAATTTACTTCTGTAAACTTCTCTCGCTTGATGGATGTTGGTGATCGTGAACTGCATGATCCATATATCTTAGCATCGCAACCAAAAATGGTATATTATGTGAATGATGTTGTGGATTAAGGGTGGAGTGTAGTTACTCATGTAATACAAAGATATTTGTATGATATGGGTGATGAAGTGGAAGATTTGACCTCTATAATTGAATTTCATCAACAACAGGAAGCATAATTATTTGTCCATCATGATATTAAAAATATTAGTCTATCAAGGATAAATGAAGTGGATGAAGCAATGGAGCAAGAAACCGACATGATTGAAGGGGAAAATGATTGTATGTACAATTATTTATTCATTCAGCAACCACTTGTTTCATTTCTGTAGTCATTCATTATCATTGTTATATATATTTTGTTTGTTAGTACTGGGCATCTATTATCATTTTTAATTTTTTTTTCTCCATAAATTTTTTGAAATATATATTCTGAACTTAATTTTATTTGATTAAATGACAGGAATGCCAAGGAAGAAGCGGTACACCATTCCTTCTACTTCTGCGACAGATGACGATCCGTCTGTCCCCACGACATCTGAGGCAGCAGCTGCCTACATCCCTGCATCATCTCTCCCTGCACCATCTCTGACACCATCAGTGGATGCCTTATTAGAGGATGAGTCATCACCTCCACCTACAGGAGCCTCAGCAGTGGGGCAGCGACACGCCCCTTCCAGTTCATCACGGACATTCTGGAGGGTCACAGTCATAGGTACAAATTTTAATTAAATAAATTTATTGCATTTTGTTTATAGTAATTGTTTGCTCATTGCAGATGAAAACAATGAAACCATGGAAAAACACATAAAAAGTTCTGATTTTTGGAACATGCATGGCGAGAAGATAGTGGTGCCATTTGATTCTTATGGGGTCCCGACGGATGACGCCGCAGGTTTACTTGGTCAGATTATAGGTCAACTGGCAGCGGAGCCCATTTCCCTGCCTATTTCATATGATGATTGGAGGCATATGCCTCCAAACTAGAAAAATGAAGTTTATGATTCTCAGATAAAGGTAATTTTATTACTTTATGGTTTAATTGAATGTCATGTTACTAATATATTCAAAATGAATTTCTGTATACAGATGTTCTTCCACTTTACCGTTGCTGATGTGATAGCACGGAAGTGGACATTGAAAAATCTTGGAAAAAAATAAAAAAGATTTCAAATGGATGTTGTGGTGTGATGTCAATGATACTTTGTTGACCTTGAAGTAGATGTATGAGAAGCTACCCAGTGGGGTACCGAAAGAATAGTGTAAGGTTTTTGTCGATAGACATCATGATGAGAAGCGGATGGTATTGAAATATATATTATTATATTATCCTCATTTTACATTTATACATGTACATGAAGAGGAGATAGACATTGAATACAATACTGTTTAATTGAATTTTATTTATTTCAGGATCTCTCAAGACAGAATGCTTCAAACCGGGCAAAGCAGGTCATCCCGCACACTGCGGGTTCAAAAATCTTTTCAAGAAGCCGAATGTCATTGGTAATCTTTTAATTAGTTTAAATATTTATAAGATAATATTATCTATTTAACATATTTAATTGTTGATTTATCTTTGTTTAATGCAGTCAAAGAGTTTAGGGCATGACGCATCCCGAACAGAACTGTGGCTGGATGTTCATAAAAAAACAGATGGAAGTTTTGTTAATGAACCTGCCAGAGAAGTTGGGGTATGAAGTCAATTATTTATTATAATAACTTATTATCAGTTTTTAATGTGTTAATATATATTGATATTTTATTTATAGGTAAAAATTAAAGAAATATGGGATGCCAATCCTGGGCAATCCTACTCAGTCTCCCAGGATGACCCGGTTGGTAAAGTCCTTAGGAAGGAGCATCCTGGTAGAGTGTGCGGGATGGGTTTGGGACCTATACCATCTGAGGTCTTTCGCATGCCATCAGGGATTTCGGCTATATCTACTCCTGCTTATAGTCATTTCATACCTGAAGATGCTCAGAGGGAGATGTCTTCTCTACGAAACACAGTTCACCAGCAGGGGGATCAGATATCTGGTTTGCAGAAAGAGTTGCTTGAAATACGTCAGTATATGAGCAGATATTCCCCCGGTGGTAGTGCATCGGGTAGTGGTGAGCAGGTAAATCACAAAAAAAATCAAAATCATTTAGTTTTCAAACTTTTATTGGTTTTAAGTTTTATTATAAATATGCAACAATATTTAATTTTCAATATAATGTTCTTACAGGTGGAAGCAGGTGGTGGAGATGAAGGTGGAGAGGGTGACGATGCAGCATCAGATGATGAGTAGTAGTATGGTTGATGTGTTGAACAAGTATGATAATGGTTGGTTTGTATATGTAACATTTATGGCACATAGTTTCCACCAAACATTTTTATATATGTAACCCATATTAATACCATTTCTACTATATAGCAGCATTCGGGTAGCCCCATTGTGTAAGCTCGATTCATAAATGGATTGGGTGTTCTGACACGCTGGTCGGGTTGGTTTCATCTTTTATGACAAATGTTATGGAGTTTGTGAGTGTGAATCAGATAAGTGTCACATGTGCGATTAAGGTGAATCTAACCTAGTTCTCTTATGAGCATTTGGTCTATCTCTTCTTTTCGTGACTAGGACACTCCTAATTTGGAGAACATCGTGTCGGATATAGTAAAAATGTCCTTCTAGGTAGTAGAAGTGATGGAAGTGTCTTAGAGGTGATGGAAGTGTCTCCAATCTTCTGATAATATTTATACTCTCTTAGTATACTCTTGATTAGCAATGAGCATGTCCCCTATCTTTACGTCATCCTCGATGCACTAAGAGAGCATCGGTTATATACCGAGCTAAAGCTATCAAGTGTTATTCTTTTTTAATAAATAGGTTTTATCAATGTTTCATGCAGGATGCATGGTTTTTATTGAGGCATGGTTAGTTCTTGTGTGATACCTGAGTTCCTGTGTAGGAATGCCTTGGACAGACTTTTGGACACCAACTGTTTCCTTTGACTTGATCACTAGATGAATGTCATTCTAGGCTCAGTCAATGATCTTATGTGGATGTTTTGGTCTTTTACCAATATCTCACTTGTAAACTTGGAGTATGGACTACCTAGAGATAGTTACTTGGACTCTAACTTGATGATCTTATTTTACCCCAAACTTATCGTCGGACTCAAAGGTGATGTTTAAAGGGTAATGATTATAGTGGGATGGATCTGGGTTCCACCCTTGTTCATGCTGGGGAACAATGTATTAAATGGTTAGGTGATGGAATGACTAAGAAATTTCATTGAAAGTCAGGTATGGACTTATGTGAATGTGCTTGTGGTAAACACGGGATTTCATAGAGGAAGGAATTGTGGTTCAGGTTGTGATATGTGAGTCATCTAAGCTGAGTATCTTGGGAATGGTTAGCTGAAAGTGGATTGAATTATTATACTTCTTCTTAGATGTATATAGGTGAAAGTATCCATTTAAACCTAGGTGATCTCTATATTCTGGTTTGATTTATTTTTCAGGGTAGTGGTGTAGTAGAACCAAAATTATTATTTTTTTCCAGTTCAGCATTTAGCGGCGGTTTTAACCGCCGCTAAATGCCTTACTGGGCAGCATTTAGCAGCGGTTTTAACCGCCGCTAAATATATTACATTTATATTTAGCGGCAGTTTTTACCGCTGCAAAATAGGCACATCAAACGGCATAATTTTGCGGCGGTTAAAACCGCCGCGAATAAAAAAGTGTGGCAGACCCATAAAACTGCCGAAAAATGGAGAAAAACCACCGGGAAATGAGGCATCTACGACACATTTTTTAAACCGCCGCGAAATAGACAAAACCGCCGCTAAAAGATTGTCGACGCCAAGTTTAGCGGCAGTTTTTGTAAACCGCCGCTAAGGGCTTCTTTTGTTGTAGTGTGTATAAAATTATTAAAATTATTGATGATTATTTACAACTAATGTTAGTTTATTATGTATTGACATTCTATATTCTTCGTTATATGGATAACCATGTTTTTATTTATCTATAAGTTCTTTTAGGAATGGAATAAAATGTATTGTTGACTCTTATAGTGAATGCATTGGACATAAAAAATTGATGGGTGGGGCCAAGAATTATATATCCCCTCAATGCATCATTAGGTCTCATGAGAAAAAATGATTGGTTATTTTGGTGAATTCCTTCCTAGAACAAGATATCTTCTTGACTGTAAGATTATGATGTCTAAGATCATGATTTATTGGCTCATAGTATGGAATTAGTTATCTAAAATTATTAATTTCATTTCTAAGGAACTGGTTATTGTTATCCATGTGATCTTTTCATTTCCAGCACTATCCATTGATATTTTATTTTCTCTATTTTAATTTATTATGGCATTATGAAGATTAATTATTATAGTCGAGATATTTATACCATATTTATTCCATGATTTTCACAATTGTACATTTTCCTTTACTAAGTGTTTGAGCTCACCCCTTCTTATGTTTCCATTTCCCAAGGTTATAAACAAAATCATTACACATGATATTTCTAATAAGATGGCATGAGTGGATGATTTTTGGGAGATGTTGAATACTTATTATGAATTAATTATTTTATTATATAATGGAAAAAATTTCCAATGGATACAAATAACATGGGATTTATTAGTTTATTTTTCAAAAAATCTCTCAAAATCTAAACCAAAAACGTCCTTAAAATGTATATAAATGAATTTTTTTGGTGATATTGTAATTATTTGTGGTTAAAATAGGGCATCTTAAATTTATTTCAAAGTAGGTATGTAAATATTATGTTTTTACCACCATATTTGATAGTACAGGTCTAAGGCATCACAATTGGTATCAAATGAGGGTTTATAAGAAAAAAAATTTGGTTTGGATGTTTTTTTAGGATAATTTATGGGTTGATAAGTTAAGGTTGATCATAATTTCAAATTTATATATAACCCTTTAGGATAAGTATATGATTTCATGTTAAGGTAATATTGTATATTTTATTTAGGGATTATGCTTAGAGAACCATAATGAAAACCCTAGAGATGATTCTAAGTATATGATGATATCCTAAAATATTTTTAAAGTATTTATTATATGGTTTTCCTAGAAATGCATCCATGTTTGGATATTGGGAAGTGTGCTCATCCATGACACAGATTCACCTAGGGGTAATCATTCCAAAAAGGGTTATTTTATCATTAAATTAATCATCAATATGACGCATAATGAGTGGGCCTAAGTCTACACACCTGTATGGAAACTCCCAGGGGATATTTTTTGTCCAATCACATTCTATTTATAAACCATTATGAAGGATTTATTTCCTAATTTCTTTAAGGGAATAGGTAAATAAGTACAAGAGAACCTAACTTAAAGAAAATTTTATTGAACTAGATGTATCAAAGGATGAAATGAAGGTATCATTAAATAATACATATTAGTATTGATTTTTCATATCTATATGTTCAATTGATCTGATTTTATTGGTAACCATTTTGGGTTTTAGTATTTAGTTGAAGAAGGATCGAGAAAATGAAGCCGATAAATGTTTGTATCCAAAAATCACAATGTCTTAAAACCAAATAATGGAGATACTTAAATGGTTGATAATTTTAATATATGGTTTTTATAATGGAAAAGGGTAAGTTTCATTATCTTACCTAAGGTAGTGAAGTTTTTGTCATAATATAATTTAAATCTTGATACTCTTAGTGATTGTCATTAGTTATTAATATATATCGATGATATTATGTTATATTATAAAATTTATGAGGATTATGTGAAACATATAAGTATTCTTCTTAAATATTTTTTCTTTAATGGTTTTGAATAATATATTAATTAGAATTAGTAACCTTAAAAAGTGTTTTTATGACAAGGTTATATTTTTTGGGATAACTATTGAAGAACACATTATTGAGTTATGGATAACTATAAGTATTTATATATTCTTAATGTTGAGGTAATAAAGGGTTGATTGAT
The DNA here is from genome assembly GCA_963277665.1 of Viscum album. Lineage (NCBI taxonomy): Eukaryota > Viridiplantae > Streptophyta > Magnoliopsida > Santalales > Viscaceae > Viscum > Viscum album. Next base: position 1,220,355,873 of record OY728147.1, read on the forward strand.
TTTGAGAAAATTTTGTTAGATAGTATAGGATTTGATTATTGATATAAATAAAAATCAATACATGATATTTTTGGTGAATTTTATCTCATTTTTGGGATTATGATATAAATTGAAAAGTGTGTGATTTTATAAACTAGTGGTTGATGATAAGAGTTAATTTTTTAAGGAATATATAATATCATTATTTTTTACTTTCTTGGATATTCAAATGGTTTTGGGAAAGGTGTGTTATTGAAAATATATTATTAGGGTATATATATATACCTAGGTATATGATTATAAAAATTATTAATATTTTTTAATAAATGATAAGTAACTTGATATGACCTAATATTGTAATGTAGATATCATATTAGAAGTTATATCCCAAATTATAAAAATGTTAAGAATACCCTCACCTAATTTCATCAGTGAGTAATAATTAAAATTGAAAGGAAAAAATTTATTTAAGAGGGGTAGAATGAAACACCCTAATATTTTAAAATATGATTACATTAAAATAATTTGATGTGTTTCAAATCTTTCCCTATACATAAAATTGAACTTAAAAAAATTTATGTATTTAGATTAAACATAAATATTTAAGTATGACCATTAAAACCTAGCCATTGAATTCATGGTAATTAATAGGAGTAACCACTTTATAAAATATATGTATAATGGAAATAAAGGATAATTTTAATATGAATTAAATTCAATTAGTTTTCCTAAAATAGCTAATAAAGTCATTTATTTTTTTTAAATCATTTTTCTAAAAAAATACTTATTATGTGATATGCATTTCAATTTTAAGAAGTGTATGATTAATGATCGTAAAATTATGTTTGATATTAATAATTGGTTAACAACAATTTTTTTTATAAATGATATTAAATAAGAATAATATTAGTTAATATTTGAAAATATTATTTTCCAATAAAAATTGTTCTTCATTATTTTTTATTATTTTTTTCAAAAATTAATTTATAAATTTTAGAATTTGAATTTTAAAAAATGAAAATTATTTTTTATTTAGAATAAAAATATTATTTATAATGATTTTTTTTGTATTTATCTGAAATAATTTTTTTAAGTGAATAATGAAAAAATATTGATTTTGCTAAAAAATGTCACTTTTATGACATTATCATAACATAAGAATCAATTAAATGTTTTTTAAAACTTTTATTTAAAAAATCTATATTTATAAGTAAAATAAATCATTTAAAATTATAATTTTGTTGTTATAAAACCAATATATATCATTTTGGAAACATATGTAATATTTTATTCTAAAAATTATTTGTATTCTTTTGTATTAAAAATTAATTTTTATAACTTATAATTATTAAATATATTAAAAAGGATTTCATATTTTGATCAAAATTATCATATTATTTAATAAGTTCAATTATAATTTTGGGAATAAAATTATGATTACTTTTATTAAAGTTAATAACCATGATAATTGTAAAACTGTTATTTTCAAAGAATTATTTTATTAATATTGTATAATTTTTATCTAATAAATTAAATTCATATATTTAAAATTATGACTTTAATATTATGTTTAAAGACATAAATAATTATACTAACATATATTTAATTGTAATCCAATGCTAAATAATATTAAGAATGCATAATAATTAAAACATTATTTTTCTACAAAATAATGTTCTTCTATATATAAAATATTTTAATTTAAAATTAATTTTATATTATTAATAAATTTAAATAGATTAAGTGGGGATTAAATTTAGTTTCATGACACCAAAATTTACTAAAAGGGGTTATTTTATATTTTTAGGTAAATATAAATTATTTAGTTATAAAGTAGTTACCACGGTAAAAACAAAAAAAAAGTAAAAAATAACCTATTAAAAAATAACTTCAAACATGTTTAAAAAAAGTCTTTAAATTCTTGGTTGAGTATTTTTCGACCCAATATCACCCTAAAATCAATTATTTAAAACTTTTTGAGTATTTAACCATGAATAGTGTGGTGATATCATTTAAAATTAATGGGTGTTCTCAAAAGTTCCCTTTTTTTCTTCACGTATAAAAGAGGACACTTCCTCCCCTTCATTCCACACCCATTAATTAAAATTAATTCTTAAAACTATTCAATTTTAATACTCTTATAATCCTTTTTAATTTTCATAATACTCTAGTCTCTATAAGTTATCCTAAGACCTTTATTTACAAGGGTACTTTCAAGAGAAAGTTCAAAGTCCCAAAGTGAGTATTAATTAATACTTTACATTTTTATTATTCTTTATCTTCCAAACCATTCCTTTCCATAGTAATATGATAAACTCAGTACCATTATTATTTATAAGTTTTATTATATTAATTTATAAATTCTTTATTTATTCATTTCTGTTCACCTATAAAAACAAGATAACTTTAACTGTGCATTGTGAGTATTATCGCCTCTGTGAGATATAATTATGCACTTCCTTAACCATACTAACCCATTGAGATATAGAGTATTCATGTTTGAATCATTTTAACCACCTACTTGAATAATTCTATAAAATTCAGTAATGGATGAAATTGTGTTCTTAAATATTAATATTATTATAATTTAATAGGTAATAAATGTTGGTTTTGGTTCTAAATTGGTTATATTAAGTATTTAACTTACTATTAAAACATCATCTTCGATCACCAAAATTACCAAAATAAGCGGAAACTAATTAAATTTTCATGATAACATAAGAAAATACTATTTAATAAAAAATATAATTTGAAAATAGATTTTATATATTAAAATTAAAGGTTCTCAAAATATTTTGTGTCACCTTTTTAAAATTTACCTTTGAAAGAGATATGTAAATTTTGATCATATGTTAATGTTAAATAGGTTTTCTAAAATATATTTTATGGGCATACACATAAGAGGATTTCCATTGGAATACCTACGTTCCCCTATCTCTTCTCATAGTCTACATATTCATAATTTGTATGGGTTGGTCAATAAAATCACTGGATGGATCTTGAATTGGAAGAATAGATACATGTCTTTTATAGGGAGAATTGTTCTGGTGAACTGCATGCTATCATTCATTCCCATGAAATTTATTTCAATGGTTAAGGTTTCTAATAGTTTTGTCAAGTGGATTGAGAATATTTTTAACTTATTCATTTTGGATGTTCACTAAGGAGGAAAATATCACTAGACGTCATGGGACGGGATGGAAAAAAACTACAAGGGAATGAGGCATTAATATTAGGATTGTTTCAAGTACTATACATAGTATGGAGGTGAATCCTTCTTGGGAGGTCATTGAAGGAAAAATTATTTGGGTCAGCTTCATCATGGGGGATTACAAGAAGAACCGGGTTGTTCTTAAGGGGAAGGTTTCGCCCCTATGGTGTTTGGTTCACCCATATATTTCATCTCTTCAGAACCTATTGCAGTGGATCATCGAGCATGGTGATATCAGTTTCTAGAATAATAAATGGGTTAGAACTAAGTCGGGGTTTCCTAGGTGTCCTACATTGTATATTACATTCAAAAATTCATTCATTTATCCTCATTTAATTAATTCTATCCTTGAAAAAAATCAACATGATTTTTTGAGCATATTACTCTTAACATCGAGTCGGATAAATATATTTCTACAGTTTTCTCATTCAGGGTGTTTTCGGCCAAATAATTTGGAAGGAAAATGATGAATCCTACTCATTTAGACAATTGGGGAGAGACACTCTAGTTCAAAGAGATCCCTAAAAATCTAAACTTCCTCCTTTGGTGTATCAAAAATCATACTTTACCTAAGGATGAGACCTTGAAGCATAAGGGTTTTAATATTGTTTCCAAGTGTCCCAATTACAATATTTATTGGGAATAATCATAGGATCATCAATTTTTGTAGGTGATTGGGCACATTCTATTTGTAGTTCATTCTTCATTTTTTGGGCATTATCTCTTGGGAGAAATCAGGTTCTTCCTTCCTGAATCTATGGTTCTATGGTGTTAATAATTGTGGAATTGAGAAGAAGGAAAGAATAGTTATCATAGCGGTGGGTTGTTGGTTTTTATAGAAAGCAAGGAATAAAGATCACTATAAAGAGGTTAACTTCTCATGCATAGGCCTCATCTGTAGAATGATATTATTTATTATGGACTTGATCTGTCTGATCAAAAACTAGCATGATTCTCTTTCCCTCAAAGTGATGAAGCTCGATATCATCCATCCTTATATAAATAGTATTCCTCAAGGAAACTAGGTTCAATGGTGTCCCCATAGTGTTAGATTGAATTTCAATAGAGAAGGGTCTTGAAATATGGGTGTTATGTGGGGAGGGGTATAGTGCATGATTCTAATGGATAATTCATCTCTACCTTCACTATATACTTCACTAATGGTGATTACCTTTAGACTGAATCACATGAAATGTATACAGGACTATCTTTCCAATCAAAGAAGCATTGGGTTAGCAGTAATTGAGAACGACTCCACAATGGTTCACATGGAACTATAAGTATGGGAAACCATCCCATGGTCTACCATTTATCTAATACAAAGATATATGGCACCCATTTCTAGGCCCATGGAGTTCCTTTATACATGGCGTGAGGAGAATAGAGTTTCTAATTTCCGCACCTCTTTTTCCTCTTTTTCAACTCATGATGGCATGATCATTCTTTCTACCATGGGTTCTTTTCCTCTAGAATTTTTGAATCTTCTTATAGAGGATGACCTCGGGCTCCACTACTTTTTTCCACCATAGTCTTGTTCCTTTGTTTTATTTTAATTTCCTTTGGAACGGTGTGCTTTCCTTTTCATCTTATGAATAAAATCATATAAGATTTTGGACTAAAATATATTTCAGGTTTTCACATCCATTTACCTTTTCATTTTCTATGGATTTACTATAATAGGGTATTTGTTTTTAAATTTATACTCTAATATATATTCATATTTTTGGGGAATGAACTTTCAGTGCCAACTATTAGAACCCTGCTCTTTATTATCCAATAAGACATGCTTTATTAGAAACAATTTCACTTAATACAACCTCAAAGATAGAAAGGTCTAGTTTATTTGTGTCTTAGTAACATTACATGACAACTTAAGATATAAAATACATCATCTTTATTTAAAACTTATTTTACATGACCACAACATTCCTTCGTACTTAGCATTTTATGGGATAACCTCAGGACATACATAAGAAAAGGGTGAGATATAAAGCCCAGTAAAGGAGTAAAAAAGGCATAACATGAATAATATAATACATGTTAGGAAATGGGAATATCAATGGATCACATAAGAAACATGAACATAAAGGCATGATATAGCATGATTATCATAACATTGAAATGTAGCAACAACATAAAACATTACATCATTAACATAAAGGAATCAGGTAAAACTCTCTCCCAACATGGTGGAAAAATTTCCTAAAATTAATCAGGTAAACCCCTATACCAACATGATGTATAATGATATTAAACATTACTCAATGCATTGGAGCACTGTTAGGGTGCACCCTTCATGATCATTTCAATATCATTCTTAAGTGTGCCACAAGGATCATAAAAAATGGATTCATTATTCATCATAATTCATTCCATGATCGAGAAGTGTGGAATAAATAAAATTAAGTTCTAAATAAAAATTTTATATGTGCATAAAGGTGAATACCCTTAATTGAGGACTGTGTAGGGTATTCACTACATGGTGATTTTGGCATGGAAAATCATGGTGCAATTTCGGCAGCCTAACGACTTGATATAGAAATTCATAAAAATGGTTGATGATAGAGGAATGTGAATATAATAATATATTCATGAAATGGACAGTAATGTGGTCTTATAAATACATGTCTCAACATGTGTAATTTGTAAATAGAAGGCATAACATAATAAATAAACTTGAAGAAAGAGGACAAATGGAATAACTCTTACGAAATTTCAACATGGTAACGGTTGTACATGGGAGGGATTAAAGTGAAAAATGAGGTCTTACATCATAAAAACATAGTAATGTTAGTATGGTGGAGGTTAGAAAACATACCCCATCATTTTTAATTTGAAATAAAAGGGTGTAACAATATAAGGAAACTTGGATAAAAATGAGAAAGGAAGGAAACCCTTACTTGGATGTGTGATCCCAAAGGATTGAGAGAGGCTTGATAGAGGATTATTGGGAGCTTGGGGGCACATTGGGAGGACTCTAGATAGGAGAGGACATATTAAGGACGTTATCAAAGTATTTTCAGTGAAGATAATTGAAATATTGGGTGGGTTTATATAGGAAATGAGAGGGGAATTCCTTAATATTTAACAAACTTAGGTTTTGGATCCTATATAATTAAATACTCAAAACCACAAACCTTACCTTGGTTTTTTCTCATTTTTTTCAAACAAAAGTGTAAAACATTATTTTATAATTACAATGGACAAACATATTAAAATATTAGACTTTCTTATGTGGAGGTGAGTCACATTATTAAAGAAATGAATTTAAAATCATAAAATATATTATACATTTTGGAGGATTCACTAAGGCTTTATAAAATAAGTAAAAAATATAAAATAACATTATTTTAATTTAAAAACATATATTAGTCCAATAATACCCATTAAATAATTTATTACCTCGTTTGGAGGTCATTATGATGTCATAAAACACATATTTTATTTATACAATATTTAATTTTTACCCAAAAATTCGACTGTCTCATAAAATAATTAAAAATTAACAATTATATAATTTTAGCATCCTGATTAAAAATATAATATTCATTTTATCTAAAAAAAATCTAAATATGTTAATTTTCACTTTTAAAATGAAAACCGATATTTATTAAAAATTCATGGGTTTTAAAAAAAATAGTTTGCAAACCTTAATAAAAATTATATTTGACTAAATAAAAACTAAATACTCGTTTATTATTCATAAAAGTAATTTGATAATAATATTTTATTAAAATATTAATTATTTCAAAAATTCAATAATTCCTTAGAATAAATTCTTTAAAAAAACACTTTCGATTTTATCATTTAAAAAATATAAGTCTTATCAAACTAATTACCTAATCATTTACAAATAAAGAACTGATATAATAATCATTTATAATAATAGTTTTTATAATATTATTAATAAAAACTTTAGTTTAATATAATAATGTTTATATTTCTCAAAATTACCATTTTTACCTAAAAACTCAATTTATCAAATTTATCATTCTTGTAAGAAAGACTATTCTCATAAAGGAATTGATGGAATAAGACTCTTATTTGTAAAAAGGTATTACACAACACCCACATAAGACCTAAGGGTGAGGTTTGCGATGGTGACAGACTCTTGGGGTGGCTCAGATAACATCGCTCATGTGGTAATCTCTATTAACTTTAAATTCTCCGATAGGAAATTCTATTCAAGATTAACATGTTGAAACTTGGCTTGGGCTAGGTCCAGAGAGAAGACCAGTAACGCTACCTCCTTCCTAAGCTCTGAAAAATGAGCTTTGTACAGACTGAGTCTACTGGATGAGGCCATCCTCTCCTTTTTCTGTGTTGAAAGTAATTTTTTTTAAAACCTCATATTTATATTAATTGTCTGATCACTATTCAATAGTTATATTATCAATTGTAATGATACTTAAAGGTCATTTAAACCCAAAAATAATAAAACTAAAAAAGTGTAAGTGTTTTCTATATCCATAAGTCATTAAAATAAGGTGACTTTATTCATAAATGTTCAGGTCATTACAACATTCCCCCCTTAAGAAATTTCACCCTCAATTTTCCTTTTCCCATACTAAAATAGATTAGGGTAACTCTTCCTCATCACTTCCTCCAGTTCCCATGTTTCTTCTTTAAACTTTTGGTTTCTCCATAATACTTTGATGATGGGAATTGTCTTATTTCGTAAAACTTTTTCCCTAAGATCTAAAATATTCACCGGATTCTATTTATAGGAAATTTCATTCTCTAATGGTACCACATTTGGATTGATTAATGTGATGGGTCAGGTATGTACTTCCTCAAAAGTGATACATGGAATACATCATGTACTTGAGATAGTTTTGGTGGGAGTGATAGTCGATTTTCCACTACTTTGATGTGATCAAGGATCTCAAAAGGGCTAATGTACCTTGGAATAAGCTTTCCATTCTTCCCAAATCTCATCACTCTCTTCCATGGAGATATGTGAAGGAAAACCATATCTCTAACATAAAACTCTAGGTCTCACTGATGGTTTTCAACATAGCTCTTTTGTCAACTCTGAGCAACTTTGATGTGATGCTTGATGGTATTAACTTTATCCACTATTTCTTTGACTATTTTTGGACATAGAAGTTTTCAGGCCCCAACTTTATCCCAACATTCCGGTGTTCTTCACCTCTTACTATAAAATGGTTTATAAGGATTCATTTTAATGCTTGAGTGGAAACTGTTGTTGTAAGAGAACTCAACCAGAGGATGATATTAATCCCATACTCATTTGAAGTCCATTGAGGATGATCTCAACATGTCCTCAATTTTTTGGATAGTCTACTCAGATTGGCCATCATTTTGAGGATGATAATCCATACTAAAGTTCAGTTAAATATTTAGATCATATTGGAGACTCTTCAAGAACTTAAAGGTGAATCTTGGATCTCAATAAGATACAATCGATAGTGGTACACCGTGTAGCCTTACCACTTCTCTAATGTATATATGTGCTCGTTGATCCAATGATAAATCCTATCAAATTGAAATGAAGTGTGCACTCTTTGTAATATGATCCACAACAACCCTGATAGCACTATTTCCTTTGGATGTCTTCAGAAGTTTGGTGACAAAGTCTATGGTGATGTTCTCCCATTTTTAGGTTGGTGTGGGTAATGGTTGTATCATCCCCTTATAATTTTTCCTCTCATCCTTTACTTTCTGATAAACTAGGAACTTTGATGTACATTTTGCGATCACCTTCTTCATGTTATCCCACCAATAATGCTCTCAGAGATCCTGATACATCATTGTGTTTCCTAAGTGGATGTTGAAATTCGAACAATTTGAATCATCCAAAATTTATTTCTTTAACTATAGATTTGGTGGAACACATATTCTTGAACCAAATCTCATAATTCCTTCTTCATTAACATTGATCTTATAGGATTTCCCTTTTTTGATAGTTTCCACTTTCTTCTAAATTCCCACATCATCTTTTTGAGCATCCTTTAACCTTTCCAAAAGAGATTGTTGAGAAATAATTTGCGAAAGGATTGATGATGTTCCCTTATTTATTATTCTCATGTCCATATTTACAAAATCTAATAATATTGGAACCTTTTCAATTCTCATCAATGATATAATTATTGGATCCTTTATACTTAGAGTATATGCAACCTTGTTTGCTTTCCCAGGGTGGTAATGAATTGAGAAGTTGTAATCCTTAATGAGCTCTAACCATATTCATTGGTACATATTCATCTCTTTCTATGTGAATATATATTTGAGACTTTTGTGATCTGTATATATTTCACACTTTTCCCCAAAGACACAATTCTTCTATATTTTCAATTAAAATATCACAACTTACAACTATATATCATGCATGAGATAGTTTTTCTCATTAATTTTCAACTACCTTGAGGCATAGGTGATGAATTTTTCATTCTACATCAACACACATCCCAGGACCTTTCTTGAAAAAACGCTGAAGATTACAAAAAGATACCCACTTGTGGGTTGTGTGAGCATAGGGTAAGTGATAAGCCTCTTCTTCAACTCCATGAATCTTTCTTCACATTCATCATTCCAAGAAAACTTGACTCCCTTCAAAGTTATCTTGGTAAGAGGGTTTGACAATCTTGAGAAATTTCTCACAAATCAGCGATAATATCCAGCTAAGCCTAGGAAGCTACGAATATCCATCACATATGTTGGCCTCATCCATCCCTCAATTGATTTTGTTTTGGAAGTATCTATATATATCCTATTTCTTATGATGATATTCCTAAAGAATGAGACTTCCTTCAACCAGAACTCACACTTGATATACTTTTCATAGAGCTTCTCATTTCAAAAGGTCTCTAGTATAGTGCTTAGATGCTCTTCATGATCCTACTTGGTTTTGGAGTATATTAGAATATTTTCAAAAAAGATTACCATAAATTTGTTGAGGTAATCACTAAAGACTCTATTAATCAAGTCCATGAATATTTCTGGAGAATTAATAATTCTGAAAGGCATTACTATTAATTTATAGTGCTTGTACCTTGTACGAAAATAAGTCTTGGGGATATCATCTTTCTTTGCCCTTACTTTATAATATCCCGACCGCAGATCCACCTTGGAGAAGTATTATACTCCACATAGTGGATCAAAAAAATCATTAATTCATAGAAAAGGATATTTTTTCTTTATCATGATTATGTTGAGCTCATGATAATCAATGAAAAGGCGCATTGACTCGTCCTTCTTCTTGATGAAGAGGACTGGTGCACCCCATGGTGAAGCAGTTGGGTGTATAAACCCTTTAGATAGATTCTCCTATAGTTATTTCTTTATCTCCTTAATCTCCACAATAGCCATTCTTTATAGAGTCTTGAATATTGGAAATTCCCCAGGTATAAGATCAATTGATAATTTAATGTCTCTTCTAGGAGGAATACTAGGAAATTTCATAGTAAAAACATCAACGAATTCCCTTACAATAGGCATGCCTTTGAGGATGGTTCCTTCCTTAGACTCAATCATTTGAGAAAGACATGAATTCTAATTGGGAATAAATATCCATTCTTGAGATGATGGTGCTAAATAAGATTCATCCTCCTCTTTTTACTTGTACATAATCAGGGGATGATTCATCATATGGAGAGTGATTTAATTCTCATGATAGTTTATGTTGTATCTATATAGGGAAATCTAATCTATGACAATAATTTCATCAAATTCCACTAGAGGAAGTATGATGAGGTTCACCGGGAAGTTCAATCCACAAATTTTTAAAGGGGAGGAATTCTATTCATCGGATGAAATAATTTCTCTATTTTCCATTCTCACTCACATCTCTACTTTGATGATTCGTGGTGGTGTTGGAATTGTTCTATTAAGCATGTGGGATATAAAGTAATGCATAGAAATAGAATCAAGTAGTGAATTCACTATTTTTGAATGAAAAAATAGTATACCTATCACCACTTAATTTTTAGGATTCGATTTGGTGGTAGTAATGGAAAAATCTCTCCCTTTCTTCCTTGGAGGTCATTGGTTGCCTCCAATTACCCCTATCTTAAGGAACTAGTTTGCAGAGTGCCCTAGTTCCTTGAAATTGTAGCAATGACCAATGTGATAAGGGTTGACCATAATATTCCTTTTCTCTGCCACTTTAGTGGGTTTCTCCTATTTGCAATCGTTAGCTAGGTTACCTTCTCTTCCACACCTAAAACATTTCCTCATCCCCTTCAAGAAATTTCTAGGGTGCTTCTTCACGCACCTTTGGTAAGTGGGATGCTATAATTTCTTAGCACCATTGGTTTTTACCATCAAAAAACCATAATTAAATTCCAATTTCCTCCTATTATCCCAATGATACCCCTGATATTCTTTGATATCTATCTCTACTTTGAGTGCACATTGGACAATCTCTTCATAGCTTTAAAATTCACTGATCGCCAAGGCTTTCTGTAGGCTAGGTTTTAGCCCACCAAAGAAGTGGTCAACCTTTAATTTGGGGGTAATGACAAAACCAGAGGCGTATCATGAAATTCTGGTAAAGTTTTCCTTGTATGATTCAATAGATTCTTCATTCTTTTTCTTAAGTTAAATAAAATGTCTTTCCATCTTAAGATGGAGGGTTCAGGGAAAATATTTATCAAAAAACATTTTCCATAAATCCTTCCATTCTAATGCCTCGATCTCTTCCTCAGTCTTCGTATTTTTTATAAATGTCCGCCATTTGTTATCTTTACCCTCTATATGATAATCATCTCTAATAAACTTCTCCTTTTTGTAACATTGAAGGATAGAGAATATCTTCTCAATGGATTTGATCCATTGTTCGGTGATTAAGGGATCGTATGATCCATTAAAAGTAGGAGGCCTCTGTCTCGTGAATCTCTCGATTGTGACTTTTTCTTTCTTAGGGGGGTGAGAAGTTCCTATTGACCCATGTTTCTTTTCAAAATTTTAGTTTAATGAGAGGGTATCATGACAAAGTTTGTGATTCATGCTTCCATTAGATTGGGCATCTCACTAGAACAATTATCACATTGATCTTTGCATCGATTGTTAGCCTGATTCCTCCTATTACCAGCCACTATCTAGAATAAAAGTAAAATTAGGGGTAAGCATTTTAAACTATTAAAACTATTAAGGTGAATCCAATTACAAAATGGGATAACTTATAAATTACAATTATCTCCTTAACTTATGAATTTCTAGGCTTCAATATAAGTTATCCATGATCTATTTCCTAACGTATATTCTTATGGGATTTTTTTATCCCTTAATAATGGTCCGTACTATGGTTATGAATTTACCAAATCATATCCCCTGAAAGTTTTAAACCAAGAGTGCAGTAAGGCCCATTGTCATGCACCACTTCCCGTTTGAGTCAAGCTTAAAGCGGTGTTTTCGGGTTTTACCCCTAGATACATTTGTGCCAGAGCCACCTCTACTTGTTCGTATTCAGATAGGGATATATTTTCTTGATAAAACACTTACTATATACTCATAAAAATTACATATTATTTTTTTATACTGAGTCTTATCCCTAATTCATTCATGGGAGTTTTATAACCCTAATCCCAAAGATAACTAAACCTATCCTCTGATACCAACTATAAGAACCCTGCTCTTTTTTACCCAATTATACATGCTTTATTATATAAAATTTCACTTTATAAAACCTAGAAGATCAAGATGTATAGTGTATTTGGGGATTAGGAATGTTACATGACAAATTAATACATAAAATACAACATCTTTATTGAAAAATTATTTTACATGACCACAATATTCCTTCATACTTAGCATTGCATGGAATAACCTGAGGACATATATAAGAAAAGTGTGATTTATAAAGCCCAACAAGGGAGTAAACAAGTCATAACATGAATAATAAAATAAATTCTATGAAATGGTCATATAAATGTAGTAAAAAATAAACATGAACATAAAGGCATGATATAGCATGATTATTATAACATTGAAATATGGGAACAACTTAAAACACTACATCATTAACATAAAGGAATTAGCTAAACCCCTATCCCAACATGTTGGAAAAATTTACTAAAATTAATCAGGTAAAACCATTTCCCAACATGACGTATCATGATACTAAACATTACCCAATGCATTGGAGCACTATTAGGGCACACCCTTCATGATCATTTTAATCTCATGCTTAAGTGTGTCATATAGATCATAAAACATGGATTCATTCTTCATCATAATTCATTACATGATAAAGTAGTGTGTAATAAATACAAGTAATTAATCAATAAAAAAATTATATTTGCATAAAGGTGAATAAAATTTATAGATGAATGGTTATGGTATTCACTACATGATGATTTGGGCATGGAAAATCACCGGGCAATTTTAGCAGCCTAATGGCGTGACATAAAAATTCATAAAAATAGTTGATGAGAGGGAAATGGTTATATAATAATATATAAATGAAATTTATAGTAATTGGTTCGTATGAATACATGTCCCAACACAAGTAATTTGGAAACAAAAGGCGCAACATAATAAAGAAACTTGAAAAGGAGGAGAAATGGAATAACTCTTACGAAATTTGGGCATCGTAATGGTGGTACATGGGAGGGATTAAGGAGAGAAAAATAGGTATCCCATCATAAAAAGATAATAAGGTAAGTATGATGGAGGAGTGAAAACATACCCTATCATTTTTAATTGAAAATGAAAGGGTGTAACAATATAAGGAAACTTGGATAAAAATGAGAAAGGAAGGAAACCCTTACTTGGATGTGTGATCCCAAAGGCTCGGAAGAGGCTTGAGAGAGTCTTTTTTGGGATCTTGGAGCACCATGGGAGGACTATATAGAAAGGAGGATAAATTAGGGACGTTATAAAAGGATTTTGAGGGAATAGAAGTGGGATATTGGGTGGGTTTATATAGGAAATGAGAGGGGAATTCTTTAATATTTCACAAACTTAGGTTTTGGAACCTATATAATTAAATACTCAAAAACCACAAACATTACCATGGTTTTTTCCAAATAGGAGTGTAAAAAATTATTTTATAAGTCTAATTGCAGAACATATTAAAATATTATACTTCCTTATGTGGAGGTGAGCCACATTATTAAAGAAATGAATTTAAAATAGTAAAATATATTATACATTTTGGAGGATTTACTAAGGACTTATAAAATAAGTAAAACATATCTAAAATAACTTTATATTAATGGGAAAACATATATTAGGCCTATAATACCCATTATAGTATTTATTACATCATTTTGAGTTCATTATGATGTCATAAAACATATATTTTATTTATACGGTATTTAATTTTTACCCAAAAATTCGACTGTCTCACAAAATTATGAAAAAAATAACCATTAGATAATTTTGAAATATTTATTCCAAAAATAATATTTATTTTTTCTAAATAATTTTCTAAATATGTGAATTTTCACTTTTAAAATGAAAACTAGCATTTATTGAAAATTCATGGGCTTTGACAAAAACAGTTTTCAAACCTTAATAAAAATTACATTTGACTTCATAAAAATTATATACTCATTTATTATTCATAAAATTAATTTGATAATAAAATTTTATTAAAATATTAATTATTTAAAAAATTCATTAATTTCTTAAAATAAATTCTTTAAAAATACACATTCTATTTTATCGTATAAAATATATAACTCTTATCAAACTAATTACCTAATAATTTACAGATAAAGAACTGATATAATCATAAAATATAAGATTTTTTTTAATAATATTACTAAAAACCATATTTTAATATAATAATGTCTATATTTCTCAAAATTACCATTTTTAACTGAAAACTCAATTTTTCAAAGTTATCATTCTTTTAAGAAATACTATTCTCATAAAGGAATTGATGGAATAAGACTTTTATTTATAAAAAAGGGATTATAAAATAAGTAAATAATAACTTGTTACATAATCCCTTATAACACCCTCATGAGACCAAAGGGTAAGGTGTGTGATTGTGATAGACTTTTGGGGCGTCTTAGATGACATCGCCCAGGTGGTAATCTCTATTAACTTGAACTTCTCTTGTAGGAAATTCCGTTCAAGCTTAACATGTTGAAGCTCGACTAGGTCTTGGTCAAGAGAAAATCCTCGTGACACTGCCTCCTTCCCAGGCTCTGAAAAATGAGCTTTGTATGGCCCGAGTCTACCGGATGAGTCCATCCTCTCCTTTTTATGTGTTGAAAGTTTTTTTTAATCCTTATATTTATATCAGTTGTGTGATCACTTTTTAATGGCTATATTATCAATGGTAACAATACTTAATGGTAATTTAAAGCCAAAAATAATAATAATAAAAAGTTCATGTGTTTTATATATCCATAAGACATTAAAAGAAAGGGAACTTTATTAATAAATGTTCAGGTCATTACACAAACCATCCATCTTAACAATATAAGATTTTAATATATGATTACCTTTAAATAATTCAATGTGTTATATAGATTTCCTTATACACAACACCGAACTTAAACTAAACCATGATATATTTTGATAAAATATAAATATTTAATTATGATTGTTAAAACATAGATTTTTATTTATATGGAATTAATAAGAGTAACCAATTTATGAAATATATGTATAAATAAAATAAATTCAACTTTTAATATGAATGTAATTCAATTAATTTTCCTAAAATGAAAAATAAGATCGTTTAATTTTTAAAAAAATATTTTTTCTAAAAATGAACTTTTATGTGATATTAATTTTCATTTAAAGAAACATATGATTAATTATGATAAATTAGGTTTGATATTAATAATTAGTAAACATAAATTTAGTTGTTAAATGGAATGAAATTTGAATAATAATAATTAATATTTTAAAACATTATTTTCTAATAAAAATGGGTTTTTATTATATTTAATGATTTTATTCAAAAATTAAATTTATAAATTTCTAATTTTAAGTTTAAAATATGTAGAAATTTTTTTTATTTAGAATATCATTATTATGTTAACATGAAATTATGGATTTTTCAAAAAAAGATTGATTTTTAGTTGAAAAACATGGTTTTTGTTAACATTATAATTTTTATGATTGTATCATCATGAAACCATATCATGTAATTTTAAAAACCTTTTAAGAACTAAAATACATATTTAAGACATAAAATTATGAATTTTAATATATTATTTTATCTTATAAATTCTATGTCCAACATTTTTAAAACAAAATTAAAATATTAGTTTTATAAAAACTGTTTTCGGTATTTTCATTGTATCGAGTATTTTAGAGATGATAATTAGTTTTTCCTTTGCATGAAAGCCACATAGATTTTACTTAATTTATAATAAACCAATTTATTTCATTATAATTTATAATTTTAATAACTACTCATTAGACATAAATTTTAATCTTAAAACACAATTTTTCAAAAAAAACTATTTTTATGCGTCATGTGCGCTCATCTTAAAATTAACTTTTCAAAAAATTATATTTTTTATTTAATGAATATATTTATAAATTTTAAACCATATTTTTTGAATTATTTAAAATTTTTAATATTTAATTTTTTTTCCTTAAAATTAAATACGAAGGATAAAAATTAATTACCAAGGTAAAATTAAATTAGGGTATAGGTTAAAAAATTTAATGAAAAATTCTTATAACACTCAATTTTGTCTCCAAAATGAGTTTTTGATGTGATTTTCAAACCAAAATCATGTTCCCCTTATATGTTTTCCATATTTTCATCATTTACCCTTGAATATAAACTTTAAATTATTGAAAATGTAAGGGTTACTTTCAAAACTAACCCTCTCTTCACTTATAAAAAGATAACACATCCACCACATCAAGACTCACCTATCCTTAAAAATTATTTTTTAAACTCTGAAAATTTTATCCTACTATAAACCTCTCTCATTTAAATAATCTTCAAGTATGCTTTAGGTTTCTTAAGGCATTCATTTATAAGGAGTTTTCTAAGAGAAAACTCAATCTTCTAACATGAGTATTGCTTTCACTTAATCTTTTATCTTTTATGGTCTTGTAAGGGGAATTGTGCGAGGTAGGGTTCCCATTGTTGCCGCTCTAGTTTCGGTATACGTTTACAGTATTTCTTCTTCATGGCGGTGCATCTCGGCAAGATCGGGAGTGTGATAGCATCTCCCCACTCCTTCGTCTCAGGATCAGTCAGCATCGGGCAGCGAAGCCTCTCCACGGTGGATCCGGTTTCTGTGGATGGTTTCTAGAGTCGGTGTTCTCTATGCCATCTTGGTTCCCTCGGTGGCTCTCCTTATCCTCTACGATTTTGGTCACTTCTCGCTTCGGTCTTAGTCATTTCAGGGTGGCATAATCTCTCTGCGGTGGTGTCCATTTTTTCGGAAGGCTTTGGGATTTGGTGTTCGTCGTGTCGGCCTTGGCTCTCTCGGTGGAGGCTTCGACTACCGGTGGTCATATTTAGTAGTTGGAATCTTTATACAACGGATTTAGTCAAATTGGTGCATTGGGACTTCTTAGGTGACCTACATTGTCACTGTTCCGAGTTGGATCGGTTTCAGAGGTCTGTGATGGCGTTGGGGTTGATACCTCTAGCTGTGGAGGTTCTTCTGCTCGGATCTGAGGCCCCATCCCCATGTGTTGGCACCAGATCTATGTGTTTTCCAGTTCTGATGTGGCTGGGGGGTTTATTCTTCTTGTTTTGTGCTGATGGACCGTTTTTGGGGTAGTCTATTGTGGACTTTTGCGTGTGATGTGAGGGTGGCGATGGGTTTTGTGTTTCTGGATTGGGATGGAAACGGTGGGAAGGCAATGGTGGTGATGGTCTCCTAGTTTGATGTTGGTTTTAAGGGTTTGATTTTCTTTGTTTCTGATGATCTTTTGAGTGACGCAGCAAGGTGGTTCTATCTGTTTGAATGGTTTGTTGTACGAGGATGGGAAGTTTGTGATATGGATAACTTCATGAACAGACTTCAAAGGAGGTTCCAGAGCTGGCGATTCACCTTTGTAGAGTTTTTTGGATTTGGTTTTTTGAGAGGGTATGATGTCAGCCATCGGATCGGGCCTGTGCTTTGACACAGGACACTTGCTTGAAGATTTTCCTTGCAATGGTGGAGAGATTCTTCATGATCAAATGCTAGGGAGGAGTAGTTCAGTGTTGTCATTCTGGTTTTACTCTCTTTATCCTTCGAGTGTGATTGTCCTATGTCCATGATGTCTTTGGGTTTCCACCCCCTTTATCCCTTAAAAGTGGGTTTTATCATATAATAAAAAAAATTGAAGGCCCTCGGGCCATTGGAGGAGTAATCTATAAAATTATTAATACAATAAAATATATATAATTAGTATAATTAAATATCATTATATTAATTAAAAAAATCATTACTTCCCAGCCACTATGGAAAAAAATATCATTGATCACGCATGTGTTCTGATTACTACCTCCATGAAGTGATGTTTGTTTTTCATCACTACCTATAAAATGTTGAATTATGGATGGATTTTATGAATAAATATTATTTATATTTCACAAATACTGTTTTTAAATTATAATTTTTCATATACCATTATTTCTTTCATTCATTGAAAAATGGGATTGCAAATCATGTGTATGGTGTACTACCACCTCTATGAACAATTAATTCCATCTTTTAATCATGGTATTTTGAGTTAAATTATAATTCATCTATTTAAATTGGTTTTCATTAAAATGTGACTCAAGACGCCAGGGTTCTTTAACTCAAATATTAATTTCTTGAGACATGTTTATATTATGCACCATGATTCCCATTTATTGGTGTATTAAATAATCATGGATTTATTGATATCATTTTTTTATTCATCATAAATACTAATCCAAATCATTTCATTTTCATTAAATGTATTTTACTCAATTCTTACCCTAGTTATAAAGATTTTTGGTATCTTAGTTTTAATTCATTGATTTATGATCATTCTATTGGAAATAAAAGTTGGACCCATCATATCTATTGATTATATTGTGTGGTATTCTATTTTTATTCTATTAATTTACATTTTTATCACCTAATACACCTTTTTTAAATATTTCTTACTTTAAGGAGTATGTTGTTTGTAAGGAATATTATTAACTCAAGTCTCCTTTCCTTGAGTTATATTATTTCATTATAAAATTATTTCTTCCATGTTTGGGTTCTCACACCCTAGTATTTTATTGTATAGTAATTTCCCTACAATTATGAGGAAAATATGTTTTGATATAAAATAATATTTCTTTACTCTTTTTACAATGTGAGTTTTGAACAAATGTATTTCTCAAAATACTATAAAGGGGTTTTCATTTCACTTTCATATATTTTTTATTCCTATACAAGTTTATTCATTATAAACTTTATATATTTTCAATGAACTATTATTGAATATTTTTTTTAAAATTAATGGTTTTAAATATTTTTCACTTCACCTTTTAAAAATGACTTTTCGAAGTGGCATGTAACTTATGATTTTATGTCAATGTTAAAAATATTTTATAAAATATCTTTTAAGTTTTCATTTCCATTCTACTTTTCATTTTTAAAAAAATACCCTAATAGGGTTTATGGTTCACTATTTATATTTTATTATATATTAATAATTTGTTGGTACTAAAATAAAAGTATCAAACAATTAGATTTCATGATCCATTCTTGCTTGATACCATTCAAATAATTATTTTAAAAGGATGTTTTTCATCAATGTCAACATGATTCGAAATTTACTTTGTTACATTAGGGATATGTTATATTGAAAACATCCCCTTTATTTCAATATGTGGATTATAAAATGTTTATTTCTATAAAAATAATAATACATCACTACCTATGTCTTGTTTAACCATTCACCTTCTTTCTCTGGATGGGTTATAATCATGTTATCCCTTTTATTGACATGAGGAAAAGTATTGACATATACTTTTTTTTTATTCTAATAAAGATGATTATTGGAAAGTTTAATATGTATAATTTAACCATCCCCCTTATATATTAGGATAGGTTATGATCAATTTATCCCATTTATTTATATGTAGAAAATTATTGGTATTCCATATGTTTTTATTCCAATACAGATGACTATCGGTAAGTTAACTATGAATTATTTATTCATGTTCACATATGATGAATTCATTAGACTTAAACAAGTGATTGGTGGGGCCTTGTATTATATATCCCCTTTATGAATTAGTAAGTATCATGAGAGAAACATGTTTGTGTATTTTGGTGTATGCCTACCTAAATAAGATATTATCATGACGGTAATATCATGATGTCTAAGATCATGATGTATTATCTTATGGTATATAATTAGTTGTTTGACATTATGTGTTTCATCACTAAGTAACCAGTTATTATTATCCTTATGATCAATTTATTTTCATTTTTATCCATTGATATATTATGATCTCGGTTTCATTTGATTATGTCATCATGATGATTATTTATTCCATCCATAATATCTATGACATTTTTTCCTCATTTGCATGTTTTCCCTTACTGAGTATTTGAGATCTCCTCTTCTTATGTTTCCATTTACCTAGGTTATAAAGAAAGGTATTTGATTATCCACTAAATTAGGCTAATATTAATTGTTAATATATATAATATTAATTTACTTTATTATTAATAAACACCATTTTAGTGCATTTTACACTTTGAACATTATTTCACATTATGATTGTATTTCCTTCTTAAAATGCACTATTATGTGGTACATTTTTTAGCATCATTTAAAGTACCCAATGATTCATATTATTTTAAGGAATGTATTTATCCATATTTTAATTTTATATTTTGGTAAATTGATTTAATCTTCAATATTAACATGTTTCATTCAGAGATAAATGGATAATTCATGGAAGAAGATGGGGATATTTCGTGATGAAAGGAAACAATTCTGGAGAAGTCAGATTGGACACTAGCCCACTGATGAGAATGTGGGGCCCAAAATACAGTCCCAATGAAGCCTAAATTTCGTGGGATGATACCAGACATGTATAGGAACAAATAATTCTTCAGGATCCAGTGCTAATTAGGCCCCCATAGTGGTCCCTAAGGCAGCCCAATTTGGAGATAAAATTCTGGGCAAGATTCTGTGGCTCAGAAAAAAATCCTACCAATATAATAATATCTCCAAATAAAAAACTCCAAATGGGCCCAAATTTTACAGTCAGTTATGAAACATCTGGATATCCATTTTATTCTTCTATGTCCCACTCTAGTTCGGCCATCGAGAAGGTATTACAAGCATGTTTGTTCGGTGGATACAAGTTGACTGCCACCTCGGGTCAAGAGTGGAAAAGTCCAAGTTCTACAAGTTTTCCACCACCCTAGGCCAACCATAATCAAGTGGGATGCTTTGTAATATTTGAGGCTCGACCCAAGGCTCCCAAAATGTCTATTTAAGGTAGTTTTGATGGAGTATTTGATCATCTTTGGTGCTTTGTTCAATTGTAATGTTATGCTGTGATTTTGTTGTCTCAAGTTTGTCTTTCACATTTAAGTTGTACAATTCACTTTAGTTTCTTAATAAAAGATCTTATTTTCCTCTTATTCTGTTGTTCTTCATATCACTTTGATATCGTTGGTTCAATGTGTGAATTTATTCACACCAAACCTTGTAAAATTATTCACACAACGGTGGAGTAATCATTTTCTTTTTAATGTTTTCTTTACTTCTTAAATTTCTCCCTCATGAGTCTACTTCCCGCTTCTATTGAAACCATAGCATCAATGGTGGGATAACCCACT
This sequence comes from Viscum album, assembly GCA_963277665.1. Lineage (NCBI taxonomy): Eukaryota > Viridiplantae > Streptophyta > Magnoliopsida > Santalales > Viscaceae > Viscum > Viscum album. The sequence goes on from OY728147.1 coordinate 1,220,377,776, forward strand.
TATGGGTTGATACAAGGGAGTAGAAAGGGGCTGGATTGTATGTTATTTATCACCCCATTAATATCTAATCACTACTTTAATTGAGATTTTTATTTGATGATTTTTAAACTCCATCATCCTTGTTGAATTTAAGGCCACACACTTGAAGTACTAATACGAACCTTTACCTTGAAGTTCTCAAAACTTTGATCCTTCAAGTGTATAGGTGATTAGTATTAAAGTGTGTAGGTATTAAATCAGTAAGTGATGATGTTGTTTTATCTTCTTAAATGGACTCATCTCAAATAGGAAATTGAAATCATTGAAAAGGAAATACGTCCAATCCACCCCAAGTGATAACCTAGGATCAAATAACTCTTTTAAATTGAATTCACTTAAGTCACTTAGATTTCATTTAAACCCACCTTAAATCAACCCAAGTTGGCCACTTCATAGCCAAAAACAATCCATAGAATGTATGTGTCTATAGGTTTCTTCTTAGGTCTCTGAGGATTCGACAACCCAAGCTAAACTAAAAGGATCGTCCTACCTTCTTCTCTTGGGTAAATTTGAGCATGAATCAGTATTACAAATAATATATCTAATAGGATATATTTTATAGAGAACTTTTTGGTGATCTGAAATGTCACGACCCATCCCCCGGGGCTCGCGTTGTGACTACCCCAAGCACGCCTTCCATAGGCTAGGGGCTGGTGACTATCACCGAAAGGCGTATTCCCTAAAATCAGGAAGGCATCGCCCTTATAACCTATAAACACACGCAACCAATAACACAACAAGATACGAACAAAAGTAAACTATATGGTAAAAGGAGTGTGTACTGTAAGAAAAAGGGGCCAGAATACAAGCCCAACTTGAAAGTACAAGAAAACCGAAAAGTACAAGTAAACTGAAACAGCTCCTCTGAACTCCCACCAAGGACCCTACCTAAAGGGTAGGTACAGCTCTCGAATAGTCTTCTCTATAGTACGCCTCGTTTAATGTCCACCTCCAAGATACCTCCAGTCCTGGTACTCTCGTCCTCAGTCAGCGTTGTCCGTCGTCTGCACCAAACCCAACAAGTTTCGGGCATAGCCCGTGCAGGGGTGAGTATAACGATACTTAGTAGGGACCCTGAGACCCTCAAAGGTCTCACAAAATCCACAAAGGATAAACCAAAAATCATGAAAACAACTGACAACCCTACTTAGTTATATTCCCATACATATACCTATGTTATCAAGTATACCCATATCATTCATGAGGAAACTCAAGGCCCAAATCCTTAGCCTAAGTAAAACTGTTCCACGAAAGAAAAAATACCATGAAGGTAACACCACAAAGGTAAGTACCACAAAGGTAATGCCACAGAGAATAACACCACAAAGGTATCACCACGAAGGTAAGTACCATGAAGGTAACACCACAAAGGTATGTACCACATAGGTAACACCACACAGAAGAATACCACAAAGGTATCACCAAGCAAATGATTAACACACAGGTAAAGACTCATCTCACATCAGGTATAACTTAGGTATGGTAGTAAAGATGATTAGATGTAACTACTCAATCATATTACTCTGTTAAGAGGCAGACCCACGTAGAATCCTAAATCATCAGACCCATGTAGGATTCTAAATCATCAGACCCACGTAGGAATCAAATATAGTAGACCCATGTAGGATCCTAGAGTATTCCCACGTGTATTCCTAGAGAGAATCCAGGTGAAACTCTCAAACAAAGACCCACTAAGGACAGGGTTTCCACACTAAGCTTGTTTGATTATGAGAGGGTTCCCTCCTAAAGCCACAAGTCGATACTCCAACTACCATGAAGTCCCACGTAGAAGTATCTCAAAGGACCGCCACATGATAGGGGTCTCAACGCAACAAACGGTGCGTCAATCGAACGCCCGGTCTTTAAGTTATTGGCCATTTAGTCCCAAGGGCTCGGTTTGATTCGTGTTTGATCCAACTCGACCATACCCCAAATTTATCCAAAACTCAAGTGGGATATACCAAAAGGAACATCTCTATACAAGATTTTTGGCGCCTCAGATGGCTCATCAAATGGATGCATGTAGCTCAATATATGGCCGAAAGAATGAAAAGGGGTCGAATTTGGTACGGATCCGGTCTGACCCAGCCCGCTGGGTCCGGCCCGGCCCATCGACGCAGTGCGGTCCTGTGCCAAGCCACCACCAGAGGCTGGAAACGAGCCTTCTGCCCTCCCCTCACTGCTGTGGCACAAGGTCGTGGCTCCTGCACGCCCGGCGGCATGGACACGCACCGCCACCTACCCTTCACACGACCAGTCGTGAATCAGCCTCCGCCCTTGCTCTTCCGTGGCCGACAGGTTGTGGCCCTTCTCTGGTGGAGCAGTTGTGCCGCCACCATCGTTGTGGTCGGCTGGGGTGCTGGACGTGGCTACCGAACTGTCACGACCCTTCCTCGGGGCCCGTGTCGTGACTACCCCAAGCCCGCCTTCCATAGGCCAGGGGCTAGCGACTAGCACCAAGGCGTAAATCCCGGTAAAAGAAAAGGAATTGCATTTGTAAAGTAAACCAAAAACACCACAGAGCAAGCAAGAAGAAGTAAACACTAAGTAAAAATCGGTACAATAGTAAGTGAGGAAAAGTAAGTGGGCCAGTATACAAACCCAAACTGAAAGTAAAGTACAACTGGCAGGAAAAACAGCAACTGAAAAGTAAAGCCGCAACGTCGAGCTATCCACTGGAAATCCCACCTAAAGGGTGGGTACAGATAGCCTCCACTGCTCCTCGGTTCCAGCCGACCGCTACGAGTACGTCCCACCCAGTGGTCCACCTCCAGATACCATCCTGCTCCGCAAGCCTCAACCACGATCAGCGATGTCCGTCGTCTGCAACCAATACAACGTAGTGCGGGCATATCCCGTGCAGGGGTGAGTATAAGATACTCAGTAGGGACCCTGAGACCCCCTAAGGTCTCCCAGAATCCACAAAGTATAACCACAAAGGAAAGATACAATCACAAAGTAACATCTGACACTGCTTAGGTATATGCCCATACATATACCTAAGTCATCAATTCTCGCTCGGCACCAACATCCGAGCTCAAGTACAACCCAGTCCACACAGGAAAGCAAAACGTAAATCTACACAGGATAGCACAACACAATCCACATAGGAAAGCAATACAGGATTCAGCTCACATAGGTATACTTATTGAATGACGGTAGAGATGATCAGATATATCCACTGATTCATCTAAGTCGTCGGACCCACAAAGGATCGATAGGTACTAACCCCCGCAATGACCCACAAAGGATCTGACCCACAAAGGATCGATAGGTAACTAACCCCTGCAATGACCCCCAAAGGATCTGACCCACACAGGATCGATAGGTAACTAACCCCCGCAAAGACCCACACAGGATCGGACCCACACAGGATCTGTAGGCGCTGGCCCACATAGGACCGCTGAGCGCTGACCCACACAGGATCGGACCCACACAAGATCGGTAGCACTGACCCACAAAGGATCGCTGAGTGTTGTAGTCGTCGTCGTCGAATCCACTGAGGATCTCTGTACAGTCGTCGTCGTCACAGTAGCAGTTACAGCCAGCTCTAAGGTTCCCTCACACAGCAAGCTCGTTCGGGAGGGTCCGCTCCACGAGCCGAGAGGCTGATACATCAACTGACACATAGTCCAGAGTTGATGTATCCAAAAGTTCTGTATCGCCAACAGGAACTCAACATCGCAGACGGCGCGTCAATCGGACGCCTGGTCTGAGAGTTATTGGCTTTTTCGTCCCAGGGGCCCGGTTGGTTTTTAAGGAAAAATCAACCCGACCGTACTCCACATGCATCCAATCCTTGGGCGTAGTAAGCCAAACGATCTGTCTCACTTAGAGGAATTCAACAAAGTGGACGGCACGTCAATCGAACATCCTAAGCTCAAGATATGAATGTTTCTGCTCCGAGGGCCCGGTTGGTTTCATGTACGAACCAACCCGGTTGAACCCAAAGTATTCCAAAACCTTGATTGTGATATACCGAAACGACCGTCTCGATCCAAGGATCGCATCGCCGCTAACGGCGCATCGTTTGGAGGCTCGTAGCTTAAGTTATGAGCAAAAGACCGGAAAGGTCCGAAAACGGGGGATCTGGGCTCGGACTGACCCGGCCCGACCCCCCGCCCCCCCCCCCCCCCCCCCCCCCCCGGGGCGGCCCGAACTGGGTCGACCCGACCCGGGTCCGGCTCCGACCCAGTTGGGCGCGACCCAGCCCGACTGGGGCGGCCCGACCCGACCTGGGCGCGACCCGGCCCGGCGGGTCGGCTCGGCTCGGCTCGGCCGAGCGGCCGAGCGAGGGAAACCACGGGCGGGGGCGCGCTGCCCCCGCGTGAAGGATTCGTGGCCCCAGTTGGGGCCACCTTTCACCAACGGACGCGGAAGCCGGCCGTGTCCCTGCCTTCAGTTCTGCGCGGCCGCGGAACCGCACCCTGCCGCCGCGGCTTCAGCCGCGGCGGCTCCGTTCGGCGGCGCGCCAGGGCGTCGGCGACCCACGCCACCGGTGGAGTCTGCGGGCCACCGGAGTTGCTCCGGGGGTCCAATTTCATTTCTGTCTGTGTCGTAGCTCATCCTGGGTCCCGTTCTTCACTTTGGAATCAACAAATCGTCTCTACGGCTTGTTTTGTTGTCATCCGCTGTTCCGCACACCAAGAACAAAAGGGCGGTGGGTTCGGACTTGTTCGCTGGTCTGCACCCACCGCGTTAGCGGTTTGAAACAACACGATAATTTCCAGCAATTGATAAACCTCGACCCGCAATAATAATCCACGGACCAACTTGTTAATTGGTTGGTCCCCGTTCTTTCCTTGGAGGAAAACAAACATGGGTATTATCATTTTCAAAACGACCCCTACCTCAACGTTGTCGTCGGACGCGAGTTCGTCGCGGAATTGACCGTCGCGGAAGAAAAGGATCATCGCGTCGTGGAAGGGCGTCTCTATCGCGCGGTACTCAGCGTCTCGTAGACAAACTCCGAGGATCAAGAACATACAGATTTAATTAAAACAATTAAATCCATGTTGATGTTATAATCCACAAAGAATTAAAAGGACTGAAATCCCCTACCTCAAGATGCCGATCGAAGATTGTCGCGAGGATGGAACGTCACAGAAGAAGGATCGGCGTCGTGTTGTATCGATCTCTGGGGGTCTGGCTTTCTTCATCGCCCTTAGTCGGAGGCCGACGTTCTTCACATTCTTCGCGTTCTTCGTGTTCTTCGTGAAGGAGGATGAGGGACTTAAAGTTTCTTCCAAATCCTCTCAACGAACAATCCTCAAGAAGACATGTGTTGGTCTTATTTCATTACATGCCAACAAACGAAAATTAAAGATAAGTAACGAACAAATTAATTCATAGAATTAATTGCAACGAACTAACCGCCCAATTAATTGGGGCGTTAAGAATTTATAAAACGCGTCAGTTTACTTTCATTTAATAGGGGTTTTCGTGGGTGCGTTACTTAGCGGAAAAGAAACGGTGGGGCTCGTGCAGGTCCCACCTCACAAATATCCTACCAAGATGGTAGGATATTTTGGGTTCCACCCTATCCTCTTCAACTCAGCTTAAGTAGCTTTAAGTGGCTTTAAGCGGTTTTAAGTGAAATAAAATAAAGTTTGTTGTACAACATTATTTTATTTCTTAACGTAAAGCCCAAAAATTAAAAACCACACCCGAGAAAACACAACTCTGGAAGAGGCGTTTTTAAGAAAATATTGGCGCTGTGATTCCATCGGTACCCTCGGAATTAAATTCCGAGCATCGGTTCAAAAGTTAGAAAACCCCGCTCGTTCGTTCACTGAACGTACCGATCCAAACTTCCAAAAATGATTCCGGGCACACCGGGCCTCGGAATCAGGTGCCGTCAGAAACTGCGTTCTTGTAAAATTCCAAAGAAAATTAAGAAAAAAAAATTCCTTGAAATTTATGGGTCTTTACATCACTCCCACCTCAGGGCTTTATGTCCCCGTAAAGATACATCATAAACTAGGGAAAAAAATGTGGGTACTGAGCATGCATCTGAGCCTCCCGCTCCCAAGTGCTCTCCTAGAGGTTCCCGTGCTGCCATCTGATGCGCACTAGATGAATCGACCGTACACGTAGGACCCGCTCCTGTCGATCCTCGATCTCCACCGGGACCTCCACAAAAGTCACCCCATCATCAACGTCTATCTCCCCATGGTCAATGATGTGCGTCGGGTCGTGCATGTATCTCCTCAGCTGAGATACGTGGAAGACATCGTGCACCCGGTGCAACTGAGGTGGTAGAGCCAGGCGATAAACCACCTCGCCAATCCTGCTGAGGACTTGGAATGGTCCGATGAAGCGTGGAGACAACTTGCCGCCTCGGCCAAATCTCCGTAATCCACATCGAGGTGAGACATGCAAGAAGACGTGGTTGCCATCCTTGAATTCTAGTGACCTCCGCCTCCTGTCAGCATAAGACTTCTGTCAGCTCTGAGATGTCCTCATCCACTCCTGGATGACCTGGACCTTCTCTGTCGTGGCTCGGACCATCTCTGGTCCCACAAGTGCTGACTCCCCAAGGTCTGTCCAGGACAAAGGAGATCTGCAAGGTCTGTCGTACAACGCCTCGTATGGTGTCATCCCGATGGTGGAGTGGTAGCTGTTGTTGTACGCGAACTCCACCAAGGGTAGGTGGTCCTCCCATCTGTGACCAAAGTCGAGGACACATGCGCGGAGCATGTCCTCGAGAGTCTGAATGGTCCTCTCCGTCTGACCATCCGTCTGAGGGTGAAAGGCGGTGCTCAGACGTAGCTATGTCCCGAACGCCTCCTGCAACCCCTTCCAAAGCTGGGAAGTAAAGCGAGCATCTCGATCGGAGACGATAGATGATGGCACACCGTGAAGCCATACAATCTCTTGAACGTAGAGACGTCCCAAGCTCTCCACTGAGCCCTTCTATCTGATGGGTAAGAAGTGGGCCGACTTGGTGAGTCGGTCGATAATCACCCAAATGGATTCGTGACCTCTGGAAGTGCATGGAAGTCCAGTCACGAAGTCCATAGATATCCCGTCCCACTTCTACTCCGGGACCTCCAAGGGTTGTACCAAGCCTGCTGGTACCTGGTGCTCTACCTTCACCTGCTGGCAGGTGAGGCATCAGGAAACGAACTCCGCCATAGCCTTCTTCATGCCCAGCCACCAGTGTTGTCGTCTGATATCCTGGTACATCTTCGCCACTCCAGGATGTACCACTAAGGGAGAAGTGTGAAGCTCTCTTAGCACTTTCTCCCGTAAATCAACTGGTACCAAGGTACGTCCTTTGAAAAGGATGTTGTGCTCTGCTTCGAAGGAGAAACCATCAGGTGCCTGTCCTGAGGATATCTGTGCACGCCGCGTCTCACAGTCAGTGTCCCCACGCTGTGCCTCTCTAACCCGCTGTATTAGTGGAGAGGTGACTGTGAGAGACTGAAGGAAGGAATCTCCATCTCTATCCACTAAGGATATCTTCAAAGTGGCTAGCTGCTCTGTCACCTCCTCAAGTAGATGAATGCCCGTCCTCCTACTGAGAGCATCGGCTAACACATTCCCCTTCCCAGGAGTATAGACTATCTCAAAGTCATAGTCCTGGAGGAACTCGATCCATCGCCGCTGTCTCAGGTTCAGGTCCTTCTGATAGAAGATGTACCTGAGACTCTGATGGTCAGAAAAGACTGTAAAGCGCTCGCCCATCAGATAGTGTGGCCATGTCTTCAGAGCAAAGACCACTGCTGCTAACTCCAGGTCATGGGTAGCGTAGTTCTGCTCATGCGGCCTCAACTGACGTGATCTATAGGCGATCACTGCCCGCTCTTGCATCAGGACACATCCGAGTCCGGTCCCTGATGCATCGCAGTAGACTACGTACCATACTCCCTCCTCAGGAAACCTCAAGATAGGTGCGCTGGTCAATCTCTGTCTCAGCTCCTGGAAGCTCCGCTGACATCTGTCTGACCACACAAAGGGTTTCCCCTTCTTCGTCAAATCTGAGAGTGGTTCCACAACTCTGGAGAAGTATGGCACAAATCTCTGATAGTATCCAGCTAGTCCCAAGAAACTCCGCACCTCTGTCACGCTCTTGGGTGGCTCCCAAGCTAGCACTCCTCGATCTTCGCAGGATCCACTGCAAATCCCGACTCAGAGATGACGTGTCCCAAGAAGTGGACCTCATGTATCCAGAACTGAAACTTCGAGAGCTTTCTATAAAGATGGTTCTCTCGGAGTGTGTCTAGTACAACTCTCAATTGGTAGGCGTGCTCCTCCTCAATCATCGAGTAAATCAAAATGTCGTCAATGAAGACCACGATAAATCGATTGAGGTATGGATGAAAGATCCTATTTATGAGGCCCATGAACACTGCTGGAGCATTGGTTACGCCGAATGGAATAACCAAGAACTCATAGTGGCCAAACTGACATCTGAAGGCCGTCTTCGGCACGTCCTCGTCCCGAACTCTGAGCTGATGATAGCCTGACCTGAGTTCTATCTTCGAGAACCACCGTGCTCTCTTGAGCTGATCGAAGAGGTCATCAATCCTCGGTAGAGGATACTTGTTCCTCACCGTCACCTGGTTCAGGTTACGATAGTCGACACAAAGTCTCAAGCTCCCGTCCGCCTTCTTGGCGAACAAAATCGGGGAAGCCCAGGGTGAAACACTGGGTCAGATGAATCTCTTGCCCTGCAAGTCCTCCAACTGTACCCGTAGCTCTCGAAGCTCAGCGGGGGACATCTGATATGCTGGAGTAGATATTGGGTCTATCCCAGGGTACATGTCAATATGAAAGTCTACCTCTCTGCGAGGAGGTAGCCCTGGAACGTCGTCGGGGAAGACGTCCGCGTACTGATCCACCACTGCAGGAAAACTAGGACTTCGTATGTCAACTGCTCCTAGGATGAGGCTAGCCAACTGATGAGTGATGGGTTTTCCTCTCCTCTGCGGAAGTCCATCCTGTGCTGCGAAGGCTCCCTTCTTGCCGGTAAAGGTGAACCTTCTCCCGTTGGTGCGTACACATCACACCTTGTGCCTAATACAGTCAATCTGTGCATGGACTATAGATAACCAATCCATTCCCAAGATGACGTCGTAAGGCCTCGACGCCTCTACAATAAGATCCCAGCCGAAGCTCTCACCTCCTAGAGTAATCTCACACTACCGGCACCAGTGCGTAATCGTCGAATCTGCTCCCGTATGAGTCTCTAGCCGTAAGGATCAATCCAATGGCTCTGTCAAAATCTCCGAGCTCCGAACAAGGGTAGCGGCTATGAAAGATTGACTCGCTCTTGTGTCTATAAGAACTACAGCAAGGGTGGAATAGACACAGATAGTACCTCGATTCATCTCAGGCACGTCGTGGTCGTAGGCCTCCGCTGCCTGGAGTTGTGCCTGTCTCTACCCGCCAACTCCCTGTGGTCGGGGTGGACCTCCTGGTGGTGGTGGTGGTAGAGCCTCAAAGCGTCGCCCACCACCTGCTGCTCGGCCAGCTCCTCTTCCTCGTCCGCCTCCTCCCTGCGGACCCCCATAGTCGACCCTCTGCCTCTTCCTGGGTGGCCCCTCAACCGTCTGCTGCTCCTCGGCACGGTGGGTCGGGCAGTCACAAGCCATGTGGCCCTGCCCGCCGCATGTGTAGCGCTGCCTGCCTCTCGAAAGACTGGCTCCATGCTATGTGCCCCGCACTGCTGAGCCAGTGTTCTGAGGTCGTCTGCGTGAGGGTCTAGTCTACCTGGACCCCTGAGTCATCTGTCGACTGCCTGCTGCAGAAGACTCTGCTACATGCTGCCCCGCGGTAGGTCTTTCTGCTGATGAAGGCTCAGCAAGGAAGCTCTCGATCAAAAGGGCTCTCTCCAGTACTCCTGCCTAATTCGGAATGCTGAGGGAGATCAGTGATGCCCTGATCTCATGTCTCAATCCCTGCTCAAAGGTCTGGGCCCGGAAGAATGGTTCCCGTACCATGTCGGTCGAGTAGCGCGAGAGATCGGTAAATCTCGCCGAGTACTGGGCGACCGTCAAACTGCCCTGCCGCAGCTGAAGAAGCTCCTGGATGCGCACCACACGGAGGGTGTCTAGGACGAACTCTGAGAGGAAGAGGCCCTCAAAGTCTGTCTAGAGGAGAGATGCATCATCGTGCACCTGGAGCATCAAGCTCCACCATCGGCCCGCTGCTGCGTGCAGTAGGCTCGGTGCGAGGATCACCATGAGGTCTGCTGGTGTCCTCACTAACCGGAAAACTCGCACCACTGCCTCCAGCCAGTCCTCGGCTGCCTGGGGGTCCGTCTCCCCGTGGAACCTGGGCGGTCGCTGGCGCTAGAACTCATGCAGTGCACTGAGGCAACGTGCATCGTCAACAGCTGGTGCTGGAAGCATCGGTGGCTCGGCGGGTATAGGTATCGTCGGTGCCTCAGCTGTCAAAGGGCCCTGCACCGAGGCCTCATCGCTCGGCGGGCTGTCGTCATGCTCAACTCTCGGAACCCTAGCTCGCTGCCATAGTGAGGCCATCTTGAAAAGGAAACAGGTGTGCCACGGTCAGAACAGTATACCTAGTGAGCTGACACAAAGTAATCACAAAGAAAACTTGAAACACACACGCAATCAATGTTTTCGTGCATTAAATCGGAAATCGGAAGTCAGGGTCCTGGTGTACAGATACGTCGGTCGTCGCACCAAAACTGGACTCCCTGGACTGATAACCACACTCAATACATTAAACAATATTGCTTCACATAGAAAAAGATCAGAGTCTGTGGTAGAACCGAACTCCTTTGATTCCAATTTGTCACGACCCATCCTCGGGGCCCATGCCGTGACTACTCCAAGCCCGCCTTCCATAGGCCAGGGGCTGGCGACTAGCACCAAGGCGTAAATCCCGGTAAAAGGGAAGGCATTGCCTTTGTAAAGTAAACCACAAACACCACAGAGCAAGCAAGCAGAAGTAAATAATAAGTAAAAACTGGTACAACAGTAAGTGCAGAAAAGTAAGTGAGCCAGTATACAAACCCAAACTGAAAGTAAAGTTCAACTGGAATGGAAAATAGCAACAGAAAAGTAAAGCCGCAACGTCGAGATGTCCACTAGAAATTCCACCTGAAGGGTGGGTACAGATAGCCTCCACTGCTCCTCGGGTCCAGCCGATCGCTCCGAGTACATCCCGCCCAGTGGTCCACCTCCAGGTACCGTCCTGCTCCGCAAGCCTCAACCACGATCAGCGATGTCCGTCGTCTGCAACCAACACAACGTAGTGCGGGCATAGCCCGTGCAGGGGTGAGTATAAGCTACTCAGTAGGGACCCCGAGACCCCCGAAGGTCTCCCAGAATCCACAAAGGATAACCACAAAGGAAATATACAATCACGAAGTAACATTCGACACTGCTTAGGTATATGCCCATACATATACCTAAGTCGTCAATTCTTGCTCGGCTCCAACATCCGAGCTCAAGTACAACCCATTCCACATAGGAAAGCAAAACGTAAATCCACACAGGATAGCACAACACAATCCACATAGGAAAGATATACAAGATTCAGCTCACATAGGTATACTTCTTGAATGATGGTAGAGATGATCAGATATATCCATGGATTCATCTAAGTCGTCGGACCCACAAAGGATCGATAGGTACTAACCCCCGCAATGACCCACAAAGGATCTGACCCACAAAGGATTGATAGGTAACTAACCCCCTCAATGACCCACAAAGGATCTGACCCACACAGGATCGATAGGTAACTAACCCCCGCAAAGACCCACACAGGATCAGACTCACACAGGATCTGTAGGCGCTGGCCAACACAGGGCCACTGAGCGCTGACCCACACAGGATCGGACCCACACAGGATCGGTAGCACTGACCCACAAAGGATCGTTGAGTGCTGTAGTCGTCGCCGTCGAATCCACTGAGGATCTCTGTACAGTCGTCGTCATCACAGTAGCAGTTGCAGCCAGCTCTAGGGTTCCCACACACAGCAAGCTCGTTCAGGAGGGTCCGCTCCATGAGCCGAGAGGCTGATACATCAACTGACACATAGTCCAGAGTTGATGTATCCAAAAGTTCTGTATCATCAACAGGAACTCAACATCGAAGACAGCGCGTCAATCAGATGCCTGGTCTGAGAATTATTGGCTTTTTCGTCCCAGGGGCCCGGTTGGTTTTTAAGGAAAAACCAACCTGACCGTACTCCACCTGCATCCAAACCTCGGGCGTAGTAAGCCAAATGATCAGTCTCGCTTAGAGTAATTCAACAAAGTCGACGGCACGTCAATCGAACGTCCGAAGCTCAAGATATGAGCATTTCCGCTCCGAGGGCCCGGTTGGTTTCGTGTACGAACCAACCCGGCCGAACCCAAAGTATTCTGAAACCTTGAGTGTGATATACCGAAACGACCGTCTAGATCCAAGGATCGCATCGCCGCTAACGGCACGTCGTTTGGAGGCACTTAGCTCAATTTATGAGCAAAAGACCAAAAAGGTCCGAAAACGGGGGGTCTGGGCCCGGCCCGGCCTGGGCGCGACCCGGCCCGGTGGGTCGGCTCGGATCGTCTCGGCCGAGCGAGGGAAACCGCGGGCGGGGGCACGCTGCCCCCGCGTGAAGGATCTGTGGCCCTGGTTGGGGATGCCTTTCGCCAACGGACGCGGCAACCGGCCGCGTCCCTGCCTTCGGTTCCGCGCGGCCGCGGAACCACACCCCGCCACCGCGGATTCAGCCGCGGCGGCTCTGTCCGGCGGCGCGCCGGGGTGTTGCCGCCTCCGGCCGCCGGTGGAGTCCTCGGGCAACCGGAGTTTCTCCGGTGGTCTGATTTCATTTCTGTCTGCGTCGTAGCTCATCCCGGGTCCCGTTCTTCACTGCGGAATCAACAAATTGTCTATGCGGCATGTTTTGTCGTCGTCCGCCGTTCCGCACACCAAGAACAAAAGGGCGGTGGGTTCGGACTTGTTCGTTGGTCCGCACCCACCGCTTTAGCGGTTTGAAACAACACCATAATTTCCAGAAATTGATAAACCTCGACCCGCAATAATAATCCGCGGACCAACTTTTTAATTGGTTGGTCTACGTTCTTGCCTTAGAGGAAAACATACATGGGTATTATCATTTTAAAAATGACCCCTACCTCAACGTTGTCGTCAGACACGAGTTCGTCGCGGAATTGACCGTCGCGGAAGAAAAGGATCGTCGCGTCGCGGAAGGGCGTCACTGTCGTGCGGTACTCGGCGTCGCGTAGACAAACTCTGAGGATCAAGAACATACAGATTTAATTATAACAATTAAATCCATATTGATGTTATAATCCACAAAGAATTAAAAGGACCGAAATCCCCTACCTCAAGATGTCGATCAAATATTGTCGCGGGGATGGAACGTCACGGAAGAGGCACCGGCGTCGCGTCGCGTTGATCTCCGGGGTTCTGGCGTTCTTCGTCGCCCTTCGTCGGAGGCCGGCGTTCTTCGCGTTCTTCGCGTTCTTCGCGTTCTTCGCGTTCTTCGCGAAGGAGGATGAAGGACTTAAAGTTTTTGTCAAATCCTCTCAACGAACAATCCTCAAGAAGACATGTGTTGGTCTTATTTCATTACATGCCAACAAATGAAAATTAAAGATAAGTAACGAACAAATTAATTCATAGAATTAATTGCAACGAACTAACCGCCCAATTAATAGGGGCGTTAAGAATTTAGAAAACACGTCATTTGACTTTCATTTAATAGGGGTTTTCGCGGGTGCGTTACTTAGCGGAAAATAAACGGTGGGGCTTGTGCGGGTCCCACCTCACAAATATCCTACCAAGAGGGTGGGATATTTTGGGTTCCACCCTATCCGCTTCAACTCAGCTTAAGCAGCTTTAAGTGGATTTAAGCGGCTTTAAGTGAAATAAAATAAAGTTTGTTGTACAACATTATTTTATTTCTTAACTTAAATCCCAAAAATTAAAAACCACACCCGAGAAAACGCAACTCTGGAAGAGGTGGCAAATACTGGCGCTGCGATTCCATCGGTGCCCTCAGAATTCAATTCCGAGCACCGGTTCAAAAGTTAGAAAATCATGCTCATTCGTTCACTGAACGTACTGAGCCAAACTTCCGAAAATGGTTCCGGGCACACCGGGCCTCGGAATCAGGTGCTGTCAGAAACTGTGTTCTTGTAAAATTCCAAAGAAAATTAAGAAAAAAAATTTCCTTGAAATTTACGGGTCTTTACACGAACCCTTCCGGAGACATTCCTCAGGTCACTGGGCACGCCCTGGTGGCTCGTTCTTCACTCCGTAGACTCCCACACTCGCCTCGAGATGTTTTTGTCGATTCAAGACCATCAAAATCCCACAAAGGTTACAGAGAGTTCGGGTCGTGTTCGTTCGGCCTGCACCCTTCACATTAGAATGGTAGCAACCAGTTTATTTTTTCTTGAATCAAGAATAATATAAATGTTCTTAAATCAAGATGAATGTCAATAATGGGGAAAGGGGTAAACAAAAAACAATCCCTAACTCGGTTTCTCATTGGGGATGTTGCAAGAAGAAGTTTGTGAAGGTGATGAGGGTTCCAATGATCGTCACTTACGCAATATGCTTCCAAAGTAAGGCTTGTGTGTCATCCTTGTTCTTGATTCGGAAGTATGTTCTTCATTGGAGAGGGTGTTCTTCATTGGAGGAAGAGTTTCCCCAAAGTTCTCCCCAAGCCTCCATTTCGCCAATGATTTACCTAAGGAAATGAGGATCCAACAAATTAAAATAGTTTTATCGACTTAATTTACATTGGCACAATTAAAGTTGGCACAATTAAATGCCATAATTAATTATATTGCATTGGCACAATTAAATGGAACAATTAATTTTATTGCATGGACACAATTAAATGGGAGGATTCCAAGGGACTTCCCCACATTAAAGAGGGGTTCGGTTGGTCCCCACCACTAGAATTCAAAAGTATGGGTTTCAAAAGAAAAATAAAATGTCAAATATTTTATTTTTTTCTTCCACAAAAAACTGAAAAACTATCTTCTACCCTCGACCTACTGTGGTCGAGGTGAAAGTCTCTTTAAGATAATATCGGCACTACGAGTTCAACGGTTCCCTTGGATTTTAATTCTGAGCACCGGTTCAAAAGTTACAAAAACCCGCTCGCACGTTTACTAAACGTAAGAAAAAAATGTTCAGAAATTCATTCCGGGAACACCTAGCCTTGGAATCACACGTCGTTAATTTTAGTGGACTTGTAATATTCCATATAATTAAAAAAATTACATGGAATTTTTTTGGGTCTTTACCTTCTCCCCACCTTAAGGATTTCTATCCCTGAAATCCACATCACAAAAACTAAGAAAACAAGTGGGGGTACTGAGCACGAATCTAAGCCTCTCGCTCTCATGTGATCTCTTGGAGGTTCTCATGCTGCCAACGGATGCGCACCAAAGGTATCGACCACCCACGAAGGACCTGCTTCTATCGATCCTTAATCTATACTGGAACCTTCGTAAACATCGCAGCATTGTTGATGTCCAACTCACCATGGTCGATGACGTGAGATGGGTCATGCACGTATCTCTTCAGCTGGGATATGTAGAAATTGTCATCCACCCGGTCCAACTGAGGTGGAAGAGCTAAGCGGTAAGCCACCTCGCCAAATCTTTTGAGGACCTAAAAGGGTCTGATGAACCTCAGAGATAAATTGACGCCTCATCCAAATCTTTGCAAACCTCATTAGGGTGCGACCCATAGAAAGATTTGGTCACCATCATCAAACTCCAGAGGTCTATGTCTCCTGTCACCATAAGACTTCGTTCTGCTCTGTGCAGTCTTCATCCTCTCTTGGATGATCTGCACCTTCTCAATGGTATCCCATACCATATCTGGTCCCATGAGTGATAACTCCCCAGGGTCAGTCCAGGACAAAGGCGATCTACAAGTTCAGTCATAAAAATCCTCAAAAGGTGTCATCCCAATGGTGGAGTGATAGCTGTTGTTGTATGCAAGCTCCACCAAGGTAAAGTGATCCTCCTAGCTGTGACTGAAGTCAAGGACGCAAGCACACAGCATGTCCTTGAGGGTCTGAATGGTCCGCTTAGTCTGGCCATCCGTCTGAGGATGGAAGGTGGTGATCAAATGAAGATGCATCCTTAAAGCCTCCTGTAACCCCTTCCATAGCTGGGAAATGAAACGTGCATTATGATCGAAGACAATTGTCGAGGGTACTTCATGTAGCTTCAAAATCTTCTGCACATAGAGGTGTCCCAAGCTCTCTACTAAACCCTATTCTCTGATTGGTAGAAAGAGGACCAACTTGGTGAGTCGGTCGACGATTACCTAAATAGAATCATGACCCCTGGATGTACGTGGAAGTCATGTCACGAAGTCCATGGATATTCCATCCCACTTCCACTCTGGGACCTCTAAAGGTTGGACTAAGCCTGCTAGTACCTGATGTTATGCCTTCACTTGCTGACAAGTGAGGCATTGAGAGACAAACTCTGATACTGATTTCTTCATTCCTGGCCACCATTGTTGTTGTTGGAGATCCTGGTACATCTTCACAACTCCTACATGTACCGCTAGAGGGGATGTGTGTAGCTCCCTCAACACTTCCTCCAAAAGCAACACTGGCACCATGGTACATCCTCTGAAGAGGCTGACGTGCTCCCCACCTTCATAAAATCCATCAAGTGCATGTCCTATGGATATCTGATCATGTTGAGCCTCACAGTCAGTGTCCCCATGCTGCGCCTCCCTGACTTGCTGAAGAAGTGGGGGAGTGATTGAAAGAGAATAAAGAAATGTTGCTCCATATCAATCCACAAAAGATATCTGCAAAGCGGTTAGATACTTCATCTCCTCACTTAGTAGTTGTATACCAAATCTCCTACTGAGTGCATCTGCAACAACGTTCCCCTTCCCAGAAGTATAGACTATCTCAAAGTCATAGTTCTTGAGGAACTCAAGCCAACGTCGTTGTCTCAGGTTCAGGTCCTTCTAAGAGAAGATATACCTGAGACTCTTGTGATCAGAGTAGACTGTAAAATGTTCGCCCATCAAGTAATGTTGCCACATATTCAAGGCAAAGACCACTGCTAGTAACTCCAGGTCATGGGTAGCATAGTTCTACTCATGTTTTCTCAGTTGTCGAGAACCATATGCGATAACTGCTCTCTCCTGCATCATGACACATCTGAGTCCAGTCCCTGATGCATCACAATAGACTACATACCCAACACCCTCCTCCAAAAGCCTCAAGATGGGGGCACTAGTCATCCTCTGCCTCAGCTTCTGAAAAATCCTCTGGAATCTCTCCAAACACACAAAGGTTTTCCCCTTCTTCATTAACGCTGATAAAGGTGCTGCAACTTTGGAGAAATCTGGCACAAACCTCCAGTAGTATTCAGCCAAACCCAGGAAACCTTGTCCTATGTCACACTCCTGGCTGGCTCCCAAGAAAGTATTGCCTAAATCTTTGTTGGATACACCGCAACTCCAGCCTCCGAGATGAGATGTCCCAGGTAGTGAACCTCTCGAATCCTGAACTGGCACTTCAATAGATTACCATAAAGTTGGTTCTCTTGGAGTGTGTCCAAAACTATCTGCAAATGATAGGCATGCTCCTCCTCAGTAGCCGATTAGATCAGAATGTCATCGATGAAGACTACTACAAAGTGATCAAGGTATGGCTGGAAGATCCTGTTCATGAGTCCCATGAACACTGTTGGAGTGTCGGTCATGCCGAACGGAATGAAAAAGAACTATTAGTGGCCATACCGACATATGAAAGTCATCATCTATACATCCTAGTATCGTACCTTGAGCTGGTGATAGCCTGATCTGAGGTCTATCTTAGATAACCACCATGCTCCATTCAGCTAATCAAATAGGTCGTCAATCCTCAGGAGTGGGTACTTGCTCTTCACAGTCACCTGGTCCAAGCACCGATAGTCAACACAAAGTCTCAAGCTCCCATCTTTCTTCTTGGCAAACAAAATTGGGGCTGCCTAAGGAGAAACACTAGGTCAGATGAATCTCTTCCCCTATAGGTCCTCTAGTTGTAACCGCATCTCATGAAGCTTCACGGGAGCCATCTGATACCCTGGTGTAGATATCGGTGTCTTCCTGAGATACAAGTCAATGTAAAAGTTCACCTCTCTACATGGAGGTAGACCTGGAACATCATCAGGGAAGACATCCGCATACTGGTCCACCACTATAGGATAACTCGGACTCTCCACATCAACCGCTCTGAGGGTAAGGCTAGCCAACTGATGAGTGATCGGTTGCACTCTCCTCCGAGTAAGTCCATCATGTGCTGTAAAGGCTCCCTTCTCACTGGTGAAGGTAAACCTAGTCCCATCCTCTAGTATACACCGCACTTTTTGCCTAATAAAGTCAATTTGAGCATAGACTGTAGATAACCAGTCCATACCCAAGATGATGTCATAAGGCCTCGACGCCGCTACTAGGAGATCCCAACTGAAGCTCTCGCCTCCTAGAGTAAGCTCACACTACCGGAACCAGTGTGTAATCATCAAATCCTCTATTATAGGAGTCTCTATCCATAAGGATCGATCCAATGGCTCCGTTAGAATCTCTGATCTCTGAATGAGGGTAGTGGCAATAAAAGAATGACTAGCACTTGTGTCTATAAGTATTGTAGCTAAGGTAGAGTAGACACAGATCGTACCTCATATCATCTTTGGAGCATCGTGATCATAGGCCTCAACTTCCTGGAGCTGAGCTCGCCCATGTCCACCTGCTTTTTATGGTCGGGGTGGACCACTTGGTGGTTGTGGCGGTAACATCCTGAATCATCTCCCACCACCAGCTGCACGGCCAGCTCCTCTGCCACGTCCTCCCGCTCCCTGTAGACCTCCTCAGTCGAACCCTTGTCTCTACCTGGGCGGTCCTTCGACCGTCTTCTGATCATCCGTACAGCGGGTCAGGCAGTCTCGAGCCATGTGACCCTACCCGCTGCATGCATAACACTGCTATCTCCTCGCATGACTGACTCTGTCTCTGGTGCCCCTCACAACCGACCTTGAATCCTGTGGTCGTCCACCTATAGGTCTGGTCCTCTTAGACCTCTGTAACATATGTATGCTTCCAGTTGTAGAAGACTCTTCCATATGACGCCCGGTGGTGGGTCTCACTGTTGGTGACTGATCAGCAAGAAAACTCTCCACTAAGAGGGCTCGCTCTAACACCCTCGCCTACATCGGGATGTTGAGAGAAATCATCAAAGCCCTAATCTCCCACCTAAGTCCCTGCTCGAAGGTCCGGGACCTGAAGAATGGGTCCTTCACCATATCAGTCGAGTAGCATGAGAGGTTGGTGAACCTTGCTGAGTATTGAGCCACAGTCATGCTACTTTGCTGCAGATGAAGAATCTCCTTTATGCACACTGTGGGAAGGGTTGCTGGGACAAAGTCTACCTGAAATAGGATCTCAAAGTCTGCCCAAAGAAGTGTCACCTCATTATGGACCTGGAGAATCAAGCTCCACCATCTGCTTGTTTCTTACTATAGAAGAATGGCGGAAAGGATCACCATGAGATCAGATGGTTTCCCTACCAATCAGAAGACTCTCACTACGACCTCCAACCAATCCTCACTCGCATGTGGGTCCATATCACCCCTGAACATAGGTGGCCTCTGGCACTGGAACTCGTGTAACACACTCAAGCGGTGTGTACTCTCTACTACTGAGGCTAGTGGCATCGGTGGCCCAACGGGTAACGGTACCGCTGGTGCCTCCACTAGTGCCTCTACTGATAAAGGGCCCTACACTGAGGCCTCATCACTCGGTGGGATATCCTCATGTACTATACCCGGAAACCTAGCTGGCTATCTGCGTGGAGGCATCCTGAAAAAAAACAGGTGCACCATGGTCAATAAGTTATGGTGAGCTGACTCAAAGAGTTCACAAAGAAAACTTTTCAAACACACTTGCAATCAGTGTTTTCATGCACTGAGTCAGAAATCAGAAGTTAGGGTCCTGGTGTATGGATACATCGGTCGTCGCACCAACACTGGATTCCCTAAACTGATAACCACACTCATTACACTTAACAATATTATCGTTAAAAAGATCAGAGTCCAATATTCTATGGTAGAACCGACTCCTTTGATACCAATTTGTCATGAACCATCCCCTGGGGCTCGTGTCGTGACTACCCCAAGCCCGCCTTCCATAGGCTAGTGGCTAGCGACAAGCACCGAAAGGAGTATTATCTAAAACTGGGAAGGCATTGCCTTTATAACCTGTAAACACACACAACCAAGCACACATCAAGATAAGAACACAAGTAAACTTTATAGTAAAAAGAGTGTGTATAGTAAGCAAAATGGGCCAGAATATAATCCCAACAGGAAAGAACAAGAAAACTAAAAAGTACAAGTAAACTGAAATATCTCTTGTCAACTCCCGCCAAGGAACCTACCTGAATGGTAGGTACAGGCTCGAACGTTCATCTCTGTGGTACGCCTCATATAATCTCCACCTCTGAGCTACCTCCAGTCCTGGTACTCTCGTCCTCAGTCAGTGTTGTCCGTCATCTGCACCAAACACAACAAGGTGCGGGCGTAGCCCGTACAGGGGTGATTATAATGATACTCAGTTGGGACCCTGAGACCATCAAAGGTCTCACAAAATCCACAATAGATAAACCAAAAAACATGAAAACAACTGACAACCCTACTTAGGTATATTCCCATACATATACCAAAGTTATCAAGTATACCCATCTCATTCATGAGGAAACTCAAGGCCCAAATCCTTAGACAAAGTACAACTATTCCACAAAAGAAAGAATACCACGAAGGTAACACCACAAAGGTAAGTACCACAAAGGTAACGTCACACAGAAGAATACCACAAAGGTATCACCATGAAGGTAAGTACCACAAAGGTAACACCACAAAGGTAAGTACCACATAGGTAACTCCACACAGAAGAATACCATAAAGGTATCACCACGCAAATTATTACCACACAGGTAAAGACTCAGCTCACATCAGGTATAACTTAGGTATGGTAGAAAAGATGATTATATGTAACTACTGAATCATCTTACTCTGTTAAGAGGTAGACCCATGTAGGATCCCAAATCATCAGACCCAAACTGGATCCTAAATCATCAGACCCACGTAGGATCCTAATACAACAGACCCACATAGGATCCTAGAGTAGTCCCACATGGATTCATAGAGCATATCTAGGTGAGACTCTCTAACACAGACCCATGTAGGATCCCAAACCACAGACCCACATAAGATCCCTTTCTCATGTTACATCCAGTTACAGGGTTCTCGCACTAAGCTCGCTTGATTCCGGGAGGGTCCTCTCTTCAAGCCACAGGTCGATACTCCAACTGCCACTAATTCCCATGAATAAGTATCTCGAAGGACCGCCACGTGATAGGGATCCCAACGCAAAAAATGGTGTTTCAATCAGACGCCCGGTCTATAAGTTATTGGCCTTTTAGTTTTGAGGGCCTAGTTGGATTCATGTTCGATTCAACCAAGTTGTACCCCAACTTTACCCAAAACTCAAGTGGGGTATACCAAAAGGACCATCTCTATCCAAGGTTTCTGGCGCCTTAGATGGTTTGTTAAATGGATGCTCGTAGCTCAAGATATGGCTGAAATAATGAAAAGGGTTCGAAGCTTGTCTGGGTCCAGTCCGACCCAGTCAGACCGACACAATTCGGGTCGACCCGTCCCGACCTAGGTTCGGCCCTGGGTTCGACCCGGCCCGCTGGCGCGGCCCGTGATGGGTGGCCCACGCTGGGCAGCCCGCGATGCGCGACCTGCGATGCAGCCCACCCTGGGTGGTCCGCGGCTGGCCAGACGACCAGCCTTCCTCTGTGGAACAGTCGTGCGCCACGCCACCATCGGCGGCCGGTAGCAAGTCGGCCACCCTCCCCTCGCCGCCGCGGAACAAGGCCACGGCTCCTGCACGCCCGGCAGTGCAGATGCGCGCCGCCTCCTCCCCTTCACGTGGTCGGCCTTACGCCGGCTACTACCCTTGCTCTGCCACGGCCCTTCTCTGGCATCATGGTCGCGCCGCCACTGTCATCGCGGCTGGCTGGGGTGCCGACCGCCGCTCCTGATCCCTTCCGGCGACGTTCCTCGGGCCACCAGGCGCGCCCCGATGTCCCATTATTCACTTTGTAGACTCCCGCACTCGCCTCAGGATGTCACCGTCGATTCAAGACCATCAAAATTCCACAAAGGTTGTGGAGAGGTTAGGCCATGTTTGTTCAACCTACACCCTCTATGTTAGAATGGTAGAAAGCGGATTATTTGATCTTGAATCAAGAAGAATATAAATGTTCTTAAATCAAGATGAACATCAAGAATGAAGAAAGGGGTAAACAAAAAACAATACCCACCTCAATTACTCATTGGAGGTGTCATGAGAAGAAGTCAGTGAAGGAAATGAGGGTTCCAATGATCGTCGCTTCAGCAACATGCTTCCGAAGTTGGGATCGTGTGTCATCCTCATTCTTGATTCTGAAGTATGTTCTTCATTGGAGAGGGTGTTCTTAGTTGGAGGAAGAGTTTCACCAATGTTCTCCCCAAGCCTCCTTTTCTCCAATGATTTCCCCAAGGAAATGAGGATCCAACAAATTAAAATAGTTTTATCAATTTAATTTACGTTGGCACAATTAAAGTTGGCACAATTAATTGTATTGTGTTGGCATAATTAAATGGAACAATTAATTATATTACATTAACCCAATTAAATGGGAGGATTCCAAGGGAATTACTCACATTAAAGAGGGGTTATGGTGGTCCCCACCACTAGAATTCAAAAGAATAGGTTTCAAAAGAAAAATAAAATGTTAAATATTTTATTTTTCTTCTTCCATGAAAAACTGAAAAACTATCTTCTACCCTCGACCTACTACGGTCGAGGTAAAAGTATTCTTAAGTGAATATCGGTGTTGCGAGTTCAATGGTGCTCTTAGATTTCAATTCCGAGCACTGGTTCAAAATTTACAAAAACTCTCTCACACGTTTACTGAATATACCAAAAAGAAGTTCAGAAATTCATTCCGGGTACATCGGGCCTCATAATCACGCGCCGTCAATTTTTGCGGACTTGTAATATTCCATATAATTAAAAAAATTACATGGAATTTTTCTGGGACTTTACATGAAATTATTATTATACATTAAGTATTTTCTTATATTGTGGAAGGAAAATTTTCTTTAGTTGAAAAAATACATGGGTTTTGTTAGTTTATATTTTTCCCAAATTCTATAAATCTATAAACCTAAAAGGTATTGGGAATGTTTTTAATATAATTTTTTCTTTATGTCATGTAATTATGGTCTAGTTATATCTGGGAATCAATAGTTAGTATCAAATCCAGTATGTAAAGTATGTGTTTATGGAACCAAATCCAGGAGTACGGGTCTAGGGAATCTAAATTGGTATCGAAGAAGGGTTTAGATAAATTTGGAAACAATGATGTTTTTTAAGAAAATTTAAGGGTTTATAAGTAATGTTTAATCATGATTTTAAAGATGTAGATAACTCTTGTTGATAGTATATGATTTAATGTTAAGGTAATAATGAAACTTTTATTTTGATTTTAAGAAAAATAACTTTAGTAAAAACCCTAAGGAATAGTCTAAGTGAGAATTCTAAGTATATGCTAACATATTAATGATTTTTTAAAATAGATATTGTTAGATTATTCTAGAAATTACATCCCTATCTAGATACTACAAGTGGATACAGGCTCCAGCATAGATGTACCTAGGGGTAATAACCCAAAAATGTTTTATTGGGTATTAATTCGATCATTACCTGGTGCACGGAAAATAGGCCTAATTGCATGTATGGTTTGAAAATCTTAGTGGATTTTCTTTAGTTAATCATATTATCTTTAAAAAAATTATGAATTATTTAAGTATGATGTTAACTAATTAGGTTAGATAACCTAATAGAATAATGATAATAGATAACCAAGGATGGAACAAAGAGATTCATTGGTTGAACTGAAAGTATCATATGTTAAAAACAAATGTGTCATAAGGGAAGACATATTCAGATTGATGTTTTCATATTCATATTTTGGATATTATCATAACCATTTTTGCTTTTAGTAATCTTTTTAAATAGTATCACAAAGATGAAGATGAGAAAGGTATGTATCTAAAAATAACTATGTCTTATAACCAAATAAGGTTGCATACATAAATGGTTAAGAATTATGGTATATTCCTATTTTGATAGAAAATGTGAGTTTCTTAGTCTTACCTAAGGTAGTTAGATTGATATTTTAATAAAAATTTAATCTTACAACTCTTAATGAGTGAGTTGTATTTATCTATGTTATTCGGGTGTATTCTAAAAGTTATGAGAATTATGTGAAACATCTAAGGATTTTTCTTTAGTACTTTTTTCATTAATGGTATGTAAATTTATATTATATGACATAAATAACAATAAAAAGTTATTTTAAAAAAAATTATATTTTGTGGATAAATATTAGAGAAAACGTGATTGAGGAATGAAAGACTATTAGGTTTTATGCATTCTTAATGTTGAGGTAATAAAGGGTTGATAGATTTTGAAAAAAGTGAGTTAGATAGTGTTGGTAACCTTGGAAATGATTATTGATTTAAATAAAATTTGAACCCTAATATTTTTGGTGATGTTTATCTAATTTTTCAGATTATGATATATATAGACTATTGTGTGACTTTATAAACTAGTGTTTGAATATTAGAGTTAATTTTTGAAGGAATGTATGGTCTTATTGTACTTTAATGTCTTATAGATTCAAATGGTTTTGAGAAAGGTTTGCTATTAAGAATATATGATTAGGTAATACACATACTTGGGTATATGATTTTATGAATCATTAATTTTGTTTTAGTAATGATAAATAACTTTATATAACCTAATAGAGTGAGGTAGATTTCATATTATATGTTATATCCAAAATGATCAATGTGTTAAGAATACCCTCACCTGATCTCATCAGTGATTATAATTAAAATTGATATGATTTAATTTATTTAATAGTTAGAATTTAACACCTCAATATTTTAATATATAATTATCATTAAATAAGTCATTGTGTTTTATATCTTTCTTCGCACGTAACACCCAATATAAATAAAATTGTGATATATTTAGATAAAATATAAATATTTAAGTATGATTATTAAAAACTAGAATTTGAATTAATGGGAATCAATAGGAGTAACTAATTTATAAAATATAAGTATAAATTAAATAAATACTACTTTTAATATTAATTAAATTCAATTATATTACCTAAAATGACCAATAAGATCATTTATTTTTAGAAAATTATTTTTCTAAAAATTACTTTTTAATGCCATATAAACTTATATTTCAAGAAATATAAGATTAATGATGATAAATTATATTTTAAATTAATAATTTTTAACATCAATTTATTGGGTGAATGATATGAAATAAGAATAATAGTAGTTAATATTTTTAAATGATATTTTCCAATAAAAATATTTTTTCATTATATTTTATGATTTTATTCAAAAATTAAATTTATAAATTTTATATTTTTAATTTTACAATATGGAAATAATTTTTGGATTTATAATAACAATATTAGTTTAAGATATACTTTTGGGTTTTTTCAAAAAAGATTGATTTTTTGTCGAAAAACATGGTTTTTGAAAAAGTTATAATTTTTATGATTTTATCAATATATAAGAATATCCTAGAAGTTTAAAAAACCTTTAAAGTAATAAAATATGTATTTAATTAATAATATTAGGTATTTTAAAATATTTTTGGAGCTTATAAATCCTATGTACAATATTTTTATAACTAAATTAAAATGTTATTTTAATAAAAACTATTTTTAAGCTTTTCTTTGAATCAAGTGTTTTCAAGGTGAGATTTGGTTTTGGTTTATCATTAAATCCTCATAAATTTTATTTTATTAATAAAAAAAATTAATTTCTTGAAAATTGATACTTTCAATAACTATGGATTATATATAAATTTTAATCATAAAAACGTACTTTCTCTAAAAAATTGTTTTTATGCGTTATGAGAAGTAATCATCAAATTAACTTTTCAAAAACCATAGAAATTTTATTTTATGAAATGATTTAAAAATATGAAATAATAATTCTCAAATTAGTTAAAAGGTTCAAAATTAATTTTTTTCATTAAAATTAAATACTATGGTTAAAAATTAATTACCAAGGTAAAAGTAAATTTGGGTAAAAGTTAAAAAAGTTAAAATAAAAAAAGCCCTAAAACACTCAAGTTTTTCTCCAAAATGAGTGTTTTAGATTATTTTCTACCCAAAATCACTTTAAACTCCTATTTTTTCCATATTTTTTCCATTTACCCTTGAATATTAATTTAACATTATTGAAAATGTAAGAGTTACTTCAAATATTACGCTTCTCTTCACTTATAAAAAGTTAACACTTGTGCTAATTCATTACTCACCTTTCCTTAAAATTTATTATTTAAATAGTATAACTTTACTCATAAAAAAAACCTCTTTCATATACATAATCTTATACTCAACTTTAGTTTTCTTAAGGCCTTCATTTACAAGAAGTTTTCTAAGGGAAAATCTTCCAACAAGAGTATTACTTTCACTTACTCTTTTATTTTAATCTACTTCTTCCTAAATCAACTCTAACATAATTAATTAAATTAAATTATTATAATTAGTATACTTAAATTTCATTATATTTTTTTAACAATAATTATTCATTACTTTCCATCAACTAAGAAAGAAAAATAACATCGATTATGTGTGTACAGACTACCGCCTCCATGAAGTGATGTTGTTATTTTTTCATCACTGCCACCCAATGATGTTTAAAGCATAGATTTTATATATAAATATTTTTTATATGTCACAAATACAATTATTAAATGATCATTTTCATATACCATTATTTCTTCCATTCATTGAAAAATGGAATCATTAATTGTACGTACGGTAGACTACCGCCTCCATGAAGAATTAATTATATTTGTCATCCCCACCCATCATTGGTGGTTACAATAATGTATTTAATGAGTATATATTATTTTTATGGGATTTTTAAACTTTTTTATATATCACATTGTCATTATATAAATGTATTACCTTACTCATCAAATCAGTATATCATGTTACCATTTCGATTGATTTAACTACCTATACAAATGATGTTATAAAGATTATGTCATAAATGATTATAAAATTTCATATAATTATAATATAATGTAATAATGATATATTTAATTTCTTTTAATTATTATATAAATTTGTTGTTTATATTTAAAATATTTATTAATATATCACATTTCGATTATTAAACACATCAAAAACTAGTTCATCGCGATTTCCATTTTTAACTAGATGTATTTATATATTTCAACTAGTGAAAAATAATACATAAGTAATAATGGAAAAAAATTATTATCCTATATTTAATGATATATTAATGATGAATTTTAAACCACTTAGTTAGAATAAATCAAGTCTTTATGATGTTTGTACGAAATAAACAACCAAATTTTCTAACACCCGCTAATAAAAATTAACTATAATCAGTTTATATATTTGTAATATATGGTTATAAAATAATTATAAAAAGGTTATTGTTTTTATATTAATGTCTTGATATAATTTATTAATATATTTATGTTCATTATACAGAAGTTTAGATCATGGTTGAGTGATCCAGAATAAAAAGTAAGGGGTTTCATCTCAAATTCCTCTATTTGAGACATGTTTGGTATTATGCACCTAATTTCATTTATGTGGTTTATATAGTTCCTATTTGAGATATCATATAATTAATTATATTTTAATCAAGGTAATTTAAGTTCAATTACAATCCCTATCTATAATAGTCCAAGACCCGTACTCTCAGACCCTATGCTGAAATCCATAACTTTACATTTCTGGCTTTGATGCTGATAATTGTGACCCAAACTTTTTTTCCATCAAACCTTACAACATAAAAAGGAAAACTTTGATCACTTTTATTTTGGAGGAACTTTTAGGTATATAGATTTAGAGAATTGGTATAAACTCTTACATAAATAATTCAAAATTCATCAAAAGTACATTTCTCTCATTTAACCCATCTTTTCTTATTTCACAATAGGTCATCAACATCATCCTTGTAAAATCCATTATAGACATACATTTTTAAACATAATTCTTTAAAACTTGGGGAAAAGGAAACATAATAAATGGTGACCTTAGATTCTCGGTAATGGTAAACATAATTATTAACAATTTAACTTCATCAATGAGTATGAGAGTACATAAAGTCATGATGACATAATTAGAGTGCATGAGTGAATCATAAAGGAAGTCATAACCATCAATACATAGATCATAAAATATGAAAACATAGAAAAGGAAACAGACATTATAATCAATAATAATAAGCCATGTGATATCAATCTCGATTAATAGAAACATTATAAACCCTTAGAAAACACAAATAAAACATATTGGTATCTTGAAACATCATCTCATTGAACCCTTACCGAACCCTTGAAGAACCCTTAAAAATTGTAATAACCATATGTACAAATTCCAATATAATCATTACCCAATGAATTGGAGAGATATAACATCCTCAAATAATGCTATCTGGGCCACCCCATGTTAAGTTATAATGGGATTTCCTAGTGCAATATGGGTCACCCCATGTTAAGTTGTAACGAAATTTCTCGGTGCTATCTAGGAACACCCATCATTTATAATGTACAATAACCAAATAAAAATAAAGCACATATATAATACATTTCATCATAAGTCATTGGAAACAACCATTATTCTTTTCATAATATTATTAACCCATGGAAAGTAAATGGGTTCCAAAAAATCTCTTCGAAACATGGTTAACCCGTGGAAATGAAGTGGGTTCCAAAACAATCTCTTTGAAACATGATTTACCCATGTAAAATAAATAGGTTTCAAAAAATATATTTGAAAAATTATTTAACCATGTAAAATAAATGTTTTCAAAAACAATATATTTCAAACATTATTAATCCATGGAAAAGAAGTGGTTTCCATAATAATCTCTTTAGGACATAATCAGCCCGTGGAAAAGAAAAGGGTTTCATAAAAATCTCATTAAAACAATCATAATCCATCCATAGAAAGAATGGGGATGGTATCAATAAAAAATATCCCCATTGTAGAAAAATTAACAACAAGTATTGTTGACATTGATGAATAGTAATACCATTAAAATATCATTAAAAACATTTGTGAGGAAAATAACCTGTAAACATTCCAAAGTGTCTCATACCACCTTGAAACGTTTGAATCATAAGCCCCATAAAAGAATAAAATTAAATGGTATTTATAATATAATGAGAATAAGTATATTCATGATATATTAGGTCAAATTATAAGTATATACACCTCAAAAAATATGATAGGAGTATAATATAATAAATGACTCAAAGAAGGAAAATTGTGACAAAAATCAATTACCACTTTGATAACTTCGAAACCATAAACCCAATGAAAAAGAGATCATAAAAAAGTATATAAAAACCCAATAAATTTAATTATAATAATCATAAAATATTTTCATGGTAATTATATACACTGTACAAATGAATTAAGTGGTGAATACGATATTTATCTCACATATGTAAAAAGTGATATGAAAATCCATTACAAATGTGGTAACATCTGAATCAGAAACCCCAAAAGTAATAATAATAAAATGAAACAGTTAAATAACATTAAGATAAAATTATTCATGATATAATATATCAAAATGGTGGTATATACACCACAAAAAAGTAGTAAGTGGTGAATATGATATTTATCTCACATATGTAAAAAGTGAGATGAAAATCCCTTACAAAATCATATCATTGGAGTGAGAATAAATCAATGAAATAATTATTTTTGACATATGAAAATCCAAAAAATAAAATTTGAAATACATTATAAAACAATCATAGTTCATTTCACAAATATTCATGGAATAACATAACCAATGACATAAAATTTTAACCCAATGAATGGAAATTCAGTTAAGAAATCCCTTACCTTGAGTCTAATTTGTCATGCTTATCCAATATATTCCAGAATAATAAACTTATATTAAATTTTTAATTGACTCGGAAACTTTTATAAGTTTTTTTGTACTTTTATTACACTTATAAACAAGTTAAATACAATTACATAATCAATAATGTTTAAGTCGGATGTTTTGACCATATTCGGATTACGTGTCAAAACTAACTTTGGTAGGTCGACTAAGGTAAAATGGGTCATTATTTAAATATATAAAGATTAATAATAATGAAATAACTATCATATATATATATTAATTATGATTTTAAAATCAATTAATAAATATGGTTTTGAAAAATGAACCAATGTTACGATCATGGAGACTGTAGGTCGTACGTACACATGAGTAACGTTCCCATTTTTCATTGTTCATTATGAAAAGAAGGTATGTAACATTTATCTTTAAATAATGATCATTATATCATAAATATTATATTATTTATTAATATATACTTAAATATAGAATTATTGTGATGTAAAAGTAATCACATCTCTTCGACGTGGCGGTAGTGCACACATCCATGAACGACGTTATCACTTTTTCAGTGTGTGAAAAGAAAATAAAGAAAATTATATATTATATTTATAGAAATATAATTATGTCATTAATAACATATATATTTCATTTATTTTATATATTTTTATTAATTCAATACTTAATACATTCCATGTAAATTTTGAACGTATCACATCGCTTTGAGGAGGTATTAGTTCACACGTCCATAAACAATGTTATCGTATTCCCACAAAATTAAAAGAATTATTTATGTGTTATATAATAATTAAATAAGTATTAAGACAAAATAAATGTAATATATATCATATAAAAACCGTATTTACATCATCATTACCAACCATGAGAGATGGAAAAGGAAAAACAAACGATATCGTTTCGCAAGGCGGTAGTTCGCCATACACACAAACATTGATTCTGTTGCCCATTTGATGGAAGTGTGTGTATGTGTAGGTAAAACACTTAACATAAAAACATATAATTATATTTAATACACTTAAGTAATTATAGTTCATGATATAAATAAAAAATAATGGAGTGAATAATGAAACAAAGTAAAAAATGCATATTGATGAACGTTACCTCTTCTTTGGGTAACTCGTTTTGTTTTGCACCAAAGTACTTCCTTGGTTGGATTTATACCAAATTTGAGGCTTCCCAGATTATCGGAGGGATTTTTTGAGATTATTTGGTATGGTTTTGGATGATCTAAATGTCTTGATATATGTTAATAATTGAGGGGGGATGAGTGCCCTTTTATAAGTGGGGGAAAGGATACACATGGTGTTTTTAAAAAAATTGTGTGATCCCCACGTTTTTACCAACCAATAGGCTTACATAACACACCAAATTATATAAATGAAGGTATAAGGTCAAAATATGTCCATAAAATGGGTTTTTTTAAATTATAGGGTTATTTTTTCATCTTAATTTTTATGTTTTTTCATTAAGTAAACTCATTTTTACCTTAATCACTGTAATTAATTTTAATTACTTTTACTAATATTTTTTCTAAAAAACTAATTTTACATTAATATAAATTATAAATTATTATTATTATAAATATGGAATCCATTTTTTCAAATTAAAAATGTATAAGTGTCAAAAATTAATTTAAAATTAATCTCACATACAGGACGACACAATGGGTTTTTAAAGTAAAAAAGTTCAAATGTTTGAAATGTTTTATATCCAATTTCATAGTGAAATTTATTAAAATGAATTAATTGGTTTTATTTATGTATAATTTAACTAATTATACTTTAAAACAAATTTAAAATATAATTTAACTGTATAAATAAAATAGATAAAAAATTATTTTTCAATTAAAATTCAGTATTATTCACTATTCATTAAAATATGAAAGTTCTCATAAAAAATAACTAAAATTAACCCAAGGTAAAGTTTTATATTATGATTTCAAAAAAAACGTTATTTTTAAAATAAAATTTATAAAAGTTCCAAAATTTAGTTTTAAAATAAGTCTTCCATTAAAAGTTGACAAAACTGTCTTTTAGAAAAATACACCCTTTTAATGCTTAAAATTGGATTTGTTCTTATATTATGCCTATAAAACATATTAGTTGAATTTAAATCATTTTATTGAATATATAACATATAAATTTCGTTATTATAATTCACTAATAGTGATTAATTTAATTTATTAAGGTAAAATTCTATCCTGGTCACAAAAATAGTTTTCTTAAAAACACACCCTTTATATTCAATTGGTTTTATATTCACTTATGATTAATTTGTAACCAAATAATTAATTATATAAACATGTTTAAATCATATATTCATAATTTATTTAATAATATTCATTCCTTCCATTCCAATGGCTAGGTGATAACTATCATGTTAAATATTATTATTATATTTTTGTTACATAAAACTCGGTCTTACATGTAACACAAGTTATCTAAGAGACTCGATGTTGCATGAAATGTAAGATAAAATTGGTGTTTCATATAATTTAATGTAAAATTTTCATTTTTTGAAAAAAAAAACTATCAAAGAATTTAAATTAAAAAGAATATATTTTATAAAATTTCAGGATGTTACATCATACCCCCATTAAAATAAATTTTTCCCTTAAAAATCATCTTGTTTATCAAAGAATTAATATTTTTAGAATTACTTTGTTGAAAACAAAATCATAAAAATGGTTAACAAAAAATCCTATTAAAAAGGGAAATTGGGAAACATAAATTTCACTGGAAGTTACGCATAACTAGGATTCCACCTATGGAAAACATAGGTGGTAATAGTGGAAAAGCATAAATAATTATAGAGATTTATTGAGATCATTGATCGAAAAAAAGTTAATGATAAATGGAAATTTAATGTACTAAAAAATATAAATTTCTTATTATTGAAAATTCCATTGGATCATCATAATTTAAAGTACTAGGAAAATACTTTTGTTTCAAGACCCTTTTCCTAGAGTTAAAGATTTATATTACCATCTAGACCAATAGAAAAAAAATACTTACTTGATGAGTTTAACTACATCCTTTATTCATTTTCTACCAAAATATCATCTTTTTCTCCAAATGATGAGTATTAAAGATGAATTTTTTAATTCTTGAAGCACTAAAATCAAATTTTAAAGTCCACATAACCATAAAAAGTATAGTTAAGATATTCCACCTTTCTTTAGACATTCACCAAAACCAAAATGGTTAGCACATGGTAAAATAATTCCCAAAATGATTAAACCTTCATATGATACATTAATATTAAAAATTAATACCCAAAGCTGAAACAAAATCATTCCATAACCCTATATCCAAAATAATCTCAAAATTAAATAGTGTTTTAACCATAAGGTTTATCTCGTACCTTCCATATTTTAATCCCAAAAGATGGAGATATTATTTTGAAGTAACATTAGTCACTTAGTCATTAAATCACTTTTGAATTATTTGGTTATCTATACGATAATACTTGTGTTCGCATAATCACCTCAATATCCAAGATCATATAAAGCCTAAATGTAATCAATACCTTAAAAATTATTTACACAAAAAAATAATGGAATAAATCTCATTAAACCTAATTTTTATATCTACTTCAACCCAATAAAATGTATCATAAAATTAAATTGATAAGCTCAAAAAATTTACTACTTAAAAACCTAAAATGGGGTGTCTAACAATTTAAAATTATGATAAAACTTAAGATTATAGTCTTATGATTGTATTCATAACTCTTAAGATATCCTCTAATGAAAATATCATAATCTCAAAATTTATCTAAACCTTCCTTTGATACCAACTATAATATCTCAGGACCCACACTCCTGGATTCTGTGCTGAAATCCATAACTTTACATTTCCCACTTTGATGGTGATAATTTTGACCCAAATTCTTTCCCATCAAAACTTACAACACAAAAAGGAAAACTTTGATCACATACAATATAGAAGACCTTTTGGGTTTTAATTTTTATAGAATTATGAAAAACTCTTACATAAACAATTCAAAATTCATCAAAAGGATGTAAAGACCCAGAAATTTCAATGAAATTGTTTTTAAATACTTTGGAATTTTATGAGTCTGTGGCTTCTGACGGCGCTTGATTCCGAGGCCCGGTGTGCCCGGAATCAATTTTCAAAGTTTAGCTCAGATACGTTCAGTGAACGAATGAGCAAGTTTTTCTAACTTTTGAATCGGTGCTCGGAATTAAAATCAGAGTGCACTGATGAACTCGCAACACCGGTAATTGCTTAAGGGGGCACTTACTATAGTTGCGTTCACAAAAGAGGAAAAGTTAATTTTTGGGGGTTTGTTTAAGAAATAAATAAAAATTTTCGGAACAATTTTTATTACTAAAGGAGGTTACTCCCTCCCATGGGTAGTTAAGGGTGGGGCCCGTAGCCACTTAATTACCCAAGTGAGGAGGTTATAGAGGTGGGGCCCACATGAGCCCCACCATTTAATTTCCTCTTACCCCATTTATTCCCCTACTGTTTCCTTGACTTTTCCTCCATTAATATCCCTTGTTTAATTATTGGGTAAATCCTCGTATTGATTAATGAGGAACCTTCATTTTCCCCTTTTTAATTTAAAATGACAACGTGTTTAATTATGGGGAACCTTCTCTCTCCCTTATTTTGTCAACAAATTTTAATTAGTCTGATAAATTAATTACGGGAGAGTTTCTTTGCGTGTGAAATTAAATAATAGGGGGAACCTGTTATTTAATTTTGGGAGAGCATCGTTGGCAAAGGAAAAAACGTGGGAGAACTCTTGATCTTTGGACGAAGAACACCGGCCTCCGACGAAGAACGACGAAGAACGCCGGTTCCTCGAAGATTGATGGCGCGCCACCAATCTTCTTCTCTACGAAAAGATAGGAGACGTCGCTTCCTCCTCGGCACACTCTGATGTTGCCTTCATTTCCTTTCACTGCAACGCCGTCTACTGCGACGTCGTCTACCGTGATGTCGTCTACCGTGACTCCGACGAACGCCTTCTTTATTGAGGTGGGGATTTTGTTTTATATTTCTTTACATGATTTATACACTAGGCATGATGTATAATTGTTAGGATTTGTTTGAACCACTAACGTGGTGGGTGCAAACCAACGAACAAGTTCGAACCCACCGCTATTCTGTTCTTGATGTGCGGAACATTGGGCGATGATGAAACGGGACCGCAACGGTGTTTGAATGTCATCGCAGTGAAGAGTGGGTCCCGAGACGACCGCAGGCACAGATGGGATCAAGAACGAACCACCGGAATGACTCCAATGGCCCGCGGACATCTCCGGCGGCGCGGGTCGCCGGCACCATCCGGCCACCCGGAGGTGGCAGTGCCCCGGCGCGCCGCCGGCTGGGGCCGCCGCGACTTCAGCCGCGGCGCGCAAAGGGAGGGGGGACCACGTCTCCCCCTGCTCGGACCACTAGCCGAGCCAGCGCACCCCCCCGGCTGGGTTGGGGCGGGTCGTGCGGACCGGTTCGGTCCGCGCCCTACCGGGCCGGACCTGGACCCGGGTCAGGTCGACCTAGGGGGGTTGGGCCAGGTCGGACCGGGCCGAGACCCCCCACTT
Source organism: Viscum album (assembly GCA_963277665.1). NCBI lineage: Eukaryota > Viridiplantae > Streptophyta > Magnoliopsida > Santalales > Viscaceae > Viscum > Viscum album. The sequence goes on from OY728147.1 coordinate 1,220,413,430, forward strand.
CAGACCACTTTCGGTCTTTTGCTCCTAACTTGTGTTACGAACCTCCGATCGATGCACCGTCAGTTGCATATGAATCCTTGGATCGAGACAGTCGTTTGGGTATATTACACTTGAGGTTTTGGAAAGGTTTGGGTTCAGCCTGGTTGGTTCGAACTCGAAACCAACCGGGCCCTTGGAGCGGAAACGCATATATCTCATGGACCGGACATTCGATTGACGTGCCGTCAAATGAGTTGGGATCCTTGTGTTGGGATGGTCCTTTTGGCTTACTCCGCTTGAGGTTTTCATGTAGCTGGAGTACAGTCAGATTGGTTTTATCTTAAAAATCAATCGGGCCCCTGGAACAGAAAAGCCAATAACTCTCAGACCGAGCGTCCGATTGACGCACCGTCTGTCGCGTTGGGTTTCTTTTGACGATACGAAACTTTGGGATACATCAACTCTGGACTTCGTGACATTTGATGTATCGACTCTCTTTTGCTCGAGGAGCGGACCCTCCCAGAATCGAGCATGATGTGTGTGGAAACCCTAGAGCTGGCTGCGACTACGACGACGACGACTATACTGGGATCCTCCGTGGGTTCGGCAGTGACAACGACCTTACTAGAATCCTTCGTGGTTTCGATGGTGATGACTAATGTTCTTGTATCCTATGTGGGTCCGGCATTATTGACCTCTATACTTGTATCCTGTGTGGGTCCGGCAGAGTATCTGGTCTTGTATCCTGTGTGGGTCTGACAGCTTAGCTGGTCTTGTATCCTATGTGGGTCTGATAGATTAGATGAATTAGTGGCTACATCTGATCATCTCCATCGCCTTACGAAGTGTATACCTTTGTGAGCTGAGTCTTTTTTCTCGATCATTATCATTGATGTGGTTGACATTCTTTTCCTTTGTGGATTGGGTTGTACTTTCCTATGTGGACTGGGTTGTGCTTGGGCTCGAGAGCTGGAGCTGAACGGTAACAGATGACTTAGGTATATGTATGGTCATATACCTAAGTAGTGTTGTTGATACTTCGTGATTGTGTCTTTCCTTTCTGGTTTATCCTTCATAGATTCTGAGAGACCTTCGGGGGGTCTCGGGTCCCTACTGAGTATCGTATACTCACCCCTGCATGGGCTATGCTTGCACAACGTTGTGTTGGTTGCAGATGACGGACAGCACTGATCGAGGTGGAGGCTTGTGGAGATGGATGGTACCCGGAGGTGGACCACTTGGCGGGACGTATGCAGAGCAGACGGTCGGACCCGAGGAGCTGAGGGGACCATCTGTAACCACCCTTCAGGTGGGGTTTCTAGAGGACGACTCAGTGCTGTTGTTTTACTTACTGCTGTTATACTTTCCTTTTAGTTGTATTGTACTTTCATTTGGGTTTGTATACTGGCCCACTTAATTTTTTCAGCACTTACCTTGTACTCAATTTTACTTAGTGCTTACTTCACTTGCGTACTCTGTGGTGTTTGTTTACTCTTTAAAGGAAATGTCTTCCCTTCTTTGGAATTTATGTCTTTGGTGCTAGTCGCCATCCCCTGGCTTATGGGAGGTGGGCTTGGGGTAGTCACAGCACGGGCCCTGAGGACGGGTCGTGACAAATTGGTATCATAGTATTCGGTTCTACCGCAGAACTCAGGACTCTGATAATTTCTTCTATGTGAAGCAATAGTGTTTAGGGTATTGAGTGTGGTTATCAGTTCAGAGATTCCAGTGTTGGTGCAGCGGCCGATGTATCCATACACCAGGACCCTGACTTCTGATTTCCGACTCAGTTCACGAAAACATTGATTGCATGTGTGTTTCAAAAGTTTTATTTATGACTACTTTGTGTCAGCTCACCAGGTATATTGTATTAACCGTGGCGCACCTATTTCTTTTCAGGATGGCCCCATGACCGCAGCCATCTAGGTTTTCGAGCTTTGTGAGAGACGGTAGCCCACCGAGCGACGAGGCCTTGGTGCAGGGGCCCATTACAGTGGAGGCACCAGTAGTACCTTTACCAGCCGAGCCACCGATGCTACCATCCCCAGCGGCGGAGAGTGCATGCTTCCTGAGTGCATTGCAGGAGTTTCAGAGGTAGATGCCACCCAGGTTCTACAGAGAGACAGATCCTCAGGCAGCCGAGGATTGGCTAGTGGTTGTCGTCAGAGTCTTCAAGTTTGTAGGTACACCATCAGACTTCATGGTGATCCTTGTCGCGAGTCTCCTGCACACAGTAGTAGGTAGATGGTGGAGCCTGATGCTCCAGGTGAACGATGAGGCATCTCTTCTACGGACGAACTTCGAGAGCCTCTTCTGCTCGGAGTTTGTTCTAGCCACCCTATGTGCGGTGCGCATCCAGGAGTTACTGAAGCTGCGGCAGGGCATCATGTCAGTAGCCCAGTACTCAGTGAGATTTACCAACCTCTTGCGCTACTCCACGAACATGGTACGGGACCCATTCTTCTGGGCCCGGACCTTTGATCAGGGGATGACGCATGAGATCATAACTTCGACGATTCCACTCAGCATCCTGACGCAGGCAGGAGTGTTGGAGCAGGCCCTGTTAGTGGAGATCTATCTCGCTGAGTAGCCATCAGCAGCGAGACCCACCGCAGGATGGCACAGAGCGGAGTCTTCCGCAGCTGGCAGTTGACAGACGACGTAGGGGTCCAAGCGGACCAGGCCGATAGGTGGGCGACCTCAGAACACGGGTTCGGCTATGTGGGGCACACGGCGTAGAGCCGGCCTTACGAGGAGTAGACAGTGTTATGCATGAGGTGGGCAAGGCCACATGGCTCGTGACTTCCTGACCCGCCATGCAGACGAGCAGCAGACAGTGGAGGGACCTCCCAGGCAGAGGCAGAGGTTCAATCGTGGCAGTCCACAGGGAGCAGGAGGACGAGGCAGAGGAGCTGTCCAAGCAGCGGGTGGTGTACGACACTTTGAGGCTCTACCACCACCACCCCCAGGAGGTCCACCCCGACCACAGGGAGCTGGCGGGCAGAGACAGGCTCAACTCCAGGCAGCAGAGGTTTATGACCACGGCGCACCCGAGATGATTCGAGGTACTATCTGTGTCTACTCCACCCCTGCTGCTTCTTATAGACATAGGTGCAAGTCATTCTTTTATTGTCGCTTCCCTTGTTCGGAGCTCGGAGATTCTGACGGAGCCGTTGGCTCGATCCTTGCGGCTAGAGACTCCTACAAGAGCAGACTCAATGATTAAGCACTAGTGCCGGCAGTGTGAGCTTACTCTAGGAGGCGAGAGCTTCGGCTGGGATCTTCTTGTAGCGGCGTCGAGGCCTTACGACGTCATCTTGGGTATGGATTGGTTATCTACATTCCATGCCCAAATCAATTGTATTAGGCGCAAGGTGCGGTGTGTCTGCACGGACGGGACCAGGTTCACCTTCACCGGAGATAAGGGAACCTTCGCAGCATAGGATGGACTCACATAGAGGAGAGGGCAGCCAATCACCCATCAGTTGGCTAGTCTCATCCTCGGAGCAGTTGACGTGTGGAGTCCAAGTTTTCCTGTAGTGGTGGATCAGTATGCGGACGTTTTTCCTGACGATGTTCTAGGACTACCTCCTCGCAGGGAGGTAGATTTCTATATATACATATACCACGAGACATCACCGATATCCAATCCAGCATATCTCATGGCTCCCGCCGAGATTCATGAGCTGCGGGTATAGCTGGAGGACTTACAGGGGAAAGGTTTCATCTGACCCAGTGTTTCTCCCTGGGCTTCTCCGATTCTGTTCGCCAAGAAGGAAGATGGGAGCTTGTGACTATGTGTCGACTATCGTCGCCTGAACCAGGTGACCATGAGGAACAAGTATATGCTTCCAAGGATTGAAGACCTCTTCGATCAGCTCAAGGGAGCACGATGGTTCTCAAAGATAGACCTCAGGTCAGGCTATCATCAGCTCCCAGTTCGGGATGAGGATGTGCAGAAGACGGACTTCAGGTGTTGGTATGGCCACTATGAGTTCTTGGTCATGCCCTTCGGCATGAACAACACTCCAGCAGTTTTCATGAGTCTCATGAATAGTATATTCCAGCCCTACCTCGATCGGTTTGTCGTAGTCTTCATTGACGACATACATATTTACTTGACGACCGAGGAGGAGCATTCCTACCACCTATGGATTGTACTGGATACACTCCGAGAGAACCAGCTTTATGTTAAGCTCTCGAAGTTCCAGTTATGGATTTGATATGTTCACTTCTTGGGGCATGTCATCTCAGAGGAGGGATTTGCAGTGGATCTCGCAAAGGTCGAGGCGGTACTTGCTTGGGAGCCACCCAGGAGTGTGACAGAGGTGCGGAGTTTCCTAGGTCTGGCTGGATACTATCGGAGGTTTGTGCCAGACTTCTCTAGAGTTGCATCACTGCTTACAGATTTGACCAAGAAGGGGAAACCCTTCATGTGGTCAGACAGATGTCAACATAGCTTCCAGAAGCTGAGGTGGAGATTGACCAGTGTGCCCATCTTGAGGCTACCAGAGGAGGGCGTAGGGTACGTAGTTTACTACAACTCATCAGGGACTAAGCTCGAGTGTGTCCTGATGCAGGAGCGAGTAGTGATCGCTTATGGTTCACGACAGTTGAGGAAGGATGAGAAGAACTACGCTACCCATGACCTGGAGTTAGTAGCAGTGGTCTTCGCCCTGAAGATGTGGTGACACTATCTGATGGGAGAGCGCTTTATAGTCTACTCTGACCACCAGAGTCTCAGGTAAATTTTCTCACAGAAGGACCTGAACCTGAGACAACGGCGATGGCTCGAGTTCCTCCAGGATTATGACTTTGAGATTTTCTATACTCCTGGGAAGGGGAATGTTGTGGCTAATGCTCTCAGCAGATCGGGAATTCAGCTACTTGGAGAGATGAAGGAGTAGTTAGCCTCTTTGCAGATATCCTTCATGGATAGTGATGGGGTAGCCTATCTTTAGTCCCTCACAGTCACTACTCCACTTCTTCAGCGGGTCATAGAGGCACTGCATGGAGACGTTGACTATGAGGCGCGACGTGCTCAGATATCCTCAGGGTTGGCACCTGATGGATTTTCTGAAGGTGGGGAGCACATCATCCTCTTCCGAGGACGTACCATGGTACCAGTTTCACTACAAGATGAGGTGTTGAGGGAGTTCCACACTTCCCCTCTAGCGGTACATCCTGGGGTAGTGAAGATGTACCAGGACCTCAGACAACGGTACCGGTGGCTGGGTATAAAGAAGGGTGTGGCAGAGTTCGTTTCTCGATGCCTCACTTGTCAGCAAGTGAAGGAAGAGCACCAAGTACCTACAAGCTTGGTACAGCCCTTAGAGGTCCCGGAGTGGAAGTGGGGTAGGATATCCATGGATTTCGTGATGGGGATTCCACGTACTTCCAGAGGACACGACACTGTCCGGGTGATCGTAGACCGACTTACCAAGTCGTCCCACTTCCTACCGATCAGAAAGCAGGGCCCAGTAGAGATCTTAGGACGCCTCTACATTCAGGAGATCGTATGGCTTCATGGTGTGTCATCGACTATCGTCTCCGATCGATATTCTCACTTTACTTCCCGACTTTAGAAGGGGTTGAAGGAGGCGTTTGGGACGCAGCTACGCCTGAGCACCGCCTTTCACCCACAGACGGATGGTCAGACGGAGAGGACCATTCAGACTCTCAGGGACATGCTTCGTTCATGTGTACTCGACTTTGGTCACACCTGGGAGGATCACCTACCCTTGGTGGAGTTTGCGTACAACAACATCTACCACCCCACCATCGGGATGGCACCATACAAGGCCTTGTACGGCCGACCTTGCAGATCACCTCTTTGCTGGAAAGACCCTGGGGAGTCAGCACTTGTAGGACCAGAGATGGTCTAGGACACGATGGAGAAGGTGCAGATCATCCAAGAGCGGATGAGGACTACTCAGAGCCGACAGAAGTCCTATGCTGACAGGAGACGGAGACCACTAGAGTTCTAGGATGGAGACCACGTTTTCTTATGGGTCTCACCTCGGCGTGGATTACGGAGATCTGGCTGGGGTGGCAAGTTATCTCCATGCTTCATCGGACCATTCCAGGTTCTCAGTAGGATAGGCAAGGTGGCTTATCACCTGGCCCTTCAACCTCAGTTGCACTGGGTGCACGACGTCTTCCACGTATCTCAACTGAGGAGATACGTGCATGACCTGACGCATATCATCGACTACGGGGAGCTGGACATCGATGACGGGGTGACTTTTTTGGAGGTCCCAGTGGAGATCAAGGATCGACAGGAGTGGGTCCTACATGGACGGTCGATACCTTTGGTACGCATTCGTTGGCAGCACAGGAACCTCCAGGAGAGCACATGCGAGCGGGAGGCTCAGATGCGTGATCAGTACTCTCATTTGTTTCCCTAGTTTATGTTGTAGCTTTACAGGGATGTAAATCCTTGAGGTGGGAGTAATGTAAAGACCTGGAAATTTCAAGGATTTTTTTTTTAAATACTTTGGAATTTTACGAGTCTGTGGCTTCTGACAGCGCTTGATTCCGAGGCCCGGTGTGCCCAGAATCAATTTTCGAAGTTTAGCTCGGGTACGTTTAGTGAACGAATGAGAAGGTTTTTATAACTTTTGAACCAGTGCTCAGAATTAAAATCCAAGGGAACCGATGAACTCGCAGTGCCAGTAATTGATTAAGGGGACACTTACCGTAGTTTCATTTGCAAAAGAGGAGAAGTTAATTTTTGCGGGTTTGTTTAAGAAATAAATAAAAATTATAGGAACAATTTTTATTACTAAAGGAGGTTACTCCCTCCCATGGGTAGTTAAGGGTGGGGCCCGCAGCCACTTAATTACCCAAGTGAGGAGGTTACAGAGGTGGGGCTCACACGAGCCCCACCATTTAATTTCCTCTTACCCCATTTATTACCCCACTGTTTCCTTGAATTTTCCTCCATTAATATCCCTTGTTTAATTATTGGGTAACTCCTCATATTGATTAATTAGGAACCTTACTTTTCCCCTTTTTAATTTAAACTGCCAACGCGTTTAATTATGGGGAACCTTCTCTCTCCCTTCTTTTGTCAACACATTTTAATTAGTACGGTGAATTAATTACGGGATAGTTTCTTTGTGTGTGAAATTAAATAATAGGAGGAACCTATTATTTAATTTTGGGAGAGCATCGTTGGAGAAGGAAAGAAGGTGGGAGAACTCTTGAGTTTTGTACGAAGAACACCGGCCTCCGATGAAGAACGATGAAGAACGCTGGTTCCTCAAAGATTGACAGCGCACCACCAATCTTCTTCTCCGTGAAAAGAGAGGAGACGCCACTTCCTCCTCGGCACACTCCGACGTCGCCTTCGTTTCCTTTCACCGCAACGCCATCTACCGCGATGTTGTCTACCACGACGCCGACGAATGCCTTCTTTATTGAGGTAGGGGCTTTTGTTTATATTTCTTTACGTGATTTATACCCTCGTCATGGCGTATAATTGTTGGGAGTTGTTTGAACCACTAACGCGGTGGGTGCGGACCAACGAACAAGTCTGAATCCACCTCTATTCTTTTCTTGATGCGCGGAACATTGGGCGACGATGAAACGGGACCGAAACGGCGTTTGAAGGCCGTCGCAGTGAAGAGCGGGTCCTGAGACGACCGCGGGCATAGACGGGAGCAAGAACGGACCACCAGAATGACTCCTGGGGCCTAAGGACATCTCTGGCGGCCGGAGGCGACGGCCGGCACCGGCCGGCCGCCCGGAGCCGACGGCACCCCGGCGCACCGCCGACAGGAGCCGCCGTGGCGACAGGGGATCGGATCCCGCGGCCGCGCAGGATCCGGAGGAGACGCGGCACTCGCTGCGTCTGCGGAGCGCAAAGTGAGGGGGGACTGTGTCCCCCCCTGCTCGGCCCGATGGCCGAGCCAGCACACCCCCCCTGCAGGGCCGGTCCGCGCCAAGCCGGGTCAGGCCACGCCCTACTTGGCCGGACACGGACCCGGGTCGGGTCGACTCAGGGGGGTTGGGCTGGGTCGGACCGGGCCCAGACCCCCCACTTTGGACCACTTTCGGTCTTTCGCCCATAACTTGTGCTACAGACCTCCGATAGACGCACCATAAATTGCGTATGAATCCTTGGATTGAGACAATTGTTTTGGTATATTACACTTGAGGTTTCGGCATGGTTTGGGTACGACCGGGTTGGTTCGAACTCAAAACAAACCGGGCCCTTGGAGCGGAAACGCTTATACCTCAAGGACCGGACATCCGATTGATGTGCCGTCAATTGTGTTGGGATCCTTTTGTTGGGACGGTCATTTTGGATTACTCCTCTTGAGGTTTGGATGCAGCTGGAGTATAGTCGGGTTGGTTTTAGCTTAAAAACCAACCGGGCCCCTGGAACGGAAAAGCCAATAACTCTCAGACCGGGCGTCCGATTGACGCACCGTCTGTCGCGTTGGGTTTCTTTTGACGAGACAAAACTTTGTGATACATCAACTCTAGACTTCGTGACAGTTGATGTATCTAATCTCTTTTTCTCGAGGAGAAGACCCTCCCAGAATCGATCATGCTGTGTGCAGAAACCCTAGAGCTGGCTGCGACTGCGATGACGACGACTATATTTGGATCCTCCGTGGGTTCGGTAGCGACGAAGACCATACTGGAATCCTCCGTGGGTTTAACGGAGATGACTACTATTCTTTTATCATGTGAGGGTCCAGCAGTATTGACCTCTGTACTTGTATCCTGTGTGGGTCCGACAGAGTAGCTGGTCTTGTATCCTGTGTGGGTCCGATAGCTTAGATGAATCTGTGGCTACATATGATCATCTCCATCGCCTTACAAAGTGTATACCTATGTGAGATGAGTCTTGTCTCTCAATAATTATCATTGATGTGGTTGACTTTCTTTTCCTGTGTGGATTGGGTTGTGCTTTCCTATGTGGACTGGGTTGTGCGTGGGCTCGGGAGCTGGAGCCGAACAGTAACAAATGACTTAGGTATATGTATGGGAATATACCTAAGTAGTGTTATTGATACTTCGTGATTGTATCTTTCCTTTGTGGTTTATCCTTTGTGGATTCTAATAGACCTTTAGGGGGTCTCGGGGTCCCTACTGAGTATCGTATACTCACCCCTACACGGGTTATGCCCGCACTACGTTGTGTTGCTTGCAGACAACGGATAGCACTGATCGCGGTGGAGGCTTGTGGAGCTGGATGGTACCCGGAGGTGGAACACTTGGCGGGATGTACATAGAGCAGACGGTCGGACCCGAGGAGCTGATGGGACCATCTGTACCCACCCTTCAGGTAGGGTTTCCGGAGGACGACTCGGTGCTGCTGTTTTACTTACTGCTGTTGTACTTTCCTTTCAGTTGTACTGTACTTTCAGTTGGGTTTGTATACTGACCCACTTACTTTTTTCAGCACTTACCTTGTACTCAGTTTTACTTAGTGCTTACTTCACTTGCGTACTCTATGGTGTTTGTTTACTATTTAAAGGCAATGCCTTTCCTTCTTTGGAATTTATGCCTTTGGTGATAGTCGCCAGCCCCTGGCCTATGGGAGGCGGGCTTGGGGTAGTCACGGCACGAGCCCCGAGGATGGGTCATGACAAAGGACATTTCTCCCATTTAACCTATATTTTCATATTTCACAATAATTCATCAGCATCATCCATGTGAAATCTATTATAGACATAAATTGTTCAACATCATTATTTAAAACCTGGGGAAATGAAACACAAGAAAGTGTGACCTTAGATCCTCAGTAAGGATAAACATAAGCATCAACAATTGAATTTCATCAATGAGTATAATATTTCATAAGTGTATGATGACATAATCAAAGTGCATGAGCGAATCATAAACGAACTCATATCCCTCAATACTTGGATCATAAATTATGAAAACATGGAAAATGAAATATACATCAGAATCAATAATCATGAGCCATGTGATATCAATATTGATCAAGAGAAACATTATAACCCCATATAAAGAATAAATAAAACATATTGCTATCTTGGAACATCATCTCATTGAAAACTTACAAAACCCTTACAGAAATCATATAGAACCATTAAAAATTGGAATAAACATATGGAAAACTTACAATATAATTATTACCAAATGAATTAGAGAGATATAATAATCTCACCCAGCACTATATGCTCCATCCCATGTTAATTAGTAATGGGATTTCCCGATGCAATCTGGGTCACCCTATGTTAAGCTATAACAAGATTTCCTGGTGCTATTTGGGTGCACCCATAATTTATAATGTACAATAACATAATAACTAGTAAATAAAATATAGAATACATTTCATAATAACTAATTGGAAACAACCATTATTCTTTTCAAAACATGATTAACCAATGGAAAGTAAATGGGTTTCACAATAATCTATTTGAAACATGGTTAACCCATCAAAATGAAGTGGGTTTTAAAAAAAATATCTTTGAAACATTATTAATACATGGAAAAGAAATGGGACCCAAAAAATATCTTTGAAACATTATTAACCCATGGAAAATAAATGTGTTCCAAAAAAATCTCTTTGAAGCATAATTAACCCATAGAAAATAAGCGGGTTCCATAAAAATCTCTTTAGGACATAATCAACTCGTAGAAAAGAAAAAGGTTTCATAACAATATCTTTAAAACAATAATAATCCATACAAAGAAATAATAAGGATGGTATTAATAAAAAATATCCCCAGTGTAGGATAAGTAATAATAATGTTTTTTTGACATTGATGAATGGAAATACCATTAAAATATCATTAAAACATTCATGAGAAAAATATCCTTTAAACATTCCAAAGTAACTCATACCACCATCAAACATTTAAATCATATGACCCATGAAATAATAACATTAAATTAGAGTTATAATATCATTATAATAATTATATTAATGACATATCATGTAAAAGGATAAGTATATACACCTCAAAAAAGAATATAGGTGCATAACACAACAAACATCTCAAAGAAGGAAAATTGTGACAAAAATCCATTACTGCTTTGGTAACTTTGAAACCATAAACCCCATGAAACAGATATCATAAAAAATATATTTAAAATAACATAAATTTAATTATGATAATAATAAAATACATTCATGGGAAGTATATACACCACACAAAATAATTAAGCAGTGAATATGACATTTATCTCACATATGTAAAAAGTGAGATGAAAATCCCTTACAACTGTGGTAACATCTGAATCAGAAACCAAAAAAGTAATAGTAATAAAATAAAACATTTAAATACCATTAATATAAAATAATTCATTACCTGATATATCAAAATTGAAGTAGATACACTAAAATAAAAAGTAAGTGGTGAATATGACATTTATCTCACATATGTAAAAAGTGAGATAAAAATCCCTTATAAAGATCGTATCATTTGAGTGAGAATAAATCAATGAAATAATTATGTGTGAAAAATTTAAACACAAAAAATAAAATTTTTAATACATTATAAAAAAAATTAGAGGTTATTTTACACAGATTCATGGTATAACATAACAAATGGCATAGAAGTTTAACCCAGTGAATAGAAATTGAGTTAAGAAATCACTTACCTTGAATATGATTTGTTATGATTGTACTATATCTTACTAGATAATAAAATTATGTTAACTATTTAATTTAATTATAACCTTTTAAAAGTTTATTTTTACTTTTATTTCACTTATAAATAAGTTAAATACAATTACTTAATCAATAATTTTTAAGTCGGATGTTTTGACTATATTCGGATTATGTGCCAAAATTGACTTTGGTAGGTCAACTATGGTCAAAGGGGTCATTATTTAAACATATATATAATAATAATAATGAAATAAATATCATATTTATATATAAATTATACTTTTGAAACCAATTAAGAAATACAGTTATGATAAATAAACCAATGTTACGATCATGGAGATGGTAGGACGTACGTACACATGAGTAATATTCCAATTTTTCAATATTCATTATATAAAGTGGTATGTAACATTTATATTTACATAATTATAATTATAACATAAATACCATAAAATTTATTAATATTTACTTATATATATAATTCTTGTGATATAAAAGGAATCACATCGCTTTGAGGAGGTGGTAGTCTACACATCCACGAATGATGTTATCACTTTTTAAGTGTGTGAAAAAGTAATAAAGAAATTTATATATTATATTTACATACATATAATTATTTCATTAATATCATATATATTTTATGAATGTCATGTATTTTAATTAATCTTATTTTTAATACATTCCTTGTAAAGTGTGAATGTATCACATCGCATTGCGGAGGCGGTTGTCCACACGTCCATAAACAATGTTATCATATTCCCACAAAATGGAAAGTGTGATTTTATGTGTTATATAACAATTAAAAAAGAATTAATACATAAAAAATATCATATATATCACATAAAAATATTATTTCCATCATAATTCCCAACCATGATAGGTGGTGAATTAAAAATGAATGACATTGTTTCGCAAGGCGATAGTCCACCGTACACACGAACGTTGATTTCATCACCCATTTGATGGAATTGTATGTATGTGTAGGTAGAAAACTTAACATAAAAAAATATAAGTATATTTAAGATGATGATTTTTTATATAATCATGATATAAATATAAATTAAGGTATAGGATAATGAAACAAAATAAAAATGCATGTTGATGAACGTTGCCTCTTCTTCGGGTAACTCGTTTTGGTTTGTACCAAAGGACTTCCTTGGTTATATTTATACCCAAAGTGAGGCTTCTAAAATGAGTTTATGAATTTTGGGAGATTATTTGGTCATGTTTTGAATGAGAGAAACCAATTTAGAGTTTTGAAAAAATGAAGGGGGTTGAGTTCCTTTTTATAAGTAGGGGAAAGGACACGGTTGGCATTTTTGAAAAGAACTGTGTGATCCCCATGTTTTTTCCAAAAAAAAAAGAGGCTTATATAGGACAAAAAATAATATCCATTAAGTTTTGAGGTCGAAATATGGCCATAAAATTTTTTTTTACAAGTTTAGTTTCATTTTTACACCTTATGTTTTAACTTTATTCATTAAGTAATTTCATTTTTACCTCAATCGCTATAATTAATTTTCATTACTTTCACTAATGATTTTGGTCAAAAACTAATTTGACCTTACTATACAATATAAATTATGATGATTAAAAATAATGAATCAATATTTTCAAATTAAAAACACAAAAGTTTCCAAAATTAATTTAAAATTTATCCAACGAATGGGATGACACGACAAGTTTTTAAAGTAAAAAAAAATCAAAAGTTTGAAATATTTTTATATCCAATTTCAAGGTAAAATTGATTAAAATGACCTAAATTGTCTTTTTTATGTATAAATTAATCAATTATACTTAAAAAATATTTCAAAATATAATTTAACTCTATAAATAAATTAGAAAAAAATAATTTTTCAATTAAAATTCAATATTATTCACCATTCATTAATATATGAAAGTTCTTAGAAAAATACAAAAAAAATCACCCAAAGTAAATTTTGATATTACTATTTTAAAATATCAGTTTATTTGTTAAAATAAATTTTATAAAAGTTTCAAAATTTAGTTTTAAAACAAGTCTTCCATTAAAAGGCAGCAAAACTGCCTTTTAGAAAAATACGCCCTTTTAATAATTAAAATTGGGTTTGTTTTTATTTTATGCCTATAAAAATTATCGGATGAATAAAAAAATTTATTGAATATATACATATAAATTTCATTAATATAATTCAATAATAAGTATTAATTTTATTTATTAAGTTAAAACTCCATCCTGGTCATAAAAATAGTTTTTCATAAAAAAACTCTTTATATTCAATTGGTTTTTATATTCATTTATAATTAATTTGTAACCAAATAATTCATTATATAAAAATGTTTAAACCATATATTAATAATTTATTTAATAATATTCATTACATCTATTCCAAAATCTAGGTGATAAATATCATGTTAAATAATATTATTATATTGTTGTTCCGTAAAACTCAATCTTCTGTGCAACACACGTTATCGGAGAGACTCGATGTTGCGTGCAATGAAACATAAAATTTGTGTTTAATATAATGAAAGATAAAATTTTAATTTTGTATAAAACAAGCTATAAAATAATTTAAATTGATTTGAAATAATATATTTCATAAAATTTTGTGATGTTACACTCTCTTTCAAGGGGTTTTGATTAAAATGTTACTCAAGTCGCAAGTATTCTGTGCCTCAAACATTAATTCCTTGAGAAATGTATATGTTATGAACCATGATTAATATTTAATGGTTTATTAATAGAACATGGATGTACTTTTCTTATATATTTTTTTTATTCGTGTAAAATACTATGCTAAATTAGTTCTTGTTTATCCAATGTCATTTACTCAATTATTACCTCAGTTTTAAAGCATTTTGGTGACTCAATTTTCATTAATTGAGTTATGATCATCCCCTTAGACATAAAATTTGGTCACATTATATCAATTTATTATTTTATTTGGTATTCTATTTTTTATATGAATTTACATTTCTACCACATAATACACCTTTTTGAGATATTTCTTACTTCATGGAGTATGATTCTCGTAACGGGTATTGATAAATCAAGTTTCCTTTTCATGAGTTATATTTTTTTGTCATTAACTTCTTTATTCCATGCTTATATTATCCCAAAAAAATATTTTATTGTATTCAAATTTCACTATATATATTGGTAAAAAATGTTTTGATATGAAATAATGTTTTGTTACTCTTTTTACAATGTGATTTTTTAATAAAGGTATTTTTCAAAATATTAAAATGTATTTTCCTTTAACTTTAATATGTTTTTTATTCCTCACCAAATTTCTCTAAAATAAAACTTATGTATTTTAAAGGACCTATTATAGAATATTATTTTTAAAAGTAATGGTTTTAAAATAGATTTTAAGTTTCACTTATTTACTATAATATATATTTATAATTTTTTAGAATGAACCCAAGGTATAAAACTATTAGATTTCTTGATCCCTTCTTATGTGATATCATTCAAAGCATTCGTTTTTAAGGATATTTTTCATCTATTTAAAAATCCTTATTTTTTTACTCTATTATAATGATGATATGTTAATTCTAAACCATCCACCTTATTTCTATAGATGGATTATAAAATTTTCCTTTCTATCAAAAGAATGAAAAATCACTACCTCGGTCTTTTTTAACCATCCAACTTCTTTCTCGGGATGGGTTATGATCATGTTATCCCATTTATTAAAATGTGAAAAGTATTGGAATTATATATATTATTATTCAAATATAAATGATTATTGTAAAGTTTTTTATTTATTGTTTAACCATCCGCCTTATTTATTCATATGGGTTGTGATCATGTTATCCATTTTATTGACATCGGGAAAGGTATTGGAATTTTTTATGTTTTATTCTAATATGGATTATTATTGGCATATTGACTATGAATTTTTTATTAATTTTCATATATGATTAATGAATTGGACTTAAATAAGTAATTTATGGTCCCCAACATTATATATCCCCTCGATGCATCGGTATGTCTCATAAGACAACTATGTTTGGGTATTTTGGTGTATGCCTACCCAGAACAAGATATTTTCTCGATGGTAATATCATGATGTCTAAGATCATGATGTATTTGTTTATGGTATGGAATTAGATGTCTAGAATTATGAATTTCATAAATAAGTAACTATCTATTTTTATCCATGTGATCTATTATTTTCATTTCTATCCATAGATATATTATGCTCTCATTTTCAGTTGATAGTGGCATTATGATGATTACTTATTCATTCCATAATATTTATTACATGATTATCTCAATTGTATGTTTTTCCTTATCGAGTGTTTGAGCTCAACCCTTCTTATATTTCCATTTACATAGGTTATGAATAAAAGTATTACACATGATATATCTATCAAGATATCTTGTGTGTTTAATTTGTATGATATGTTAAATACTTATTATGGATTAAGTAGTTTCTTATATAGTAAAAGGAAAATTTCCTTTATTTGAAAAAAAGATATGGGTTTTTTTGTTTTATTTTTTTATTTCTTAATTTTATAAATCTCTAAACCTAAAAAGTATTGGGAATGTATGTAATGAATTTTTTTATTTATATCATGTAATTATGGGATAATTATGTCTAAGAATCTATAGTTGGTATCAAATAAATTATGTAATGTATGTGTTAATGGAACTGAATCTGGGATTATGGTTTTTTGGTGTGAAAGTTTAGGTATGATAACAATACTTTCCAATTGTTATATCAATTAAGTTATTTCTAACTTGAAGGGAAAATGTGTTGAGATGTAAAGGGGGAGATACATTCATATACTTGAATGTTTTTAATGTGTTTTTTGAAGATGAGTGTAGGTGTTTATTTATAAAACTGATTGAACAACCCCTAGAAATAGATATATGATATTGTTTCACATAATGAACAATTTATAGATATCTTTGATATTTAGTATAATCACTTGGGTTTTCTATACTGAGTTATCTTAAGTATATTTACAGTTGATTAATTTATGGAACATTTTTTAAGTAAAGTGTGATTTCATCCCTATATCAAGTGTTGGATAAAACTATATGTCTCAATAAGGGGAGAATAAATAAAATAAGATGTTTTTTTAAGTCATTCTTGAAGATTTAGATAAGAATACTTTCCCATATATTGTTACCTTTGCATTTATTCTCAATAGGGGGAGAAATAATATTGACATTGAGGTATTATGTGGTATTGATAAAAATTGCAAAAGGGGAGATTTAAGAGACTAATGGAATCATGAAATTGTACTTATTATTAGTAAGTACATATTACATTGTTAAGTAAAGCTATCAATATGTATTGGGTGTTAAAGACAAGCCCAATGATTGAAGATGATTGAGATGAAAATATTTAAATATGTGGTGGGTGTTGAATTACCGATGATTAAATATGATTTAGATACATCTTGGACTATTTATTGGATCACTTGTAAAAATATTTCTTCCATTGAAACACTTTTGATAATATACTTATATATTGGAAAAGAAGTTTATTTGAGTTTTTTCCATTATAAATGAATAGAAAAAAGAAGAAGTTGATTTTCCTTCTTGAAGTTTCTTATACAAAAAGATTATAGGTGGAATCTTTTACATGTAATTATTGTTGAGATGGAATTCATATGAATTAATGATAAGTGTTATAGTTTTTGAGTGTATTGTATACAATAGGTTTCAAGTAATTTGGTAAATTTTGACTTCTAGAGGAAAGTGAAGTTGGCATGAAGAAATATAAAGTTGGATGGAAGGGTGTGAAACCATCCATATATTATTAAGAATTAAAACTACTAAAACTAGTGTAGAATATTTATTAGATAAATTTTGAGGAAGTTTTATTTTGAATCTAGAAGGGGTGAGGTGGTGACATTTTCTTGGAACTCAAAGAATAGTTTATATGTTGTAATAAGACTTCATAATTAAGTTGAAGAGTTTTAGAAATATTATGATATTTTACAAAGTTACTTAAATTGGTTTGAGTTGATTTAAAAGTGGTTAAATATGATTTTAAGTGATTTTAAGTAATTATAAAAGTTATTGACTTTTTGAGAAATCATAAAAGGCATGGAAAACATGATATATATTTTTATTTATTAAATCAGAAAATTGGAAAATGATTGAGCGAATATCCTTGTATATGTGAGATATTATCCAAAGTTTTAAGATAAGAAATTTGTTTAGGAAATGAATTTGTATGAAATTTTACATGAATAATGTATTTAAATTCATGCATAATATATTTTCCAAATAAATAAAGGATTTGGAAAAGGATTTGAGCACAAGAGGATGCATAATTTTTTTTATTTCATAAGTTGTTATGGTAATGCATGATATATTTTATATATTGAATAAGTTTTTGTTTATTCTTACCTATAAAAATTAATAAGATTCATATCATAGGTGTCTTTTCAAACAATATTTGATCTTGAATTAATGTACTAGTAGTAAGACTCAGGTTGTCTCTAGAGAGAAGAGTGTTTTCAATGTTTTTTCTCTTAAATTTAATAGGTTTAGTAGGTTGAAGAAAATAACTATTTGTGAGATATGAGCAGAGAAAAATATATTTTTAAATCAGTTTAAAGAGATATTTTTCTAACCTCAAATATCCCCTTTCTTACTTTTTAAATCATTATTCTATTTTAACTCTCATATTCATTCACTAATCTGTTGAGACCTCACTGATCACCCTTACTAATTTTGTATTAATTATAGAAATTAAATAATCATTGTATTCCCTAATCTTACCTAGCCTAGTGATTGAATATCTATAATCACCCCTAGATCAACCCACTATTCAATATAATTAATAATGGAGAATATCCAAGTGTATTTTTTGTGAAAACCATAATGAGAGAAAAATAATTTAAATTCATAGAGTTGTCATAGGAAATACAAGAAATTACATTTATTTAAACATATTCACCACACCTTAACATAAATACACAATCTAGAGAAGAAGGAAATCATAGGTTCATTCCTTTCTATAATTATCATGACTGCTCTATGAATTTAATCCCACTTTTCTTTAATTTAATTAAAAGTTCTGGTTCCAAGAGTAAAATAAATTGGATTTTAGTGGAATTAAAAATCTATCAAAGGAAACTTTCAATTGATATTCTCTCCTAGGTTCCTTGTACCAAAGATCTATTTTCTACTTCATTGATACAACTTAAATGAAATTATTATAAGTCAATTTACCCCATTCTAATATGGGATCAATATTCCCCTCACCTAAATCCATTCATTTTTTATAATCATGAACTTATTGACTTTTTCCAAACCATGTATGTGAAAATAAATTATTTAATTTACAAATGGATTTTATTACTCACACACCAGAGCCTAACTACCTCAAACATTTATATGGGTTCCCAATTTCCAATTTTACACTTGTTTAAAATGACTTATATGAATGGTTTTTTAGTTTGATCTATGAGGTGTTACTTTTTCTCAAAGGCTAGGTTACCAAGTTTCAAGTTCAAAGAGTTAGTTTTCTCATGCCATAATTAGAATTCCACAAAATTATATTTTATCCCACTATTTTTCTTTGTTTTAAATAAAAAACATCCAGGAAAATAGTGGAATAAATAACTAATAAATCATCTAATATCAACAATATTCGAACCAATTAAACTCATCCATACTAGAATGGTACATATTATAGGAAAGTAAACATTTGAGCTCACGTTTTCCTATCTAAAAACACTCCAAAAATCTAAAAATAGAGGGAAAATATGTATAATATAAAGCACTGATTCTGTAAAATAGAATTTTGATTACTTGGAATCATTTTAGTTTAGTAAAAAAGAAGATATAAACATATAAATAAAAGAATAAAAAGTTATTTAAATCTTAAGTTACTTTTCTCTCTCCCCCAAACTTATGTTAGAGACACTCCATTTAATTACAAAAAAAGTATAAGGAATACCATACTAAATAAGTTAGTATCTAGACCAATGTGAAGGAAAGATCAAAACTGGGGTTCCTTTATTCAAAAGTTGCAGGGAGGAGTTTTAACTCCTCCACTATTTCCTTCAAAAAATATACATGATATTGACTTTTTTGTTTTATATTCTATTTAAAGGGTTATTTTTATTTAACTCCTTGATTTATACTAAACTAAATGAAAATTAATTAGTGAATATGAATAGTTCAATCTACTTGAAATAAAGTGTACCAGGAATAGGCTTCATCCTTGTAGAGAATACCTAAACTTTATCACCAAATTGAAAGTCACTTTTCTGGATAATTATATCATGTAAAGGTCTAGATTTCTCTTTGTACAGTAGGTTATTCTCATATGAATCCCTCCTAAACTCTTTTTGGTTCTATAATTTATATCTTCCTTTTCTCTCAAACCTTTCTAAACTCTAGATTCTCTATTTTCAAAACCTATTATGATTTGTGTTATAAATTAATAAGGAAGTGAAAATTCTATCCATAAACAATTCTATTAAGTAATATACCTAGGGATTTTTAAGGTAGTTATGTAATACCTAAAGTTAATCTTCTAGATTCTTATTCTAATCCTTCTCTATGGGTTTCACTATTTTCTCTAATATTATCTTAATATCCCTATTTTATACCTAATCCTACCCATTTTTCTAGGAAATATAGGAAGGTTAGGTTTTGGGGTGAACTCCATAACTTTTCTTGAGAGGTTCCATGATCTTGTTATAGAAGTGTGTATCTTGTCCACTGATTATAGCTCAATGCACTCTAAAACTACAAAAAATAATTAATCATTGAAACACAATCACAAATTTGGAATCATTTGTTTGAGATGATTTTTTCTCAATCCATTTGTAAACATAATATACTACTAATAAGTATAGTATATCCAAAAGAGATAATAAATGGGCCCATTAAATATAATCCCAAAACGTAAAATAAATTGAAAATTTATAATGTTTGGTAGGTAATTTTCTGTATTTTAGATACTCTTACAATAAATTGATAGTTTGTACATGCTTTAAAAAATCCTGCTAGTCTTTAAAAATTGCGGCCCATAAAAATTCATCTTAAAAAAATTATTAGTTATTCTTTGAGGTCCAAAATGGACTCCACAAACTAGTTTATGGAAAAATGAAAGTATAAACTTAACCTCTTCTTCAGGGATAGTCCTTCTAATCACTTAGTCGCTAAAAGTATTCCAAAAATAAGGATCCTCACAAACATAATATTTTGATTCAAATTTCAATTTTAAAGTTCGATTTTTAGTAAAGGTTGGTACCTTTTAGGTGATAAAAAATTCACTAAGTCAATATACCAGGGCACTTAGGTGACTTTGTATAGCTACTCACAAGTGAGGGAATTATTTAAGTCTATCTATGTGGGTGTTTTTACCTCATAAATGTGGAACAATCTACTATTTTAGTTTGTGACCATATTTTCACAACCCTTATTATCCTTTATCTCTAAATCTAATTCTTGTTACATCATTCATCTTACTAACCATTTATTTTCTTAAGATTTATTAATTAAATACCTAAGTTTTATAATATCAAAATAAAAAGATTCTATACTTCCTAAAAAATATGACCAAAATTTTTCTAATGAAATAATAATTGACAAAATTTCATTTTATTTGTTGTGTAGTTTATTTGGTTTGTGTATAAGGTTTTTAATTGTATATTGTCACATGTGAGTGGATATCAAACTTATAGGATTACACAACTCCCATGCATTTATTTAAAGCATCATATAGTATTTCAAAAGGGGTGTTCTAATCAGGTGGAAAATTTATAGGGGTTGTGGTCAAGATCTCTTTAAGTTTTTCAAAATCATCCTTATATGAATCATTAAACAAAAAATAAGTTTCCTTTTTTAGTAAGTTAGTTAAGGTTAAATCAATTTTACTAAAATATTTAATAAACCTCTTATAAAATCTTGCATGATCTAATGTGTCTAAATTTTATTATCCCATAAATAGGTACTTAGAGTGATATTATCATAATTAGGGTGGGTGAATTAGGGTATGAAAATTATTATCACATTAAAACACTTTTTCATTTAACTCTCACTTCCCTAAATGGATCTTGAACTCTCAACCTTGAGGGTCATTTTTTATGTTTCTTTTCTTAAACGTCGGTCCGATTTGATCACTTGACCAACCCTTTGTTATCAAATATTTTTTATGATTTCTTTTACCCTATTTTGGTGTTTATGCATAATATAAATAGGTACATGATAATTTAATTATTACACCATCACCATACTATGTCCATGGAATATGCATCGGTGATGTGTCATAAACCAAAATACACTATATGCACTGAACAATAGTGGGGTTTGAGCTAGGTCAATGCTCGACCGAGCTCACTACCCTGTAATGTCTTGACTTGACTAACTATCTCCCAAGTCTCGCTGCCCTTATGTTGGCTCATTTTCATCTTCCTTTACCTTTGATCACTACTCTGAGGTAGGATATCTACATAGTTTATGGATATATAGGTCCCTTCACCAGTATCACTTGTATGGTTTGCATCCTTCATGTGTATATTGATTCTCTATTGAAGTCCTCTACTACACTTTCACAGAAATTATGTGAACTCATACTCTTTTTACTATCTTACAAAAATTCCTTCCTATTATTTCCATTGATATCCAATGATTTCAAAGTCCTTATTTCTTTCAGCCTATCACTTGGAACTCCTCTTCTGAATCTTTGACTTTAGATATGGAATGTACTCAGGCTTCACTTTTTCATTACCTACTTGCAATCAATATCCCCTCTTGAAATAGGGAGATCATGTGCCCAAAAAATGGAAACCTATTATCATCATTATGGGATATAAAAACTAACCATAACACCCCATAATTTTCCACCATCATTTCCATAACCACAGTCAACATAACTTTTTCATTTCCCTATTTCTCTCTTATTTATAGCATAAATTAATTCTCAATTAATTCACCTTATAAATACTGTAAAACTTCCTTTGAATCATACTTTAATCATGATCTAAATTTGGGTTCCATGATTATTAAACCAATTGAGAATTATTCATTCATAATTTGAGTCAAACCCTTCTATTTTAGTAAATATCATGCTAACATTCCAACCAACGCTGCTTAGTTATTGACACCATGGTGTGGTCTTTAAATTTCTAGGATAACATGCCCTTTATTATGTCTAGTTCTATGACCTACTAGTCTTGTTTCCTTCTCTTATAGAATGTGAACTTCAACTTCCATTATCTGAAAAAAAACACCTCACTATGACCACCACCATGACCATAATGGTCCTTTATGTGGCTCATTGGTAGACTTTAGAGACAACACATCCATTACCATGGAATAGTCTATATACCTTAGCTATGTTGACCACCTCAAGCATGAAGTCTTTAATGAAGTACAAATATAAACCATGAAAACTCCTCTACATCATGATATAAAAACTCTACCCATGTTGCATTCACCAAAACTTGTTCCGTAGTATAGTCAACCCAAGCTTCATCATGTTACATAGGTGCTCTAGAATTTCACAATGAAGACCGCCAGGGCATGGTCTGTTCTAGCATACCCATGTTGGGTATCTCTTTCACAGGCATTAACATCACTTCATTATGGTCATACCTACCATCTTATACCCGCTAACTATGGAATTTTGTTTCCTATGTTGGGAAAAATAAAATTAACATGACAAAATACCTTATCCTAAGGCATATTCCTCCTCAGAATTTCTCCAGGATGTCTTCAACACTTCTTTGGATTTTCTCTTAACCATGTTGGAACCTTGTATAATTCCTTATTACTTGTGTATTTTCTTCTGAATTCATTCTCTTTGTGTGGATAACGAACCCATCATAATAACTTTAAATATACCTTATCAAAAAATCTAACATTAATAATTAAATATCATTGATAATAATCTTCCCCAAATCACTGTGATCATATTCTTTCTTATCATCAAGATTATCTTCCTTATTTTCAATAAATATAAAAAAACCTTTTGGATTACTAAAAATCTATTCCTTTGTGTTTTGTTGAAAATATCCAACACTTATAATTCAAATAATTCTTAATAACCCTTATTGGAAATGAAATACAAAAGGAACTTACTCTTCCATAAAAAGTGGGGTTCTTTGAACCTCGGAATCCCCCTTTGAATAGGAAAATATCTTTTCATCTTTAAACTTTTCTCCCCATTTGTGTGTTGGAAGAAACTCCAATAATGATTGGATCCCCATTTTATCTTCAAATTTAAAGAGGGATTACTCATGGTATTCAAATCCTTCTATGAGGATAGGTAATACTTACTTATCTTATGTGATCTTACCTTTGTCTTAATCCTTTGGAATCAATCACCTATAAATTATCCAAAACTTTTGAAACCAAATAGAAACAATTTTTGGTTGGAATGAACAACTCCAGAATCTCACTTTCCAAGATAGTTTTGCCTTCTAAAGTGATTAAATGAGTGAATTTACCACTTGGAACTTGGGGTGTCAACAAATCCTCTAATCTAATTATGCCTAATCTCAGTTTAGGAAAAAATATTTTTTATAGACTACAAAAAGTTTATCCATTTCACTCATGAATACCAATGAAAAACTCATATAAATTTTGAATTTTTAACTTCTCAATATAACTTGTGATCTCCATCATAATTTTACACCAAACAATTAATGTAAAAAAAATAAAGTGCATTATGTGAGGATCATATCATTTGTTAAAATCGATTCCAATTGTGAAATACACATTGATACCAATTGAATCTTATTCACTTTCAATTATTCATAATCATATTCAAACTCTATATGAGTTTAAACAGCCTTTTAATCATATTCACAACCCACCCCCATAAAATTTTAGCTATTGGTGCTAATTTTTTATGTTCAAATTGGGTACATTACTAGATTTATTTTTTATTAGATCTTATTTTAGCTCCATAACATGTGAATTTCTAGCGCACTCACTGTAATATCCCAAGTAATTATAAAATAATAAATTTCTATATCTATTAATATTTATGAATTATATATTGATTTTACTTAAAATATTATTCTATTTATGATATCATACTCAACACGCAACAACACATTTCTCCAAAATCTTATGTTGCACACAAGACTGAGTTATACCGAAAAATAATACATTATTAGTATTATTATTTTAAATGGTTATTATCCCCTAGTTGTTGTATTGGAAGGAATGAAAATAACTAAATATATTATGTTTACACATGTTGATTAAATGTTTTTACTTTCATATAATATATTTTATAGGCTTAAAATGAGAATAAATCCAGTTTTAAGAATAAAATACTTTAATATTTTTAAAAGGTGGTTTACAACCTTTTGATGGAGAACCCTTTTTAAATCAAGTTTATATCACCTTTATATGTTCTATTTTTCAAAAAAAAAATTATTATTTATAATAGGGACATCATAATTTACTTTTTTTGAGTTTTCTTATTTTTATGATAAAATTCATTTTTTAATGAATAATGAAAAATACTGCATTTTAATTCAAAACATACTTTTCGTCTAATTTATTTATATAGTTAGGTTATCCTTTTAATTGGTTTTAAAGTGTAATTGGACTATTTTTTTATCATTTAGTCCAATTTTGGTCATTATAATTAGTTTCACATTGAAATTTTATATAAACGCATGTCAATATTTTGATGGTTTTTACTGATAAAAAAAACTCATTTTCTCGTTTTTGACAACGGAGATTAATTTTACATTAATTACTGCAAATTTTGTATTTTGAATTTGTAAAAATGTATTATATATTTATAATCATAAGTTATAAATTATGTAAATAGGTCTCTATTATTTTTATACATTATGAATAATAACTTTAGTAATTATTTTTATTTACCACGGTTAAAGGGTAAATCAGGTAAATAAGGGTAAAAAATATTATAAAAATATAAAACTACCATAAAACTTGTCCT
Source organism: Viscum album (assembly GCA_963277665.1). Lineage (NCBI taxonomy): Eukaryota > Viridiplantae > Streptophyta > Magnoliopsida > Santalales > Viscaceae > Viscum > Viscum album. The sequence continues at coordinate 1,220,438,903 of OY728147.1, forward strand.
AATCCTATTTTATGACATATGGATGAATAATAAAACCCTTGGGATTAAAATTTGTCCTTTGTAAGGAACTTGGATGTGATTATGACACTTATAACTTTTAATTTAAAGTAAAAAAATATGTTATAAACATATGTCTTCTTACTAAAACAATTTTAATATGGGTTTATATAAGTGATATATTAGACTAAAAATATTAATTATAAATATAAAAATATTTCATACATCGTTGTATTTTATTTATAATTTTTATATATTAAATAATTAAATTTATTTATGATACAATGATGATGCAGTGATTGATTTATTAATTAAGGAACCAAATAAATGATATTATAAATATTAAAATAAATATTATTTGAAATAATTTATTTCATAAAAAAAAATTTAGGTGAATATGACATGTTATAATACTATTAAATGGTTTTGTTCAAAGTTATCTCTCTATTTAGATTTTATTTAAATTTAATAAAATGAATTGTGTAAAAATTGACATAATGATGTTTTATAAAAATAGTAATTTATTAAATTATTTTAAAATCATAAAAATATTTTAAAATCAAAAAGTGACTATGATAAGCTATAAAATTTTATTATGTTTCAAATTATGAGAAATTATTCTCATATAAGTAAAATTAACATCCTCTTAATAATTAAAATGATGTTACCACTTTTAAAATTAAAAGAAAATAATTAAGGGTAAACCAAAAAAGATAAGATTTAAAATAAAATAAATACATATCTAAAAATTATTGGAGGAGAGGATTTAGAAATATCCTCATCTTATATTCAATAATTTTAAATTTTGAATCTTTTCGATTAAAAAAATAATTTATATTAATTTAATATTTTAAGAATTTCCAAGGGTGCTCTCCCCTCTCCTATAAAAAAGTACCCTATATTATCTAATAATCACACTTAAAAATAATTTTTTTAGTCCCATATCTTCCAAAACCACTTCCTATAATACCTCCCCACATTCTTGAGGCCTTATTTTAGGCATAACACCCTTCTTATAGGTGTTAAGGCGTTCTTCAAAGGTGATCAATTGAAGAAGAGGTATCATTTTTTTAAGAGTTTCTATTTTATTTCTTCTTCCACTTCCTTTAAATATTATTCATCCAAGATAAAATAATAACTACAGTATCCTTAATATACTAAGATTTTATTATGTTAATATCATCCCCTAAATCCATCTCTACTTCTATTAAATGGGAAAGGAATTTATCATTTGTGCGTATTTGTGAATTATCACCTCTACGAACTGATTTAGTTTGTTTTCCATTATCATCTACCAAGATCCATTATATTGATAGAATTAATATTCATATTTTATATTCATGATATATTTATTATTTTAAAATAATAATATTTCAATTATGTTCTTACCTTCCATGCACATAAAAACAATAACATCGTTCATGCGTATGTGTGAACTATCACCTCCACGAAGCGATTGGAATCATTTTTATTCACCACATCACTTGTATGATATATATATATATAATTATATTTAAATTATTATTATGATTCTGATAATATTATTATCATTCTGTAAATATAAAATAATAATTACCTTATTTCTATAATGATTAATAAAAAATGAAAACTTTACTCATGCATACGTATGTCCTACCATCTCCATAAATATAATGTTGTTCAATTTTCATAACCATAAATAATGGTTTGATTTAAAAAGTGTGATTAATTTATAAAATTTATGATTATTTCATTAATACTATTCTTGAGATTATGTAATTATGACCACATGGACTAGTGACATCAAAACCATGTTCTTTTTTGACTCAGGTACCAAATATCGACAAAACATCTGATATGAAGATAAATAATTATATAAATTTTATAACATGGTAATAAGTGATATAAAAGAAAAAATAAAATTTAAAAATGTTATTAAGAAATTATAAATTAATCTAAGTCTATTATTTAGGAATATAAAGATTTTACGTGACGATTCGGAATCACGGTAAGGGACTTCGTCTCAATCTCTTTTCATTGGGGCATATTTTGATGTTATACACCACCTTATTTTATACGATGTATAATCAACCCATTTGAATTTTAATTTCATTAAATTGTTTTCAAAAGGAATATTTTTTATACAAATAATTTTACTAAATGACAAAAGGAATTTTTTTTAACATATGCGGTGATAACGACCTTTCTATCGTCATGACCATTATTTGGTATTTGGCTTCCTCTACAAGCTGTAATATTTTTAAAAGAAAATTAAATACCATATTCCCTTTTTAGGTATTTTGGTAATGAAAATGGTTTTGAGAATGAATTGATTATATATTGAAATGATATCTTATTATTACAATGTAGAAATGTTATTTTTCATTTATGTATAGTTTATGTGTTATGATTATGTTATGGTTCATGGGTATTGCATATGTATACAGGTGGTTCCGTGATAAACCGAGGGTAGGTGAGCCCATGATAGCTCTCTAATGTATTGGGTAATGAGACAGAGTTAAATAATAAAGTTTCTCCTAATATATTTACTGAATATACTATGATGGGTATTTCTAATGTAACCATGAAGGTTAGTCCCTATGTAGCTATGAAAGCTAAAATGTAAGTTTGATATGGATGCTACAAGGTACCTTTATGATTTATGATTTCTATGAAGTTTTTCAAGATTCTTATGATTTCATGGGTTTATAAATATTTAGGGACTAACATTTTCTTACCTTATTTTATATCCCTTACTAAGTTTTTTGTGCCCATCCCATGTTTTTAAAATGTTTTCACAGGGTATAAGGATGGGTAAGAGAAAGGAAGAATTTGAGAATATTTTTATCAAGAAAAATAAATAATGTTTACTTTTAAATAATTTATATTGTGTAAGAAATAGATATTGTTGTATTGGTATCAACTTTATATAAATTTGAGTTATTATTTATTAGTTATGTCCTAATTCTCTAAAACTCTAAACCTGAAAAGATCCTCAACGATAATTATTGAATTAACTCAAGATTATGCAATGTTTAAGGCGGGGGCCTTATAGTTAGTATCAGAGGTTAGTTTAGATAAATTTAGTGGTTAGGATATTGTTAATAGAATATCCATAAATTATTTTTACTTTCTGGTGAAATTGAAATGATATATCATTTGAAGATTACCATGTTGATTTATCTAAGATATGTTTGTTTATAATGGTTTTCTAGAGAGGAAATAGGGCAGCTATGTTGGGAAGACATCAAGAGGAAAATAACCTTCCAAATCAATAACTTGATATGGTCTAAATTGGAACTGAACAGATTATTTCAGTGATGGCATGGTTTAATTAGGCTATAAATAGTGTTGGTATACATGCATGAGATCAGAAAGATCAACCATATAGGAACATGTTAGTAGTGGAACATCTAATGAGGCAACATCCTCTATCATTTATAGGATCATCTGACTCTATGATAGCTAAAGTGTGGATTAAATCACTGGAAAATATTTTCAATGTCATGGGGTGTTCATAAAATTAAAAGTTTAGTCTTGTTTTTTATCATTTTTAAGGTGAATCTGATCAATGGTGGTCTATATTTAAGAATATTGAGGATAGTGTGGATATTGATGCTCTTGATTTGGATAAATTCAAAGGCATGTTTCTTGAGAAATATTTTCCTAATGTAGTTTGACTTAGGGTGGAAAAACAATTCTTGGAATTGAGGCTGGAGGATGAATCAGTGGATGCATATGAAGAAAAAATCACTTGACTGGAAAGGTATGCTCCAAATTGCATCTATGATCTCGATAGAAAAATCAATCATTTTTACTCAGCAATAAATCCAATGTATCAAAGGGAATTGGATTCTTGTGATTTCAAAAGTTATGGAAATATTATTTGATGTTCGAAGATGGTGGAAATGGAGTTTTCCAATGATTAGGCGTTCTTTGAAAAATAGTAGAATAATAGGTCGAGGTGGTAGGAAAAAGGGAAGAATTCTTTGAAAAAGTATGATGGTCAAAAAATTAAGTTTACAGTTTGTGAAAATTGTGGTAAAAATAACACTTGGGAATGCCTTTTAAATTATGGTAAGTGATTCTGATTTGGTAAAATGGGACATAAGGCTTGTAATTGCTTTGAAAAAGATTAGGGTAGTGGTAAAACAAAATCTGATTTACAGTCAGTAAAATGTTTTTAAGTGCAATGAGATGGTTCATTATACAAATGAGTGTATGAAGAAGAACTCAAATGATGGAAAGTAGCTAGACTACAAGTAGACAGGTGTGGTGAAATCTTTTGCAACTACTTCAGTAGATATTGGGCTATCAGATGAATTGGTATCAGGTATATTTTTTATTTATTCAGATTATGCCAATGTGTTTTTTGATTCTGGATCTACACATTCTTTCATTTCTAAGAAATTTTTTGGTAAATTGATAATTCCACCTCAATAAATTAATCCATAACTTATGGTAAAAACACTTGGTGGAAATTTTGAGACAAAAAGAAATTATAAGAATTTTTTTCCCTTGTATGTGGAAAGAATATACCTGAAAACCTTATTTTTTCCTCTAGTAGAGTTTGACGTTATTTTGGGTATAGATTGGATTTTTTTTTACCATACTAAGATTTACTATAGAGATAAAGAAGTTTATTTCCAAAAAATACTTTAAACTGTGTATAAGAATGAACCCATACCTCTGATAACATATCAGGAAGCTGAAAAAATACTAAAATATGGAAATGAATTCTACCTTGCACATATTATTGAAAACAAAGTAATTGTTCAGATTAATTATGTGCCAATGTTAAATGATTATCTTGTTGTTTTTATTGATGATTTTTATTGTATTATACCTGATCAATAAGTTTAATTTACTATTGACTTAGTTCCTGATGCTAAGAAAATTTCAAAAACCCCTTATCGAATGGATAAAATTGAAATTTTAGAGTTAAATAAGAAATTACATGAGTTATTAAAGGTTTAATTCGACCTAGCACATCACTATGGGGTGATCCTATGTTTTTTGTTAAAAATAAATATGGTTCAATGATACTTTTCATTGATTATAGATCCTTGAATAACAATACCATTAAGAATAAGTATCATTTGCCTCATATTAATGATTTGTTTGATCATATCTAGGGAACTTAGTATTTTTCAAAGGTTGACTTGAGGTTGGGGTACCCTCAGTTGAAAGTATAGGAATCAGACATTTCGAAGACTACATTTCATAATAGATATGGCCATTATGAATTTGTAGTTATGCCTTTTGGGTTAACTAATGCACCTCTTTTATTCATGGATCTTATGAATAGAATATTCTGTGAGATCTTGGATAAGTTTGTGTTTGTTTTTATTGATGACATTTTGGTATATTTTAAAATTAAAGAGGAGTATGAAATTCATTTAAGTGTTATCTTTGAAACCTTAAAATAAAATAAATTGTATGGGAAATTCATCAAGTTTGAGTTTTGGTTACAACAAATTTCTTTTCTTGGTCACATTGTTTGTAAAGATGACATAACTATTGATCCTTCTAAAACAAAATTTGTTGAATAATTGCCAAGACCCAAAAATATAATCGAGATTCATAGTTTTCTTGTTTTAGCAAGATATTACTGGAGTTTTTTTGAAAAAAAAATCACGGTTATCTAACCCTCTGACTGAGTTAACTCAAAAAGGTGTAAGTTCATCGGGATAAAAGAATGTGATGATTGTTTTCAATAATTGAAAATAATATTAGTGAATGCTATAGTTTTGGCATTACCTTACGGTAATAGTGAATTTTTTATCTATAGTGATTCTTTTTTGAAAGGACTTGGTTGTGTCCTAATGCATGATGATCAGGTAATTGATTATGCTTCATGTTAATTGAAGACTCATGAGTTAAATTACCCTACACATGATTTGGAATTAGTTGTTGTAGTTTTTTCTTTAAAAATTTTTAGGCATCATTTGTATAGAGTAAAATGTAAAATATATACTAATTAAAAATGTTTGAAGTGTATATTCACTCATAAATAATTGAACATAGGACAGAGAAGATGGTTAGAAATAATCATGGATTATTATTACATGATTCATTACCATCCTGAAAAAGAAAACAAAGTGGTTGATGCTTTGAGTCATAAAATTAATGCTACATTAACCATGATACATTTGGAACATGATCCTTTGTTTAATGATTTGATGAATTTTTCCTTGGAAGTTTTTGGTGTAGGAAATTCCTCTATTTTGTTTCAGGTGACAGATAAATCATATATATCAAATAGAATTAAGAAAGTGTAGAAGGAAGATAGTGAGTTGCAGAAAAATGGAGAATTGGTTCAGAAGGGTAAGTTTCCTAAATTTAAAATTGATAAAGATTGTGTTTTGAGATCTAGGAATAGGTTATGTGTGCCTTGTGATTCATAATTTAAGAAATAGTTATTATGTGAAGATCATAGTTCTCTGTTTTCAGTTCATCCTGGAAGTACTAAGATGTATAGAGACCTTCGATAATAATACTGGTGAGATGGAATGAAAATAGATATTGTTGACTTTACTATGAAGTGTTTGAATTTTTAGTATGTGAAAGCAGATTGATAGTTTCCAAAAGGGATGCTTCAGCCTTTTCCAGTGCCATACTGGAAATTGGGAATTATAGCCATGGATTTTGTAGTGGGGTTACCAAATAATTCTTGAGGAAACAATTTGATTTTGGTTATTGTTTATTGATTGACTAAATCTTCTCATTTTATTCCTATTCAAGATACATTGTCTCTAGTTAAACTTTATAGGTTGTATCTTAAAGAGATGGTCAGGTTACATGGAGTTTCTCTCTCCATTGTATATGATCATGATCCCAGGTTCATTTATAACTTTTTTAAAGGCCTTAAAAAGTCATTGGGTACTAAATTAAATTTTAGTATAGCTTTTCATCCTTAATCAGATGGGTAGGCAAAATGAACAATTCATACATTAGAGGATATGCTATGTACTAGTTCAATGCATTACCAAGAAATTTGAGACCAATATCTTTATTTTGTTGAGTTTTCTTATAATAACATTTTTCATTCTAGTATACATATGGAACTATTTGAGGAATTATATGGAAGTCGGTGTCAAACTCTAGCTTTTTGAGATGAAGTGGGTGAAAGGAAGTTTATGGTACTAGAATTGGTAGAAGAGATGGAAGAAAAAGTTCAGTTGATTCAGAAACACATGAGGATAGGTCAGAGTAGGAAGAAAATTTATGTGGATTACCGAAGGAAGGATACTTCTTTCTAGGTAGTTGATCATGTCCTTCTCAAAGTTTCTCCATGGAAAAGCATGATGTGTTTTGTTAAGAAGGGAAAACTGGGTCCGTGAATCATTGGACCCAATGAAATCCTAGAGAAAGTTGGATTAGTTACCTACAGAGTGTCTTTACTTTTGATTTTAACCTATGTACACAATTTTGTTCATGATTTAATGTTTAGAAAGTATTTTTCGGATCCATCTCATGTTTTGAGTCCATAAGTAGTTTGTTTGGAAGAGAATCTTTCTTATGAGGAATAGTCAGTCCAGATTCTTGAACGTAGAGAGCAGGTGTTACGGAATAAGATGATTCATCAGGTTAAGGTTTTGTGGAAAAAACATATGGTTGAAGTGTCAACACGGGAATTTGAAAATTTTATGAGGGATAAATATTCCTACTTATTTGATAAGTGAATAAAATTGTGAGGATGCAATTTCCAAAAGGGGGAAGGATGTAACATCCCAGGTAATTATAAAATAATAAATTCTCATATCTATTAATATTTATGAATTAGATATTAATTTTACTTAAAATAGGACGCTATGTATGATAGCGTAATTGGCATGCAACAATGGGTTTCTTCGAAATCTTATGTTGCACACAAGACTGAGTTATACTAAAAAATAATACATTATTAATATTATTATTTTAAATTGTAGTTATCACCTAGTCATTGTATTGGAATAAATGAAAATAACAAACTATATTATGTATACACATGTTTATTAAATGTTTTTACTTTTATCTAATGAGTTTTAGAGGCTTAAAAGGAGAATAAATCCAGTTTTAAGCATAAAATACTCTAATGTTTTTACAAGGTATTTTTGCCCCCTTTTGATGTTGGGCCCCTTTTAAATATAGTTTTTTTCACTTTTATATGTTCTATTTTTCAAAATAAACTTCTTATTTAGAATAGTAACATCAAAATTTACTTTGGCTTAAATTTTTTATTTTTATGATAAAATTCATTTTTTTAATGAATAGTGAAAAATACTGCATTTTAATTCCAAACTCTCTTTCCATATAATTTATTTAGTTAGTTAGGTTATACTTTTAATTGATTTTAAAGTGTAATTGGACTAAGTTTTTATCATTTAATCATATGTTGGTACTTAGAAGTAATTTCACGTTGAAATTTGATATAAACACATTTCAATCTTTTGATGGTTTTTACTTTTAAAAAACATGTTTTCTCATTTTAACAATGGGGATTAATTTTACATTAATTACTAAAACTTATGTATTTTGAATTTGGAAAAATTTATTCCATATTTTTAATCAAAAGTTCCAAATTATGTAAATATTTCCCTTTTATTTTTTGACATTATGAATAGTAACTTTAGTAATTATTTTTATTTACCTTGGTTAAAGGGTAAATCAGGTAAATATGGGTAAAAATAATATTATAATAATATAAAACTACCCTGAAACTTGTCTTAATCATATTGGATGAGATATGGCCGACCAATAAAACCCTTGGGATGAAAATTTTCCCTTTGTAAGCCACTTGGGTGTGATTATGGCACTTATAACTTTTAATTTAATGTAAAGGAAAATGTGTTATAAACATATATCTTCTTAATAAAAAAATAATATGGGTTTATATAAGTGATATACTCAACTATAAATATTAATTAAAAATATAAAAAAATTTCCTACATCTTTATATTTTATTTATAATTTTTAGACATTAAATATTTAAATTTAATTATGACACAATGATGATGCGGTGATTGCTTTATTAATAAAGGAATCAAATAAATGATATTATAAATATTAAAATAAATATTATTTGACATAATTTATGTTATAAAAGATTTTTATATGTTAATATAACATTTTATAAGACTATTAAATTATTTTTTTTGAAGTTATATCTCTATTTATATTTTATTTAAATTCAATAAATTGAATAGTGTAAAAATTAACATAATTGATGTTTTATAAAAATAGTAATTTATTAAATTATTTAAAAATACTAGAAATATTTTAAAATTAATAAGTAAATATTATAATATCTAAAATTTCATTATGTGTCCTATTATGGTAAATTTATCTCATATAATTAAAATTAATAGCCTCTTAATAATTAAAATGTTGTTACCACTTTTAAAATTAAAAGAGAATAATTAAGGGTAAACTGAAAAGATAAGGTTTAAAATAAACTCAATACATGTATAAAGATTATTTTATGATAGGATTTAGAAATATACTCATATTATATTATACATATTTCAATTTGTAATCTTTTGGATAAAAAAATAATTTATATTAATTTAATATTCTAAGAATTTCCAAGGGTGCCCTTCCCACCTCCTGTAAAAAGGTACCCTCTATTCTCTAATACTCACACTTAAAAAGCCTTTTGGATCAGAAACTATCTACCCAAAACTCTTCATAGAATCCCTACCCACATTCATGAGGCCTTATTTTAGGCAGAACACCCTTCTTAGAGGTGTTAAGGTGTTCATAAAAGGTGATCAACTGGAGAAGATGTATCGTTTTTTTAAGAGTTTCTATTTTATTTCATCTTCCAATTACTTTAAATATTATTCATACAAGATGAAAGAATAAATTCAGTATCCTCAATATACTAAGATTTTATTATGTTAATTTCATCCAATGAATCTATCTTTACTTCCATTAAATTGTAAAGGAATTAATCATTCGTGTGTACGTGTGAATTATCACCTACACGAACCGATTTAGTTTGTTTTCCATTATCGTCTATCAATATCAGTTATAATGGTGGAATTTATATTTATATGTGATATTGATGAAATATTTATCATTTTAAAATAATAATATTTCAATTATGTTCTTACCTTCCATGCACATAAAACAATAAAGTTGTTTGTCCGTACGTGTGAACTATCACCTCCACGAAGCGATGTGAATCGTTTTTATTCATCACATCACTTGTATGATGTATATAAGTATATTTAAATTATTATTATGATTCTAATAATATTATTATCATTATTGAAACCTTATTTCTATAATGATCAATGAAAAATTAAAATGTTACTCATGCGTGTGTACGCCCTACTGTCTCCATGAATATAACGTTGTTCATTTTTCATAACCATAATTAATGGTTTGATTTAAAAAGTATGATTAATTTATAAAATTGAATTATTTGATGAATAATATTCTTGAGATGATGGAATTATAACCACATAGACTAGTGACATCAAAACCATGTTTATTTTCGACTCAAGTACCGAATATCGACAAAAAATCCGATAAGAATTTAAATAATTATATAATTTTTATAACATAATAATAAGTGATATAAAAGAAATAATAAACTTGAAAAAGGTTCTCAAGAAAATATAAATTAATATAAGTTTATTATTCAGGAATATAAATACTGTACGTGATGATTCAGACTCACTGTAAGGGACTTTGTCTCAATCTCCTTTCATTGATATAATGTCCCAGAATTTCCTGTATAATTTTTTTTAAATATATCGAATTATTTAGAGACCGCATGCTTTGACAGAATGTGATTCTAAGGGCCGGTGATCCAGGGATGAAATTTTGAAATTTTTTTAGTTCACTTAATTAAACGTGTGAGGGGTTTTTTCTAACAATTGATGCAGTGCTCGGATCAAAAATCTGAGGGCACCGTTGAACTCAGAACGCCGAGATTCACCTAGAAAGAACTTAATATCAACCAGAAAGGGTTAGATGAAAAAGTTATTTGTTGGACTTTTCAAAAAATAATAAAATAACTTTAAAACGTTATTTTATTTATTTTCTCAACCATTGAGCGGTGGAAAACGGCGTTGTGGTGCGGCGACGAGGCGATGACAAAGCACATTAAAGGAAGCCCTTTAATGGCTCGTTGTGATGAATTTTAACATAAAAACTGTGACATATTCCATTTTTAATTAGACAATTCATTGGAGATTTTGAAATTAAACGGTGGCCAATTATCTGATGAACCTCTGGTGAGTTTCCACTCTAGTGAAGAATGAAGAATGCTGGCGGAATGTCATCGACTTCAACGTACCTCGAAGAATGAAGTTGGGAAGCAACGAACGATGTCGACCTCTTGAACCCTAAAGGATGGAACACTATGGAAACAAACTTCAAATGAGGGATGGGTTATTCTTTCTTTGTGATTGTTGTTCTTTCCCCCATTCTTCATTCTAAAACAACGAACGCTGATCAACCCACGAATAGGTTGATCTATGGATCGTGTGTTCTTGTGGGAGGGTTATTAAATTCATAAAATTGAATGGCAGGGTAGATTCATGTATTGAAATCCCAAACCTCCCCTTTGTTTATACACCTCTAATGCGGAGGGTGAGGACCGACATGAAAAAGGCTTGAGTCCCTTTTCCTTGCATGTTCTTGTGCATTATTTGTGGAAGAAATATCGAAATGTCGGCAAGGAAAGTTCGAAGACATCACATAAAAGGTGTCAGCCCTATGATCCTGTAGGTGCAGACGGTTCGAGAAATGGAACACTGGAGAAACTCTGGTGTCCCACAAAAGAAACTATCAGCACACCAGCAGCGGCGGTGGCAGCGGGCAGAGGGAGGTGGCGCACCACAGCGGCACCGACAGCCGTATCAGTGGCACCGACATTCGCATCAGCGGTTATCTCATGCAAAGGAGGCCACAGCCTTGGGCTACGGTGTTGACCAGTCCTACAGCTTAGTTGTGGGGTCCTTACCTGGTGGTAGGTCATTGCCGGCTGCGATTCACAGAGGGGGACGTGGCGGAAGCTAATGTGTCCTGGGAAAACACCACTGGCTCGCTCCGATGCGGGCTGGGCATCTGCTGGTGGGTCGCACCCTAGCCAGTGGATAGGGCCAAGCTGGACCCGTGCCAGCGGGATGGACCCATGCCCAGTAGGTCGAACCCGTGCTGGCGGGTCAGAACCATGCCCAGTGGGATAGGCCGGATGAGATCGAGTCACCAGGAGACCCGGCGGGCTGGATTTGTGGCCAAGCCAAGTCGGGCCCAGCGAGGCCTAATGGGCCTCGCTAACTGGCCAGATCGGACCGACCCGGGCCAGCTCAGGTCAGGTCAGTCAAATCCACTGGGTCATGTGGGGCCCCCGGGACGGGTTGGTCTGGTCGATCCGACTCAGACCAGGCCCAGACGCAACCGGCACCTGTTTACTAAAACGCCAATAACTTGCAGATTGGGCGTCTGATTGACGCACCATCTACGGAACGAGGACCCTTGTGACGATGTGGTCCTACTAAGATACTCTATTTTAGTTTTGATGGAGGTTGGCATATGGCTGGGTTGGATCAAACTTGAATCCAATCGGTCCTTTTTTACAAAAATGTCCATATCTTACAAACTGGGCGTCTGTATGACGCGCCGTCTATTGTGTTGGGACCCTTACGATAAGACGGTTCTTTGGGTTACTCTATGTGGGACTTCGTGACAGTTGAGGTACAAGTGATGGCTTGAGGGGAAGATCCTCTAGAAAGCAGACGTGCTAAGTGTGGGAATCCAGTGTCTGAATGTGGCGTGAAGAATGAAGAGAAACCCTTCGTGGATCGGCATAAGAACGGACCTTAATGGATCAGCATAAGAGAGACCCTTTGTGTATCAAAATAAAAGAGACCCTTCATGGATCAGCATAAGAGAAACCCTTCATGTATCAGCATGAGAGCAACCCTTCATGGATCAGCATGAGAGAGACCCTTCGTGGATCAGTAGTAGCGCGACCCGTCGTGGATCGGCCATAGAGCGACCCGTCTTAGATCAGCAGAAGAGTGAACCTTTGTGGATCCGCAGCAAAGAGACCATTCATGGATCAATATTAGAGCCTCTCAATAGAATAATATGATATAGATTTATGACAAATCATCTTTACTTCTGTACTTAAGTTATACCTGGTGTGAGATGTGTCTTTTTCTTTGTTCTTTATTTTGAGTTCTTTATTTGTGGTATTTTTATTTTGTGGATTCTTGTGAGACTCAAGTTGGTCTCAGGGTCCCTACTGAGTATTTTTATACTCACCTATGCACGGGATTCTCTCACACCTGTTGTGTCTTTTGTATATGATGGACATCTTTGACTGGTACTTTGAGGAGCCAGGGCTAGACGGTGCTTGGAGGTGGATCGATAGACGTGGTGTGTTGCAGTGACATCCGATAGTGAGTTATACCTACCCTTTAGGGAGGATCTTTGGAGGATGACCTTCAGATCTTGTACTTATTTTTTTGTACTTTCCTTTCAATCGGGCTTGTATTTTGGCCCCTTTACTTTCAGTTTACACCTTTTACTCTCAGTGGTGGTACTTTTTGGTGGTTATATTACTTTCTTTCCTTTGTGGTTTTCTTTGTGTAGTATTTCCATGTATGCTTATGTACAGGTTTAAAAGAAATGTCATCCATTATTGGGATATTCCTTTCTGGTGCTAGTGACCAACCCCTATCCTATGGAAGGAAGGCTTGGGGTAGTCACAACACGGGCCCCAGGGGACAGGTCATGAAAAAGTCGTATCAAAGGGAAGTCGGTTCTACAAGAAGAACTAAGAGTCTGTATTTTCGATGAGGGAAATGGTGTTAAGTGTCTTGAGTTTGGCTTTCAGTCTGGGGAGTCCAGGGTTGGTGAGGTGTCTGACGTATCCATACATCATAACCCTGAATTCTATTTTCCAACTCATTACATGAAAGCACTGGTTGCATGCAGTTTTGAAATGTTTTTCTCTTCATATCTTTTGAGTCATCTCACCATGTATAACTTATTGACTGTGAAACATCTTTTTCCCTAAAGGATGCCTCCACAAAGACATCTATCTAGGATTCCAGTGAGGGATCTCAACGATGGCCCACCGAGTGATGAGGTGTCGGTGAAGGGGGCACTTACAGCAGTAGCACCTTCGGGTGGTGTACCAGTAGCACCACCACCCATAGAGTACTAGTTTCTAATAACCCCACCAGCAGACAGTGCATGCCAAATGAGTGCACCGTATGAGTTCCAGAGATAGAGGCCTCTAAGGTTTTGAGGTGAGACAGATCCTCAAGCAGCTGAAGATTGGCTGGAGGCTGTTACAAATGTTTTTCTCCAGGTAGAGACACATACATACCATATGGAGGTCCTATCCACTATCCTTTTTCAGGGCATGGTAGGGAGATAGTGGATCTTGACACTCTATACACATGATGAGGTGACCCTCTTCTAGTTAGACTTCAAGATCCTCTTCGGGGAAGATTTCATACCAGCGACACTACGCTCAGTTCATATTCAGGAGATACTGCACCTACAGCAAGGCATCCTAATTGTGGCCCAGTACTTGGCAAGGTTTACCGACCTCTCTTGCTACTCCACTGACATGGTACGGGATATTTTCTTTAGGGATTATACCTTTGAGAAGGGACTCTGATAGGAGATCAGGTCGTCGATGATTTCACTTAGCATCCCGATGTAGGTTGGAGTTCTATAGCGAGTTCTATTGGTGGATATATTCTTAGTCGAGTAGGCATTGAAGGTGAGAGCCACCACTAGATGACAGGTGTCTGAGTCATCAGCAGTAGGTAGTAGGCAGACGACGCAGAGGCCTAAATGGGTTAGAAATTCTAGAGGACAAACCTAGGATTCAGGGTCGTAGGTGGAGAGCTCGCAAGGTAGAGGAGTTCATCTAGGGGCTAGAGTTTGTTACTCTTGCGGTGGACAGGGGAACATGGCTTTCGAGTGTTTGACTCCCCGCATGGATAATTAGAAGACAGTAGAGGGGCCGCTGAGATAGAGATATAGGTTCAAGCGAGGAGGTTCGTAGGGAGGTGGATGTGGCAGGGTAGCGGGCCAAGCGGCACGTAGTGAATGACGGTTCTAGGTACTACCTCCACCACCCCCAGGTGGTCCACCATAGGCTCAGGGAGCCGGCGGACAGGGGAGAGCTCAGCTTTAGGCAGTAAAGGCCTACAACCATTATGCTCCATAGATTATTAGAGTTAAGATCTATGTCTTCTCCACCTAAGTTTCAATTCTTATAGACACGGGTTCTAGTCCCTCATTCCTTGACATAGGCCTTGTTCGAGGCTCAGAGATTCTAGTAGATCTATTGGCTCAATACTTATGATTAAATACTCCTACAGGAGGGGATTTGATGATTACACACTGGTTCTAGCAGTGTGAGATTACTCTATGAGGCAAGAGCTTTGGCTAGGATCTCTTAGTAGCAGCATCGAGGCCTTATGAAATCATCTTGGGTATGGACTGGTTATCTATATTCCATGCTCAGATTGACTATTTTAGGTGCAAATTGCAGTGTGTATGTGAGGATGGGACCAGGTTTTCCTTCACTGATGAGAAGGGAACCTTTGCATCATTTTATGGAATTTCTCAGAGGAGGGTGTAGCCGATCACTCACCAGTTTTCTAGCCTCACCCTTGGTGTGGTGGACGATAGGAGTTCGATATTTCTTGTAGTGGTGGAGGAATATGTGGATGTATTTCCTGAAGATGTTCCAAGACTACCTTCTCACAGGGAGGTAGACTTATACATCGATATGTACCTAGGGAAGACACCAATATCCACACCGATATATCAAATGGCTCCTGTGAAGCTACGTGAGTTGAGGGTACAGCTAAAGAACATGTAGAGTAAGGGGTTTGTAAGACCCATTATTTCTCCATGGGCAGCCCCAATGTTGTTTTACAAGAAGGAGGACGAGAACTTGAGGCTATGCTTGGACTTTCAGCACCTGAACCAGGTGACCATGAATAACAAGTATCCACTGTCAAGGATTTAGGACCTCTTCGATCAGCTTAAGGGATCGAGGTACTTCTCGAATATTGACCTTAGATCAGACTATCATCAGCTTTGGGTACGGGATGATGACGTACCGAAGATATCCTTTAGATGCCAGTATAGACACTATGAGTTTTGGTGATGCCTTTTGGTGTGACCAATGCCCCAGCGGTGTTCATGGGACTCATGAATAGGATCTTCCAACCTTACCTCGGTCATTTTGTGGTAGTCTTCCTTGATAACATCTTGGTGTACTTGGTGTCGAAGGAGGAGCATGCTACAAACTTGCAGATAGTTCCAGATGCACTCTGAGAGCACCATCTTTATGATAAGCTCTCAAAATTCCAGTTCTAGATTTGGGAGGTCCACTTTTTGGGACACGTTGTCTCGAAGGCTGGATTTGCAGTGGATCTGGTGAATCTAGAGGCATTTCTTGCTTGGAATCCACCCAGGAGTGTGACTGAGGTGTGAAGTTTCTTGGAGTTTTCTAGATACTACTGTAGGTTCGTGCCCAACTTTTCCAGAGTAGAAGCACCTTTATCATCCTTGACATAGAAGGGATAGCTCTTCGTGTGGATAGAGAAGTTCCATAAGAGTTTCCAGGAGCTGAGACATAGACCGATGAGGGCCCCCGTCTTGAGACTACTAGAATAGGGCATTGGGTATGTAGTCTTTTGTGACGCATCAGAGACTGTACTGGATTGTGTCCTAATGCAGGAGCATGCAGTGATCACCTAAGGATCATGGCAGTTGAAGCAGCATGAGCATAACTATGTGACCCATGACCTGGAGTTAGCAGCAGTGGTATTTCCCTTGAAGATTTGGTGTCTCTACTTAATGGGTGAATGGTTTACCATCTACTCCAACCACAAGAATCTCATGTATATCTTCTCACAAAAGGACCTAAACTTGATACAATGGTGATGGATGGAGTTCCTCCCAGGCTATGACTTTGATATGGTCTATACTCTTGGTAAGGGGAACCTGGTGGCTGAAGCGCTCAATAGGAGGTCTGGTTTGTAGCTTTTGAGTGAGGCAACAGAGTAGTTATTCGTGATGCAGATATCCTTCATGGATGATAATGGAGTATCTTACCTTCAATCTATGACTGTCACTCCCCCACTCTTACAATGAGTTGGGGAGGCAAAGCTTGGGGATGTTGATTATGAGGCCTGATGTGCTCAGTTATCCTCAGGAAAGGCTCCTGATGGATTTTTGATAGGTGGGGAGCACGTCATTCTTTTCAGAGGACACACTGTAGTACCAGTGAAGTTGTGAGAGGAGGTGTTGAGGGAGTTCCATACATCCCATTTAATGGTACATCTAGGTGTGGAGAAGATGTACCAGGACCTCCGATGTTACTACTGGTGGCCAGGGATAAATAAAGCGGTGGTAGAGTTTATTTCACGATGCCTCACTTTTCAGCAAGTGAAGGTCGAGCATCAGGTCCCAACAGGTTTGACACAACCACTTTAAGTACCAAAGTGGAAGTGGTGTGGTACCTCCATGGACTTCATAACGGGGTTACCATGCACATATAGAGGCCATAACTCTATCTGGGTGATTTTTGACGAACTCACCGAGTCGGTTCATTTCCTACCCATCTAGGGGAAGGTATCGGTAGAGGGATTGGGATGCCTCTATGTCCGGGAGATAGTATGGATTCACAAGATTCTTTTGATGATCATCTAAAACTGTGATGCACTCTTTACATCCCGGTTGTGGAAGGGGTTGTAGGAGGTGTCCGGGACTCATCTGCACTTGAGCACAGCTTTTCACCCACAAGATGATGGTCAGAAAGAGTAGATCGTACAGACCTTGGAGTACATGCTTCGTGCTTGTGTCCTAAATTTTGGTCATAGTTGGGAGGACCACCTACCACTGGTGGAGTTTGCATACAAAAATTTCTACCACTCCACCATTGGCATGGAACCATTTGAGACCTTGAATGGTTGTCCATGCAGATCACCTTTATGCTGGAAAGACCTAGGGGAGTCAGCACTCATGGGTCTAGAGTTGGTATGGGATACCACTAAGAAGGTTCAGATCATCTAGGAGAAGATGATGACTACATAGAGTAGACAGAAGTCTTATGATGACAGGAGATAGATACCCTTGGAGTTCGAGGAGGGAGACCATGTTTTCCTTTGAGTCTCACCCCAATGGGGATTGTGGAGATTTGGTCAGGGAGGCAAGTTATCATTGAGGTTCATCAGACCTTTCCAGATTCTGAGTAGATTTGGCAAGGTGGAGTACCTCCTTCCCCCAAAGATGCATGAGGTGCATGATGTTTTTCACATGTCGCAGCTGAGGAGGTACGTGTATGATCTATCACACGTCATCGACTACAGCGATCTAGACATTGACGATGGGGCGACATTTGTGGAGTTTTCAGTGTAGATATAGGATCGATAGAATCAGGTCCTTTGTGGATGGTTAATTCCTCTAGTGCACGTTCGGTGGCATCACGGGAATCTCCAGGAGAGAACATGGGAGTAGGAGTCTTAGATTCATACTCAATACCCCCATTTTTTTATTAGCCTTTGTTTTGACTTTTAGGGACCTAAATCTCTAAGTGGGGAGAATTTAATGTCCTGGAATTTCTTGTATAAATTTTTTTTAAAAAAAATTATATGGAATTATTTTGAGACCACACGGTTTGAAAACATGTGATTCTGAGGCTCGGTGAGCCCATAACAGAATTTTGAACTTTTTTTAGTTAAATTAAGTAAACGTGTCAGTGGGTTTTTCTAAATTTTTAACCGGTGCTCGGATCGAAAATCCAAGGGCACCGTTAAACTTGGAATACCAGGATTTTCCTAGAAAGGACTTAACTTCGATTGGAAAGGGTTTGATGGAAAAGTTATTTTTCAAAAATTTTAAAAAATAATAAAATAACTTTAAAAAGTTATTTTATTTCATTTCTTAATCGTTGAGTGGTGGAAGGCGATGTTGCGTTGCGGAGATTAGGTAATGATGAAGTGCATTAAAGGAATCCCCTCAATGGCTTGTTGTGATGCAGTGTAATAGCTACATTGTTTCATAAATGAAACAACATAACGATGAAACGTCGTAGTGTAACAGAAACATTGTGACATTTTCCCTTTTTAATTAGCTAATACATTAGAGATATGGGAATTAGAAGATGGGAAATTCTATGACGAACCTTCGGTGAGTTTCTTCTCCAACAAAGAACAAAAAATACTAGTGGAACGTCACCGACTTTGACGTACCTCAATAAGAGAAGCTGGTAAGCGACAAATGACATCAGCCTCTTGAACACTCGAGGATGGAACTCTACGGAAACGAACATCAAGCGATGTAGGGGTTATGCTTTCTTTGTGATTGATTTTATTTACCTGTTCTTTATTCTAAAACAATGAAAACAGATCAACCCACGAACAGGTTTATCTGTGGATCATGTGTTCATGCAGGAGGGTTTTTAAATTCAGGGACTTGAATGGAAAGGTATATTTATGTGTTGAAATCTCAAACCTACCCTTTGCTTATACACCTCTAACGCGAAGGGCGCATGCCGACATGAACAAGGCCCAATTCCCTCCACCTTGCGTGTTCTTGTGAGTTCTTTGAGGTAAAAATATCGAAATGGAGGTAAGGTGAGTTAGAATCCTTTGAAGTGAAGGTGGAATCCCTATGGTCATGTAGGCATAGACGGTTCAAGAAATGGACCACCAGAGAAACTCTGGTGGCCCGCAGAAGAAACTTTCGGCGCACCGGTGGCGGAGATGGTCGCAGGCAGAAGGAGGCGGCATGCCACAGAGGCACCGATAACCACATCAGTGGCTATACCATGTGGAGGATTCCTCATCCTTGGGCCACAGCATTGACCGGTCCCGCGTCTTAGCCGCGGGATCCTTACCTGATGGTCGGTTGTTTCCAGTTGCGCTTCACGGATGGGGATATGGCGGCGACTACCGCATCCTGGGAGAATACCATTGGCCCACTCTAATGTGGTTCAGGCATCTTCTGGCAGGACACGCCCTAGCTAGCGGGTTGGACCGGGCTGGACGAGATCGGGTCACCGGGCGACCTAGCGGGCTGGACCCTCAGCCAAGCCAGGTCGGGTCCAGTGAGGTACAATGGGCCTGGCTAACTGGCCAGGCCGGACCGGACCGACCCAGACCTAGGCTGGGTCAGTTTGTGTCGATCAAATCAACTGGGGAATGTGGGGCCCCCATTCTGGGTTGGTCGGGCCAGTCTGAGTCGGACTGGGCCCAGACGCAATCGGCCCCTATTTACTAAAATGCCAATAACTTGCAGTTCAGGCGTCTGATTTATGCGTCGTTAGCAGCACAAGGACCCTTGTGATGAAGCAGTCCTACTAAGGTACTCTACGTGAGTTTTCGAAGAGGTTGGAATACATCCAGGTTGGATCGGACTCAAATCTAACTGGACCCTTTTTACAAAAATGTCCATATCTTACAGACTTGGAATCTTTTCGATGCATCGTCTATTGTGTTGGGACCCTTACAACGAGATGGTCCTTTGGGTTAATATATATGAGACTTCATGGTGTTTGAGGTAGGTATTATGGCTTGAGATGTAGATCCTCTAGAAATCAATCGTGCTAAGTGAGGGAATCCAATGGCTGGCTCAGACTTGAAGATTGAAGAGTGACCCTTCATGGATTAGCATAAGAGAGACCCTTTGTGGATCATCATAATAGAGACCCTCCATGGATTATCATAGGAGATACTCTTTATAGATCAACATAAGAGAGAATTTTCATGGATCGACATAAGAGCGACCTTTCGTGGATTGTCATGAGATTGACCCTTCATGGATCTGCAGTAGCATGACCCGTTGGGGATCGGCCGTAGAGCGACCCGTCGTGAATCAGTAGCAAAGCAACCCTTTTTAGATCAACAGAAGAGTGATCCTTTGTGGATCAGTAGTAGATTCTCTCAATATAATAAGATGATCTATCTTTACCACTAATCATCTTTACTTATGTACTTAAGTTATATCTGGTGTGATCTGTGTCTTTTTCTTGGTGCTTTACTTTGAGATGTTGCTTTGTGGAATTTTTTTCTTTGTGGATTTCTGTGAGACCCAAGTTGGTCTCGGGGTCCCTACTGAGTATTTTTATACTCACCCCTACACGGGCTTCACCCACACCTGTTGTGTCTTGTGTAGACGATGAACATCTTTGACTGGGACTTTGGGGATCCAGGGCTAGACGGTGCTCGGAGGTGGATTGATAGACGTGGTGTGCTATAGTGACATCTAATAGTGATCTGTACCTACCCTTCAGATAGGATCCTTGGAAAATGAACTTCGGAGCTTGTACTTCTTTTACTGTACTTTCCTTTGAATCAGGCTTGTATTCTGGCCTCTTTACTTTCAATTTATACCTTTTACTCTCAATGGTGGTACTATGTGGTGGTTATATTACCTTCTTTCCTTTTTGGATTACTTCATGCAGTATTTCCCTATCTGTGTGTGTACAGGTTTAAAGGAAATACCTTCCCTTTTAGGAAATTTATTTTTGGTGCTGGTCACCAGCCCCTAGCCTATGGAAGGCGGGCTTGGGGTAGTCACGGCACGAGCCCTGGGAGATGGGTCGTGGTAATTGATGTATATTTTGATGTTATATTCCACCTTATTTTATACATTGTATAATCAACCACTTTTACTTTTAATTTAATTCAATATTTTTTAAAAGGAATCTTTTTTATACAAATATTTTTACTAAATGACAAAAGGAATTTTTTTTTAACATATGTGGAACCAACGACCTTTCTACCACTACTACCATTATTTGGTATTTGGCTTCCTCTACAAGCTATAATGTTTTTAAAAAAAATTAAATACCATATTCCCCTTTTAGGTATTTTGGTATTGAAAATCATTTGGATAATGAATTGATTATATCTTGAAATGGTATCTTATGATTACAATATGGAAATGTTATTTTTCCTTTATGAGGGGTTTATATGTTATGATTATGTTATGGTTCTTGGGCATTTCTTATGTATATGGGTGGTTTCGTGATAAACCGAGGGAGGATGAGCCCATGATTTCTCTTCAATGCATTGGGTAATGAGACAAAGTTAAACAATAAGGTTTCTCTTAAGAGATTTAAGGAATATATTGTCATGGGAATTTCAAACGTAACCATGAAGGTTACTCCATATGTAGATGTGAAAGATACAATGTAAGTATGATATGGATTCCACAAGTTAACTTTATGATTTATGATTTCTATGAATTTTTTTCAGGATTATTATGATTTCATGGGTTTATAAATATTCATGGACTAATGTTTTATTTCCTTATTTTATATCCCTTACTGATATTTTTGTGCTCATCCCAAGTTTTTAAAATGTTTTAATAGGGTATAAGGATGGGTAATGGAAAGGAATAAGTCAATAATATTTTTATCAATAAAAAGAAGTTGTGTTTACTTTAAAAAATTTATATTGTGGAAGAAATGGATATTGTTGTAGTGGTATCCACTTTTTATAAATTTTTGTTATTATGTATTAGTTATTTCCTAATTTTCTAAAACTATAAACCTGAAAATATTCTCAATGTGAATTCTTGACTTAACTCAAGATTATGAAAAGTTTAAGGTCAGGGCCTTATACTCACCCCATGGATCATATCTCTCCATTAATTCCAGACCTCTTTATAATAAGTTGGAAATAATAAATCACATGGAGATAGGGGTACCTCAAAGTTACTAAAGTTGAGGAATGGGGTTATAGAGTTTGGACCAACCCTTCAACTTCCATATTTCCTTTTCCATTTTTCATCTTTTTGGAAAGTAATTTACTCATATCTTCAACTTTTTTTTCTTCATCATCTCTATTATATTACATTATCAACCTCTTTCCAAAGGATATTCTTTGTGTGATACCACTCACACGCTTCTCTTCATGGATGTGATAATCACCATCCTTACTTATCATGGTATTTTCTATAGTTTTGAAATCTACCACACTTGAAAAAATATCTTACTGAGTTTCATTAGTAGTGGATCTCACTTCTGGTTTTCTTCTACATCACATCCTTATTTTTTTCATTTTAGTGGTTTGTGAAAAACTTCTTGAGAGTTTTTCTTCCTTAATGTCCATGATTTATATCTTGGATTCATTCTTACTATTTGGTTTCTTCTTTACTTCCACCTATTTAATAGCTAGAACACTCCTTTCTTTTTTCTTCCATATTTATTTTATTTCCTTCTAAGAGAGTTGGTGTGAGTATCTAGAACATGGTGTATGATAAAACCTTTATTGAGGCACATTATATTTCTCTAAAACATTGAACCTAATTTTTATTTTAATATTCCTTTTCTTTGGATAAAATCTTTATTAATATATCATAGGAGTGGAATGTCACCTTATAGAATGTTTAACCTTCCATGAATTCCTATAATTTTAATACCTTTCCATGTGACTTAGGTAAGATAAAATAAATCATTTACCATAAGAGTAATACCTCATGTGGTCACTTATTAATTAAGATATTGGAACTTCTAGATTTATTATCTCATATTTGGTATTATTGTCTTAGAAACATGAGATAATAATTCACCCAATCCTTCCACAATAGTATCACTTTGGTGCATCCTTCATTTGTGGATTACCTATTCCATAATTAACATAGAACATCATTTTTATTCTTGATTTAAAATTTATATTATTTATTTCTTTTTATGTTGAATCTGGATGTATTTTCATCTTCTCATTTTATGTTTTTATCCTCTTTTCATGTTCTCTAATCTTTTTTACTTTTTCTTTCAACTATGCCATTATCAAATCTATACTTGAATAAGCTTCTATAATAGTTTGTAAACTTTCTTAAAGTTAACTCTTAAGTGTAATGATTCTAGGCTTTAATTTATTCCCATGTATATTCACTTTAAAATTTCTTGGAAAATATCTTCAATCATGTCACTTTTTTGTTTAATTTTTGTTCTCATTTTCTTGATGTTGAAATTCAAGGCCACTTCTTCTCTTATTTACATTTTTTTGAAGTTCAAATATTCAACCATCACATAATAAAATTCATGCATGTAATCCCATCATTATACCTTCCATTTTAAAAATTGTATCTCCCCTTGGACATTTCATGAACACCTCCTTGATCAGAAACTTGATGTTGTTTCCACTTTTTCATATTCACATCGACTTTTCGGATCTATAATAGAGTCTGAAACACCACATTATGTTTTCCAAAACAAGGTTAGAATCATATGAAATGGTAGATTCAAAATTTTCCTCATCAAAATAACCCATATTTGGTGATGAATTCCTCTTATTATTTTTCTTATTACCTTTATTCATAAGGAAATTTTCACATAGACTTTGTTTCTTTCCAAATGAATCTTCCAACAGCATCCACATTCTATTAGAGAATATGAAATGAGTAATCTCCTTGTACATTTATTCTTAAAGAGAATCCTTTAATTCCTTTTTGACTAAGGAATCAATCTCAATGTTTCTTTGATCTATTTCAAAGACAAATATGTGTCAGATTAATAAAACAATTATATCTAGCACAACCTATCTGGGAACTCCAAGTGAATCTTCCAAGAAGTCAATGAAATCACGTTTTCAATCTTTGAAATTCTTTACATAAAACATTAGATCATTCACTATGGATTCCATTTATCTTTACAAAACATAAAATCAATTTAGAGATAAAAACCATGAAAAAAACTTTCCCTCTAATATCAATTATTAGTCCCTCAATAGGTCCTTAATGTGAGATTACCCATAGAAGGGGTGAATCAAGGTATGAAAAGTATTATCACATTAATACAGTTTTTCATTTAACTCTCACTGCCCTAAATGGATCTTGACCTCTCAGTATTGATGGTTATTTATTAGGATCCTTTTCTTAAATGTTTATATGATTAAATAACTTGACACGACCTTTCTTATCATATATTATTTATGATTCCATTTACCCTATTTTGTTGTGAATGAATAAAGTAAATTGGGATAAGAGAATTTAGTTGGTTCACCCTCACTTGGCTACATCCAAGGAGCATGCATTAGTGATGTTTCATGCACCAAAATACACTATATTCATTGAATAATGGTGAGGTTTAAGCTAAGTTACTCCTTTCTCAGAATCACTAATTTGAAATGTTTTAGGTTGACTCAATTTATCCTATGGCACACTACCATCACATTAGTTCACTAGAACACTCCTCTAAATTTTTATCAATTCCTCAGGGTAGGATCCTTACATTGTTTATGGACATGTATGTCCCTTCACCGGCATCACTTTCATGGTTTTCATCCTTCATGTGTATGTGGATGCTCTATTGAATTCCCCTTCCTATCCTTCACATAAAGTCTATAAACTCCTTCTCTATTTATTATTTCACAATAATTCATTCCTATTCTTTATTAGGATCTTCAATTATTGAAAATACCCTCTTATTCCTTCCAAAACCACACCTAGAAGTCCTCTCCTCCCTCTTTGAGTTCAAATATGCAATGTGCTCAACTATCACTTTTCTATTACATGATTTTAGTCGATCTCCACTCATTAAATTGGGAGATCATGCACCCATAAAATGGAAACTTTTCAACATAATTATGGGCTATAAAAACCACCCATAACTCACAATAATTTTCTTCCATGATTTCCATAACTTCATTCAGCATAACTACTTTGTCACTCCATTTCTCACTCCTTTACAGCATGAATTAATTATAAACTAATTTATATTATGATTTATATAAAAATACCTATTAATATTACTTAAATCATGACCTAAATTAGATTCCCATGATTATTAAACCAATTAATAATGGTTCATGCATCATTGGAGTAAAATATTATATATTTAGTGCATCTCTTGTCAACACTCCCGCCAATAAAAATTGTTTTCGAACACTATGGTGTGATATTTGTATTTATAGACTAGCTCAACCTTCAATAGGCCCAGAACCATGAACTATTGTCCATGTTTCCTTCTCCTGTATTAATATGAACTATCACTTCCATTATTTGGGAAAAACACCTCAATATGGCCACCACCAAGACTATAATGGTCTTTCCCAGGGCACATAGGTAGACTCTCAAGACAACATTCCCATAATCATGGTTTGGTCCATATCCCTTGTAATTATTGATTAATTCTAGTATCGGGTATTCAAAGTATTACAAATCTTGATCACAAATACTCATCTATGATGTGGCATAAAAACTCTACCTATGTTTCACTCACCACATCTTATTTTGTGGAATAATGAACCTCAGATTCACTGTGTTTCACATGTTCTCTATAATTCTACCATGGTGTAGTCCATTCCAACTTGACCATTTTGGGAATATTCTTTACTACCACGACCAACACCATGGCATGGTCACACCTACCTTCTCCTTCATTTTTACCATGCCCACTAATGACATAATGGTGTTTTATGTGCTGGTTAACTTCAAATCAACATGAAAACATTCCTTATTCTTAGGAATGTTCCTCATCTATCTTTCCTAAATATGTATTCAACACTTCTTTAGACCTTCTCCTAACCATGCAGGAACCTTTTATAATTTCTTCACACTTTCAAATTGTCTCCAGAATTCATTCTCTTTATGCAGACAATGAATCCAATACCACAACCTTCAAGATGCCTTGTAAAAAAATCTGATATCAAGAATTCAAGATCATTGTTAACAGCCCTCCAAGAATCATCGTGATCATATTATTCCTTTTTATCAAGTTCAAAATCCTTATTTTCAATAAATACAACAAAATTATTTAGAATTATTGAAAAAAGTGTAAGTGTATGGTAGTATGGAAATAATTTCAACCTTGGACTTATCTACTTCAATAAAATATTTAAGAATTATGTATCCCAAAATATTACCTTTATCCATAATTAAATACCACTTTTCAAATCTTAAAACCAAGATTTTTTTGATGCATTTCTTTATAAAAATTTTCAAATTGTCAAGGAAGGTTTCAAAGAATGTACCACAAATAGTAAAATTGTCAAGAAATTTCTATGTTCATCTCTCAATAAGGTCTAAAAAGATACTTACCATGAAACATTGAAAAATATATAGGGTGTTGTATAATCTAAATGGAATCCTTTGGTAAGAGAGTGAACCAATTAGACATGAGAATGTTGTTTTATCCTAGTCATCTAGAGCAATCAGATCTTGAAAATACATAGAGAACCCATCAAGAAACTAGTAATGACCATTACCAACTAAACACTCTAACATTTGTTCTACAAAGGGGATAGGTAAATTTTCCTTTCAGGTCAAATAATTCAATCTTTTATAGTCAATATAGTACATAAATATATTTTTAATCTTTATGGGAACTAACTCTTTATTATCGTTTTTCACAATAGTTAATATAGTATTTTTGGGGATAATATGAATGGGGCTCACCCATTGGGAGTCTAATAGGGGCTAAATGAATCCAGATCCTAAAATTATTTCAATTTATTTTTTTAAAACTTCTATTAAATTTGGTTTGAGAATACTTTTGGGTTTTCTCGCTGGTTTAGGCTCACATTATAGTAAAATCTTATGCACAAAAATTATGAAAATAATTCCAAGTATATCTCATAATGACCACCCTATGGACTTAACAGTTTGTTTTAGAATTTCTATCAATTTATTCTCTTGATAGGGATCTATATTTTTTGAAATTATGACAAAAAATATTTCATTTTCTTTTATAAAATAATATTTATGATTAAAGGGTAGTAGTTTTAGTTCAAGTTAAATGGGTTTTATAAAGATTTTTTCAAATAATTATTTTCCATATTTGTATCATGCACATGTAATACAAATGTGTTAGTGACATATTTGAACCAATAATCACAATATTCCACACTTATTTCCTCCAATTCTTCAGCACTCAAAAAAAATTATAGATTTAGTTCATTTTAAAAAATAGATTCATCCAGAAAATTAGTAAATTCCAAGGTTTATCTTAATCTAATAATTTCATCAAAATTTTCAATGTATTCCCTAAAACAATAAGAAATTTCATATTGGTTTAGTGTAAAAATTTCTTTCTCTTCAAGGGTTATTTCATTGAATCTATAATATTAAAGTTTACTATTTTGTCCCCAAAGTCCATTTAAAGTGTTCCTTAACATTTATTATAGTTTTGGTAGTCTATAGAAATGACCTAGGTAAGATAATGGGTGAATAATTCTTACCTATTTCATCTTCCATGTTTATATTTAAAAATTATTAGGTAGAAACAATCCTTTCACTCTCACCAAGACATCCTCAATAACTCCAACTGGATAAGAAATGGTTCAATTAGAAATTTGTGAAACCACTCTAGTTGGATTGAGATATATTATCCTCAAAGAAGAATAAACTATATGAGGAATGACATTAATTTATTATCTCAAATCACACAATGTATTTTTAAAAGTGAGTTATCCTTTAGTGAAAGGAATAGTGAATGTACATGGGTATTGAAATTTCCTAGGTAATTATGGGGGTAACAAGGGAATAAATATTTCTAAATAAACTTGCCATTTCATTTCCTTGAAATTTACACTTCTTGGTGCACATCTCCTTGATAAATTTACATACCTTGGGATTTTTTAGATGGCCTACAATAAAGGGATATTGATCTCCACTCTTTTGAATGTCTCTAATACCTATTGTTGTAATGATTCTTCATTATTTATCTTGTGTGGTTTTATTCTTATAGGGAAAGAAATTTTTCGCTGATATA
Source organism: Viscum album (assembly GCA_963277665.1). Classification (NCBI taxonomy): domain Eukaryota; kingdom Viridiplantae; phylum Streptophyta; class Magnoliopsida; order Santalales; family Viscaceae; genus Viscum; species Viscum album. Next base: position 1,220,467,584 of record OY728147.1, read on the forward strand.
GGTATTCTATTTTGTATTTTCCCTTATTCTTATTCACTAGTTTCATATCCATAAATTCTTCCTTATATGGTTTCACAGGGGATAGTTATACCTGTTTTCCATGATTTTCTCTTCCATATTAATCCTCCCTTGGTGAATATTCACTGTTATTCAGATCCTTTAAACTTCTTAAAGACATATAAATAACATTACACTTAGGGTTAGTAATTTAATAGTCAGGGAGTTTACTTATTCCTTGGTTTTCAAATTCATTGAGGATAATTATGATCTAGAAGAACTGTCCTTTTAGATCCTTTAACTCTGAACCATGAGTTCTAAGGGTAGTTTATTAGTTGGTTTAATACTCCATAATATATTTCAACAAGTCCTCTATTGATTATTTTTTAACATTACTTTGCTAATATCTTGTAAAAGGTTAAGAGGAATTCATTTGAAAGTGTGCGGGTTGTAATGGCTATTTAAAATCCTATACAAAAGGTGGCCTATGAGATTACTAGTTTCAATCTCTGTATTGATAGGTGGGGTGCTCCTTGTATCCTTGAATTCTAATTGATTGCTAATGGTACTACCTTTGGTACAAAACTTCATAATTTTTTGTTCCTTGAACTTGAAGATAGTTTTCTTTATAGTGTTCTAGGGAGTGGAAAATCCAGCACACTCTCGGGGTGTGGTAGGTGATATATACTAGACATTATTTAATGTCAACTATCTCACATGAGAAGTGAGTTTTTTAATTTTATTTTCAATTAAAGAGCAGTTGGAACTTTTTACTTCTTACATTCCTTTAATTGTAAGTCTTGTACTGAATTTCTATGAATTCTAGGAAATCCTCCCCATAAGCTCTCTGACATTAAAAAGTGATTTGTAGATCAGTTCCCCTATAGAGGAAGCATCCAGTAGGTTTTGGTTATTGTCCATCAATACTTGGTAAAATAATACTAGGAAATAATTGTCTTCAAAAGGCTAATGCGGGCAAGATGATGTTAACCAATTGAATCTCTACCAAAACATATAGAGATTTTCTACACTTGATTTCTTGATCTAATGGATCTCATTTATCATTTGAGTTATCCTTTATGCAAGGAAGAATTATTAGAGGAACTCCTATATTTCCTCCCATCTTGTGACCTCTATAGGTTTTAGGTTGTACAGCCACTCATTGGTTAATCCTTCAAGGGAGAAGAGAAAAACCTTCCAGCTAATTAGATTTTATGAGACTCCTTTGGGTTTTAAGTTGTTATAAACATCCTTTAACTCTATCAAGTGTCTATTATGATACTCTCTTACCAAGACATGAAACTTAGGTAGTAATTATTTCATTCTAGTTATAAGCTTTCAATATTATTGATTTTTCATTTGTAATAGTTCATTATTATTATTAAATTTGGGTGTATAAAGGTAGATAGAATTATTATTCAGTTGAGCTAGATTATAGTCCATGTTTTAATTTCCTATGGTGGATCTAGCTTAGAAAGAATAAGAGGATAGAGTATTAGTCAATGAAATCATGAAAAAGTCTCTCTCTCTCTATTTCCTCAATGATTTTCAAGTTTCTAATTCTTTCAAAAATAGTTCTTTCAACCTCTAGATAAAAACTAATGAGGTTATTTGAACTATAAATGTTCATATATCTACATAATTTTAAATAAATACAAACAAAAAAATACAGTACTAACCTCCCAAAAAATAGTTCCAAGTTTATGAGGTGCCTATTGTGGGGATTCTATCAAAAAATATTTTAAACTTTAATTAATTTAGTGGTAGTGTGACTTGGGTTGTCTTCAGAGAGGAGAGTGTTTTTTGTGTGTTTTTATCTTGAATTTCATGGGTTCAATAGATTTAATATAGTATTTATTTGTGTTATATGAGTATATCAAAAAGGAGTTTGAAATTTGTTTAAAGTGATAGTGTCCTATCCTTGGATATTTTCTTTCTTACTTGTTAAACCATTATTCTATTTTAACTCTCTTTTTATTTCTCTAATCAGTTGAAACCACACTAATCACCCTCACCTAGTAATTTTTTTATTAATTAGATAAATTTAATAATCATTGTATTCCATATTCTCACCTATCCTAGTGATCAAATATCTCCAATCACACCCAGATCAACCCACTAGTCAATATCATTAATAATTGATATTCTCTAGGTGATTTGTGTGTATAAACTAGAATGATAGAAAAATAATTTAAATGCATAGAATAAATAAAATATCCTAATCTAAATAATAATAAAACTTTTCCTGATAAGTGGGTAGAAGAGAATTAAACATTTAAATACAAATTCATTAATAGGGGAAGGGAAATCACCTTGGCTCAACCACTATAATCCTAGTGTTCCATCATTGGAGACATTACAAAAAAAACTATCAATAGTACATAGATAGATCAACCAATATAGGTAGTAACTTTATTTCTTAATGATAAGTCATATTATTATAAAAGGAACCTAGGGTTCCTCGATCAATTCAATATTTTCATATCCCACATGAAAAATACAATCCTCCTCTTCCTCCTCTAATGATTCATGTACATTCAAAATATTCCTCATGTTTAGTGCCTAAATTTTTTTTCTTTAATTTTCCTCATGTACACAGCCTGAGGGTCACAATAGATTCAGTTGGCCACCTCTCAAATATTCCTCTTAACTCTCATTCTTTTAATGATCTTCAACTTTTTCTTTATATTAATGATCTCCATGTGGTATCTCAAGAGAGTTATAACTACATTTGGGCATACTGGAGAAATGAAATGTGATTTTAGGTTGAGCTCGACCTTTTAGGGATTTTTATTTTACCTTCATAAAGGTACCCTTATGTAGCTCTAGTAACCAATAGATAACCTTTCTGTAGTCTCAGTAAGTTACCATGATATATCCTCCATGGAAGTACCCTTTTGTAGTTTGTGGAATGTGTGATCCGTATTTATATAGACTGGTGAGTGCATTATATGGATAAAGGGATACCTTTATTCCATGGAATTCACCTTGATGCAATGCCTGAGAAATTCACTAAGGAATGTATTACACATATGTAGATGTAATTAAAATAGCATATAGAATGATGAAACTTACATAGGGCCTATTAATATATACGATGACCCTATATCACACCTACATTGTCAGGACTTTGCTAAATTATGGCCTCCATGACACATACGCAAGGTTGCATGACACCTGTATTGATGGAAATCACACATAAAAAGAAAAATTCCACTTATGTTGGTAGAACATGAGTCATAAACAGAGCCTGAATGACACCTGTGTTGTTTATCCACTTCCATTTTCAGCATCAACCTCCACATAGTTAAAAAATAATTAAATATAAGCTTCCCCAATCAATTGAAATTTTATTCAAACAAATTAAGAATAGAATTTGATCCTTTAAACAATGTAATTACAAAATCAAGATCAAGTTATGTATTTTCATTTAAATTCAAAGATGAATAAAACCACTAAAAAAATTTTAAGTTATTTATCAATTTAATTACATATTTCACTAAATTAACAAAAATGAATAAATTAACTAAGTTTTATCTAAATTATGGGGTCAATTTACATTGAAAATTAGTTGAAAATTATAAAAACATTGGCTCTTATAAAATACCAAAAAAGAAATGGATGCATAACATACCCTCTAAAGTTCACAAAATAATTGAAAAGTCTTAGAGGTTACACTAAATACGTAAAATATTTTATATGATATATAATATTTCCTGATGAATACTTAAGATATTTTTTTAGAGAAAGGGATAATTTTATTAAATCAATAAACTTACACAATTCATAAGACACTTTTGAGATGCATAATATATTTTAATTAGTACATAAGTTTTATCAGTTAGTGAATTTTAAAGCTGAAATTTTTCAGAAAATAAATTTAGAAATGAAACATTATAATGTTGAAGTTTTTTCCTTGAAATAAACATCACAATTATTAAAATATAATTGTGATTCAATATTAGTTCTAGGAATAGAGATGCAACCACTACATGGATAAAAAGAACATGATTTGAAATATTATTAAGAGTAAAGCACTAGATGAAGTCCAGTTATATATTTTGAAATCCATTTTCATTTAGAGGATTTGGTCATGCTATAGTGCTACTCATGTATTCCAATGTGGAGGAATAAATGTGTGTTTTTTTATTGAGTTTTTAAGAAATTATTTTTCTTGGACTCTTAAGAGATTTAACTTGGATGAAATGAGATAAAAAACTAGAGGAAATTTTTGATCAATTTTAAATGGATGAGGTTTTTCTTTCATAAATCAATAAGGTTTCCATATTTAAATATAGAAAGATATATCAAGGTGATTTTTTGTACTTAATAATAAATATATAAAAAAAAGAGGTTTTTGAGGATTAAGAACCCAATATTTTATTTGATGAGAAGACTCTCTATGTATCTAAGAATAAAATTTGATGATATCCATGAAGAATAAAATGTACATCAAGGAATAAAGAAGAAGAGGAAGTCCTATGATACCTTGATATCGTAGAAGGTGACTAAGAATATTAAAGAATCTAAGGATGTAACATTATTAGTTTTTAAATGATTGTTAATCCCTATTTTGGTTATATTTTATAAGTTATTTCTGTGGGAAATTAATAATTATCAAAAACAATTACCCTTATATATGGCATAGGTCCTATGTAAAGGTAAGTACACTCTACCCTTATGCAGGATAGTTTTTGGGAGTTATGTAAGGATAAATCTGGAATTTTTATGGTTATATAAAGTTAAACTAGACACTGTGTAATGGTAGAATGGAGTTTCTATACCTTTTATAAGGGTAATCCCATTTTTTTAAAGGATATATAATGATAAATACATTACTAATTAAAGTTAACTCCTTGTTTTCAAAGATTACGTAAGGGTAACCTTCTACTTGTGTAAGGGTAAGCATGATTTTTTATGCACTATGTTAGGATATGAGACCCACATAAAGGTTAACTCTTTACCCTTATTTTATAGCCATGAACTGTGTAAGGGTAAAACTATATAACCCTTACATAGTTCCCTTTTTGGGAAATATGATTTAAAACCCATGTTTTCATGTTCTCTTTTCCCAACACAAACCTAAAAATGTGTTTGAAAATTTTAAAATCCAAAAAAATGTGGGAATTGATTCTTTTGACTCATTTAAAATTCATAACACTTATTAATAAATATTTTACATGCTTTCCGTTCAAGATTCAAAAAAAAAGAAAAATTAAATGGTTAATTAAATTTGTGGTTTTTATTACTATGAATCGTTATGTGGGTGCCTTCTTAAAAATATCCAAGTCTTGTTGCCTTCCTCTTTGGATCCCTTCTTGTCTCTAAGTAGTCCAAAATTCCTAATCCCAATATCGGTGAAGTCTTATTCGATCAATATGAGTTCTTTATCTGGTTTCCATGTATAGAATAACACTCTTTTTCCTCTACTCTTTTTATGTGCATTAAAAGGATAATTCCATATAGGAATCTATATTTATTTATCATTTTTCTTTGGTGATTTTTGAATTTTAGATTTCTAAGATTTTATAGAAAAATGATAAATATTTCTTAAATGATAAATAACTTTGAATTATCAAATAATGATAAAGAATAATTATCATGCTTATATCATATTATTTTGGAAATAATATTATCGCATGTGAAATTATAATTATTCTTTAAGAAAGAAATTGTTGATCACATGCTAAAATTGATAATTTGGAAATAATCTAGGAGGTATAAATGGTTATCACATGTGGTGTTTTTATTTATTTTAGAAATAAAATATTCGGAATCAATTCTAGGAATCCTTGGTGAGAGGTTTTAATTGATTGATACGAGAATATGTTTTGGATGACGATTCCTTGACAAACCTTGGAATTATTCATCAGTAACCTTAAGGTAAGAATCCCTTAACTTTAGAGCATGTTTTTTATAGGTTCTTAGCATGATTTTTGGTGTGTGTGTGTGTGTGTATACCTATATTTATGCTTGATCACATGATTTTTGACATGTTCTTATGCTTCTTGTATGTGGATTGTGATTATTAGTATACCTGTTAGATTTGATGTGATGCTTGATCTATCATTTGTATCCCATATTTCATATTTGTTATTTTCTTCTGACTTCTGTAGTTAACCATGTAGGTTGATCATAGTAGATTATCCCCTTAGAGGGATGTGCCAACCAATTAGTCAGCATGCATTTGACTATCCTAGTGAGGAGGATGTGTTGGACATGTTTTTTGACTATCCCATTGAGGAATATGTTTCAGGCTTTTGTTTTATGTTTCTTTTGACATGGTGCTGAAATAGGTAGATCCAATCCTTAAGGAATCATCATATGTATTATTCTTTTGTAATATATTGTTATTTATATATACTCTATTTACTTTCATGGAATACACTACTATATTTATTATGAACCCATGTTAAGGTTCATTGGAGGTGTCATCCTGAGTATTATACTCACACCCTACTCAGGAATTTTAGTGGACTTGTAGATTTTGGGATTAGAGATCCGATGAAGAGAAAAGGACCTATGGTGGATAGTTGAGAATTTTCAATAGGATGATATAGACATCGCTAGATGGATTTTGGGTGGAATTTTTGTAGATTCTTTTATTTACAATCTTTACCTTGTACTATAGATCATTTTGTTTAGTTTAGGTTATTTATATGGAATTCTATATTGATATTACATAGTCTGGTTTTATTTTTATACACTTTTACTCTGATAGTTATTGATTTATTCTTTATTTTTTATTATTCATTGTCATTTCCTTTATTATACTTTGATGTTTACCTGGTATATAGGGAATAGTCTCCCCATGATGTTTCATAGAGCTTCATAGCTAGTCGACAACCTCTTGTGTATTGGGAGGCACACATGAGGTCATGTGGTGTTCCAGATTAAACTTGGTGGTTCAGGTTGGGGTGTTACAAAAATGGTATCGGATCACTAAGTTCACTAACTTGTTTCTTCTCTTTTCCTTGATTTAGTAAAAGGTAGATAATAGTTAAGATGGTTGGGACTTGGTCATGGGAACTATGTCAATGTCTGACCAGTATTGTATAGTGGGTCTTTGAGTTACTAAGAAAGTGGGGTATTATGTTTTTTCAGGTTGATGTTACTGCTGATTAAATTCAACTTGGGTTATGCACATGATGTTGGTGTATTGATTTATGGGTTTTATGTCTATCCATGGATCATGCTAGGAACATACGATCACATGCCACATACTTATTGTATACACTAAATAGAGCCCAAACAAATAAATACCTATTGTAATTATGATATGTGCATTGATATATTGTTTCTGTCATTCTTTATTTGTGATTATTATATTTAATACTTGAGTGTATATATGTTTTTGTGATTAACTTGTAGGTATTAGAAGCTAGGCTTGGGTTATGAGTAGTGATTAGGGGCTATTCCTTCTTCTTTTGGGTAGAATATTAGGTTGAACCTTATTGTGAATCCTTATGTGTATAGTACATGCATTGCAGTGCATCCAATTTGCAAATTTTTATAACCAACTAGCTACTGTAAAAGTGGAAAGCAGGGTCAAACCACAGAGAGCACGAAATCTAGTTCACTAAAAATATTTCGTTGGACAATGTTTAGACGGACAAAATTTGAAGGAATTCCTATTTTGAGTTTTCTTTTTTTTATTTTAATTAAACTAAAAGGTGAGAAGACAAAAGAAATAAAGTAAACTATAATTAAAAATGATGATGGAATCTAAATCAACAAAATGTATCGGGGATATTGATGTCGCAGTTAAATTGCTACGCGGAAATGCTGTAAAGACCCGAAAAATTCAAGGAAATTTTTTTCTTAATTTTCTTGGGAATTTTACAAGAACACAGTTTTTGATGGCACTCGATTCCGAGGCCCGGTGTGCCCGGAATCTTTTTACGAACTTTAGCTCAGGTACGTTCAGTGAACGAACGAGCGGGTTTTTCTAACTTTTGAACCGGTGCTCGGAATCAAATTCTGAGGGCACCGATGGAATCACAGCGCTGGTATTTTCTTAGAAACATCTTTTCCGGAGTTGCGTTTGCTCGGGTGTGGTTTTTAATTTTTGGGGTTAAGTTAAGAAATAAAATAAAAGTGGTACAACCGATTTTTATTTTATTTTAACTTAAGCTAAGTGGATGATGTGGGACCCACAATATCCTACCCACTTGGTAGGATATTTGTGAGGTGGGGCCCACACGATCCCAACCATTTCTTTTCTTTAAAGTAACGCACCCGCACCCCCCTTTTAAATGAAGTCAACTCTTGTGTTTAATCTGGATATTAAACGCCTCATTAATTGAGAGGTTTTAAACTCCTCAATTAATTGATCATTTCTTTTCTTTTTGAATTTCAAGCGTTGGTTTGTGTGTAAATAAAATAAGACACCTATTATTTTATTTGAGTTGGAACTTGTTGCGTGGAGAGGATTTGGAGAAAAGGCTTCTTCTTCGATAAAGAACGTGAAGAACGCGAAGAACGCAGGATCCTCGGAGATCGACGACACGACGCTTCTTCTGTAACGATCCTTCTTCCGCGACGCTTCTTCCGCGATGCTTCACCACGACGCGACGATCCTCCCTCCGTGACGCCTTCTTCCACAATGGTTATTTCCGTGACGAATCCTCGCTCATCAAATTTGACGAGGTAGGGATTTATTTTAATTGTTGCTCGTGAATTATTCTGTTTCCTTTCTTCTTTTCTATTGGAGCCGCCTGTTACCGTAATAACGGGAGGGGGTCGGACCGCACAAACACGGTCGACCCTCCTCTCCCTTTTGGTTGTTGATTTTGTTGCGGCACAAGTAAGGCAACGCGGTGCCGAAGCACCGCATGGAAATTATGAGGAAAGGGGGAGAAGCGCAGCGCCGTTGAAGACGAACCAAAGACACGGCGTCGTCGCGCCGCGCCGTTGAAGACGAACCAAAGACACGGCGTCGTCGCGTCGCGCTATTGAAGACGAACCAAATACGTGGCACCATCGCGCTGCGCCAGAGAACCACAAAAGTACCACAGTGGAGGGGCACGGCGCTGTCACGCCGCGGCGGAGCAGGGGAACCAGTGGCCGGATTCGGGTCGCCGGCGTCGGAGCAGGGGGATCGGCCCTTGCCGGTCCCGTGGTGGCAGCAGCCGGTCGGCCGGTGCGGGCCGGCCGGTCCGGGGGAAAAAACTAGGGGTTCGTAACCCTCGGTCATCCAGCAGGTGCGGCCCCCCACATGGGGGCTGCGGGTTCACAACGCGGGGGGGGGGGGGGGCAGCGCCCCCCCCCCCCCCCCCCCTCTCACCGCTCGGCCATTACGGTCGAGCCGCCTATCCGCTGGCCATGCCAGCGCGTCGGGTCGGGCTGCCCAGGCCGAGCCGGGCCGCGCCCAAGCAGGCCGGACTCGGACCTGGTTCTGGTCGACCCAGTTAGGGCCGACCCTGGGGGTATCGGGCCGGGTCGGACCGGGCCCAAACCCACTAATACCGAACCTCTTTCGTTCTGTTGCCCATAACTTGAGCTATGGGCCTCAGATCGATGCACCGTCAGTTGCGTAGCGATCCTTGGATTGATACGGTCATTTAGGTATATTACACTCAAGATTTCAGAGAAATTTGGGTTCGGCCGGGTTGGTTCGAACACAAAACCAACTGGGCCCTCGGAGCGGAAACGCTTATAACTTGAGCTTCGGACATCCGATTGATGTGCCGTCGACTTTAATGGATTTCTCTTAGTGAGACAGACCTTTTGGATTAATCCGCTTGAGGTTTGGACGCAGTTGGAGTATGGTCGTGTTGGTTTTGATTTAAAAACCAACTGGGCCCCTGGGACGAAAAAGCCAATAACTCTCACACCGGGCGTCCGATTGACGCGTCGTCTGTGTCGTTGAGTTCCTGTTGACGATACGGAACTTTTGGATACATCAAATTCAAACTATGTGTCAGTTTATGTATCAGCCCCTCGGCTCGTGGAGCGGACCCTCTCGAACGAGCTTGCTGTGTGCGAGAACCCTAGAGCTGGCTGCGACTGCGACGACGACGACGACTGTACAGAAATCCTTCGTGGATTCGACGGTGATGACTACAGCACTCAGCGATCCTACATGGATCAGTGCTACCGATCCTGTGTGGGTCAGTGCTCAGCGGTCCTGTATGGGCCAGCGCCTACAGATCCTGTGTGGGTCTGATCCTGTGTGCGTCATTACGGGGGTTAGTTACCTATCGATCCTGTGTGGGTCAGATCCTGTGTGGGTCATTGTGGGGGTTAGTTACCTATCGATCCTTTATGGGTCATTGCGGGGGTTAGTACCTATCGATCCTTTGTGGGTCCGACGGCTTAGATGAATCAGTGGCTATATCTGATCATCTCTATTGTCATACGAAGAAGTATACCTGTGTGAGCTGAATCTTGACTTGCTTTCCTATGTGGATTACGTTATGCTTTCCTGTGTGGATCGGGTTGTGATTTCCTGTGTGGATGTGATCGAACTTGCGCTCGGAGGTTGGAGCGAACTAGAATTGATGACTTAGGTATATGTATGGGCATATACCTAAGTAGAGTCGGATGTTACTTTGTGATTGTATCTTTCCTTTGTGGATTATCCTTTGTGGATTCTGGGAGACCTTCAGGGGTCTTGGGGTCCCTACTGAGAAGCTTATACTCACCCCTTCATGGGCTTTGCCTGCACTACGTTGTGTTGGTTGCAGACGACGGACAGCGCTAATCGCGGTTGAGGCATGCGGAGCAGGACGGTACCTGGAGGTGGACCACTGGGCGGGACATACCCGGAGCGGACGGCTGGACCCAAGGAGCTGCGGAGGCTATTTGTACCCACCCTTCAGGTGGGACTTCCAGTGGACGGCTCGACGTTGCGGCTTTACTTTCAGTTGTTGTTTTCCCTTTCCAGTTGTACTTTACTTTCAGTTTGGGTTTGTATTCTGGCCCACTTATTTTTCAGCACTTACTGTTGTACCCGGTTTTTACTTAGTGTTTACTTCTGCTTGCTTGCTCTGTGGTGTTTTTTTACTTTACAAAGGCAATGCCTTCCCTTTTTATTAGGAATTACGCCTTGGTGCTAGTCGTCATCCCCTGGCCTATGGAAGGTGGGCTTGGGGTAGTCACGGCACGGGCCCCAAGGATGGGTCGTGACAAATTGGTTTCAGAGGAGTTCGGTTCTACCGCAGAACTCAGGAATTTGATATTTTTCTATATGAAGCAATAGTGTTAAGAGTATTAAGTGCAGTTATCAGTCCAGGGAGTCCAGTGTTGGTGTGGTGGCCGACGTATCCATACACTAGGACCCTGACTTCTGATTTCCGACTTAATGCACGAAAACATTGATTGCATGTGTGTTTCAAGTTTTCTTTGTGATTACTTTGTGTCAGCTCACTAGGTATACTGTTTGACCGTGGCGCACCTGTTTATTTTCAGGATGGCCCCATGAAGGCAACTAGCTAGGGTTCCAAGGGTTGTGCGTGATGACAGCCCACCGAGCGACGAGGCCTTGGTACAGGGCCCTTTGACAGAAGAGGCATCGGCGGTACCTCTACCCGTCGAGCCACCGATGCTACCAGCCCCAGCCGCTGATGATGCACATCTCCTTAGTGCATTGCACGAGTTTTAGTGCCAGAGACCGCCCAGTTTCCGTGGGGAGACGGACCCTCAGGCAGCCGAGGATTGGCTGGAGGCAGTTGTACGGGTTTTCAGGTTAGTGAGGACACCAGCTGACCTCATGGTGATCCTCACAGCGAGCCTCCTGCACGCGGCGACAAGCAGATGGTGGAGCTTGATGCTCCAGGTACACGACAAGGAATATCTCCTCTGGACGAACTTTGAGAGCCTCTTCTGCTCAGAGTTCGTCCCAGTCACCCTTCGTGCGGTGCACATCCAGGAGGCCCACCCCGACCACAGGGAGCTGGCGGGAAGATACAGGAACAGCTCCAGGCAGCGGAGGCCTACGACCACGGTGCACCCGAGATGATTCGAGGTAAAATTTGTGTCTATTTTACCCTTGCTGTAGTTCTTATAGACACAGGAGCGAGTCATTCTTTCATAGCCGCTGCCCTTGTTCGGAGCTCGGAGATTCTGACGGAGCCGTTGGCTCGATCCTTACGGCTAGAGACTCCTACGGGAGAAAACTCGATGATTATGCACTAGTGCCGGCAGTTTGAGCTTACTCTAGGAGGCGAGAGCTTCGGCTCGGATCTTCTTGTAGCGGCGTCGAGGCCTTACAACGTCATCTTGGGCATGGATTGGTTATCTACAGTCCATGCTCAGATTGACTGTATTAGGCGCAAGGTGCGATGTGTACGCACCGATGGGAGCAGGTTCACCTTCACCGGTGAGAAGGGAGCCTTCGCAGCACAGGATGGACTCACGCAGAGGAGAGGACAGCCCATCACTCATCAGTTGGATAGCCTCATCCTAGGAGCAGTTGACGTGCGGAGTCCTGGTTTTCCTGCAGTGGTGGATCAGTATGCGGATGTTTTCCCCGATGACGTCCCAAGGCTACCTCCTCGCAGAGAGGTAGACTTTTATATTGACATGTACCCTGGGACGGCCCCGATATCTACCCAGCATATCGTATGGCACCCACCGAGCTTCGGGAGCTACAGGTACAGTTGGAGGACTTGCAGGGAAAGGGATTCATCTGACCCAGTGTTTTACCCTGGGCTTCCCCGATATTGTTCACCAAGAAGGCGAACGGGATCTTGCGACTTTGTGTCGACTATCATCGCCTGAACCAGGTGACAGTGAGGAACAAGTATCCACTACCGAGGATTTATGACCTCTTCGATCAGCTCAAGGGATCACGGTGCTTCTCGAAGATAGACCTTAGATCAGGCTATCATCAGCTCAGAGTTCGGGACGAGGATGTGCAGAAGACGGCCTTCAGATGTCGGTATGGCCACTACGAGTTCTTGGTTATTCCATTCGGCGTAACCAATGGTCCGGCAGTGTTCATGGGCCTCATGAACAGGATCTTTCAGCCATACCTCGATCGATTTGTCATGGTCTTCATTGACGACATTTTGATATACTCGACCACTGAGGAGGAGCACGCCTACCACTTGCGGGTGGTACTAGACACACTCCGAGAGCACCAGCTTTATGGAAAGCTCTCAAAGTGTCAGTTCTGGATACGCGAGGTCCACTTCTTGGGACACGTCATCTCTAAGGTGGGAGTTTCGGTGGATCCTGTGAAGATCGAGGCAGTGCTAGCTTGGGATCCACCCAGGAGCGTGACGGAGGTGCGGAGTTTCTTGGGACTAGCTGGATACTATCAGAGATTTGTGCCAGACTTCTCCAGAGCTGCGGTACCACTATCAACTTTGACGAAGAAGGGTAAACCCTTTGTGTGGTCAGACAGATGTCAGCAGAGCTTCCAGGAGCTGAGACAGATATTGACCAGCGCGCCTATCTTGAGGCTTCCGGAGGAGGGAGTTGGGTACGTAGTTTACTGCGTTGCATCAGGGACCAGACTCAGATGTGTCCTGATGCAGGAGCGGGAAATTATCGCCTATGGATCACGTCAGTTGAGGCTACATGAGCAGAACTACGCTACCCATGACCTGGAGTTAGCAGCAGTGGTCTTCGCTCTGAAGATGTGGTGACACTATCTGATGGGCGAGTGCTTTACAGTCTATTCTGACCATCAGAGTCTCAGGTACATCTTCTCATAGAAGGACCTGAACCTGAGACAGTGGCGATGGCTCGAGTTCCTCCAGGACTATGACTTTGAGATAGTCTATACTCCTAGAAAGGGGAACTTAGTAGCAGATTCCCTCAGCAGGAGGACAGGCATTCAACTACTTGGGGAGGCGACAGAGCAGCTAGCCGCTTTGCAGATATCCTTCTTGGATAGAGATGGAGAAGCCTTCCTTCATTCACTCACAATCACTCCTCCACTACTGTAGTGGGTCAGAGAGGCACAGCGTGGGGACGCTGACTGTGAGATGCGACGTGCGCAGATATCCTCAGGACAGGCACCTGATGGTTTCTCTATAGGAGGAGAGCACGATGTCCTTTTCATAGGATGTACCTTGGTACCATTTTCTTTACGGGAGGAGGTGATGAGAGAGTTTCACACTTCCCCTTTGGCGGTACATCCTGGCATCGCGAAGATGTACCAGGATCTCAGACGACAGCACTGGTGGCCGGGCGTGAAGAAGGTTGTGGCAGAGTTCGTTTCTCGATGCCTCACCTGCCAGTAGGTGAAGGCAGAGCACCAGGTACCAGCAGGCTTGGTACAGCCCTTAGAGGTCCTGGAGTGGAAGTGGTATGGCTTATCTATGGACTTCGTGACTGGACTTCCACGCACTTTCAGAGATAACGACTCCATTTGGGTGATTTTCGACCAACTCACCAAGTCGGATCACTTCTTACCCGTTAGAGAGCAGGGCTCAGTGGAGAGCTTGGGACATCTCTACGTTCAAGAGATTTTACGACTTCATGGTGTGCCATCATCTATCGTCTCCGGTTGAGATGCTCGCTTTACTTCCTGGCTTTGGAAGGGGTTGCAGGAAGCGTTGGGGATGCAGCTACGTCTGAGCACCGCCTTTCACCCTCAGACGGATGGTCAGATGGAGAGGACCATTCAGACTCTCGAGGACATTCTCCATGCATGTGTCCTCGACTTTGGTCGCAGTTGGGAGGACCACCTACCCTTTGTGGATTTTGCGTACAACAACAGCTACCACTCCACCATCGGGATGGCACTATATGAGGCGTTGTACGGCCGACCTTGCAGATCTCCTCTGTGTTGGACAGACCCTGGGGGTTCAGCACTTATGGGACCGAAGATGGTCCAGGCCATGACAGAGAAGGTCCAGGTCATCCAGGATTGGATGAGGACAGCTCAGATCCGGCAGAAGTCTTATGCTGACAGGAGGCGGAGACCACTGGAGTTCGAGGATGACGACCACGTCTTCTTGCGGGTCTCAACTCGACGTGGATTACGGAGATTTGGCCAAGGAGGACAGTTATCTCCACGCTTCATCGGACCTTTCCAGGTCCTCAACAGGATTGGCGAGGTGGCTTATCGCCTGGCTCTACCACCTCAGTTGCACCGGGTGCACGACGTCTTCCACGTATCCTAGTTGAGGAGATACGTGCACGACCCGACGCATATCATTGAACATGGGGAGATGGACGTTGATGATGGGGAGACTTTTACGGAGGTCCTAGTGGATATTGAGGATCGACAGGAGCGGGTCCTACGTGGATGGTCGATTCCTCTAGTGCGCATCAGATGGCAGCACGAGAACCTCCAAGAGAGCACTTAGGAGCAGGAGGCTCAGATGCGTGCTCAGTACCCACATTTGTTTCCCTAGTTTATGATGTATCTTTATGGGGATGTAAAACCCTGAGGTGGGAGTAATGTAAAGACCCAAAAAATTAAAGGAAATTTTTTTCTTAATTTTCTTGGAAATTTTACAAGAACGCAGTTTCTGACGGCACTTGATTCCGAGGCCCGGTGTGCCCGGAATCTTTTTCCAAAGTTTAGCTTAGGAACGTTCAGTGAACGAACGAGTGGGTTTTTCTAACTTTTAAACCGATGCTTAGAATCAAATTCTGAGGGCACCGATGGAATCGTAGCGCCAGTATTTGCTTAGAAACATCTTTTCCGGAGTTGCATTTTCTCGGGTGTGGTTTTTAATTTTTGGGTTTAAGTTAAGAAATAAAATAAAAGTGGTACAACCGATTTTTATTTTATTTTAACTTAAATTAAGTGGATGATGTGGGACCCACAATATCCTACCCACTTGGTAGGATATTTGTGAGGTGGGTCCCACACGACCCCACCATTTCTTTTCTTCTAAGTAACGCACCTGCACCCCCTTTTTAAAAGAAGTCAACTCTTGCGTTTAATCTGGATATTAAACGCCTCATTAATTGAGCGGTTTTAAAGTCCTCAATTAATTGATCATTTCTTTTCTTTTTGAATTTCAAGCGTTGGTTTGTGTGTAAATAAAATAAGACACCTCTTATTTTATTTGAGTTGGAACTTGTTGCGTGGAGATGATTTGGAGAAAAGACTTCTTCTTCGACGAAGAACGCGAAGAACGCCGGATCCTTGGAGATCGACGACGCGACGCTTCTTCCGTAACGATCCTTCTTCCGCGATGCTTCTTATGCGATGCTTCACCGCGACGTGAAGATCCTCCCTCTACGACACCTTCTTCCGCGATGGTTATTTCCACGACGAATCCTTGCTCATCAAATTTGACGAGGTAGGGATTTATTTTAATTGTTGCTCATGAATTCTTCCATTGCCTTTCTTCTTTTCTATTGGAGCCACCTGTTACCGTAATAATGGGAGGGGGTCGGACTGCACGAACACAGCCGACCCTCCTCTCCCTTTTGGTTGTTGATTTTGTTGCGGCATGAGCAAGGCAACACGGTGCCGAAGCACCGCGCGGAAATTATGAGGAAAGGGGGAGAAGCGCAACGCCGTCGCGCTGCGCCGTTGAAGACGAACCAAAGACATGGCGTCGTCGCGCCGCGCCGTTGAAGACGAACCAAAGACACGGCGCCTTCATGTCGCGCCGTTGAAGACGAACCAAAGACACGGCGCCGTCGCGCCGCGCCGGAGGACCACAAAATTACCGCGGCGGAGCAGGGGAACCGGCGGCCGGATCCGGGCCGCCGGCGTCAGAGCAGGGGGACCGGCCCTTGCCGGTCCCGTGGCGGCAGCAGCCAGCCGGCCGGTGCGGGCCGACCGGTCAGGGGGGGGAAAACCGGGGGTTCGTAACCCCCGGTCGGCCAGCAGGTGCAGCCCCCACATGGGGGTCGTGGGTTCACAACGTGGGGGGGGGGAGGGGCAGTACCCCCCCTTCACTGCTCGGCCGTTACGGCCGAGCCACCTGGCCTCTGGCCACACCAGCGCGCCGGGCCGGGCTGCCCAGGCCGGTCCGGGCCGCCCAGGCCGGGCCGGGTCACGCCAGCCGCGCCAGCCGGGCTGGACCCGGACCCGGTTCGGGTCGACCCAGTTCGGGCCGACCCTAGGGGTATCGGGTCGGGTCGGACCGGGCCCGAACCCCCTAATACCGAACCTCTTTCAGTCTGTTGCCCATAACTTGATCTACGGGCCTCCGATCGACGCACCGTCAGTTGTGTAGAGATCCTTGGATCGAGAAGGTCATTTTGTTATATTACACGCAAGGTTTAGGAGAACTTTGGGTTTGTCCGGGTTGGTTCGAACACGAAACCAACCGGGCCCTCGGAGCGGAAACGCTTATAACTTGAGCTCCGGACGTCCGATTGACATGCCGTCGACTTTGATGGATTCCTCTTAGTGAGACGGACCTTTTGGATTACTCCTCTTGAGGTTTGGTCGCAGTTGGAGTACGGTCAGGTTGGTTTTGACTTAAAAACCAACCGGGCCCCTGGGACGAAAAAGCCAATATCTCTCAGACCGGGCGTCCGATTGACGGGTCGTCTATGTCGTTGAGTTCCTGTTGACGATACGAAACTTTTGGATACATCAACTTCGGACTACATGTCAGTTGATGTATCATCCCCTCGGCTCATGGAGCGGACTCTCCCGAACGAGCTTGTTGTGTGCGGGAACCCTAGAGCTGGATGCGACTGCGACGACGACGACGACTGTACAGAAATCCTCCGTGGATTCGACGGCGACGACTATAGCACTCAGCGATCCTACATGGATCAGTGCTACCGATCTTGTGTGGGTCAGCGCTCAGCGGTCCTGTATGGGCCAGCACCTACAGATCCTGTGTGGGTCTAATCCTGTGTGGGTCATTGCAGGGGTTAGTTACCTATCGATCCTGTGTGGGTCAGATCCTGTGTGGGTCATTGTAGGGGTTAGTTACCTATCGATCCTTTTTGGGTCATTGCAGGGGTTAGTACCTATCGATCCTTTGTGGGTCCGATGGCTTATATGAATCAGTGGCTATATTTGATCATCTCTATCATCATACGAAGAAGTATACCTGTGTGATCTAAATCTTGACTTGCTTTCCTATGTGGATTACGTTATGCTTTCCTATGTGGATCGGGTTGTGATTTACTGTGTGGATGTGATCGAACTTGGGCTCGGAGGTTGGAGCAAACTGGAATTGATGACTTAGGTATATGTATGGGAATCTACCTAAGTAGAGTCGGATGTTACTTTGTGATTGTATCTTTCCTTTTTGGATTATCCTTTCTGGATTCTGGGAGACCTTCGGGGGTCTCGGGGTCCCTACTGAGTAGCTTATACTCACCCCTGTACGGGCTTTGCCCGCACTACGTTGTGATGGTTACAGACGACGGACAACGCTAATTGCGGTTGAGGCTTGCGGAGCAGGATGTTACCTCGAGGTGGACCACTGGGCGGGACGTACCCGGAGCGGATGGCTGGACCCGAGGAGCTGTGGAGGCTATCTGTACCCACCCTTCAGGTGGGACTTCCAGTGGACGGATCGACATTGCGGCTTTACTTTCAGTTGTTGTTTTCCCTTTCCAGTTTTACTTTACTTTCAATTTGGGTTTGTATTCTGGCCCACTTACTTTTCATCACTTACTGTTGTACCCAGTTTTTACTTCGTGTTTACTTCTGCTTGCTTGCTCTGTGGTGTTTGTTTACTTTACAAAGGAAATGCCTTCCCTTTTTATCGGAAATTATGCCTTGGTGCTAGTCGCCAGCCCCTGGCCTACGGAAGGCGGGCTTGGGGTAGTCACGACACGGGCCCCGAGGACGGGTCGTGACAAATGCAAAGTATTCTTTTATGTGATTAAATATTTATTCTACTTAATTATCTCCAGTTCCAAAAATATAATCATTTCTTAGATGCTCGATTTAAATTTCTTAATTTATTTAACGTCCCGTTCTCTGGTGTCATAAATAAATTAGGAAAATTGTTCAAGTACCGAACTATAAGGCGAAATGACACAACCCGTTTCTCACAAAGTTGTGTCACCAATTTGAACTTACCATTGGTCAATGTGGTTTACCTTCTCGGACCGTCGCGTCAACTCATTATTAAAACGGCCAGTTTCAATTTCAGTAGTTAATTCAGTGCAAAAACAATTTAAACAGATAAACATTCAATTAAAATAAATTTAATTGGCATTTAATCATTAAATAAGATTATTGCATGGCATACGCAATAATTTTAATTACTCAACCAACATCCCGACACTAAGAAAATATCCCCGACATCACAACTGAAAAGTTAAGCACGGTAATAAGATGACAATTCATGTAAAATAAAACTGTGTTACCAACAAATAATCATGTCGGTCTTCACTCTTGTCATATGCAATTTGTTCTTTTATCCCTGACCACACCTCGGCATGTGATGATGTCACAAACCAACTAAGCGACCACTAGAACAAAATATGTGGGCGATGAAGCGGATGCTAGTCCGCTGCGGAGACCTTGGTGGTTTCTCCTCGCTTTGGTGACTGGTGCGCGGCGTGAGGAGGAAGATGCAACATGAGGAGGCTGAGGGTTCTGGCGTGACAACGTGGCTGTGTAGCGGATGAGGTCATCTGCTTGTGGTGACAAATGCAGGGAAACTAATACCTACAAAGAATATAGGAGAGTAGTGTGGGGTGGCGGGATGGAAGTGGATAGGACAATAGGGGTTGGTGGGTTAGGTAGGGGAGAGGGGTGTTGGGCGAGTGGAGAGAGGGGTAGCGGGTAAGGAGAGGGGCAGCTAGGTGTGTGGGATTTCAAAGGAGAGGCGAGAGGTGGGGTAGTGGGATAGTGGGATAGATGGGGAGAGCGAAGGTCGTGGGTGAGGGAGAGTTGGGCGACGGGATAGATGGGGAGGGTGAGGGATTGTAGAGAGGGAGCTAAAGGGGTGTGGTGTGGGTGATTGGAGAGAGGGAGAGGAATGGGTCAAAGGAGGTGATGGGGTGATTGGAGAGAGAAATGGGGAGTTAGTAGGGTGGGGTTGGGTAGAGAAAAAAGGGGGGATGGGAAGGGGTGATGTGGGAAAGGGGAGTGGGGTGGTGCGTGGGTAGTTAGGGTAAAAAAATAGAATAAAAAATGTTAAATTCAAATTTACAAAAAACTAATTATCTAATTAAATTAAAAAAGTGATAAATAATAACATATTCATGCACATGTAATTAAATATAATATTACTATTAAATATAATATTACTATTAAATATAATAATAAACTAATAACAAATACTATTTTATCAATGCAACAAAATAAAGAAATAAAATACAAATTAAAATATGCATACTAATAAAATTTAATAAAATTAACTAAACTAAAATTAGAGAAACTAATAATAATATAGTATTAAAAAAATAATATATAAAATTAATATAACTAATAGAAATAATAAATTACTAATATAAGTATTTAAATTAACTAAAAATTATCAAAATATCTAAATTACTACAAAACTACAAAAATAAACTAAAAATATAAAAATTGGTTAAACTAAATAATTAAAACTAAGTTAGAAAATTATAAAAATACATGTAAAAATCCATTTACATCAAATCCCTCACACTTAAACTTTTTCACTCCTGGGAAAAACAATCAGAAAGAAAACACAAGTGGTCGTAGACAAATCAAAACATCAAAATTGCAAGTTCAAAATTCTTCAATCTCATTTACCCATAAAATATCATGCTTCATTTAAAACTCCAATTCTCAAATACCATTTTTCTTCTACTCACAATATTTTCAAAATAATTACCTGCACTCATTTATCATGTGACCTACCTTGCCATTGCACTCATTGCTCAAAAAATTTGATCAAAGTTTTTCTCAATTCTCATACACATGCATGCTTACCATAGGCTTGCCATGAATTTCACATCTACACTGGTGGAAATCAAAATAATGTGCCAATCTCAAGGACTTTACATGAGGTTCAAATGTCACTGAGGTTGCGGGATGGTGGGTAAAAAAATTGACATCTTTTTGGTAAAAAGGAGGGTTGAATCTTGAAATGAATGCATGATATATGTCAATCCAAATGTCTCCCTCAAATTTCTTCCTCAAACTCTCACTCCCCCACACTTAAAACATTGCTTTTCCCCAAGCATATGATAATCCAATGTTTTTCTCTTTTTTTCTCTCTTTTTTTTAAGACACAACTCACTCAAATAATATGGTCAGGAAAAACTGGTGAGTATCAAATCAAAAACCCCATGAAATAAATGTCAGACAATAATCTCAAAGAATGGTACACAAGTAGTGTATATTCTGTAACATCTCGGCGAAAGTAGGTCATATAGAAAACTCTCTAGTTCCTGGAGTAATGGATCTTCACTTTTATAGGTATCCCCAAAAGGGATGGTTACCGCGTAATGATCACCAATGTACTCATTATTAGAACCAAAAGGATTCTATATTCCTATATCAAAATATATGTAATGAATGTGGCTACTATGAAAAATAACTCATATGATCAGGATGGGATAATGTCAATCCATGTACATCAAATGACTCACTGCCCCTTGAAGAACCCTCTCCATGAGTAAATCTCTCCCCCACACTTAGATTGAAAATTATTATGAAAAAATTCAAGAAACTGGTAGGGAAGGGTATTGGATTGGGCTCATCCTAAAAGGATCCTTCATGGCTTCTAAGGGCTATACGATGGAGAAAATGTATGGGTGGATCAGTGGGTCAACGGGGCTAAATAATCAAACAGATGCCTCGATCATTTTATTGCAACTTTCAAAATTCCTATCACTTTGATGGAAAAACATGGAAAGTTCTAGAAGACAAAACATGTTTGAGATTCCCTCAAGAAAAATAGAAATAAGAGATGATTTTAAAATGGCTCAGAGTCCTCACGGGTATGGAAATATAATTTTGGACAGCACAGATGAGTATGAGTGCAAATAAGTGTCTAAAAAAATATACAAGTTTTTGAAAAACATTTTCGAATCATGAAATAATATCAACAATCATCTAAGTCATGAGATCAAGGATCAAAGAATTCCAAACAAGAATCAAGTTCTCAAACTGCCTAGGGACACAAGTGGTATGTTCCTGACTGTGTTGCGACAAAAATACAACAAATTTCATGTGGGTTCATCAATAATAGGAATGTTAGTTTTTTTTCAAAATTTTCTTGTTTTTTTTTGTTTTTTTGTTTTTTTTAGTTTACATGGTATTTTTGGAAGCATAAAATAAGACAAAAATAAAACACTTCCCTGTGTAAGTACAGATAGACGCGGAGAGGCTGTTTGTATCCAATAAAGCACCAGAAATGATATACCTTTAAAATCTATACATGGAAAACACATACCCACATCATATCATAAAGATAACACCAAGGATCATATAAATGGAAGAAAATATGCAGGAGAGTGACAAGTGCACACAAATATCAAGAGTAGCTAAAAAAAATTCACACATTCCATGTTTTATTTCCTCAAAAAAATAGTTAAAAGAATAAAGGAAAAAATGAAACTGGAACATGGGTTGCCTCCCAGGAAGCGCTAAGTTTTACTTCTTCAGCCAGATGGATGGACAATGGTCAATCATCTTGGTCCATCAGCTCAAAACTCCTCTACCTCTTGAAAAAACTAGTGGTTGTGTCATCGATCTCATGGAGATGCTTAGTGGGATTAACCACCTCTAGAGCATAGTGATCATGAATCTGGTGAGGAAGGAATGGAATATGTGCTCTTTGTGGTGGTGCTGGCTATTGAACATGAATCTCTAATGAAAGTTCCTCAAGTCGGTGCTCAATATCAGCCAGATGTTGAGTCATCCGTCGTACTAAGTCAGAGGGAGATGGAACAAGCGCATCGATGACCACGGAAGAATCATAAGAGCTAGAAATTTTTTTTAGTTGCATCTACAAAAAGAGATAGAGAGATAGAGATATAGTAAGAAAACAAAGACCAAAGAATGAAGAAGCAGTCGGGTTGCATCCCGATCAGTACTAAGTTTAACATCTTCAACCAAAAGGATAACTTCTCATTGTAATTGTAGTTCTTCAGTGATGCCTATCATATCCGAATTGTGGTAAAGTTTAAGGCGTTGACCATTAACTTCAAATGGAGGCATCTTCCCATCATAAATTTCGATAGCACCATGTGTATGAACAATTGTGACATTGTAAGGACCCGACCACTTCAACTTGAGTTTTCCAGCCATGATTCGAAGTCATGAGTTGAAGAGGAGAACTTTGTCACCTGCTGAAAATTTTCTTTGTTGGATCTGTTTGTCATTCCAGGCTCAAGTTTTATCTTTTTAAATCAAAGCATTGTCATATGATTCTCTCATCATCTCTTCTAGTTCATTCATCTGTAGAAAACGCTTCTATTGGGCAGTTTTGAAATCAAAATTCAGTTTCTTCACAGCCCAATAAGCTTTATGTTCCAATTCTATAGGTAAGTGGCGGGTTTTTTCAAAGACCAACTGATATGGGGGCATTCCAATAAGTGTCTTGTAGGTAGTTCTGTAGGCCCAAAGTGCATCATCAAGTTTGGTGACCCAATCTTTCCTAAATGTATTTACAATTTTCTCCAAAATACCCTTAATTTCTCGGTTTGAAATCACAGCTTGGCCATTGGTATGTGGATGGTATGGGGTACTCATGTAGTGGTGACATCCATAGAGAGTCATTAGCTTCTGAAATAGCTCATTATTGAAGTGGGTACCACGGTCACTGATAATGAGCCTTGGAATTCCAAACTGGATAAAAATGTGTTGCTTTAAAAATTTGATGATGACTCGAGCAGTATTTTCCAAAAATGCTTCATCTTCCACACATTTTGACACATATTCCACACAGATAAGGATATATGATTTCCCAAAATATTTAGGAAAAGGACCCATGAAGTCAATTCCCCATATGTCAAAAATTTCAATTCCCATGATTGAGTGTTGTGTCATTTTTCACTTACAGCTTATACCCCCAGTTCTTTGGCATTTATCACAATTCATGATGAATTCATGAATATCATGATTCATGGTAGGCTAGTACAAACCACATTGTAACACTTTGCTGATTGTTCGATGAATCACATGGTGTCCCCTAGCTTCTCTAGTGTGGCACAAGTTCAAAACACTATCAACTTCTTCTTTAGGGATGCATATTTTTATCATTCCATCCACACAGTCTTTGAAAAGTAAAGGATCATCCCAGTAGTAATGGCATGCTTTATTCAAAAATATTTTCCTTTGTTCCTTTGATAAATCTGGATGTATCACACCTAAAGCTAAGTAGTTCACAAAATCAGCATACCAGGGTGTGATTGTCTCAATGGCATAGAGTTGTTCATCATGAAATGTTTCATTGATTAGTTCAATATTGATTTCACTTGTGTCATGGTCGAGGCATGATAAATTATCAGAAACAACATTCTTTGTTCCCTTTTTTTCCTTGAATTGAATGTCAAATTCATGAAGTAATAGTATCCATCTAATGAGTCTGGGTTTTGCATCTTTCTTGGTCATCAGATACCGAAGTGCAAAGTGATCTGTATAGACAGTGACTTTTGAGAACAATAGATGGGATTGAAATTTGTTGAAAACAAAGACAACTGCTAGAAACTCTTTTTCAGTTGTTTTGTAATTATTTTGATCCTCATTCAAAGTGCGGCTAGCATATTATATTGGCCTAAAGATCCTTTATTTTCTTTATCCCAAGAAGCTCCAACTGCCCAGTCACTGGCATCACACATTAACTCGAATGGATGCTCCCAATCAGGTGAAATCCTTATCAGGGATTCAAACAAACGTTTCCTTAATAATTTAAATGCTTCCTAACATTCAGGGCCGAAGTGAAATGTGACATCTTTTCCCAATAGGTTCATAAGGGGTCGGGCAATAACAGATAAATCCTTAATGAAGCGTATATAGAATCCAGCGTTCCCAAGAAAACCTCGAATGGAACAAACTGAAGAAGGCATGGGTAACTCAGATATTGTACTAATCTTTGCGGCGTCAAATTGAATTCCTTTCTTTTAAATTTTATGACCTAAAACTATTCCACTTTGTATCATGAAGTGTGACTTTTCCCAATTAAGCACCAGATTCGTTTCTTCGTATATTGCCAAAACCTTATCCAAATGTTCTAAAAAGTCATCAAAAGAACCTCTATACACAGAGAAGTCATCCATGAATATTTCCAAGAACTCTTCAATCATGCCATGGAACATTTCCATCATGCATTGTTGAAATGTGGTTGGATCATTACACATTCCAAAAGGCATTCACCGATAAGCAAATGTACCATATGGACAAGTGAACATGCTTTTCTCTTGATCCTATGGTGTCACTGCTATTTGATTATAGCCTGAGTATCCATCCAGAAAACAATATTAATCTCATCCTACCAATCTTTCAAGTATTTGATCAATAAAGGGTAATGGGAAGTGATCCTTTCTGGTGGCATCGTTCAATTTTCTACAGTTGACGCACACTCTCCATCCAGTCACTGTTCTTGTGGTTATCAATTCTTCTTTATCATTCTCAACTACTGTAGTTCCACTCTTTTTAGGTACTACTTCAATGGGCTAACCCATTGACTATCAGAGATTGGAAATATTAAACTAGCATCAAGAAGTTTAATGACTTATTTCTTGACTAATTCTTTCATGGGAGGTGTTAAGCATCGTTGTGGTTTCCTGCAAGGTTTTGAATTATCTTCCATATGTATTCTATGAGTACATATGGCAGGACTTATACCTTTTAGATCAAAAATCGTCCATCCTATTGCTGGCTTCCTTTGTGATAGGACATTGAGCAATTTTCTTTCTTGTTCACTTGAAATATTGGCATTGATGATGACTGGTAAGGTGTTTAAATCTCCCAAGTAATGGTATCTCAGGTTTAATGGAAGGGGTTTAAGCTCAAATGTTGGAGTATGTTCAAGTGATGGAGTGAGTGAAGTGAATTCATGTCTATCTAAAGGCTCGACTATGTTTATAATGAATTCCAATACCTCGATTGATTCAGTGAACTCTTCGTTTTCTTTGTGTAAATCTGAAAGATCTAGTGCATCTCTTTCTAACTCATCCCATTCTTCAATCGTATCCAAGAAATGATAGTCTGCTACAGATGGTTTTCCATAGCCTTTAGGATATCAAATGTTATGTTCTCATCCCCAATTCTAAAAATTAACTTTCCCTCTTGGACATCAACCAGCGCTCTACATGTTGCTAAGAAGGGTCTCCCGAGAATGAGTGGGATGTCCTTGTCTTCTTCCATATCGAGGACAATGAAATCAGCAGGGAAGTAATATTTATCAAACTTGACAAGTAAGTCTTATAGAATCCCTCGAGTATGCTTCACTGATTAGTCATCCATTTGCAAGGCGACCCTCTTTGGCTTTAATTCTGTGATGCCCAGTTCTTCAAGGATTCCAGAAGGCATGATATTTACACTAGCTCCGAGGTCGCACAAAGCTCTTCCGAATTGATATCCTCCAATATTGAAAGTAATAGTGAAACTCCCATGGCCTCTTAGTTTTGTATGTATGGATCTGGGTATGACCGTTGAACATTCCTCATGCATTATGACTATTCCCACATCATCTAATTTTCTTCTTTTTGACATAAGTTCCTTGAGAAATTTAGCATAGTGGGGAATTTGTCTTATGGATTCCGCAAAGGGAATATTTATTTGAATATTTTTGAACATTTCCATGAATTTTAAAAATTAAACATCCAACTTCCTTTGCTTCAGTATTTGTGGAAATAGAGGAGGTGGTATGTAGGCTTTCACTCTTTCATTGAGTGCCTCATTTTCCTTTTCCTTTCTTGCCTTTTCATTTTTTACAAGTTTTTTTTTATCTTCCTCCTCTTTAGCTTCAAGTTGGATTGCTTTGTTTATTGAGTCTTCATTCTCAATGGAAGGTATAGGCATATTATTTTTTGGTTGAACATCAGGCATTTGGTGCTCTAGTAATTGTGCGACACTTCGCAATGTGATGGCTTATTCTTCTTCTCTTGGGTTGACTCTTGGGCTTCTCAGTAGAGTTCCTTGTTGTCATTTCTGCATTTGTGCGGCTATCTTACTGACTTGCTTTTCAATGTTATGCATGGAAGCCTATAATTTTTGGGTTTTTGACTGCAGGTTTTGGGTGTTTGTCTGCAAATTTTGAGTTTTGTCTACAAATTTTGAGTTGTTGTCTGCAAATTTTGAGTTTCCCTCTCTTGAAACTCAAACCTTGATTGATTGGACATCATTATATTAGCTATAGTTGCTCCCTAATTTTGTTGACCTTGCATTGTAGGAGGGGCCAAGTCTGTTTTTTGCTTTTGTTCCTTGTATTGTTGTTGTTGATGAAATGGGGGTCGGTATTTCAGTTGAGATCCTTTCTCTTGTGATTGCATGGTGGGTCTGAAGGAAGATTGAGAAATAAATCCAAGTGGACCCAAGTTCTGGTTCATTGGTTGAGTAGTCGATGGATCCTTCCAACCTTGATTTTTGTTATTTCCTTTCTAGTTTGTGTTGTAGTTGTTTCCATAATTCCCTTTGTTGTAGCTGACAAAGTTAGCTTCAGATATCTTGGTCTCAGATGTGTTCTATGGACACATGGGATAATCATGAGGACCACCATAGTGTGGAAAGTGTTTAGTTTGAACAACATGGACTGGATTAGGCGGGTTTACTGACAAGTTGTCAATCCTCTTGTTGAGAGCTTCAAATTGTGCAGCCATGAATGTCTAGGCATCAACTTGATGCACTCCTGCCTTTCTTCTTGAAAAATCTTCTGGCCACTGGAAACTGTGTTCGGCTATGTTTTTAATTAATATGTACAGATCCTCAGGATCCATTTCCATGAACGCATTTCTAGTAGCTGTGTTGATTGTAGACTTACTCTCAGGTTGAAGTCCATAGTAGAAATCTTTCAACTAGTTTGCCAACTTCATCCCATGATGATGACAACATCTTAACATGGACTTGAATCTTTCCCAAGCTTCTCCTAATGATTTGTATGCACTTTGACAAAAGGATTTTAGTTCTCTCTTATTTTTCAAAGATTGATCTATTGTGTAATATCGATCAAGAAATTTTCTTCTCAACACTTCCCAAGTGAAAACTGTTTTTGGGTCTAGACTTTCCAACCAGTCCTTTGATTTCCCTTGCAATGAGAATGGAAATAGTCATAGGATCAACGCATCATCCATTACTCCGTTATAATTAAATGTGTCAAAGACTACAAGAAATCTATTCACATGCATATAAGGGTCTTCGCTGCTCAATACATGAAATTTTTCATGTTGTTGGAGTAGGTTGATCGTGGATAGATTCAATTCAAAGTGTGTTTCTTGAATTCTCAGTCTTGTTATGCCTGAGCTAACTCCGAATATGTTCGGTCTCAACTCTTGTCTCATAGTAGTTCGAGGCCTTTGATTATCGAGACGGTTTTGGAAAAGTTGGTGGACTTGTCCACTAGGAAGTGTCGGAATGTGAGTTTCAATGCTTTCCTCTAGTGGATGCATTGCATTTGTGGCTGAGGTACCGATTTGTTCTTTTCCCTTTCTTTGATGTTCAAGTTTTGGATCAAGGGATGGGTCATTCTTTGACGGATCAGAATTACGAGTGTTCACCATTTAGGCGAACAATGCCTAAAGCAAGTTCTACTTGAAATTTTCTTAATTTTAGACGTGTGCATGCTCCCCGGAAACGGTGCCATAAATTTAGTACACGCGTCGCAGCGCGTCCAATTTGCAAATTTTTATAACCAAATAGCTACTGTAAAAGTGGCGAGTAGGGTCGAACCACAGAGAGTATGGAATCCAGTTCACTAAAAATATTTCATTGGAAAATGTTTAGACGGACAAAAGTTGAGGGAAAACCTATTTTGAGTTTTCTTTTTTTTATTTTAATTAAACTAAAATGTGAGAAGACAAAAGAAATAAAGAAAACTGTAATTAAAAATTATTATGGGCTCTAAATCAACAAAATGTGTCAGGTATGTTGATGTCGCAATTAAATTGTTACGCAACCATGCAAAGTATTCTTTTATGTGATTAAATATTTATTCTACTTAATTATCGCAAGTTCCGAAAATATAAGCATTTTTTAGATGCTCAATTAAAATTTCTTAATTTATTTAAGGTCTCGTTATCTGGTGTCATAAATAAATTAGAAAACTTGTTCAAGTACCTAACTATACGATGAAATGACACAACCCGTTTCTCACAAAGTTGTGTCGCCAATTTGCACTTACCATCGGTCAACGCGGTTTACCTTCTCGAACCATCATGTCAACTTATTATTAAAAGGTCCAGTTTCAATTTCAATAGTTAATTCAGTGCAAAAATAATTTAAATAGATAAAAATTCAATTAAAATAAATTTAATTGAAAATTAATCATCAAATAAGATCGTTGCATGGAATGCGCAATAATTTTAATTACTCAACCAACATCCCGACACTAAGAAAATCACACCGACATCACAACTGAAAAGGTAATTGCGGTAATAAGATGAAAATTCATGTAAAATAAAACCATGTTACCAACAAATAATCGTGTCATTCTTCACTCTTTCCACATGCAATTTGTTCTTTGATCTCTGACCACACCTCGACACGTGATGACGTCGCACACCAACTAAGCGACCACTGGAACAAAAGATGTGGGTGATGAATCGGATGCTGGTCTGCTGCGGTGACCGTGGTGGATGCTCCTCTCTTTGATGACTAGTGCGTGGCATGAGGAGGAAGATGCAGCATGAGGAGGCCGAGGGTTCTGGCGTGACAATGTGGTTGTGCAGCAGATGAGGTCGTCTGCTTGTGGTGACAGCTGCAGGGAAACGATGACCTACAAAGAATAGAGGAGAGTAGTGTGGGGTGGTGGGATGGAAGTGGAGAGTATAATAGGGGGTGGCGGGTTAGGTAGGGGAGAGGGGTGTTGGGAGAGTGGAGAGAGGGGTAGCGGGTAAGGACAGGGGAGGCTGGGTGTGCGGGATTTCGGAGGAGAGGCGAGAGGTGTGGTAGCGGGATAGATGGGGAGAGCGAAGGTTGTGGGTGAGGGAGAGTTGGGAGGCTGGATAGATGGAGAGGGTGAGGTATTGGAGAGATGGAGTTAAAGGGGTGTGGCATGGGTGATTGGAGAGAGGGAGAGGAATGGGTCAAAGGAGGTGATGGGGTGATTGGAGAGAGAAATGGGGAGTTAGGAGGGTGGGGTTGGGTAGAGAAAAAAGGGGGTATGGGAAGGGGTGATGAGGGAAAGTGGAAGGGGTCAAAGGGGAGTGGGGTGGTGCGTGGGTAGTTAGGGTAAAAAAATAGAATAAAAATGTTAA
Source organism: Viscum album (assembly GCA_963277665.1). Taxonomy (NCBI): domain Eukaryota; kingdom Viridiplantae; phylum Streptophyta; class Magnoliopsida; order Santalales; family Viscaceae; genus Viscum; species Viscum album. The sequence goes on from OY728147.1 coordinate 1,220,497,761, forward strand.
ATTCAAATTTAAAAAAAATAATTATCTAATTAAGTTAAAAAAAAGTGATAAATAATAACATATTAATGCACATGTAATTAAATATAATATTACTGTTAAATATAATAATAAACTAATAAAAAATACTAGTTTATTAATGAAATAAAATACAATTTAAAATATACATACTAATAAAAATTAATAAAATAAACTAAACTAAAATTAGAGAAACTAATAATAATAATATAGTGTTAAATATAATATATAAAATTAATATAACTAATATAAATACTAAATTACTAATATAAGTATATAAATTAACTAAAAATTATCAAAATATCTTAATTACTACAAAACTTCAAAAATAAACTAAAAATATAAAAATTAGTTAAAATAATTAATTAAAACTAAGTTAGAAAATTATACAAATACATGTAAAAATCCATGTACATCAGTGTACTATGTGGTTTTTAGTTTCCTTAATAATTTGTAAGATTTCTCTATGTTTTGTTAATGAATTTCAGGAAATTTCACCACACAGACGTCTTGTGCAGCTAGTTACACCCTCTTTCATGCAGGAGGATGTAACTGAGCATGCTCTCCTAGTTTCTCCAGTGGGTCAATCTATAGTAATAGTATAGTTGGGACTCTTTCGATTGGTGTCTGTTTAGGGTGGAGGAGCCCAAAGGGGCAGTCTAATGATGGTTTATTATGATCACAACATTTAGCTCCAGCATCCCCCATCCTTCCATGGAACTAGAGGCCCTTGGGACACTAAGGATAGAATACGTATCATTGAGAGTATATTAGACATAGTATAGACCCCTAAGGATTTAAAGGTTAATCTTATGACCTTCATGCTTCAAGGATCAATTGTACAATAGCGGGATATCATGCTATAGGATGGTAAATAGGAAGGGATAACTTGGGAAACCTTCAAGAATCTATTTTTCAAGAATTTTTACCCAATGCATTGAAGTTGGATCATGATCAGGTGTTTATAGAGCCCCAAATATGGATAATAACAGTGTCCACCTACTCATTTCACTTCACAAAGATGATTCTATTTACTCCTATTCTGGTTTGGAATAATTCGTAGAAATCCAGAAAGTTTGAGATTGGACTTTGCCTAGAGATGAAACGACAATTCAGTAACTTCAATCTGATGACCTTTGTTTCAGTTTTCATAAGGCACTGATGATTAAGAAGGGAATTTAAGAATAAAAAGTTATAGATATTTTTTATGGATATTAATAGATTGATATGTACTTTCTCTATTGTAGCCTTGGTTTCCTATTTTGGGAACTAGAGGAGGAAGTGAGAAGATGGACACTAGGGAAGTGGTCATCATTTGAAGCAGATAATAGGTTCTTAGACTCCCTTTGTGGGATATGACTCTATCAAGTACTATAATTGTGGTAGTAAGGGATAATTTCTCAAGGATTGTACCTATTCTCTCAATACGTATCACCAATGTGGCAAGATAGGGCATCTAAAGTAATTTTATTATATAGATTCAAGGATCCATTCAAAAAAATCAGGCACAGAACCTCAGTGGTAGGTATATACCCTAAAAGTGTTGGTAAATCAAGTGATGAATAAGCCTCTAGGGTTTCATGGAGTGTTAGATTTTAAGGATTATATGGTTGATCAAACTCTAGAATATGGTGGGTAGGGGCCTTCCACAGTGCGAGGTATGATCCTGATTTCTTCTACATTATTTGTTTATTTATTTAATAGAATAGAATATCATTCATTTATATTGGGTCAAGTGGTTTCTAATATTAATTTACTAGTTAAATTATCCTCTGATTTTTTATCTATGGATACACCCCTGGGAAAGAAATTGGATGATCTTCATATCTTTCTAGACTATCTCATGATGGTTGCTAGCTTTGAGAATGTTTTAGAGATTTACAATTCTAGAGATGGTGGATTTCGATGTGATCCTTGTCATGGACTAGTTGACTAGTTTTTGTGCACGTGTCAATTTCTATTAGATATGAGTAACTTTAACATCATCTTAGGGGGGAAAGTTCATGCTGACTGGTGAATGGGACATTAAGGAAAGAAAATTGGGACTGAACCCTCATCAGAGAGAAGTATTTTCGGTATAAGTGGCTAGTATGATTCTCTCAATAGATCATTTGGTGACTCCCGAATCTTTCCCTCTAGTGGTAGACCTATACCGAGTTGTCTTTCCAAAATATTTCTCAAGTTTTCCACCACATAGAAGAGTTGAGTTTGAGATTAATCTTTTGCTTAGTGCATGGCCCATTTTAATTCCACTATATAGTATAGATTTAGTTAAGATGAAAGAAATAAAGATTCAGTTGGATGATCTTGTGGTTAAAGTCTTTATCGAATTCAGAACTTCCCCTTGGAGTGCTCTGGTGTTGTTTTCCAATAATTTAGATTGTAGTATTTTTCTTTGTGTGGAATATCAAAAGATAAATCATATCACCATGAAAAACAAATACCCATTGCCAAGAATTGATGGTTTTTTTGATCAATTGAGTGGAGCCCAGTATTTTTCTATGATTGACCTACATTTGGGAAACCATTAGTTTTGGGATGGAGAGGAATACATATTAAAGATTATATTTAAGAGAAGGTATGGGTTATATGATTATCTTGTTATGCCCTTGGGGTTGATGAATGCTCTAGCAGTGTTTATAGCCCTCATGAATAAGAACTTTCACTCATATTTGAACTCCTTCATTATTGTGTTTCTAGATGAAATCCTTATATATTGCACATTGTCAAAATCACATGCAAGACACCTGGATATCATATTGAGTACATTTTAAGTACATCTATATTATGATAAGTACTTAAAGTTTCACTTTTGGATACAGGAGGTTCACTTCCATGGGCATGTGGTTTCTCAAAAGGAAATATTATTTGATCCAGAGATGGTTGATGTAGTCATGTATTGGGCATGACTAAGAAAATTGTTTGATATGTGGAGTTTTATTGGGTTGGATGGGTACTATAGAAGATTCATTCTAGAATTTTCTTTCCAAGAAGAACTGAAATGCACGGCCGATTGTCGCATATTGACCGGTCAAAGATAAGATGCTCTACTAATGTGTATAGCAGCACTCGGGTCGAATCCTCGGCAATGATAATTTTTTTATAGTCAATTGTTTTTAGTTGATAGTTTTTTTTTGATTGGGGTGTTTGTTTGCAGAGCTTATGAAATAATTTATGGATGATGTTTGATTTAACAAATTGATAAAGATTGGGGTGACACTACTGTAATTCTTGGTAATTGCGACGGCCTATTTACGACGGGATCCCGTCGCAAATATCCCATTGCAGAAAACGCTGTCACAAATACAATTATCTACGACGGGCCCGTTGCAAAAAATCTTATTTGTGACGGGAAACATCATCGTTACAAATAAGCCTCTGATTATATGTATTATATATACATAAACGTTTTCGCGATGGGCTCGCCGCAAAAAACTATTTGCGATGGGCCCTTGTCCCATCGCAATATATATATATATATATATATAATGTTCTGCGATGGGCCCGTCACAAAAAAGTATTTGCGACGGGCAAGTAGTTCTATCGCAAATATGTTTTTAAAAATATTTAGTTAGACTATTTGTGACGGGACCCCGTCGCAAACGGTCCCGTCACAAATAATAAATTAATTTTAAAAAATAAAATTTAATAAAATTACGATTAATGAAAAATAATATTACTATTATTAAAACAATGAAAAAATAAAAAATATCAAAATTCTCAATATTCACAAAAAAATATTAAAAAATAAAAAATATTAAAAATTAAATTATGTAATATTTTCACTGATATAAAAGACAAAAAATGTAAATAATTCATATTACAATGTTAAATTCAAATTTTTATAGCATAAAAAAAAATCACTGGGGGGTCGTATTATGGAGGAGGTGGAGGAGCTGAAGGAGCTGGTGGAGGAAACTCCATCCCTAAACTACGAGTCAGATGGTGCATGTACTTCATCTGCTCGTGATGCTGCTACTGCCATCGATGCATCTCCTCCTCATATTTTTGCTGCTACTACTGCTGCCATCGATGCATTTTCTCCTCATAATGCTACTCCTGTTGCTGCTGCCACCGACAGATCTCTTCTTGCTACTTATGCAAAGTCTCTATAAGCTCAGCCTGAGCTCGCAACTGCTCCTGATACTGTGAGCCAGAAGATGATGCCTCTCCACGAGCTCCTCTCGAGCTGGACGCCGACATCGCAGCAGTACTATAATAAGTACCAGGAGTCAAATGAGAGTCAATACCAAATATTATGCCCTTCTCAAAGCCATGTTGAGCCGCCTGCATCCATGCCACCTCATCAAAATGGTGAGCACTGGTCTGCTCAGTCATCTCATCCTGACCCTCAGCCTGTTTCTGAGAGGTCGCAGCCTCATATGACTCCTTCAATTCCAATTTAAAATTAAAATTGTGAAAATATTATATGTAGTTAATTTTCAAACTGAAAAAATAATACTAACCACAATCTGACCCTGGCGATCACCTCTAATCTCTTCAGTGGCTGGATCACTGTACATCCTCCGATAAACGTCGAACTCCGTAATATCGGGATGCTCGACTACCGACAGAAATATAAAATAAACTGTTTATATTTAAAGTTATATAAAATATTTAAAAAATATACTTACCAGATGATCTCTATGCGAACTGAATGTACGGCTACTAGTTCGATGTGTCACCTCCTATCTCCCCTGGTTCTGTCGTCCCACTAAAGATCTCCTCTGAAATCCACCACCCAAACAGTGTAAACATAATCCATCCCAAACATGAGATGAAATGTACTCTGGTCAGTGGGCTCTACATGAATCATCAAATTCTATCACCCCTTCTTTCTCAGTGGTTTCCCTTCTCAAATTGTGCAAAAATTGACAGAAACGGTCACGCATAGAAACCTGTCATGCCGTATGGATAGCGTCGTGCATGCTATCATCGATAGGATACCATAAACCCTAAAAATAATTTATAATATCAATTTGTTAATAAAATAAATTTCAAAATAAATATTATTTATTTACATACCAGCCAATGATGGAACATGTCATGTCGCACATCAACGGGAATCTATTCCCATGTGATCTATGGCTGAGAAAAATAATTGCGCAAGATAGCGCTCCCCTGTCCAATAGCTACATGCAAAAAACTGTGAAAAATGAATAAATAATCAAACAATTAGTATATATATAAATAAATTAATGAAATCTAACAAAAATATACAGGTTACCATACCTGCATGTGCGTGGATCGAAACCAAGATGTAGACGCCGCTTGGGAATAGGGTCGAGAATCATCAGTCATCCAAGACCGCGCTCCCACCACGTACCCCCTGAACCGTCAGTAGGCTGAGGGTCAGATGATCCAAAATCCTTCTCATCTAATGATAGGTCAACCTCCTGCAACTCGAGAAATAGCTCAGGGTGCATCTGAAACAAAAAATGATTATTGTTAGCAGATAGTTAAAAATAACTATTATATATAGATATATATTATTTATGATTATAATCAGCATTTAACCGTGTCAATGTTCATCTTCATCCTCTTCTCCATAGCTTTCAATGAAAATGTCTTCATCTTCCTCCTCAGCATCATCAATATCCATATGAGTTTCAGTTTCAGCATCTCTTGTAATTTCAAATTCATTTGTAACATCATTAACATCTTCATCACCATCGATCCTTAATTGTGGGGTGTCATCATCGATATTCATGTCTCTTTGTGAATCAGATAGATTTTGAGAAGTCTCTTGAAAAATTTCAATTCCTTCCACTTCAGCAGAACCACATTCATTTTGAGTAAACTGATTTTCCCGATATTTCATTTTTATTATGCTCCACCAATTGCTCAAGTCTCTTGAAGTAGCACAGTACATTGCATAATAAATTTGATGTGCCTATTGAGCCAGTAAAAATGGTTCATTTACTGTAAGAAGAATTTTATATTTAATATCGATGATTCCATGAGTCAGATGAACACACAATCATCTCTCAGTATCCAACCACTGAAAATTAAACATTGTTATGTAATTTTTTCCTAGATAACACAGCTCAATAATTTCATCCAAAATTCCATAAAATTCAACTTCAGTTTCTCTGTGATGTGATCCTCTCAAGAAAACTCCATTGTTCATTGTTTTTTTTTTGATTCCCCGTATGCATGTGTATGAAATAGAAAACCATTCACCACATATGCATTATAAGATTTAACCATTTTGGATGGTGGGTTACTCAACATACACAGCCGCTTATCAATTTTATCAGCATATTGAGACACCTGAAAATTTGTAAAAAAATTATCAATTTAATAAATAATAAACGGAATTGATATTAAACCATCAATAATTTATGTTACTAGTTTTTGAAACCATTGAGAAAAAAAATTCTGCGTTCTTTAAGAGCAGCTGCTGTAATTTTTGGAAGTTGTTTCTTGATATGATTATCATATAACCTACAAATAAAATAAGTTTAAATACTGTAACATAAATTATAGAATAAGTGATAGAATCACTCACAGGACAAATGATGTCATTTCTTCATAGTTGAACAGAACGTATGTATAAGCTCTGTGATGTTCATCATCTAAAATTCAACGTTCATGAACTCCACCGAAACCAAGATTCGGCTGATTAAAAACGGTTAATTGATTGTCTATTTCTTCATTAACATTCCCCTCATCTCGTCCCATGCGATTGTGTTTTGAGGGATATTGAGATTCAAAATAATGAGAGTAGAAAAAAAAGCAATTTCCTCTTGCAAATAAGCTTCAGTAATTGAGCCTTCAACTGATAATTTGTTACGTATTTTTTTCTTCAATTTCTGCATGCATCTCTCAAATGGGTACATCCATAGAAATTGTACTGGACCTCCACATTTATCTTCATGTGTAAAATGTAATATCAGATGTTCCGTTGAGTCAAAGAAATCCGGCGGAAAGATTTTTTCCAGTTTGTATATAATTACAACAAAATCTTCTTCCAGTTTTCTTAGCGCATCGTAGTCTATTGTCGCTGCACAAATGTCTCGAAAAAAATATGATATGTCTATTGTCGAATCCCAAATCATAGAATTCAACAAACCTCTAAATCCAATCGGCATAAGTCTTTCCATTATAACATAACAATCATGACTTTTTAATCCAGTAATATGACCATTCTTAACACATCTTCCCAAATTGGAAGCATACCCATCTGGAAGTCTCAAATCTGTAATCCACTAACAAAATAATAAGATACTCTCTTTAGATAGTGTATAAGATGCTTTTGGCTTCATTAACCTCTGTGATCTGACATTTTCAAATAGTTCAAGTTCTAGTCGCCTACAAATTTGGGAAAGATCTAATCGTGCCTTTACAGTATCTTTGGTCTTACCTGGTGTATCCAAAATTGTATGAAATAAATTATCAAAACAGTTCTTCTCAATATGAATAACATCCAACATGTGGCGGACCAACAAATCAGACCAATACGGAAGATCCCAAAAAATGCTCTGTTTTATCCAATTATGTTCTTTCCCAAAGCCATGAATTTTCTGTTGGTTTACTGTTGGTCCAAATGTGATGGGGGGTAATGAAAATACAACTGATTTTAACTCTGTACCTGAGATCATCTTTGGAGGTTCATCCCTTTCAATTGTACCTTTTCTGAAATGAGATTTGTACCTCTGAAAAGGATGATCGGTTGGAAGAAATATACAATGACAATCAAAATAGAAAGGTTTTTTTCCATTGATGAGCATAAAGGATTTGTTTTCTTTCATACAGTAAGGACATGATTTCGGACCATGTGTACTCCAACCAGATAACATGCCATATTCCAGAAAGTCACTAATCATCCACATCAATGTAGCTTTTAATATGAAATTTTGTTTCGAAGCAACATCATATGTAATAACACCATTACTCCATAATGCATTTAACTCATCAATCAATGGTTTCAACCATGCAAGGACAATTACAGAGTTTACATTGTACATGGCTCACACAAACTATTTATTGCGCATGACCTGACAATTGGCGACCCTTTGAGATTTTAACATGTTAGGAATAGATCAAAGTCTCTTGTGAATATTGATAATTTTAATATTTTATAAATTTTTTATTATTTTAATAATATTAATATTATTTTTTCATAAATATTGATAATATAATTTTTTTTGTTACCAATTATTGCTAATTATTGCTAATTATTGCTAATTATTTCTAATTATTGCTAATTATTGCTAATTATTGCTAATTATTGCTAATTATTGCTAATTATTGCTAATTATTGCTAATTATTGCTAATTATTGCTAATTATTGCTAATTATTTCTAATTATATCTAATTATTGCTAATTATATCTAATTATATCTAATTATTACTAATTATTACTAATTATTACTAATTATATCTAATTATTACTAATTATATCTAATTATTACTAATTATATCTAATTATTACTAATTATATCTAATTATTACTAATTATATCTAATTATTTCTAATTATATCTAATTATTACTAATTATATCTAATTATTACTAATTATTACTAATTATTACTAATTATTACTAATTATTACTAATTATTACTAATTATTACTAATTATATCTATTTATTACTAATTATATCTATTTATTACTAATTATATCTAATTATTACTAATTATATCTAATTATTACTAATTATATCTAATTATTACTAATTATTACTAATTATATCTAATTATTACTAATTATATTTAATTATTACTAATTATATCTAATTATTACTAATTATATCTATTTATTACTAATTATATCTATTTATTACTAATTATATCTATTTATTACTAATTATATCTATTTATTACTAATTATATCTATTTATTACTAATTATATCTATTTGTTACTATTCATTACTAATTATATCTATTTATTACTAATTATATCTATTTATTTCTAATTATATCTATTTATTGGTAATTATATCTATTTATTGCTAATTATATCTATTTATTGCTAATTATATCTATTTATTGCTAATTATATCTATTTATTCCTAGTTATATCTAATTATATCTAATTAATATTAATTATGACTAATTATTTATAATTATCATTAACAATATCAATTTCTTAGTAAAAATAAATATAAATAAAAATCAATTGAAATCTAATTAAATTGCAACTAATAAAAAACAATTAAAATTAACATAAAAAAATAAAATAAATATAAAAAAAATAAAATATAAATACCTTAAACTTTGATATTCTGAAGATATTGACGCCCTCCGATTACTCTCATATAAAAAATTTCAACTAAAAGAAAATTTTTCTTTAAAACTGAAGACTGAAAAGAGGGAGAGAACAAGATCTGAATGATTTTGGAAAAAACGGATGGGGGTATATATAGGTTAGATTAGTTGCAACAGGGTTATTAGCGACGGGTTTCCCGTCGCAAATACCATTGCCCACATTAATTACAGTCGGCGGTTAAAAGGTTATTTGCGACGGGTCCCGTCGCAAATAGTTCTTGCCGACAGTCTTTTTGTGACGGGACGACATCTCGTCCAATTAAGTGGACTGTTTGCATTCCCAATATGTCCCTCCACTTGGCATGACAATTTGGACAGCCCGACAGCCTAATCTCAAGATATCTCCTTCTCCAAAGTTGTAGATAATAAAGTTGGCCGACCGATCTCAAAAGTTGGAGTCATTTGGACCTATGGAGCCAAAGTTATAGTCGGTTGATTAAACAATTTTAATCTGTCCATTTCAATCCAATCTTTTTAAATTCCAAAATTTGAAAGGGTTTTTGAATAGGAATATGCCTTCAAAGCTGAATAATTTATTCAAAAAAGTCGGCCGCCTATATCTCCTATTTCACACTGCAAAATATCAGCTCGATTTGATGATTACAACATGAGATATGTCATTAATAGTTTCTGGATTTTAATTCCTGGCCAGAATGTTGGGCTGGACTTCAAGACATTAGTTGGGCCCCTTGTTCTTGTAGTTGGACCTTAAAATTTTTATCCATAATTATTTTGGATAATCCACAACATATGGTGGAGTTTCATAAAATTTGGGCTTCGGGATTTAGACTAGTAACTCAATCATCATTGATGTTCCAGTTTCATCACAAATTCTTTGGGTCTTCTTGTGTTGACTGTATGAGCCTTAAAATGGTGGAATTGGCCCATGATTCCTTCTAATTATATATGATAAATTGAATAAGGAATCCTAGAAAACAAGAACCACACAATTTGAATTAGTAGTATGAGAGTTATAAATAAAATAGTAAACTGGCTCAACTGGACTACTTCTAAAAATGCTCAAAAATTATACTTAGTATTAAAACATTAATATTTCACACAAATTATGCACATTTCATATAAGATCAGTAAAGGGGGTATATAATAATTCATGAAAATATTAATAACATCAACTCCCCCACACTTAGTCATGTGCATGTCCTCATGTGCAACAAATATAAAAACATAACAAAATCATTTTCACTCACCAACAAATATTAAAATTTTGTTTTCTCTAATCAGGGGAGGTTTAGACTATTTCACTCATCCATTTTGAATTCCACCACAAGTTGTTACAGAATCAATGTTCCAAAACTAATTCATTTTTTCATGATGAAATTTATAAATAGAAAATGTGGACACTCAAAACTCACACCTCTCAAGATGATAAAATCTATTTGTGGAGGTTCACTCTTTCACCATCCAAAAGTGAAAATCTTAGAGTTTGAAAGAGCTCTCAGCTTCCAATCCCTATCCAAAGTGCACAAGAATCAAGAGGTATTTTTTAAGGGGTTTTTCTATGGCTATGGGATGGTAGAAATATAATGTTCAAGAGAGAGAAGAAGAGGGGTAAAACGCCAACATAGAAAAAGAAATGCACATTTTTTTTTGAAAAAAAACATGGAAAGAAATGAAAACACATATTTACAAGGGAATGATTGTGTGAAGAAAGACACAATAGAGGACAAAAATTTGAAGAGGATGAGAAGATGAAATATTTACAAACCACAAAACTTCCCCCAATGACATAGGAATATAATGCAAGTGTTCTTTTTTTTCTTTTCTTTTTTTCTTCTCTTTTTTCGAAAGTTGAACTTGGAAAAGATATCACACTCATATCTCAACCCATGATTGATCTCCTCACGGCACTAATTTTAATAGTTATAACAAGATCAAAGGTTGAGGAAGGGTGATTTTTGACCTACCCAAGAAACAACCCAATTTTTTTTTCTTTTTTTTTTATTTTTTTTTTTGTTTCTTTTTTGAACACTTGTCAATAACATTTACAAAATTACATAAATGAAAGTACATTACATTCCCCAAAACACACTGAATGAAAACCTCTCCCCCACACAGAAATGGATGCTTTCCCTCAAGCATATGATAACATGGTGAAATCAACAAAGGGTACCCATAATGAAATCTGTTCCCCCACACTTAAATTTTAAAAAAAATATGCAATGAAAAATCCATGTTGATATTGGGTGGGAAAAGGTATTGGGATTGTAATGTTTCTATCAAGGAAAAGGTTTTTATAGGATCTAAGGGGATTTCAAAAGGAGGATTAATTTAAGTTAAATGGGAGGCAATTTGGCTATTGTGATTCTCATGTGGTTCAAAAAATGCCTCTATCATATTAATGCACACTAAAGTAGTAAATTCATCTCAAAGGTCCAAAAAATCAAGACTCACAAATGGGGGTGAAAACACACATTTTGAAAATATGGCCATAGGTGGCCTTGTCATGAAAACAAATTTTTTTCTTCATGGTTTGGGAAAATCATTTTACAAATAAAAAATTGATCATTCAAAATTTGTTGATTTTGACACAAAATTCTTTATCCAAAGTCATGATAAAAATACAAAATTTTTGAGATGAAAATATGTCTTTTAACTCCCCAAAATGGTTGGACAAAATTAGAAAATTGGAAGGTGAGTCATCATGAATCTTTATTTTTATATATATATTTTTTTGTTATGATGATTTTTTTTTGTTTTTTTTTTTTGTTTAGGTTTTTTTTTAGTTTTTAATAAAGATACACCCAAACAAAATAGAATGTTAAAAATAAAGGTTTTGATAAAGAAAGTGGTAAAAAATGAAAGAGATAGGAAGAAGAAAAAAGAGGTAGAGAAAGAAAGAGATAGAGAGAGAGTTAAAGGGAAAGAGGTTCCCCCTGGTTTGGATTTGGTGGGTTGCCATCTCCATCTAGTGGTAGGTCGACTGAAGAATTTTGGGATCCAGTGGAAGTCGATGTTGATCCAAGATTGTGCATCCTCTCATGGTGATGCTTTAACCGATGTCCATTAACCGTGAATGTCCTTTTGGAAGATGGGTCTTGGACTTACACTGCACCAAATGGGTAAACATTAGTAATAACAAAAGGACCTTCCCAACGAGAATTAAGCATACCTGGGTGAAGATAAAATCAAGAATTGAAGAGCATTACCTTTTCACCTTCATGAAATACCTTTATCAGGATGTGTTTATCATGGAGTGCCTTGGATTTTTCTTTGTATAGATTATAATTCTCATAAGAATCAAGTCGAAGCTCCTCCAGTTCAGCCAATTGCAACAATATTTCTTCACCGGATTTCTCATAATCAAAATTACAGGTTTTCACAGCCCAAAAAGACTTATGTTGGATTTCAAATGGTAGATGACATGCTTTACCAAAAACTAGCCTAAAAGGAGACATCCCAATGGGTGTTTTATAGGTAGTTAGATAAGACCAAAGTGCTTCACCAAGTCTTTCAGGCCAGTCTTTTCTAGTGGGTTTTACAATTCTCTCAAGAACTCTTATCACTTCTCTATTAGAAAGTTCATCCATTCCATTTGTTTGGGGGTGATATGCAGTTGAAGTTTTATGTACAACCCCATTCTTTTTCAAAAGAGAGTCCATGGTTCTATTATAGAAATGGGTTCCTAAGTCACTTATCAAGGCACGTGGTGTGCCAAATCGGTGGAAGATGTGTGTCTTTAGGAACTCACTAACAGTATGTGAATCATTCTTTCTAGTGGGTTTGGCCTCGACCCACCTAGAAATATAATCAACCGCAAAAAGGATGTATGAAAATCCATTGGAAGGGGGAAATGGTCCCATGAAATCGATGCCCCAAACATCGAAGATATCACAAAAAATTAATGGTTTTGGGGAATTTCATTTCTCTTTGAAATTGTGCCAAACTTTTGGCAAGTGGGACATGATTGACAAAACTCATGTGAGTCCTTGAAGAGTGAAGTCTAGAAGAATCCAGAGTCTAGGATCTTTCGGGAGGTCCTTTGTGGTCCAAAGTGTCCACCTCTGGGAAGTGAGTGACAGAATTCTAAGATGGAGGAATGTTCATCTTCACCAACACATCTCCTAATTACCATGTATTCCCCAGTTTTCCAAAGTTTATTTTCTTCCCAAAAATAGTATTTTGAATCAATTTTCAACTTCATTTTTTGTTCTTTTGAAAAAAATTCAGGAAAAATACCAGAAACCAAGTAATTTACAATTGGTTCATACCATGGTATTTTTGGAGTGAGAGATGAAAGGTTCTCAGTGGGGAATTCAGGATCGATGATTTCAGAATGAGAAGAATTAGAAATTCTACTCAAGTGATCAGCCACAGGGTTTTCTTTTCCGGGTCTATCTTTGATTTCAAGGTCAAACTCTTGGAGCATTAGTATCTATATTATTAGACTTGGTTTGGAATAAATTTTCTTGAGTAAGAACTTTATAGCAGAATAGTCTGTGAAGATAATGATTTTGTCACCTAAGAGATAGGGTCGAAATTTATCTAAGGAAAAAACAACGGCTAAAAGTTCTTTTTCAGTGACATTGTAGTGATATTGAGTTTCATCCAATGTTTTTGAGTCATAATAGATGACATGAGGAATTTTTTCTCTTCTTTGACCAAGAACACCCCCAACATCTCTATCAGAAGCATCACACATCAACTCAAAGGGTAAGGACCAATCTGGGGGTTGGATTATCGGGGTAGATGTAAGAGCAGTTTTGAGTTCAATGAAGGATCTCTTGCAAACCTCATCGAAATGGAAAGTGACGTAATTTTGGAGCAACCGAGTGAGTGGGAGGGAAATTTTACTGAAGTTATAGATGAATCGCTGATATAAACCGGCATGACCGAGTAATTAATAGATGTCTCGAATAGAATTGGGTTCAGGAAGTGATTGTATCACTTCAATTTTGGTAGGATCAACTTCAATACCATCTTTTGAAACTATGTGCCCTAGAACACTCCCATTTTCAACCATGAAGTGACATTTTTCAAAATTTAACACAAGGTTACACTTGACACACTTTTGAAGGAGTAGAGAGAGTGAATTCAAGCAAGATTCAAATGACACGCCATAAATGGTAAAGTCATCCATGAAGACTTCCATGCAGTGTTCAATGAATTCGGAAAAGATACTCATCATACACCTCTAGAATGTTGCAGGAGAATTTCAAAGGACAAAAGGCATTCTCCTATATGCATATGTTCCAAAGGGGCATGTGAAAGTAGTCTTTTCTTGGTCCTGAGGTGTGATTGGGATTTGGAAGTATCCAGTGTATCCATCAAGAAAGCAATAGTGTGACTTTACATCTAATCGTTCCAACATTTTATCAAGGAATGGAAGAGGGTAGTGATCTTTTCTTGTTTCAATATTCAATTTCCTATAGTCGATGCACACACGCCATTTGTTCTTCACTCGAGTTGTGACTACCTCTCCATGATCATTTGTGATAATATTTATCCCACCCTTCTTAGGTACAACTTGAATTGTACTAACCCATTCACTATCAAAAATTGGGTAGATAGTACCAGCTTGAAGAATCTTGGTGATAGCTTCCCTAACTACCTCAAGGATGGGTGGATTGAGTCTTCTTTGTGGTTGTCTAATTGGTTTGGATGATTCCTCAAGATGGATTTGATGCATGAAAAGAGCAGGATTGATTCCTGGTATGTCATCTAGGGTCCACCCTAAGGCCTTTTTGTTTTCCTCTAACACTTGAACAAGTTTGGACTCTTCAATTTTGGTAAGTGAAGAAGAGATAATGACAGGATAAGAGTGATCATGGAAAAGGAATGCATATTTCAGGTGTTCAATAAGAGGTTTTAGATCAGTATCATCTCCCATTTGTGGGTTAGACATCTCAGGAATGGATGAAGGGACATCAGTTGCTTCAAATTCATTTTCCTTAATACTATCCAAGGTGGAGCAGTAGAGAACAGAGTTGATGTAAGATTCAAGAGAGTTTTCAAGTTCCTCTAGATTGATGGAGTCTATGAATGAGAGGTCCACATAAACTTCACCATTTATGACTTGGTTAATCATGTTTCGGATTTCACAAGATCCTTTATCATTAGAATAGTATGAACATGATGGAATGAGGTTCAATTGACTCTTAGAAGTGTCCTCAGAAGCATGGATTGAGAATGCGGATTGATCCTCAGATGGGTATCACATGGCTTGGAAAATGTTGAACTTGACCAGTTGTTCACTGAATTCCATGGATAAGATGCTGGAATGGACATCAATCTTGGTTCTCGCAGTCATGAGGAATGGTCTTCCTAGAATTAGGGGAGATCGAGAAGAGTTTGTCTCACCTTCCATGTCAAGGACATAGAAATCAGTAGGGAAGATAAGATCATTGACTCAGACAAGGACATCCTCAATTATTCCCTCAAGACTATTTGTGCTTCGATTGGACAATTGAATGAAAACACCCATTGGATTTAAGGGACCTAGACCAAGGTTGGAGAATATGGATTTGGGCATGACATTAATTGAGGCTCCTAAGTCTATGAGTGCATCATCAAAGTTAGAACTTCCAATTTGGCATGGAACCATAAAGGTCCCTGAATCTTTGCACTTAATGGGTATGGACTCATGGGTTGAAACATTTTTGAAGGTCCTAAGTTGCCTCTTGTGGTTACAAAACTCCTTGAGAAACTTGGTATACTTAGGAATTTTTTATGGAATCTAAGAGGGGAATGTTGACTTCAACACATCTAAACATGTCGAGCATTTCAGGATCGGGTTCAAAGGACTTCTTTGGATTAGAAACGGCTTGAGGAAAAGGAATTGGGTTCCTATGTGGAATAGAAGGAGGTGAGGGAATGGATTCAGGTTCCTTTTCAAGTTTCTTTTTATTTTCATTTTCTAGGTCTACATTTAAAGGTGGTTTATATGACTTATCTTGAGGTATAGAAATTTTCTTTACTGATCTAAGTGAAATTGCACTTACATTACCCTTGGGGTTGGGTAATGGTTGAGCTGGGAGTTGGGAAGAATTGGATGGATGCTGCTGACTAAGGTAGGATGCAAGTTGACCAATTTGGGTTTCAATGTTCTCGAGGCTGGAATGGGTGAAGGAGGAAAGATCTTCAACAGCACTTTCCCATGGTTGCTTGGAAGAAGAGGCTTTTCCCGAACTGGGATTACCTTGATTTTGTTTCTTGGGAAAGTGATTGTATTGGTTTTGGAATTGGGAAGGCTCACTAGGATAATGGAATCCAGGAAGAGGATTGTTTCTTTGAGGTTGAGGAACAAAAGGATAAGGTTGTTGGAAGTTATCAACACCTTGAGAATATTGGAATTGGTTTGGTTTTTTAGGAGGGAATTGAGGAGGATGAGATATGGGATTACCATACCTAAGGCCTTGGTTATAGGAAGAAGAGAAGGGCTCAGAGTGAGGTTGGTTGAAGTTTCTAACAAACTTACCTGATAGTTGAGGTTTAATGTTCTACTGAGCATATGATGTATTGAGCTCCATTGGTCCAGATGAATCAGATTGATCCTCTTGAAGTTGTGGACATGTGTTAGTTGGATGAGATGGAGAGTTGCAGATTCCACAGTTTTTGACAAGTCTAGGAAACATTGATTACGGAGAAGATGAGGTTGGGGATTTGGTAGCCACAACTAGTTGTCGCACAAGACCTATAAGTTCTTGAAGGTTCTGGGTGTAGCAGAAGCGCATTGGTGGGTTTTCCCAACATTAATTTTAATGTTAAACAACATTCAATACAAGATCCGTCACGATATAAAACATCGAATCTTCGGAATAGAATGAAGAACGAAAAGAAAAGAAGAGTCCTGGAACCCTTGAGGAGGATCATCATATGTTGATTATAATTAATTTAATTAATGAATAAGAATTACCTCGTTGGAATTCTTTCTTCGTTGATGTGTCTGGTCACGATTTGGTGATCCGTTGTTGTGTCATAGAATCCAAGTGTAGGATTCCTCTAGCGGTGATCCCCACGTGTATCACGTATCTTCGGACGTCACCGAAGGGATCTCTGGGTGCTAGCGCGGAAGAACCTTCGCTTGCGATGTCCGCCTTCGACCGCCTTGATCTGGTGGAGGATCTTGCTCTTGTAACTTGAGGGCGTTCTTGGTGGAAAGGGAATTCTCTCTTTGGATTGAGAGTATTTCCAAATCCGTTGTGCACAACAATGGCTCTACAAAATGTTGGGTTTGCAAGGATATTTATAATCGGGTTTGAGGTTAATAGAGTTATGACAATAAATAAACACGTTACGCGTTTTATTTATTTCATTAACTCTTATTGAAAACCCCCATGTCGAATTATTAATTCCTTGACATGTACCCACGCTGATTATAATAAATATCATTTATTAAAACAATATTAAATCCTCAAAATCCCCAACTGAAAAAACTACACGGCGTGTAATAATTAATACACAGCGTGTACTTGTTTTCCATAAAACTACACGGCGTGTATATTTAATATACACGGCCTGTACTTTTATTTTCCATTTTTCTCCACCACATTTATTAGACCTTGAGTAATGACTATTTATTTCTTAAATAAATGTAACTGCATTACTCGCTAATAAATATATTATTTTGTCCATAGTATATTCTCTCAAATAACTAGTGTCAAAATAAATGCGATCAGACATCCTTAAATAATTATTAAACCACAGTCGGGAATAATATTTATTTAACTTGTTAAATTAATATTTAACTGAGATACATGGACACACTTAGTGTGTGACCCTCTAGGCCTCTTTCTCAGTGCCATTAGGCTGAGCCTTCCTAAAGTCCAAGGTTAGCGTCTAGCAACACGCTAAGGCACCCATAGAGAAAGAAGTTAACGCCGCAATGATGTGTCACCTCCTACGAATGCTTATCGTGTAATATAATCCCTTTGTCTCGATATCTCCAATCAAGCGGGTTGCATGCTAGTGCCATAAACCCATGTTCTTGATTATTCTTTCTTTGACTTCCTAGAATTGAACTTGCCCATACCTTACCATGGCCATGGATTTATTTAGGTTGTATCAATTCCATCAAAGGGCCTGAGATATCTACTTCTGTTATGGAACGGAAGGGAAAAATCCTTTCTCGCATTATCTATTAATGTGATATTACTCGTGACGCACCCAACGTATCCTACCTCGCTGCAAACAATGTGTCATCACATTTTTCGTCAATACATCTAAGTGTGCGAGTTGTAATACCCATTAATAATAATCTTAAAGTCTAAGGACCAATACACATGTCCGCAGATAGGAACATCCAATGAAAGTATGAAATGTGGATTTCCTATTGGCGGGTCTCGTTCTCATAATATCCTCCTGTATATTACCAAGGGCTCACACCATGATAAGGTGCCTCAAAGTTTTATGAGTCATCACCCCTAATGACCTGTATTATTTGTGTCCCTCAAATAATATCATCCGGCCATAGAACATACATTCAAGAACAATGTGATGGTACTTCTGGGTTCTCATCATAGTAGGGATACGCTACGACCCTTTAATGTAACAGATGTCCTTAGGACATTATCACATGACATGTCACGCAGAAGAACAATCAAGATGTGATAAGGATTTTATTTAATTAATAAAGTACAAAGTAGTTGGTTTTATACCACCAACTCCAATAGACTCCCACTTGGACTAGAGCCAACTGCTAATAGCCTTTAACCCGCTATCTCTCACATGATATTCATGCTTCTGCTGAGATAGGCCTTTAGTCATGGGATCCACCACGTTCTCTTCCATGGACACTCTACTCACTGCAACTTCACCCCTTTGATAGAAATCCCTCAAGAGGTGATACTTCGGGAGTATGTTCTTTGTCCGTTGATGTGACCTTGGTTCTTTTAAAAGAGCCACCGCTGCAGTATTATCACAATACAATGTAATGGGATCTTTATTGCTAGGCACCACATTAAGCACCTAGACAAAGTTCTGAATCTAGAAGGCTTCCTTGGATGCATCAGAAGCCGCTATATACTCAGAATCCGTTGTAGAATCGGTGACAACTGGCTTCTTTGAACTCTTCCAGCTCACAGCTCCTCCATTGAGACAGAAAACATATCCAGATTGCGACTTCAGATCATTCTGATCTGTTTGAAAACCAGAATTAGCATACCCTCTGATAACAAGCTCCTCGTCTCCTCCATACACTAGGAACATATCCTTAGTTCTTCTCAGATACTTAAGGATAGTCTTAACAGCAGTCCAATGCTGTTCTCCTAGATCTGCTTGATATCTTCCTACCATGCTCAGTGCATAGGCAACATCAAGCCTGGTACATAAAATGGCATACATGATGGATCCTATAGCCGAAGCGTATGGGATCTTGATCATCCTATCTTTCTCCTGTTGTGTCTGGGGATACATTTTCTTAGAAAGATGTAAGCCATGTGACACTGGAACCAATCCCCTCTTGGATTTTTCCATACTAAATCTCTTTAGTATCTGGTCAATGTATGTACCCTGACTTAGTCCAAGCAGCCTCTTGGATCTGTCACTAATGATCTTGATCCCTAGAATATAGGCTGCTTCTCCTAAGTCCTTCATGGAGAAACACTTGTTCAACCAGTCATTAACTGACTGTAAGGCTGGTACGTCATTTCCAATAAGAAATATGTCATCAACATATACCACTAGGATGATGACCGCATTCCCATTAAACCGCTTATAAACACATGGCTCACATTCGTTCTTAATGAAACCAAATTCCTTTATGGCTTTATCAAATCTAATGTTCCATGACCTGGATGCTTGCTTCAATACATAAATGGATTTCTACAACTTGCAAACCCATTTGGCTTCACCTGGTGTCACAAACCCTTCTGGTTGTGTCATATAGACATCTTCCTGAAGGTTCCCATTAAGGAATGCTGTTTTGACATCCATCTGCCAATTCTCGTAGTCATGGTAAGATGTTATGGCAAGTATGATTCTTCTGGATTTAAACATGGCAATTGGTGAGAAGGTTTCATCATAGTCAATTCCTTGACATTGTCTGAATCCTTTAGCCACTAGCCTTGCTTTATAGGTGCTAACTTGACCTTCCCTGTGCAACTTTCTTTTGAATACCCATTTGCATCCAACAGGCTTTACATCAACTGGATCATTGACCAGAACCCAAACTTGGTTCTGATACATGGAATCTATCTCAGAATTCATAGCTTCTAGCCATCTTGTAGCTTTTGAGCTTTCTACTACTTCCTTGTAGGAGAGAGGTTCATCATTGTCTAACAATAATGATTCACCATCCTCGGTGACTAGGAAACCAAATCTCTCTGGTTCCCTTACCTCTCTTGAGCTCCTACGCAGTACTTGTGTTTCTGGAACCTCTTCCACGGGGACCTGTGGAACTTGTTCCTGTACCAACTCTTGTGTATCTTGAGCATCAACTTCGTCGAAGTCAATCTTGCTCCCACTATCCTTCTTGAGGATGTGCTCCCTCTCAAGGAAGACGGCTTGTCTGGTGACAATCACTTTCTTGTCTTGAGGGTTATATAGGTAATATCCTTTCATTTCCTTGGGATATCCTATAAAGATACACTTCATTCCCCGGGGTGCTAGTTTGTTGCCTGAGAAGGCTTTAACAAACTCCTCACATCCCCATACACGTGTGTGCGACAAAGTGGGTTTCCTTTCATTCCATAACTCAGATGGAATTCCATTTTCCGCCTTAGTTGGTACTCGGTTTAATGTGTATGCTGCAGTTTGTAATGCATATCCCCAAAAGGATAATGGAAGATCCGCATGACTCATCATCGACCTCACCATGTCCAACAAGGTGAGGTTCCTCCTTTCACTAACACCATTCCACTGTGGTGTATAAGGAGGAGTGAGCTGAGATAGAATCCCAGACTCCCGTATAAGATCGATGAACTCTTGGTTCAGATATTCTCCACCTCGATCCGATCGAAGCTTCTTTATCTTCTTACCAAGCTGATTCTCTACTTCATTCTTGAATTCCTTAAATTTTTCTAAGGACTCTGACTTATACCTCATTAAGTAGACATAGCCATATCTACTCAAATCATCAGTAAAAGTAATGAAGTAAGAATATCCACCTCTAGCTTCTACTGGAAATGGTCCACACACATCCGTGTGTACCAATCCTAGAAGCTCTGTGGCCCTTTCACCTTATCCACCAAAAGGCATCTTGGTCATTTTTCCTCGTAAACAAGCGTGACATCTATCAAGTGGTTTTATCTCAGTAGAGTCTAAATAGCCATCTTGGCAGAGCTTTGTCAAACGCTTCTCGTTCACATGACCAAGGCGGTGATGCCAGAACTGGGTGATGTATGAGTCATGTGAGTTTGTTTCGTTATCGATTTCCAACACTTGGTTTTCGTAATTCAATACATACAAACCATTATTTAAATGTGTCATACCATAACATACATTGTTCTTATAAAAGAGACAATCCTTATTTCCAAATTTGAAAACAAATCCATCCATATCCAAACAAGATACAAAAATTATGTTCTTGGTAACACTAGGCACATAATAATAGTTATGTAAAACCAAAATCATCCCAGTCAGAAATGAGAGGTGGTAGTCGCTAATAGCCAACGCAGCCAGCCTTGCGCCATTGGCAGCTCGAAGATCCACCTCTCCTCTGGCGATCTTTCTAAATCTACTTGGTTCCTGCATTTGAATACAGATGTGAGCCCCACAAGCTGTATCTAATACCCAATGTGTAGAAATAGAAAGATTGCACTCGATAAAAAACGCACCTTTAGTGTCCCCACGCTTCTGGGTGCAGTTCCTCTTCCAGTGGCCCTGCTTGCCACATGCAAAACACATTGCCTCCCATTCCTTGCCCTGCCTCTGGATCTTCCCCTTCTTGGAGGGATGGTGCTCGGGGGCTTCAGACCGTTTATAATTCTTTGGCCCCTTTTCCTTGTCCTTCCTTTTCTTGTTCACCATAAGGACCGCGGGTTTGTCATGCCCCATGTCCTTATCTACTTGGCGAATCAAGTTCAGAAGCTCCGATAGATTCTTCTCATTTCCGCTCATGTTATAGTTGACAATGAAGCTAGAGAAGGTCTTGGGCAGTGATGATAGGATGAGATCTGTATGCAACTCATCCGGGAATTTAATCCCTAAGATTTCCTGGCGTTCAATGTATCCAATAAGCTTGACTACATGAGGACCAGCTGGCGAAGACTCTCCAAGATTCATGGTAAACAAAGAATTGGAGATCTCATACCTCTCCTGTCTTGCCTTCTCTTGGTAGAGATCTTTAAGGTGAGACATTATGCTATACGCGTCCATGTTTTCATGTTGCTTCAAGAGCTCATTAGACATGGCCGATAGCATGAAACACTGGACATTTTTGGCATCATCCATGTGTTTCATGTAGAGAGATAATTCCTCATCACTAGCCTCTTTCCCAGGCGCAACTAGAATAGGCTCTTCCAGCACATATAATTTCCTTTCGTGGAAAAGGACGACGCGTAAACGCCTCTGCCACTCTTCGAAATTGGTTCCAGTGATAAGGTTTTCTTTTTCAAGTATGGTGTGCAATGATATGTTTAAAGTAATTTTCTTTCCATTTCTACTAATTAAGATGAGCAAAGGTTTAGTACTTTATTACAAAAATTGAGACAAATAAATAAATTAATACTTATTAGTCTCCCACTATTTTATCAAAATCCAATAGCCCTCACCATTGACTTCGGAATATTCTGTTGCGTGAATATTCTAGTGGCAAGGATCCATATTGCCCTTCGCATTACCCCAACTAGGGTGGGTCAAGCAACTTGAAGGGTTTTAGGTAGGCATTCCAAATGCCAACTACATTAACTCGCAGCTCCTTGATCCGCTGAGTGGACTCCCCAATCCTGAAATACTTTTTGGATTTCCTCAACCTTTGCCTCTTGGTCACACCAATTCCTGCTGTGGCAGTCAACCCTTGATGCGAACCAAGTCAAGTAAACCCAAAACCTTGAATTATAATTCCCTGATAATTGAAAGCACCCCAACTAGGGTTGGTCAAGCACTTTGAACTACGGTTCGATTCTAACCAAGATTATGGAAGGTTATGCCGACTTAATATTTATTTTGAGGGATTTTATCCTTATACGTAAATTTCCATTTTATTATCTTTGATTACATGCTTGTTAATATTAAGTGGGATATAATTAAGTGATTAACCATGTCTAAGATAATATTTACGTATAATCCGGTTTTATTTTAGTTCCATCTTGCATGCTTGTTTAATTCATTAATTGTGTGATCGTGACAACACACCCACAATAAATAAACCATGCAACTGACAGAAATAAAATAAATGGTATGATCATGAGATTTTCTATTGGTTAGTTTATCTAGAGGTTGATAAACTAACCCAAGACCTAGGGGAGAAACACCTTGAACCTTTCGGGTTCGTGTTTACATCTTTCCACCTGTCCACCTTTGTATCACCTTGGATTGGTTTCACCTTGGCTCCTGACTTAAGCCGCCTCCACTAGCTTGGGAGCTCCATCCATTACATATTCATTTATCTCACATGCAGGTGAGGGGTAAAAGGGGTTTTTACATAAAATAATCCTTGGGCGCGCAGGCCCTACATATTAATGAGGAGATGGCTCGCAGGCCAGCAAATTTAATTTAAATAAATAAATTAAAAGAAACCATTCACATACAAAGGTCTCGGTCTAGCTCATGATCATCCATACATGCAATGATATTTACGCATAAATAAAACTAGCATTCAATTCTTTAATCGTTCTTGTTTAAGATAAATCACGCTCGAATCAATTAATTATCTTTAATTAATCAATCCTTTTATCTTAAATCCATTTTCTGAATTTCCTTGAGATTCTCATCCATCATAATTTTAAACAAATAAATTCATTTAAAATTATCCTTGTATGTAACTTGTACCTTGGAGGCAACCCGGTGAATTCCCATTTATTACGCAGATGTTAAATTAAACACATATATATAAAACACCTATTACGTGTTGTGCCTCAGCTTTACACCTGCACCATGGTACACGTCTCAAGGGTTTGTATAATATAATAATAAATTTTAATAAATCTGCGTAATTTGGGTGAGTACACAGCGTGTAGTTCCGACTACACGGCGTGTACATTTCTTCACCGTCCATCCGAAGTACATGCCCGGGGACAGGGTGTATTAATGTACTTTGGAAATTTTTGGAGTACACGGCATGTACAGTGGGACACACGCCGTGTAGTTTCCGCATTACACGGTTTCCATCCGGGCAGGCCGTGTACGGAGTACACGACCCAACCCTAACCCAAAGGGACTACACGCCGTGTTCATTGGACCACACGGCGTGTATTCTGGAAACCATGTGCCACTTGTTTCTGGTCAAAACACGGTGTCTTAAATTCTTATAAAGAATCCAATACACTGCTTGATTTGGCGGATCAGTCAATACATTGAACCTAGACTACACGGCGTGTACTTCCGAATACACGCCGTGTACTCTGGTGTTATACGGCCAGAAACGTTTGGCTCCTCCGGATGAGTTACTCTATTTTATTTTAATCAAAATTAAAAGAGAAATTCGTTTCTGTGAGGTGAACGAGAAACGAGGGAGGAGGAATAGATCTCGATATTCAAATTTCCAGAACGATTAAACTTGAATTGAAATAACTAGATTATTAAATGCGTAAATTACCAACGAAAAACTAAATAATTATAATCAATGATATGACCCCCCTCTGATACCACTTGAAGATTCTGGGCGCAGCGGAAGCGCGTTGGTGGGTTTTCCCAACTTTAATTTTAACGTTAAACAACGTTCAATCCGAGATCCGTCACGATATAAAATGTAGAATCTTCGGAATAGAACGAATAACGAAAAGAAAAGAAGAGTCCCAGAACCCTTGAGGAGGATCATCATATGTTGACTATAATTAATTTAATTAATGCATAAGAATTACCTCATTGAAATTCTTTCTTCGTTGATGTTTCCGGTCACGATTCGGTGATCCGTCGTTGCGTCGTAGAATCCAAGTGTAGGATTCCTCTAGCGGTGATCCACACGTGTGTCACATATCTCCAGACATCGCTGAAGAGATCTCTGGGTGCTAGCGTGGAAGAACCTTCGCTTGCGATGTTCGCCTTCGACCGCCTTGATCTGGTGGAGGATCTTTCTCTCGTAACTTGAGGGTGTTCTTGGTGGAAAGGTAATTCTCTCTTTGGCTTGAGAGTATTTCCAAATCTATTGTGCACAACAATGGCTCTACAAAATGTTGGGGTTGCAAGGATATTTATAATCAGGTTTGAGGTTAATAGAGTTATGACAATAAATAAATGTGTTACGCGTTTTATTTATTTCATTAACTCTTATTGAAAACCCCCATGTCGAATTATTAATTCCTTGACATGCGCCCACGCTGATTATAATAAATATCATTTATTAAAACAATATTAAATCCTCAAAATCCCTAACTGGAAAAACTACACGGTGTGTACTTGTTTTCCATAAAACTACACGGCGTGTATATTTAATATACACGGTGTGTACTTTTATTTTCCATTTTTCTCCACCACATTTATTAGACCTCGAGTAATGACTATTTATTTATTAAATAAATTTAACTACATTACTCACTAATAAATATATTATTTCGTCCACAATATATTCTCTCGAATAACTAGTGTCAAAATAAATGCGATCAGACATCCTTAAATAATTATTAAACCACAATCGGGAATAATATTTATTTAACTTGTTAAATTAATATTTAACTGAGATACATGGACACACTTAGTGTGTGACCCTCTAGGCCTCTTTCTCAGTGGCATTAGGCTGAGCCTGCCTAAAGTCCAAGGTTAGCATCTAGCAACACGCCAAGGCACCCATAGAGAAAGAATTTAATGCCACAATGACGTGTCACCTCCTACGAACGCTTACTGTGTAATATAATTTCTTTGTCTCGATATCTCCAATCAAGCGGGTTGCATGCTAGTTCCATAAACCCATGTGCTTGATTATTCTTTCTTTGACTTCCCGGAATTGAACTTTCCCATACCTTACCATGGCCATGGATTTATTTAGGCTGTATCAATTCCATCAAAGGGCCTGAGATATCTACTTCCTTTATGGAACGGAAGGCAAAAATCCTTTCTCGCATTATCTATTAATGTGATATTACTCGTGACGCACCCAACGTATCCTACCTCGCTGCGAACAGTGTGTCGTCACAGTTTTCATCAATACATCTAAGTGTGCGAGTTGTAATACCCATTAATAATAATCTTAAAGTCTAAGGACCAATACACATGTCTGCAGATAGGAACATCCAATGACACTATGAAATGTGGATTTCCTACTGGTGGGTCTCGTTCTCATAATATCCTCCTAGATATTACCAAGGGCGCACACCATGAGAAGTTGCCTCAAAGTTTTATGAGTCCTCACCCCTAATGACCTCTATTATTTGTGTCCCTCAAATAATATCATCCGGCCATAGAACATACATTCAAGAACAGTGTTATGGAACTTCCGGGTTCTCATCATAGTAGGGATCTGCTACGACCCTTTAATGTAACAGTTGTCCTTAGGACATTATCACATGACATGTCACGAAGAAGAACAATCAAGATGTGATAAGGCTTTTATTTAATGAATAAAGTACAAATTAGTTGGTTCTAGACCACCAACTCCAACAGTTCACTCATCCACTTGGTCATCTTGTTTGGCTCAATTGATTGATTATCTTGGGCTTGTTTGACTTGAGCATGTGCTCGAGTATGGAATTGTTTTGTGTTTTCAGCCATGTTACTTATGATATCTTTTGCAACTGCGGGAGTTTTATCAACAAGAGCACCGCCACTTGCGGCATCAATGAGGGTTCTCTCCATTACCAATAACCCCTCATAGAAGTATTGGATCAAGATTTGATCAGGGATTTGGTGGTGTGGGCAGGTTGCAACAAGATTTTTGAACCTCTCTCAGTATTCATGGATTTATTCACTTGGGAACTGACAGATACCACTTATTTTCTTTCGGATAGAAGCAGTACGAGAAGAAGGAAAGAATTTCTATAAGAAAAGTCGCTTCATGTCATTCCATGTGGTTATGGAACTAGGAGGAAGGTAGTAGAGACATGACTTAGCAGTGTTAGCTAGGGAGAAAGGGAATTCTCGGAGTTTGATTTGTTCCTCATAAACCCCTTGAGACTTCATGTTAGAGAACACCACTTGAAACTCTTTAAGGTGAAGATGTGGATCCTCACCGGCTAGCTCATGGAAGTGAGGAAGAAGATGAATCAAACCCAATTTGAGTTCAAAGTCAGCTTCTATTTTTGTATATTGAATACCAAGAGGTTGGTAATTCATATCAGGGGTAGCAAGTTCTTTTAGTATTTTTTCCCTGGTATTGGTCATATCTAATTCAATTGGTTGGCCAAGGACTGGTTCTTGAATGAGTTGATTATCTCTTATGTTTCTCCTAAGTTGTTGAAGTGTTCGCTCAATTTCAAGGTCAAAAAAATCTGAGGGATTGTTTGGGAGGATACAAGGAATTCAGAGAGATTTTGGAAGGAAAAGGAAGACGGTTTTTTCTTTTTATTTTATCAGTTTATGATTTTTATGAGAAGACGGGTTTTTCTTTGTGTTTTTTTTTCAATTTTTTTTAATTTTTTTTACAATAACAAGAAACTACTGACTATTTAAAGCACCATCCCCAGAAATGGTGCCATTTTAAATGCACGGACGATTGTCGCCTATCGACTGGTTAAATATCTGATGCTCTGCTAATGTGTATAGCAGCACTCAGGTCGAATCCTTAGTGATGATGCTTTTTTTTATAGTCGATTGTTTTTAGTTGATTGTTTTTTTTTTTTGATTGGGGGTTTTGTTTGCAGAGCTTATGAAATAATTTATGAATGATGTTTTATTTAAAAAATTGATAAATATTGAGGTGAGTTCATTATTAGGGAGTTAAGCTTGTGATATCCTTGAGCTTTTCTTTATATTGCATTTAAATCAACACCCACTTCACAAGATAATGTTGATTGGAATTCCTAAGTGTTAAGGATTTAATCCAAGCCTAAACTTAACTTAGGGTTCTAATCATTATCATTACTTGTTTATATTAGTGTATTTATGGTTCCAATAATACATGGAAACTACATGTTAAACAAAATATGTTATTAATTTGTGACATGTTAAGTTCAACATACACAATGTTAAATTAACGAATACTCATGAAGAAAATACTCTCAATCACTTAACATCCCTAAATTTTGACTCACCCCAATGAGAGATTTACTCATCAATTTGGGTGTTTAATAATATGGTTATAATTATTATCATGATAAATTAAGAATAGAAGAAAAATAAAGAGATAATAAAATAGTGGTGCGTCGAACACACACACATGAACAATGATGAGAATTAAAAAAATGGACTTTCGATTGAATGAATAAGAAAAAGAAGGGAAGGTGATTCAACTATATTTAAACTATTTTAATAAAATTAATATTAAACTACATAAGGTGTATGAGAATAAGAGATATTTAAGAATAAACTTGCATTAAAACAGAATTACAAAACACAAACTTATAAGATTACAAACGAAGAACAACACAAAAGTGAAAGGAAACAAAGAGAGGAGGAAGGGTATCTCAAGTGAAAAATTTAGTATGGAAGGTCCTACTAAGACCTTTTAAAGGATTTGGTCGTGCCAATATATTCTCCTCTCTTCTGAAATGCCAACCCCTTTGAAGGAGAGGATGGGGGTGCATTTATAGGCCAATTAAGTAGACTGTTTGCATTCCCAATCTGTCCCTCCACTTGGCTTGACGATTTGGATATCTAGATAGCCAAATATTGAGATATCTTCTTCTTAAAAGTTTTATATAATAAATTTTTCCGACCTCTCTCAAAATTTGGAGTCATTTGGACCTATGGATCCAATGTTATGGCCGGTTGATTAAACAATTTTAATATGTACATTTCAATCTAATCTTTTTAAAGTCCAAAATGTAAAAGGGTCTTTTAATAGTAATATGCTTTCAAAGACGAATTATTTATTCAACAAAGTCGTCCACCTATATTTCCTATTTCACAATGCAAAATATCAGCTCAATTTGATGATTACATCATGAGATGTGTCATTAATAGTGTCCGGATTTTAATTCCTAGTTAGAATGTTGGGATGGACTTCAAGACATTATTTGGGACTCTTTTTCTTGTATTTGGACCTTAAAATTTTTATCCATGATTCTTTTTGATAATATAGAACATATGGTGGAGTTTCATAAAATTTGGGCTTCGGGATTTAGACCAGTAACTCAATCATCATTGATGGTCCAGTTTCTTCACAAATTATTTGGGTCTTCTTGTGTTGACTGTATGACCCTTCAAATGGAAGAATTGGCCCATCATTCCTTCTAATGATATATGAGAAATTGAATAATGAATACTAAAAAACAATAACCACACAATTTGAATTAGTAGGGTTATAGTTATAAATAAAATAGTAAACTGGATCAATTGGACTACTTCTAAAAATGCTCAAAAATTATACTTCGTATTAAAACATTAATATTTCACACAAATTATGCACATTTCATATAAAATAAGTAAAGGGGGTATATAATAAGTCATGAAAATATTAATAACATCAATCACCCATGACCATTATATCCATGAAGGGAGTCAAGTTTGAGTGGATGGATCAGTGTGAGTAAGTCTTCTTAGAGATGAAAAATAGGTTGATGTTAGATCTGATCCTGATTCTTCCCAATCCTAGATTTGGGAATGCAATTTATTGATATGTTTCTGGTGTTGGATTAGGATTTTTTCTGATGTGGGGTGATAAGTTGGTAGATTACATGTCTCGAAATTTGTGACTACATGAGTGAAACTAACATAATCATGACTTAGAGTTGTTGGTTGTGGTCCATGCATTGAAATGTTGGTGGAAATACCACTTCAGTGATATATTTTTCATGTATATGGACCACAAAATTCTATGGTATATTTTCTCCAAAATTACCTAAATCTTCATCAGAGGAGTTGAGTGGAATACTTGCAGATGTTTAACTTTAAGATAAAATATGCTCTTGGGAAAGGAAATGTAGTTTTGGATGCATTGAGATGGAAGATGAAGGAAGTGGGATAATGGATGTCATAATTAGGATGGAAGATCATAGCTTTGTTGGAATCCTGGTAGGTGGGAAGGGTTAAGGATTGAGGGGCAGTAGTTGTTGTACCCTTGGTGATCACATCCTCATAGGTAGAATGACAGAAGTCAAGTAAGGATATTGATCTAGAGTGTGGGGAAATTCATGGGAGTTTGGAAATAGGTGGTTCTATTTCAGGTTGGGATTTAGACATATGAGGAGTGCTTCTAGTTCATAGCAGCATGATGGTTCTGTCTTCCATGAGGGAGGAGTTGATGAGAGCCTCTCATGCTTCACAGTGGGAAGTGCACCCCAGGTCAACCAAGATGTATCATGATGTCAAGTGGCAGTTCTGGTGGCCTGACATGAAGAGAGATAATTTAGGATTTTCCTCCTATTGTCTAACATGTCAGAGGATCAAGGCTAATGATCATAGACTTAGAGGGTTACTCCATCCACTTTTGGTGTTAGTATGGAAGTGGGATAAGGTAATGTCAGACTTCATTCCAGGGTTTCCTAGGATCCCGAGAGGTTAGGACATCATTTTGGCGGTAGTGAATCATTTGACTAAGGTGGATCACTTCATACTAATCTGGGAAATCATCTTAGTGAATGATCTAGAAAATATCTATATTCAAGAGATCATGTGTCTTCATGAAGAGACTTTGAGCATTGTATCTTATAGAGACACTTGGTTTAACTCACAGTTTTGGAAAGGTTCATAAAAGTTGATGGGTACCCAGTTTAAGTTGAGTATAGATTTTCATCCTTAGACCGATATGTAGTTAGAGAGAATAATCCAGAATTTAGAGGATATGATTTGAGTGTATATTTTTTATTTTGAAGGATCTTGGGATGATCACTTGGATCCGGTGGAGTTCTCTTACAATAATAGCTTCCATGATTCTATACATATGGAACCATTTGAGGCTCTTTATGGACAGATGTTCTTCTCACTGTTGTGTTGGAATGAGATAGGTGTGGAAATAGTTTTTTGGCTTAGTATTGTGTAGGAAATATTATAAAGTGTTCATTTTATTAGTATGTGATTAGAGACCACTTAGAATAGGTATTGATCATATGAATACTAGAGGAGACGACCTTTGGAGTTCATTTTTGGTGATTATGTTTTCTTGTGGGTGTCACCTCGGTTGGGGAATCATCATTTACAAAAGTTGGGGAAGGTGACAAGACGTTTTTTTAGAAACTTCAGAATTACCAAATGAGTAGGGATAGAAGCATATCATCTGGACCTTCCCTAACATTATCAAGGCATGCATTATGTGTTCCATGTTTCTTAGCTTCAGAGGTATATTATCAATTCTACGTATTTTATAGACTGTGAGGATGTTGAGTTGGAGCCAAATTCATCTTATGAGGAGCACACGATAAAGATTGTAGATCAGAGTGATAAGGTTTTTTGTAGAAAAACAATGACACTTGTTCAAGGGGGGGGGTAATTATAACATTCTTAGTTTTTAAATGATCATTAATCCCTCTTTTGGTTATATTTTATAAGTTATTTTTGTGAAAAATTAATAATTTTCAATTTTTACCCTTTAGTTTGGTATAGGGAATACACAAAGGTCAGTACACTCTGCCCATACATAGGATGGTTTTTAGTAGTTTCGTAAGGGTAACTCTTCTATTGCATAAGGATAGGATGGATTTTTTATGTTTCATAAGGGTAAGAACATTTTTTAAAAGGATGTGTAAGGGTAAATCCCTCACTACTTAAAGGTAACTCCTTGGTTTCAAAGGTTACATAAAGCTGAACTTATGCTTTCATAAGTGTAAGAAGTATTTTCCATGCGTTTCGTGAGGGTATGAGACCCACGTAAGGGTAGAAATCATTATCCTTACATGATAGTTATGATCTGTGTAGGGGAAAACCATGTTACCCTTATGTAGATCCCTTTTTGGGAAATATGTTTTTAAAAACCATTTTTTCATGTTCTACTTGCCCTGCACAAACCTGAAAACGTGTTTGATGATTTTAAAAGCCAAAAAATTATAGTAATTGATTATTTTTACCAGTTTAAAATTTATAACTCTTGTTAATGAAGATTTTAAATTATCTACATTCAATATTTGATAAAAATAAAAATTAAATGGTTAATTTAATTTGTGGTTTTCATTACTACAAACTGGTATGTGGGTGACTTAATAAAAATATATGAATCTTACTGGCTTTGTTTCTCAATCCATTCATATTTTTAGGTAGTCTAGATTTCCTAAACCCAAAATTAGTGAAGTCTTCTTCAATCAATATGAGTTCTTCATCTAGCTTCTAGGCATGGAAGAACCCTCTTTTCCTCTCCACTTTTTAGGTACAGATTTAAAAGGATAATTCCATATAGGAATCTTTATTCCTCTTCTCATTTTTCTTGAGAAATTTGTGAATTTTAGATTTGTGAAACTTTATGGAAAAAATATAAATATTTCTTAAATGATAAATAACCCATAATTATCAAATAATGATAAATAATAATTACCATAAGTATCTTGGATTGTTTTGGAGGGATAAAATATTATCATATATGAAATTAAAATTATTCTTTAAAAAGGAAATAGTTAAGTGCGTGCTAATATTGATAATTTGGAAATTATCTAGGAGAGAGAAATTGTTATCACATGTGGTGTTTTTATTTCTTTTGGAAGTAAAATATTTGGAATTTGTTCTAGGAATCCTGAGTGATCAGTTTTAACCAATTAATCATGAACATGTTTCAGGTGAAAATTCTTTAATGAACCTTGGAATTCTTTATCAACAACCTCGAGGTAGGAAGCCCTTGACTTTAGTGCATGTTTTGTATGGGTTCTTTCCATGATTGTTGGTATGTGTGTATCCCCATGATACCTATATTTATGCATGATCATGTGATTGTTGACCTATTCTTGTGTTACTTTCATATGGATTGTGAAGATTATGATACCTGCTGGATTTTATGTGATGCTTGATCTGTCATTTTTATCCGATATCATAAGTTTGTGTTGTTCTTATGTATTCCGCATTTGAGAATGTAGGTTGAGAACAGGGTAATATCCCTCAAGATGGATGAATTAGAATATTGGTCGGCATGCATTGGATTATCCCTTCAAGGGGGTGTGTCAGTTATGTTTTTGGACAATCCAATTGAGGGGGTGTGTCGAGATGCCATTTGATGTTCCTTCCAGCATGGTGTCAAAGTAGGTAGAGTTGATCCCTAAGGAACAATCATAGTAATATGCTTTTGTGATATAGTTTTGTTTATATGTGTTTTTTTTTACTTTCATGGTATGCACAGGTATATTTATTATGCACTTATGTTAAGGGTTTTTGGTGTTGTCTTACTAAGTATTCAACTCACACCCAACTTGATAATTTCATTGCGCTTATAGATTTCATGACTAGGGATCTAATGAAGGGAAAGGTAACTTTGGTGGATGATTGAGTAGGTTCATCAGGAGGATGCTGATGTTGTTGTTTAGAGTTCAGGTGGGATGTTTGCAACTTCTTTTATTTACTAGCTTTACCTGATACTCTCGATCATTTTATTTAGTTTGGGTTATTTATCTAACATTCCATATTGATACCGCATAGACTAGTTCTATTTTTATATGTTTCTAATTTGATGGTTATTTATTTATTATTTATTTTTTGATTATTCATTAGTGATTCCTTTATTATACTTTGGTTTTTACCTAGCACTGAGGGTATAGTCTCCCCATGATATTTTGTAGGCCCTCGCCGCTAGTCTGCAACCTCTTGCGTATGGGGAGGCACGCATGAGGTTTGTGGAACCCCATATCAGAATCAATGGTTCGAATCAGGGTGTTATAAAATGGTATCAGAGCATGAGGTTTAGCAACTAGTTTCTTCTCTTTTCCTTAATTTGGGATAGGGTAGACAAGAGTTAGGATGGTTTGGACTCAGGTAAGGGAACTATGTCAATGGTTGTCCAACACTGTATATTGGACCTATGAGTTACCAGGAAATTGGGATTTTATGTTTTTACTATTTGATGTTTTTGTAGATTAAATTTACCTTGGGAGATGCACATGATATTTGTGTAATGATTTATGGGTTTTGGTGTACATTCATGCATCATGATAGACATGTAGGATCACATGTTATATAGTTGTTGCTTATATTGAATAGATCCTAAATAATTAAATGCCTACTGGAATTTTGGTATGTGCATTGATGAATTGTTTCTTGAATTTTTATTTGATCTTTTTGTATTCTATACATGAGTATATATATGTGGTTGTGACTAACATGTAGGTACTAGAGTCTTGGCTTGGGTTATGGGTAGTGCTTAGGGGTTTATGACTTATTCTTATGGGTATCCTCTTAGGTTGATCCATGTTGTGAATCCTTGTGTGTGTCATGTAGTTTTTAGTTTACTTATTTATGTTGTTGGATTTCTCTAAGGTTTGTTAGGGAATTTCTGGAAATGTCCCCTTGCAGACGTCTTGTGTAACCAGTTGCACCCCATGTCATGCAGGAAGATGTAACTGAGCATACTCCCTTAGTTACTTCAGCGAGTTAAGAAATAGAACCAATCCATTTGGGACTCTTTCAACTAGTTCATGTTTAGGTAGGAGGATCCCATGGGGATGGGTCAACAATGGTTGATTATTCTCATGACTTCTAGCTCTAGAATCCCTTGTCCTTCCAGGGTGTTGGAGGCCCTCATGATGTAGAGGATTGGATATAGATCATTTAGAGGATTTTCAAACTAGTAGACACCTTAGAGGATCCAAAGGTTAAGCTTGCAACTTCATGCTTTAAGGTGTTGTAGGATGGTGGAGGGATGTTATGCTATAGGCTGGTAGACGAAAATGGATGACTTGGGAGACTATCAAGAATATATTATTTGATGATTTTTTCCTTGATTCACTGAATCTAGATCATGCTTAGGAATTTATGACATTCCAGTAGGGGATGATGATAGTTTCCTCCTACTCAGCACACTTCACGTAGGCGATTCACTTTTCTCTTATTCTAGTGGGGAATGAGGCACAGAAGGCCAAAAAAATGAGATTGGTCTTCACCTTGAGCTGAAACAAGAGGTTGGGAACTTCAATCTGACAACCTATGTTGTAGTGCTTTATAAGTCCACTGATGATCGAGAAGGGAATTGAAGAAAGACAGACATGGAGGTCTTTTTTGGTTATTAGTGGATTGATAGATACTTTCTCTAGTGCAGTCCCAGTTGCCTATTCTGGGAATAAGGAAGTCTGAGGATGGAAATTAGGGCAGTAATCTTCAGTCGAATAAGATTAGAGGTTATTTTACTCCCTCTATGGTAGATGACTCTACCAAGTGTTACAATTATGGGAGGAAGGGACACTTTCTCAAGGATTGTACATATACTCTCAATACTTTTCATTGGTGTGGAAAGAAAGGTAATTTTAAGCGGTTCTATGATAGAGATTTGAGGATGTGCTCAAAAAAGTTAGGTACAAGCACTCCATAGCAGGTACAAATCCCTATAAGGGTCGGTAAATCAGATGATGCATGAGCCTCTAGGGCATCATGTAGTGGTGGCTAGTAGGTCTTACACGATTGATCAGACTCCAGAAAATTATGGGGATGGACCTTCCACGGTGTGAGGCATGATCTTTATTTATTCTACACTATTTTTTTCTTTGTTAGACACAAGATCATCACATTCATTTATATTATCTCAAGTAGTTTTCAAGTTAGTTTAACTAGTTAAATTCTATTTTGAGATTTTATCTATTGATACACCCCTAGGAATGAAAGTAGATTATTTTCATATCTATCCGAAATGTCCAATGATGGTTTCTAGATTTGAGTATGTTTAGTGCTTCACAATTCTTGAGATGATGGGTTTCAATGTAATCTTTGGCATGGACTGGTTGACTAGTTACCATGCACACATCAATTTTTATTTGAGATGATTAACTTTCACATAACCTATGGGGGAAAATATCATGATGGACAGTGAATGGGATGTTGAGACGGGCATAGTGGGACTAGACCCTCATTAGAGAGAATTCTTTTCAACACGGGTGGATAGAATGATCCTTATAATGGATCAAATAGTTACTCCCTCCTCTTTCCTTCCAATGATAGACTTGTACCAAGATGTATTTACAGAATATTTCTTGGGGTTTCCAACACATAAGGGGGTTGAGTTTGAGATCGATCATGTGCTTGGTGCACAAATCATCTCGTTTTCACCATACCACATGGAACCAGCTAAGTTGAAATAACTCAATGTGTAGTTGGATGATCTTGATGATAAAGGCTTAATCAGATTGAACATTTCCCCTTGGGGTGCTCCAGTGTTATTCTCCAAGATGGAAGACGGTAGTCTTCATCTTTTTGTAGACTACCAAAAGTTGAATTAGATCACTATGAAGAATAGGTACCCATTTCCAAGAAATAATGAGTTGATTAAGGGGATCCTAGTGGTTTTTTAAGATTGGATTACATTCAGGCTACAATCAACTTTGGGTCAGAGAGGAAGACGTATCAAAGACAGTGTTTAGGAGTAGGTATAGGTTATATGAGTATCTCATTATGCCTTTTGGGATGATGAATGCTCTGGAAGTATTCATGTACCTCATGAACAAGATCTTTCATCCATATTTTCACTTAACCATTGTGTCCATGGATGAAATACTTATACATTCCAAGATATCTAAATCATATGTGAGACACCTAGATATCATATTGAGTATGCTTTGGGCTCATCATCTTTACGCCAAGTACTTGAAGTGTCACTTTTGGATATAAGAGGTGTGCTTCCTTGGGCACATGGTTTCTCAAGCGGGGATATCAATTAATCTAGATAAGCTCGATGCAGTCATGTCTTGGGAAAGTCCAGTGAATGTGTTCAAGAGATGAAGTTTTCTCAAGTTGGATGGGTACTACAGAAGATTAATTCTGGAATTTTCTCTCCTAGCAGTACCCATGGCTGTGCTGACCAAGAAGGGAGTCAATTTTGAGTGGACAGATCAGTGTGAGTAAGTTTTCTTAGAGATGAAGAAGTGATTGATGTCATCTCAAATCTTGGTTCTTCATGATCCTTGAGTTGGGTATGCAGTGTATTTCAACATGTTTGTTGTGGGATTAGGATTTTTCCTAATACATAGTGATAAGGTGGTCGCTTACGGGTCTCAGCAGTTCTGACCCCATGAGATAACTACCCTACATAAGATTTGGAGTGGGAATTTGTGATCTATATGTTGAAATTTTAGGGGAACTACCTCTTCTGTGAGAGATTTGTTGTGTATATAGACTATAAGAGTCTATGGTATATTTTATCCAAGTGTGACTCGAATCTTTTTCAGAGGTGTTGTGTAACACCCCGAGCTTCCACGATACGCTTCTCTTTCAATAATGCAATAGCTTACATTGTACGCAAGTTCGAGTTCTAACACACCGCGACTAATCAAAGTAGCCGTTATGAATAGTAATACCCACTTTTTAAAATTATAGAAATTTTATATTTCAAAATGGACTTCATTTTTGTATTCGTAATATCAAAATTATCCTAAGTTGAATTTTTTGTAATTTTCTGAGAACTTCCAATTTTTTATGAATAGTGAAAAATACTTAAAACAACTTTTTTAATCAAAATAATTTATAGTGATAAATTATAATATTTAGTGGTTTTAAAGTATAATTAGAATATATTTTTACCATTTTATCTAATGGTGGTCATTATAATTAATTTAACATTGAAATTGGATATGAACAATTGTCAATCTTTTGATATATATTGTTTCTTAAAAACACGCTATTTGTTGTGACAGCGGGAATTAATTATAAAATTAATTAATGCAAATTATATGTTTGGAATTTTTTAAAATAGACATAATTTTTGAATTCTGAATATCAATTATAGCTTAGGGTGAAATTTTGGCATTGTTCTGAAAAACTTCAATTTTTGATGAATAGTGAAACCACTAAGTGGTAGTTAAAAAACTGATTTTTCGTTTAAATGAAACCTTAACACTTCTGTGAATTGAATTTCAAAAATCCGACATACATTTTTGTCATTAGGATGTAAAATGTGGTTCAATGGGATTAAAATAATTTTTTGGTGAATAGTAACTTTTATGTTTTATTAATCGCGATTAAAGGTAATTAGTGAAATTTAAGGTAAAGATAATATTATAATAATATGAAATGACCTTGAAACTTGTCCTACACTTATTGGATGAGTTATGGCTGACCAATACAATCCATGGGTCAACTTGTGGACCCCATGGAGCCACTTGGGTAAGAAAATGACAATAATAACTTTTTATTTAAAGTAAAAATAAAATTGTCACAAA
Source organism: Viscum album (assembly GCA_963277665.1). Taxonomy (NCBI): domain Eukaryota; kingdom Viridiplantae; phylum Streptophyta; class Magnoliopsida; order Santalales; family Viscaceae; genus Viscum; species Viscum album. The sequence continues at coordinate 1,220,536,462 of OY728147.1, forward strand.
CATGAGTTATTTTACTAAAAAAAATATTACATGGGGTTATATAAGGTAACTTTTCGACTATAAATATTAATTGGAAATCCAAAAGTATTTCCTACATCATGATATTTTTTTTATAATTTTTAGACATTAAATAAATTAAATATTTTATGACACCATGATGATGCATCGATTACCTCATTAATTAACGATTTAAATAAAATGAAAAGATAATGTAAAATCTAAGACTTAAACTTGTCAAAAACCTATTGGATGAGTATATTTCGAACCATTATCACCTTATACTCTAAATATATAATTGTGGGACCTTTAAAATCCCAAAATCATTATATAATAAAGTAACATTTCATGACTTTCCAAGAGTGCCCCTCCTCTCCTCTTATAAAAGGCCCCCACCACTACCACCTTATTCACACCTTAAAAGCCTTTTGGATCGGCCAACCTCTGCCCAAATACTCTCTCAACTTCCCTATATTACTCCTAGAAGCCTCAATTTGGGCATAATTCTTCCCAAGGAAGCCTTTGGATCAAATCAAAAAAGAGTTACCCGATTTTAAGGTAATGTCTTCTCTAATGTTATTTTGTTTTATTTTGCTTCTCCAACCCCTTAAACTATTTTTATTCCTTTATTTTGTAACAAAACCAGTATCTTCAATATAATAGGATGTTTTTATGAGAGGAATTTTATTTACACTTACACACACCTTCGTCAAACGGTTAAAGAACATATTGTTTCTGTGGTTGGAAAATTTCTGCCTCACGAAACGATGATTGTTCAATCTTCTTTTAACACCTCTCATGGTGGCCATTATGATAACACTATTTTTATATATGATATTTATTATGTTTTTTTTTCCTTATGATTCTGTATTTTTCATTTATTACATACCTTTATGAATTCCATTATGGTTAAACGCGATAATTTCATTTTAGGAAGTGCGGACTAGCGCCCCCTCAAAGTGATTTGAATCGTTAATGCCATATGTGGGATGTATAAAGGATGGAGGAAATGGTATTATACATTATATTATACTTTAGTTATATTATACCTTTATATAATTATAACTTCATTCCATTAAATATGAAATAGGAATGAAAGTAGCGTTCATGCGTACGTACGGCTTACCGTATCCATGAACGGTGCATTTCATTTCTTACCTCTAAATGTTATGTAATATTATAAATGCATGTATATACTGGATATATAGGATATATATGATATCTAAATCATGAATATAATTCTGGATATAATGAATATTTCACCACATGAACAACTTGTAATTATAAGAAGTTTATTTTTGACTCAAGTACCAAAGATCGACAAAATGACCGTTATTAACTTAAATAATTACATAATATTCATTACATGGTAATAAGTGATATAAAAGAAATAATGAACATGAAAAAGGTTCTTGGTTAAATATAAATTAACTCTAGTTTATTATTCAGGAGATTAAAGAACGGTCGAGTGAAGTCGGACATGAGGTAAGGGAACTTCTTAACCCAATTTCCATTCTTTGGGTTAATATCCTACTTTCAAATTATGTCATGATATTATTATGTCCTATCTTTTATTTTGAATTTATTTATGTGTACTTATAGTGAATACATATAATAGATCTATTTTATTTAAAAAATGATCTTTGTAAGGACTTCGTCTCAATCTCCTTTCATTGTGGCATATTTTGTTTTATACACAACTTTCTTTTATACGGTGTATAAACCCCTTTGACTTTTACGTTTATTCAAAAGGAATATTTTTATACGAAGCATTTTACTAAAAAACAAAAATGAATGTTTTTCTTGTCGTACGTATGCCGCGACAATGACTTCTCCGCTGTCGTGATCATTATTTGAGTTTCAGCTTCCTCTACAAGCCATAACTTTTTAAAATGAAAAATAATTACAAAGTTTTAATTTTCTTTTATTTTGGTATTGAAAATGGTTTTGAAAGTGTTTTTTATATATCAATGTGTTGTATTGATATCTTGTGATTGAAATGTGGAAACTTTATGTTTCCTTTATGCATGTTTTATGTGATACGATTATGTTATGGTTTATGATATGTTTAAACATGTTCATATGAGGAATGCATTGGACTTAATAAGTGACGGGTGGAGCCCGCTATAGCTCCTTGATGCATCGGTAGGTCTCATGAGACAAACTAGTGTCTTGGCATGAGGCCTTGACAAAATCTTATTTGTATTCTTGGCACGAGGCCTTGGCTACGTGGTTATGATAGTCTGGCATTATGCATTCCATCATTATGAAAGTGGTTATTGATATTGCATGTGATCATTCGACTAGTTGAATATACATGTGAATAAGTAAATGGAATTATTTCATTTTATTTTTTCCATATTATGTTGAAGTTCAAGTTTAAAAGGCTTTTTTTTAGTTATACATTGCCTTAAATGTTAATGTTTATTTATGAAATCTTCCGCTATATTGTTATTCTTACTGAGCATCTGAGCTCACCCCTTTCAATGTTTTAATTTTTCCAGGATGTGAAGAAGTATTTTAGGAATGACCTGCAGGGATAGTCTGAAAGGGATATGAGTGTGGAAAATGGAGACTATGTTATTGTAGTTTTTCACTTTATGATGTAATGTAACATTTATGAATGTATCTAGTGTTTTCAAGGCTACTAAACTAATCGGTCTTTCGAGACTTGATCTTTTTTGATCATGCCAATGTTACGCAATAATGAACCGACTCTGGGTAACTGGGGTCGGGGAGTTACAGTTGGTATCAGAGGCAGTTTAGTACTAACCTTGGAAGCTAGATTTAGATAAACTCTGATTAGAGCACATAGCCCAAAGATAGACTTTGAGGATTAGTATAGAATAACTTCCTAGAATTTTGGTATTAAAGATATTTTGTGAGTTTTCCGAGCAATACATCCCTATCTGGATACGAGCAGGTAGAGGCGGATCTGGCACAGATGTACTTAGGGGTAAAACCTGAAAACACCACTTTGAGCTAGACTCGAACGGGAACTGGTGCACGACAACGGGCCTTGCTGCACTCTTGGTTACGACACTCCCAGGGGATATGCTTAGGATAATTATCATTTTCTTTACAAACCATTATGAAGGGCTTATGAGTATATACTTCCTCGAAGAAATTTTTTTTATGATTATGGATTATATCCATAAATAGTTCAATTTATGTTAAGTGTTTTACAAGTATGGAATTATGTATTTTAATTCATAAACTAATTTAGTTTATGCCATTGTTTAGAAATGGCGCCTAGTGGAAGAAATGGAAACTGTATCAATTCACGCACTCCGTGTAGGGATTTCCCTCCTGCTCAAGATAATTATTGTGCAGTTGGAGATACAACTGGTGCTGATCAACTTATTACCATACTGGGACAACTCACCCAGGTTATGAATAATAACCTTACTCGTATGAAGCACCCTGATCCACAACGTGGAGGATCAATGTTAGACCGCTTCATGAGGCAACAACCGCCAACATTTAATGGGGTTACAAATCCATTAGTAGCTAAGCAATGGATAAACTTCTTAGAGAAAATATTCCACGCCTTAGGGAGTAGAGAAAGGGAGAAGGTTGTCATGGCAGTCTACCGCCTCACTGGAGATGCCGATCAATGGTGGTCGCTGATTCAAAACACAAAGGAAGATGAAGAAGTATCAAGTATGGAATGGAGGGAGTTTAAGGAAATTTTCTTAGAAAAATACTTTCCACATGACCATCGAGCAGATATGGAAAGGCAATTTCTGAGTCTGAGGCAGAAGGAGAATGAGAATGTCGCAAAGTATGAGGATAACTTTACAAGGTTAGCGAGGCATGATCCAGATTATATATGTAACCCAAGAAGTAAGATTGATCATTTCTTTGATGGGTTAAAACCATTTCTTCGTCGAGCATTAGTCTCACAAACCTTCTCTTCGTACGAAGATATTGTCTTGTGTGCTATCAAGACGGAAAAGGAATTCTCTAAGTCTTATGACTTTAAAGAAAAGTAAGAAAAGAAGAGATCTTCTGATCAATCTGGAAATGGAAATAAGGGGAAGAAGGGAAAAGTTGAATATCAGTCCTGCAGTAAATGTGGGAAGAAACACCCTGGTACTTGCTTGAAGGGAATGGGAGTCTATTACAAGTGTGGTGAAAAAGGCCACCAAGCTCATGATTGCAAGGGAAAGAAAGTTGTTGTCAATGTGGAATGCTATAATTGTAGAGAGATGGGACATTATGAAAATGAATTTCCTAAGCGTCAGGGGAACTTACCTCAGAAGAGGCCCAGGGATCAAAGCCAAGCTTATGCTATCACTACTGCTGAGGTTGAAGCTCTGAAAGACGTGGTGGCAGGTAATTTAATGGTTTCCTCAAGTTTAGAAAATGAATTATTTGATTCTGGATCATCGCATTGTTTCATATCTTCCCAATTTTCTAAGAAAATTAGATATTTCCAATTTAATTTAACAAGAGAATTGTCAGTCAAAACTCCAAAGGGAAGTATCATTGCAACAACGTTTTGTGAATCAGTCCCCATTAGAGCACATAAATGTTCTTTATCCGCTGATCTCATTGTCATACCTATGATTGAGTTTGATATAATCCTCGGTATGGATTGGCTTTTAGACTATGATGCAAATATTTATTGTAAGAAGAAGGAGGTTACGATTTTTGATGATGATGATAAGGAACACCTTATTTTTAGAGCAGAATCAGCACCACCTAATTCTTATTTAGATCCACCTCCAGTAGCTCAACTAAATTCAATTATTGGGGAGGAAGAGAGTGAAATGACTAAGGGAGAGGAAAGGAATGTTCAAATAGAGGATGTACCTATTGTGGAAGAATATGTAGATGTGCTTCCGGAGGATTTACCTGGACATCCTCCAGAACGAGAAGTTGAGTTTTCCATTGATTTAATTCCTGAATCAAGGCCTATATCGAAGACCCCTTATAGAATGGCCACCATGGAATTATTTGAACTAAAGAAAGAACTAGAGGAATTGAGTAATAGGGGATTTATTCGCCCTCGTGTTTCTCCATGGGGAGCCCCTGTCCTTTTTGTTAAGAAGAAATATGGATCTATGATGTTGTGCATTGACTACAGGGAGATCAATGCTATAACAATAAAGAACAAGTATCCCCTACCTCGCATTGATGATTTATTTGACCAATTGCATGGAGCTCAATACTTTTCAAATATTGACCTTCGATCTGGATACCATCAGTTGTGTGTGAATAAGGAAGACATTCCGAAGACAACATTTCGAACAAGGTACAGGCATTACGAGTTTACAGTAATGCCTTTTGGATTGACTAATGCACCCTCTGTATTCATGGATCTAATGAATAGAGTTTTCAAGGAATATCTTGATGATTTTGTGGTGGTATTTATTGATGATATCTTGGTATACTCCAAAAAGCTACGAAGATCATGAAAATCACTTGCGCATTATCTTGAAGACTCTTAGAAGGCATGAATTATATGGGAAGTTTAGCAAGTGTGAATTCCGGCTTCAGGAGATTTCTTTTATTGGTCATATTGTCTCTAAGGATGGAATTTCCGTTGATCCTTCTAAGACCAAGGCAATCCAAGAATGGCCAGCACCGATGAGTATAACTGAGGTACGCATCTTTATTGGTTTGGCAGGTTATTATCGACGATTTGTCCAGAATTTTGCCCGATTGGCTAACCCATTAATGAATCTCACACGTAAAGGGGTTAAATTTGTCTGGACAAAAGGGTGTGAAGAATTTTTTGAAGAACTGAAGAGAAGATTAGTCAACGCTCCTATATTGACTCTACCATCAGGGAATGATGGGTTCGTTATTTATATCAATGAAAGGACTTGGTTGTGTCCTTATGCAGAATGATAAGGTTATTGCCTATGCATCACGACAGCTAAAAATTCATGAGCAGAACTATCCTACTCATGATCTCGAGTTAGCTGCTGTAATCTTTTCCTTGAAGATATGGAGACATTATCTCTATGGTGAAAATGTGAGATATATACCGATCACAAGAGTTTGAAATATATTTTCTCACAAAAAGAACTCAACATGAGGAAAATGCGATGGCTTGAACTACTCAAGGATTATGATTGCACGATACACTACCACCCAGGGAAGGAAAATAAGGTTGCAGATGCTTTGAGTAGAAAAGATCATGGAGTTTTGAACATGATGAGAGTGGAAAGGGATCCTATTTTCATGGATCTAGTAAAGATGGATATGGGAATCACCATGGAGGTTGAAACATCAAAAAAAATTCAAATGGTTGCCAAACCATCTTTACTAGAAAGGATAAAGTGTTCTCAGGCCGATGATGAAGAGTTAAAAAAGAAGATTAAAGCTATGAATGATGAGCGATTGAGTGACTTTGTGTATTAAGATGGAATTTTGAAATTTGGGAGGAGACTTTGTGTTCCCGATATACCTGATTTAAAGAGGGAATTGTTGGATGATTCTAATAGTTCCAATTTCTCTATACACCATGGGAGCACCAAAATGTATAGAGATTTAAAGGGACATTTTTGGTGGGACAACATGAAGAGGGAGATTGTTGATTTTGTGTCAAGATGTATGGTTTTTCAACAAGTGAAAGCTGGAAGGCAACTGCCTGGTGGAGTATTGCAACCTATTCCCATACCTGAGTAGAAATGGGATAATATTACGATGGATTTTGTCATGGGACTACCAAAGTATCCTAGAAGGAATGACACAATATGGATCATTGTTGATCGTCTCATGAAGTCAGCACATTTTCTTGCTATAAGGGAAGATCTACCACTTGAACGTCTAGCACGACTATATATTAATGAAGTTGTGAGACTTCATGGAGTACCCCTGTCGATTGTCTCGGATCGTGATCCCCGTTTTACATCAAGATTCTGGAAAAGTCTTCAGAAGGCCTTAGATACTGAACTTCGTTTGAGCACTTCTTACCACCCTCAAACAGATGGACAATCAGAAAGAACTATTCAAAACTTAGAAGACATGTTGAGATCATACTCACTTGACTTTAAAGGAATGTGGGATCAATATTTACCTCTGGTAGAATTTTCCTATAACAATAGCTTCCATTCAAGTATTCAGATGGCACCATATGAAGCGTTATACGGAAAGAGATGTCACACACCAACCTGTTGGGATGACGGTTTGTAGGCCTAGAACTGGTGGAGGAAATGATGGAAAAGGTGAAAGTAATCCAAAACCACATCAAAGCAGCTCAAAGTAGGCAGAAGATCTATGCCGACAACTGAAGGAAGGATTTGGAATTTCAGGTAGGATATCATGTTTTCTTGAAGGTATCTCCATGGAAGGGAGTTATACGTTTCGGTAAGAAGGGTAAATTGAGTCCCAGGTACATCGGACCCTTCGAAATTCTAGAACGAATTGGGGTCGTAGCTTACCGTTTGGCAATGCCGCCAACTCTCTCCAAAGTTCATGATGCATTCCACGTATCACTGTTGAGAAAATACATGCCTAACCCAATGCATGTACTCACCTATGAGGAATTAGAACTGGAACCCAATCTGACTTATTGTGAAGAGCCCATCAGGATTCTTGATACAAGAGAATAAGTGCTGAGAAACCGGACGACTCGTCTGGTAAAAGTTATATGGAGAAACCATAAGATGGAGGAGGCAACGTGGGAACCCGAGGAACTTATGATGAAGAATAACCCGAGTCTTTTTATACAGTGATATTATATGAAATTTCAAGGACGAAATTATTTGAAGGAGGGGAGAATGTAACACCCCGAGCTTCCACGATACACTTCTCTTTCAATAATGCAATAGCTTGCATTATACGTAAGTTCGAGTTCTAACACACCGCAACTAATCAAAGTAGCCGTTATGAATAGTAATACCCACTTTTTAAAATTATAGAAATTTTATATTTCAAAATGGACTTCATTTTTTTATTCGTAATATCGAAATTATCCTAAGTTGAATTTTTTGTAATTTTCTGAGAACTTCCGATTTTTTATGAATAGTAAAAAATACTTAAAACAACTTTTTTAATCAAAATAATTTATAGTGATAAATTATACTATTTAGTGGTTTTAAAGTATAATTATAATATATTTTTACCATTTTATCCAATGGTGGTCATTAGAATTAATTTAACATTGAAATTGGACATGAACAATTGTCAATCTTTTGATATATATTGTTTCTTAAAAACACGCTATTTGTTGTGACAACGGGAATTAATTATAAAATTAATTAATGAAACTTATATGTTTATAATTTTTTAAAATAGACATCATTTTTGAATTCAGAATATCAATTATAGCTTAGGGTGAAATTTTGGCATTGTTCTGAAAAACTTCAATTTTTGATGAATAGTGAAACCACTAAGTGGTAGTTAAAAAACTGATTTTTCGTTTAAATGAAACTTTACCACTTCTATAAATTTAATTTAAAAAAATCTGACATACATGGTTGTCATTAGGATGTAAAATGTGGTTCAATGGGATTAAAATAATTTTTTGGTGAATAGTAACTTTTATGTTTTATTAATCGCGATTAAAGGTAATTAGTGAAATTTAAGGTAAAGATAATGTTATAATAATATGAAATGACCTTGAAACTTGTCCTACACTTATTGGATGAGTCATGGCCGACCAATACAATCCATGGGTCAACTTGGGGACCCCATGGAGCCACTTGGGTAAGAAAATGACAATAATAACTTTTTATTTAAAGTAAAAATAAAATTGTCACAAACATGAGTTGTTTTACTAAAACAATTATTACATGGGGTTATATAAGGTAACTTTTCGACTATAAATATTCATTGTAAATAAAAAAAGATTTCCTAAATCATGATATTTTTTTTATAATTTTTAGACATTAAATAAATTAAATATTTTATGACACCATGATGATGCAGCGATTACCTCGTTAATTAACGATTTAAATAAAATGAAAAGATAATGTAAAATCTAAGACTTACACTTGTCAAAAACATATTGGATGAGTATATTTCTAACCCTTATCACCTTATCCTCAAAATATATAAGTGTGAGACCTTTAAAATCCGAAACTCATTATATAATAAAGTAACATTTCAGGACTTTCCAAGAGTGCCCCTCCTCTCCTCTTATAAAAGGCCCCCACCACTACCACCTTATTCACACCTTCAAAGCCTTTTGGCTCGGCCAAACTCTGCCCAAATACTCTCTAAACTTCCCTCTATTACTCCTAGAAGCCTCACTTTGGGCAGAATTCTTCCCAAGGAAGCCTTTGGCTCAAATCAAGAAAGAGTTACCCGATTTTAAGGTAATGTCTTCTCTTATGTTATTTTGTTTTATTTTGCTTCTCAAACCCCTTAAACTCTTTTTATTCCTTTATTTTGTAACAAAACCAGTGTCTTCAATATACTAGGATGTTTTTATGAGAATTATTTGATTTACAGTTGCACACACCTTCGTCTAATGGTTGAAGAACATATTGTTTCTGTGGTTGGAAAATTTCTGCCTCACGAAACGATGATTGTTCAATCTTCTTTTAACACCTCTCATGGTGGCCATTATGATGAAACTATTTTTATATATGATATATATTATATTTTTTTTCCTTATGATTCTTTATTTTTCATTTATGGCATACCTTTACGATTTTCATTATGGGTAAACGCGATAATTTCATTTTAGGAAGTGCGGACTACCGCCCCCTCAAAGTGATTTGAATCATTAATGCCATATGTGGGATGTATAAAGGATGGAGTAAATGGTATTATACATTATATTATACTGGAATTATATTATACCATTATATAATTATAACTTCATTCCATTAAATACGAAATAGGAATGAAAGTAGCGTTCATGCGTACGTATGGATTACCGTCTCCATGAACGGTGCATTTCATTTCTTACCTCTAAATGTTATGTAATATTATAAATTCATGTATATACTAGATATATAGGATATATATGATATCTACATCATGAATATAATTCTGGATATAATGGATATTTCACCACATGAACAACTTGTAATTATAAGAAGCTTATTTTTGACTCAAGTACCAAAGATCGACAAAATGACCGTTATTAACTTAAATAATTGCATAATGTTCATAACATGGTGATAAGTGATATAAAAGGAATAATGAACATTAAAAAGGTTCTTAATCAAATAGAAATTAACTCTAGTTTATTATTCAGGAGATTAAAGAATGGTCGAGTGAAGTCAGACATGAGGTAAGGGAACTTCTTAACCCAATTTCCATTCTTTGGGTTAATCTCCTACTTTCAAATTATGTCATGATATTATTATGTCCTATATTGTATTTTGAATTTCTTTATGTGTACTTATAGTGAATACACATAATAGATCTATTTTATTTAAAAAATGATCTTTGTAAGGACTTCGTCTCAATCTCCTTTCATTGAGGCATATTTTGTTTTATACACAACTTTCTTTTATACGGTGTATAAACCCTTTTGACTTTTACGTTTATTCAAAAGGAATATTTTTATACGAAGCGTTTTACTAAACAACAAAAATGAATGTTTTTCTTGTCGTACGTATGCCGCGACAACGAATTCTCCGCCGCCGTGATCATTATTTGAGTTTCGTCTTCCTCTACAAGCCATAACTTTTTTAAATGAAAAATAATTACAAAGTTTTAATTTTCTTTTATTTTGGTAATGAAACTGGTTTTGAAAGTGTTTTTTTATATCAATGTGTTGTATTAATATCTTGTGATTGAAATGTGGAAATGTTATGTTTCCTTTATGCATGTTTTATGTGATACGATTATGTTATGGTTTATGATATGTTTAAACATGTTCATATGAGGAATGCATTGGACTTAATAAGTGACGGGTGGATCCCGCTATAGCTCCTCGATGCATAGGTAGGTCTCATGAGACAAACTAGTGTCTTGGCATGAGGCCTTGACAAAATCTTATTTGTAGTCTTAGCACGAGGCCTTGGCTACGTGTTTATGATAGTCTGGCATTATGCATTTCATCATTATGAAAGTGGTTATTGATATTGCATGTGATCATTCGACTAGTAGAATATCCATGTGAATAAGTAAATGGCATTATTTCATTTTATTTTTTCCATATTATGCTAAAGTTCAAGTTTAAAAGGCTTTTGTTTTAGTTATACATTGCCTTAAATGTTAATGTTTATTTATGAAAGCTTCCGCTATATTGTTATCCTTAATGAGCATCTGAGCTCACCCCTTTCAATGTTTTAATTTTTCCAGGATGTGAAGAAGTATTTTAGGAATGACCTGCAGGGATAGTCTGAAAGGGATATGAGTGTGGAAAATGGAGACTATGTTATTGTAGTTTTTCACTTTATGATGTAATGTAACATTTATGAATATATCTAGTGTTTCCAAGGCTACTAAACTAATCGGTCTTTCGAGACTTGATCTTTTGTGATCATGCCAATGTTACGCAATAATGCACCGACTCTGGGTAACTGGGGTCGGGGCGTTACACGTTGGGTGGGATACTTGCATTCGTTCAACTCTGAGATGGAATATGTTCATGGAAAAGGAAATTTAGTTGTGGATGAGTGCTTCTAGTTAATGGAAAGGTGATGGTTCTTTCTTTCATGTGGGAGGAGCTGATGAGAGCCTCTCATGCTTCATAGTGGGCAGTGCACCTCGGGTCAACCAAGAAGTAACACGGTGTCAAGCGGAAGCTCTGGTATCCCGACATGAAGAGAGACATTGTAGGATTTGTCTCCCATTGTTGGACTTGTCATAGGATCAAGGTTGTGCATCAGAGACCTGAAGGGTTACTCCTACCACTTTCAGTGCCGATATAGAAGTGGGATGAGGTAACAATATACTTTGTGACAAGGTTAATCAGGACCCTGATAGGTTGAGACGTTTTTTGGGTGGTAGTGGATCACTTGAATAAGGTGGATCACTTCATACCGACTTGAGAGATAAACTCAGTGGATGAGCTAGCCAAGCTTTGTGTTTTAGAGATCATGTGGCTTCATAGAGTGCCTTCGAGCATGGTATCTAATAGAGATGTCTGGTTTACCATATGATTTTGGTAAGGTTTATAGAGGTCAATGGGTACTCAGTTGAAGCTAAGTATAGATTTTCATCCTCAGGCTGACAGGAAGTCAGAGAGAACAATCTCATATTTAGAGGATATGCATTGAGAATGAATTATAGATTTTAGAGGAGGTTGAGATGATCACTTGTCTATAGTGGAGTTCGCTTACAAAAACAGCTTCAAGACTTCTATATAGATTACACCATTTGAGGATCTCTATGGAAGGTCGTGTCGCTCACCGCTATATTGGCACGAGGTGGGTGAGGCAACAATTGTTAGGCTTAGTGTGGTGAAGGAGACCTCAGAGAGGGTGTCGTTGACTAGGAAGTGGTTGGTGACCGTTCAGAATAGGTAGAGATCATATGCAGATCAGAGGAGACAATCTTTGGAATTTTTTGTTGGTGACCGGGTTTTCTTGTGGGTGTCACCTCGGTTGGGGCATCATCATTTTCAAAAGTAGGGGAAGCTAACACCACAATTTGTTGGACCCTTCGAAATCATCGAACGGGTTGGGACAGTGGAATACCATCAGGACCTTCCTCCATATTATCAATGCATGCATGATGTGTTCCTCGTTTCTCAGCTTCAGATGCATATACCCAAAACTACCCATGTTACAGATTGTGAGGATGTTTAGTTTAATCTAGATGCATCTTATAAGGAGCGTCTGGTGCGGATTATAGACTGTTGCAATAAGGTGTTGTGAGGAAAGACGGTGCCACTTGTTCGAGTCTTATGGAAATATGGATGGATCCAAAAGGATGTGTGGTAACGGGAGTCAGACATTCGATCTAAGTGGCCTGAGTTTTCCAAGAAAGACAGGTAGAGACACTTCTCAAGGACGAGAAGCCGTTAGAGGGAGATAATTGTAACATTCTTAGTTTTTAAATGATCTTTAATCCCTCTTTTGGTTATATTTTTTAAGTTCTTTTTACGTGAAATTAATAATTTTCAATTTTTCTTTTACCCTTACATATGACATGGGACTTACGTAAAGGTATATACACTCTACCCTTACGCAGGCTGGTTTTTGGGAGTTGGGTAAGGTTAACTCTTGAATTCTAAGGGTTATGAAAAGGTAACCTAGCCACCACATAAGGGTGGGATGGAGTTTCTATATGTTGTGTAAGGGTAAGCCCATTTTCCCAAAGGATGTGTAAGGGTAAATTCCTCACTATGTAAAGGTAACTCCTTGGTTTCAAAGGTTACATAAGGGTAACCTTCTACTCATGTAAGGGTAAGCATGCTTCTCTGTGCATTGCGTGAGGGTAGGAGACCCATGTAAGGGTAGAACTCCTTACCCTTACATGATAGTTATGAGTTGCGCAAGGGTAAAACCATGTTACCCTTATGTAGTGCCCTTTTGGGAAATATGATTTTAAAATCCCTATTTTCATGTTCTCCTTACCCAACACAAACCTAAAAATGTATTTTTCAATTTTAGAAGACTAAAAAACATGGGAATTGATTCTTTTGACTTGTTTAAAATTCATAACTCTTATTAAGGAATATTTTAAATGCTCTGCATTCAAAATTTGAGAAAAGGGAAAATTAAATGGTTAATTTAATTTGTGGTTTTTATTATTGCAAACTGATATACAGGTGCCTTATTAAAAATATTTGAATCTTTTTACCTTTGTTTTTGGATCCCTTCTTGTCTCTGGGTAGTCCAGAATTCCTAAACCCAAGATCAATGAAGTCTTCTTCGATCAATATGAGTTCTTCATGAGGTTTCCAAGTGTGGTAAAACCTTCCTTTTCCTCTCATCTATTTAGGTACGAAGTTAAAAGGATAATTCCATATATGAATTTGTATTCCTCTTCTCCTTTTTTTCTTGAGGTAAGAAGCCCTTGACTTTAGCACATTTTTTGTACGGGTTCTTTGCATGATTGTTGGTGTGCATCTGTAGCCCCGTGAGATCTATATTGATGCTTGATCACATGATTTTTAACTTGTGCTTGTGTTGCTTGGATGTGGATTGTGATGATTATGATACCTGTTAGATTAGATGTGATGCTTGATATGTCATTTGTATCATGTATCTTTTGTTTGTGTTGTTATTCAGTCTTCTGTAGTTGAGCATGCAGGTTGAGCCCAGTGGACTGTCCCCCAAGAGGGATATGTCAAACGATTGGTCGACATGCATTGGATTATCCTATCAAGGGGGATGTATCAGGCATGTTTTGGACTATCTCATCGAGGGGGATGTATCGAGATACATATGATGTTCCTTCCAGCATAGTGCCGAAACAGAAAGAGTCGGTCCCTAAGGACCCTACATATGTATTATGCTTGTGTAATATATTGTTGTTTATATCTGTTCTTATTACTTTCATGGCATGCACCAGTATATTTATTATGCACATGTGTTAAAGATCGTTGGGGGTGTCTTACTGAGTCTTATACTCACACTCTACTCAGGCATTTCTGTGCACCTGTAGATTTCATAATTAGGGATCCGGTGAAGGGCAAGGGCCCTGTGATAGAAAGTTGAGCGGGTTCAGCGGAAGGATGTAGACATTGCTAAATGGAGTTCGGGTGGCATGTTTGCAGTTGCTTTTATTTACTAGTTGTACCCATACTCTATATCCTTTTGTTTAGTTTGGGTTATTTATCTGGCAAACCATATTGATACTGCATGGGCTAGTTTTATTTGTATACGCAACTACGCTGATGGTTATTGATTTGTTCTTTATTTAATGATTATTTGTTGTCACTTCCTTTATTGTACTTTATTGTTTACTTAGAACTCGGGGCATAGTCTCCTCATGATGTTCCACAAGCCCTCGCTGCTAGTTTGTAACCTCTTGTGTACAGAGAGGCGGGAATGAGGTCGTGTGGTGCCCCGGCTCGAACCCAGTGGTTCAGGTCAAGGTGTTATAGATGAGCAACTGCTATGTCGAGGAAAATAGAATTGGATGATCAATGATTACTGATTGAGAAAAAAGAAAATGATGTGTGTGTGCATGCTCCCATACATACGTTGGTCATTTTGAATGCTTTAGGAGAAGGCTGATGTGCATGCTATGTAGTTGAGAATATTTTGGCACTCAAATACCTGATATTGAGGAAGAAAATCTTACTCTAATGTAAAGACATCAAAGATTGCAACAAAGATCTTGTTCCCACAAGAGCAGAACAAGGAGAAGGAAGACCAGAAGGAGCCAATATAAATAAACTAATTGGAGACAGTAAGCAGTTGGGAGATCACAAAACATTAGGGAGATTATCTAGGCTTTTCAGGAGATAGCCTACCCTGTATTGACTTGTGTTCAAGCTTTTCAAGAGATAGTTTGTATTGTAAGCACTTGTATTATATAGTGAGGATTTGTGTATCGGTGGGAACAGAACACAAAAAGGATTAGGTGCCCACATTGGGACCAAGCCTTGTAAAAACATTGTGTGTCTTACAGTTCTTTATTATTAATATTTTGCATATGAGTAAGGGTGAGAGTTTAAAGGTTGAGGGTAATCAAAAGTAGATCTATATATGTCTTGACCACTAATAGAGATTCGAATACTGAGAGAGAATTTAAAAGGGTAAAATGGAATTTAGTAAAAAGGTCACACTGATTCACCTCATCCCTCTCAGGTGACTGCGCACATTACTGGGCACTTCAATTTGTGCAAGAAAGTGATTAGTGTGAGCCTTTTGTGCAACTCCACATTTTCTGAAAACAAAGCGAGAAACTCTTCTAATCTCCCTCCAATGTCTATTCTTTACTTAATGGGATGCTTAGGGGCCTATTTATAAGCAAAATGCCCGACTTACACACTTCGCATAAAATTATTGCGCTTCTGCAAAACATAACGCCTCTCAAACAATACGGCCCTCATAAAATGATCCTTCATGCTCCAAACTTTCATGGTGCTTTCCAACCACAAATGATGTGTCATCGACATAAAACTTCTATGTGCCTGCATAAGATCCTTCCTTCTTGTCCTGCGAACACCTCTGCCTCCCGTCACAAACGACACAATCTTTTGAGAATTGGCAAAAAAAAACTTTTGTGGCTACCTACTTTTACATGTTGCTTTCACGGTTCCTTGTCTCCCTATAATTCTTTCATGAGTTCCTTCCTCCATGTAATTCTTTCACATGATTTTTTATGTTGCCCCAGATTTTTCACGAAGCTACTCCTTTGACTCTAAATTTTCACAACCAACACAAAACTAACTCTAAACTCTTCCAGAAACCATCTCTTCATGAAAGTATCAAAGTTTACCTTTCTGGAACTTTGTCAACAAACACAACCAAAAAACTCTAACACACTTAGAGATTTTTGTTATCACAAACTTTCTCTTATTCCACTACTTTTATTGATTATAATAGATAATTAACTCTTTTCTTATCTTTTTATCTCCCACTAACGTGAATATTAAATGAGTTAAGAACACAAAAGAATTTTACAAGGTTCATCATCGATGTGAGATCCTTGATTTGATGTGATTTTAATCCCATTTAACATGACTTTACTATAGTTAATCAAGGAAAAACCAAATAAGGAGAAAGTGCATCTTTGAACCCTTTTATAGTAAATCTCTTCAACCATCCTACAAGCACCCCGCTCAATAATCACTTGTCTTCAAGATGTGGGATAAGTATGATTGAAGAAAATCCTCCTCTTTGATGTTCCTCTGGATCTCTTATCGTAGTATAATGAAGATCGTCCTTCAAACCGCTCGAGTTATTGAAACACAATTGATATGAACTCAACTCTACCCTTTTCATGTTGATTTACGTGATTTCGAATACACATGGATCGAGCATATTGAACAACCACAATAATATATCATAATTTATTACGTGTCATGTCCCTTTCTTTCTCATTGAAGGATTTCCATAGCTTACTCTCATTAATAACTATTCTTAACACCATATTATAGGTTAAAGTGGTATTTATGGGAAATTTTCATTCCAATAACATTCTAATCTTCTTTTTCAACCTTCATGGTTCTCTTTTTTACTTCAATTTCATCTCACAATACTCATTCTTTTGAATCATCTTTACTTCCCATGTCTTTTGGAAGTTTTGCCATCTTAATTCTCATCTTCTCTTTACTTCAACATATGAGCAACTCTTAAATTTTCAGTTCATTAGTACGGTTTATAATACATTGACAACAAATGCAATCCAATATAAACATGAAATATTCTTTTAAAACAGGTGGAACATAATGTGTGATGCATAATCAAAAAAGTCAAAGGAGCACGAGGAACCAATTCAAATATAATATATCAAATCCAATGAGATACAACCTGATAGGATACCGCATACACTTCATCCAAGCTTTTTCAGTAAACTAATATAAGCACAGATCCAATAGGTAACATTGAAGCCTACCATTAGAGGAAAAAATCATATACTGTCTCACAAATGAGTTCTCCCCTTCTGAGAACCCTAGAAAAAAAGGGGACAGGGAACATGAATCAACCTGCTCTGTTGGGGATCATTCAAGGATCAAGTCAAAGGCACTCTAGCTGTCTTCTTCCTGCCTTCTTCATATTTTCCCGCAAGAGAATCGAAAAGAAAGCCAGCACCGACCCCAACCATCAAATCAATTGTGTAGTGACCTCTACTGGCCAGCATCCTCAGGACCTGCAGGACATTGAGGACATGGAATGCCCACATCAAGACCCGCCTCTGCATCCGTCGCATGTCTAGAGACGCAATCACGGATGCAGCAACGTGGCCTGAGTAGAAAAGAAAGAACGACATGTTCCCCACCGGGAAATCCATGCCCGAACCCAAGAACTCCTAACAATCACGAGGGAAAACGTCCATCAGAACAACAATTTCATGGAGACTTGATCAGTTAAAAAATGTTACATAAAAAGTGTCATCTGTGAAGTTCTAAAAATTAGAGTTTCTTGCCAAGCAAGCTTACCACAGACGGGGTAGGTACACAAAGGACATTGTCTTATTAATTAACACAAAACTTTTTAAACAACTTAAGTTGAAAGACATGAAGGGGAACCAGGGAAAAAAACATGTATTGATAACCCTTCAAGTTTGGGCTGCAGCTAATCAACATGTCACTCATAAATTCCATGTAAGAATACAAGCAATCAGCCCAATAATAATAAAGTCATACGCACTTTATTAATATCATTCATGATACTAGACAAGCCTTATGGTTTGATGTCAAAGTGCACAGGGTTAGGTGTGAAGTTGAGATAAAAACAAAAGCCCAGAAATTGTGGACGAATAATTACAAAACAATTCAATCACTCCATTAATATGGTAGTTGGTTTTTTGTTGGCATTCAATTGTGGAAAAATCATTCTTTTTATCTGTAGAGACCCCCTAGATGCATATATTGTTATATAAAATGAGGAACTTAATGCAGAATGTTGCCCAACAGCTAAAATGGGGGAAAGCCGTGGATTCAGGTTGGGAGACCAAAAGGGAAAACCTGAATCGTACTATCTATTCAACTTATAGCCTGTAACACGTAATTTTTAACAAATTGTAGGATCCAGCAGGACGGAACGGATTCATTCATTGGCAATCGAGTAAACTTTATCACTGCGAGCAACAAAACTCTTAGGAATACAAGAATCCTATGAAATTGCAGTAAACAGAATGGGAGAGATGTGAAATACTTGAGGGATGGGAAGCTGGGTGGAGTAACCAAGAATCCCGCGGCAAGTGAACATGAACAGAGCAGCAACGGTCGCCCGTGGCCGCCCCTCCACCACCCACACCCAAACAATATACGTCGTCTGCATCCCAACGAACACCTACACCCATATCAAAAACTCCAAATAGAAAACGATTGAACCCAGTTTTAGACAGATCCCAGTCTCAATGCAATTCCACACAGATTCAAACCTAATATGCAATCGGCGGGTGCCGCACTCACCGTGTTGAGGCCCGCGAAAAGGGAATTGAGGGCGGGGCTGGAGGCAAGCAAGCGATGCAGCGATCGCGTGACAACGAAACCCAAATCGAGCGGAGGAGACGACGGAGGCACCATCCGCAGCGTATACTCCACCGCCATGAAGAACAGCAAGCCGGCGGCGGAGAAGCAGGGAATCGGGTGGTGCCGGCCCAGGCCGAGCACGTCCTCCGCTCCCCACCTCATGAACGAAGCCTTTCCATAAAACGCACTCATCTTCTTCCCCATGTCTCTGAGCCGATCACTGCAGACTCCGGCGGCGGCTGCGTCGCTGTCAGTGAGTCCCTTCTTCATGAGACCAGGTGGGCGGCGCCAAAGGGGTTCGCAGCCGTTCGTGGCCATAGGACTCGACCAGGATTGACATTCGGAAGCGGCAGATTGATTGAGTTGAAATAGCTTAGGATTGGAATTTAATGAATCGGAAATGGAAGATTGGATTGCAGAGACGGAGGATACAGGTACGGACTAGCCAGGTGAGGGGCGGGGCCGGGGAAGGTGGAACAGGTACGCCCTTTTAATAACGTTTATTGAAGGGCGAACGTGGCGGTCGGCTGCCCAACAGTTCGCTGCAGATTCTCTCGAAAATCACCTTTACATTTAATATAATTATTTTATTTCTCAAAAAATAAATACTAAAAAAATGATGTGCCATATATGAAGGGGATGCATTACCTCTTCATGTGATGTTCGTTGATGAATAGTCCTAAAAGATATCACCAATAATGTGGTTTCCATGAATCTCATAAAACAACTTATAAATTTCAATACAAAAGATCATAGGTGATGTTAAAATGCATTATGGAAATACTATTGTTATTACACTTGTCGCAGGTTGCATTATTGGTGTATCATCATTTGTAGTTCTATTGTTGGTGGTGTTCTCGTCTTATCTCTATTTATGTTTGTGGTGCATGCAACGACGTCCTTGGTAATGACTTCATTACACATAATGTGTAGGTTCTGGGCGCAATGGAAACATGCGATGGGTGGTGCCCAACATTGCTTTTGTCCTGTTCAATGATTAATATGAGATCTACACGACGATAAATGTCATGTTCAACGGAATTGAATCAAATAAGACGGATAACATGAATCATGCCGGAAGCAGAAAGAGATTATCATAACATATTATTTATAATTAATTTAATTAAATAAGAATTACCTTGATGAATTTCTTTATTCGTTGATGAATCTGTTAACAGATCTACGGTGTACCATTGTTGTGTTACAAGAATAAAGTGCAAATTTCCTCTAGCAGTGATCCACACGTGTTCCATGAATCTCCAGTCATCGTCGAAAGAATTTCTGGGTGCTAGCACGACAGATCCTTGCGCTTGCGTTGTCCATCTTTAATCACGACGAGAATTGCTTCCAAAGCGTTCTTCTTGATTTGGTGGAGGAAGATTGTTATCCGTTCTTGGGAGCGATCTTGTAGAAGAGAGATCTCAAGGGTTTGAGAGAATTTCTCCAATTTTGTTGTGCACAACCCAACCAAATGAATTGTCCTGTTAAGAAAATAACATAATTGGGTTTATATATGGCTAGGGTTAACTTGCGCTTAACTTGCGAATTAAACCCCATGTCAAATAATAATAATAATAATAATAATAACAATAATAATAATAATAATAATAATTCTCGACATGCGCTTAACTTGCGAATTAAAATTAAATATTATTTAATCAAATATTATTCAATATTTATTATTTTGTCCTCAGACCTAAAAACTCAATTTGTCATTCTTCTATAATATTTATCGGATCTTGAATAATATCTATTTATTTATTAAATAAATATCACTACATTATTCACCAATAAATAAATAAATATTTATATATGATCAAATATACATGAATAATTATTAAACCACATACGAGAATAATATTTATTCAAATTGTTAAATAATAAATAATAATATATTATTTAACTGAGATTTTGGATACACTTGGTGTGCGACCCTCTAGTCCTCTTTCTCAGTGGCACTAGACAAAACTGTCTAAAGTCCAATGTTATCGTCTAACAACACGCCAAGGCACCCATAGAGAAAAAAGTTAATGTCGCAAAGACATGTTACTTCATACAGATGCTTACTGTGCAATATAATCTCTTTATCGCGATATCTCTAATCAAGCAGGTTGCATGTCGGTGCCATCAACCAAAGTGCTCGATGCCTCTTTCTTTGATTTCTTGGAAAATGAACTTGCCTATCGAACACCATGGTCATAGATTTATCTAGGTTATATCATTTCCATCAAAGGTACTGAGATATCAACATATGTTAAAACAGAAGGGACAAACCATTTCTCTCATTATTCATTAATGCAATATTACTCGCGACCCAACCAATGTATCCTACCCAACCATGAACATATGTCGTCATGGTTTTCATCAATACATCAAAGCATATGACTCATAATATTCATTAATAATAATATTAAAGTCTAAGGATCAATACACATGTTCGCAGATAGGAAAATCTAATGACACATAGAAATGTGGATTTCCTACCGGTGGGTCTTGTTCTCATAACAACCTACTCGATATTACTAAGGGAGTACACCATGATAAGGTGTCTCAAAGTCCTATGAGTCTCCACCCCATGATAGCCTATATCATTTGTGTCTCTTAAATGATATCATTCAGCTATAGAACATATATTCAAGAATAGTGCCGTAGCACTTCCGAGTTTTTATCATAGCGGAGAACTGCTATGACCTTTTAGTACGACAACCACTCTTATAACAATATGACATACTATGTCACGTAGAAGAACAACCATGATGTGATAAGTATTTTATTAATATTCAAAACAATGAATACATGTTATCATAAAGTATACAGAAGTTGGTTCTAGGGAACCAACTCCAGCAGACTCCCACTTGCACTAGATCCAACTACTAACAAACTTCAGTCTGCTAGCTCTCAAATGACACTCATGCTTGAACTGAGATAGACCTTTAGTAATGGGGTCCACCACATTCTCTTCCATGGGTACTCTGCTTATTGCAACTTCACCTCTCTGATGAAAATCCCTCAAGAGGTGATACTTCTGAAGTATATGCTTTTTCTGTTGATGTGACCTTAACTCTTTTGTATGATTCACCGCTGTAGTATTATCATAATATAATGTGATGAGATCTTTACTGCTAGGTACCACATCAAGCTCTTAGACAAAGTTCTGAATCCAAACGGCTTTCTTGGCTGCATCAGAAGCCACTATATACTCAGACTCTATTGTAGAATTAGTGACAACTGGTTGCTTTGAACTCTTATAGCTCACAACTCCTCCATTGTGATAAAAAAACATATCCTAATTACGAATTCATATCATTATGATCTTTCTGAAAACCAGCATCAATATATATCATGATAACCAGTTCTTCATCTCTTCCATACACCAATAACATATCCTTAGTTCTTCTCAGATACTTAAGGATAACCTTAACCACAGACTAATGTTATTCTCCGGGATCTGCTTGATATCTATCTATCATGCTCAGTGTATAGGCAACATCAAGTCTAGTACATAACATGACATACGTGATTGATCCTATCACTGAAGCACATGATATCTTTCTCATTCTCTCTTTCTCCTATTGTGTCTAAGGACACATTTTCTTATAAAGATGTAAACCATGTGACACTGGAACCAATCCCCTCTTGGATTGTTCCATACTAAATCTCTTTAGTATCTAGTCAACATATGTACTTTGACTTAGTCCAAACAACCTCTTAGATCTATCATGAATGGTCTTGATCCCTAGAATATAGGCCACTTCACCTAAGTCCTTCATAGAGAAACACTTGTTTAACTGGTACTAAACTAATTGTAAGACTGATATGTCCTTTCCAATAAGTAATACGTCATCAAAATATATTACTAGGATAACGATTGCATTTCCACTAAACCTATTACAAACACACAACCCACATTCATTCTTAATGAAACCAAATTCTTTTATGGATTTATCAAATTGAATGTTCCATGACCTTGATGCTTGCTTCAATCTATAAATGGATCTCTACAACTTGAAAATCTTCTTAGCATCACCTGGAGTCACAAACCCTTATGGTTGTGTCATATAGACATCTTCTTGAAGGTTCCTATTAAGGAATACAATTTTGACATTCATCAAACAAATCTCATAGTCATGGTATACTGCTATAGCAAGTAGAATTCTGATGGATTTAAACATGACAACTGGTGAAAAGGTTTCATCGTAGTTAATTCCTTGATGTTGTTTAAACCCTTTATCCACTAGCCTTTCTTTATAGGTATTTACATTACCTTCCATGTCCAATTTCCTCTTGAATACCCATTTTCACCTAACGGGCTTTACATCAACTGAAGCATCGACCAGAACCCAAATCTGGTTCTGATACATGGAATCCATTTCAGAATTCATGGATTCTTTCCATCTTATAGCTTCTGATCTCTCTACTACCTCCCTGTAGGAGAGAGGTTCATCATTTTCAAACAATAATGAGTCACCATTTTCAGTGACTAGAAAACCATATCTCTATGGTTCTCTTACCTATCTTATGCTTCTACATAGTACTTGTGTTTCAGGAACTACTTCTTCCATGGGGACCTGTGGAATCTATTCCTATACCAACTCTTGTGTATTTTGAGCATCAAATTCATAGAATTCAATATTGCTCCCACTATCCTTTTTGAGGATGTGCTACCTCTCAAGAAAGGTGACTTGTATGTTGACAATCACTTACTTGTCCGAAGGGTTGTATAGGTAGTATCCTATTGTTTCCTTTGAATATATTATAAAGATACACTTTGTGTCCCGGGGTGATAGTTTGTTTCCTAAAAAGGCCTTAAAAAATGACTCACACCCCTATACACGTGTATGCGAAAAAATAAGTCTCTTTCCACTCCATAACTCGAAGGGAATTTCATTTTTCAATTTAGTGGGTACTCAGTTTAATGTGTATGACGCAGTTTGTAATGTATATCCTCAAAAGGATAATGGAAGATTTGCATGACTCATCATCGACCTTACCATGTCTAACAAGGTATGATTCCTCATTTCACCAACTCCATTCCACTATAATATGTAATCTAGAGTGATTTGAGATAGAATCTCAAACTCTTATAGAAAATTGATGAACTCTTGGTTAATATAATCACCACTTCGATCCGATCAAAGTTATTTATCTTTTTTCCAAGTTGATTCTCTACTTTATTCTTGAATTCCTTGAATTTATCAAAGGAATCAGACTTATAGATCATCAAGTAGACATAACCATATCTACTCAATTCATCATTAAAAGTTATGAAGTAAGAATATGCACCACTAGCTTCTACTGGAAATGGTCCACACACATTAGTCTGTACCAATCCTAGAAGCTCTGTGACCCTTTCACCCTATCCACCAAATGGTGGTATGATCATTTTTCCTCATAAACAAGCATGACATCTATCAAGTGTTTTTAGCTCAAATGATTCTAAATAATCATCTTGACAGAGCTTTATCAAATGCTTCTCGTATACATGACCAAGACGGTGATGCCAAAGTTGGGTGTTATATGAGACATGTGACCATGATTTGTTATCAATTTCCAATACTTGTTTTTTTAATTTAATATACAAAGACCATTATTTAAATGTTCTATACCACAACATATGTTTTCCATATAAAAGAAACAACTTTTATTTCCAAACTTGAAAATAAATTCATCTGCATCTAGACATGATAAAAAAATTATGTTCTTGGTAACTGTAGGTACATAATAACAATATTTCAAAACCAAAGTCATTTTCTTTGGTAATAAAAGGTGGTAGTCACCAATGGACAGAGCTGGTATCCTTTCTCCATTATCGACTCTCAGATCCACCTCTCCTCTGCACTCTTTCGGAATCTACATGGTTCCTACATTTGGATACAGATGTGAGCCCCACAAGCTTCATCTAATACACAATGTGTCAATATTTAAAGATTACACTTGACAACGAATGCACCTATAGCGCCCCCTTGCTTCTGGGTGTAGTTACTCTTCCAGTGGCTCGACCTTCCAAATACAAAACATATTATAATGCCCCAAACCCATGCTTTTAGATTTGGTGCTAAAACATGCTGTCTATTTTTTTTTATAAATGATTACTAAAAAATACACAGTGCTTTATACAAATGAGAACCTTTTACGGTCTAGAATCTAGAAAATTATACAACATCTTAAAATTTATCATAGTTAAAAAAATAAAACAATATGCCTACTACACTTTTGTGTGTGCTAACTCCAAAAGTGAAGCCACATGGATTAAAACTTTTAAGATACCTGTAAAAAATAATTTTAAAATAATGGGATGAGTATACAATTTTCTAGTAAGGGTTTTAAAATCTTTTAAATACCTTTTAAGGAAACTTCCTTGGAAAGTAACCTTTGAGAAATTCTTTTTAAATTATATTGTACCTGAAATTAATTACGTTCAAAAACTGGTTTAAAAATAATCTTGTGATTTTTTTCCTGAAATTATTAAGAAAGATTCAGAAAACAAAATATTGTGGCCAGTTGAAATATTGAAGGTTGTCTTGGGCCTACCCACTTTCTGAGGGATGAGTTCACTCCCCAATTCCCTACCATATTTACAATGTTAGAGTGATAGATTTTATGAAATCATTATAAGATTTCCTACATATATATACTTTTATAGGAGTTTTTACCCTAAAAACTTAACAACTTTGATACATTCACTTGAAAACTTTAACATATATTCTT
Organism: Viscum album; assembly: GCA_963277665.1. Lineage (NCBI taxonomy): Eukaryota > Viridiplantae > Streptophyta > Magnoliopsida > Santalales > Viscaceae > Viscum > Viscum album. The sequence continues at coordinate 1,220,562,128 of OY728147.1, forward strand.
ATAAAAAAGAAACATGAAGAAATTGAATCTCGACTTTATCAGATGTTTATTTATTACTTGGAATTTTAATTAAAATGAAATTAACATCTATCTTGAAAAAAAGATCCTATTAGAGAATTAATTGTTCACTTTTGTACAAATATAAAAGAATCAATAAAATTAAACTGATACATGCATGAAATTTCATAAATTATAGATAATGGCTATAACTTATATATTAAATGACAACCAAGTATGTATAAACGATTTACACACATAAAATGATAGTTTTTATGACTCAGAACTTACTTCAATTTAGAAAATGCACATGAAATAACACCTTTCATGTATAAACAGAAAGGTTTTGGTAAAATAAATGTCAAACTTGGAAATTTTGAAATGTTGAAATAAATATTAATGTTTCTATAAAAGAAATTACCTTATTAAAGGTTATTAAAAACATAAGTTTAAACAAAACTAAATTGAAAACATAATCTTTTAATAAATTCGAGTAACACTTGAAACTATATAACTTATTTTTTTGAAATATAAATAAAAATATATTTGAAGAGAGGGATTTCCCATGTAGTTAAAATTTCAAACGAGGAATTTAAAAGTAACTAAATGTATTTATCTAGAAGATATAATTTTGAAGAAACAAATAATTGAAAGTAAACATTCCCTTATGCAAACCCACATAATAAAAATCATAATTTTCAAGTAAATAAACAAGCTTCCCTTACCTTAACCAATTGAAAAAGGAGAAAGGACTGTGGGTCTTTGGTTTTCAAATCAAGAGGAAGTGTATATATGAAATTTTTAGGGGTTTGTTTCTTATTTATAAGAATATTAATTTCCTATAGACTGTATAATTTATGTCAATTGGTTGAGGGGTTTAAAATGGATTTTGTATCCCTCTGGTTTTTCTGTGTAAAAATCAAATGTCATGCAACTAAAAACACTTTTCTGATTGAAATATATTCATATTTTATATTCTCTAAGGGATGGATGATCAAATATCTAATTGTATTGTTGTAAAAGCTGAACAAAGCTATCCAAATATCATTTTGTGATATATATATTATGTAAAGATAAGGAACCGAGTGGATTTGGAGGTGGATAATCAATCCTTGCGTATGTGATGATAGCTTTGATGTTTACACCGTGGAAGACCAAGCTCTATTCATGGAATTGAGATCAAATAAGGTCATTCTGTTTTTTATGTTGTAGCCGTAACTTATTATTATATTCGTATACTAATAAAAATTTGCATTTATGGTTTTACATGGATAGAGATGGCATGAAATGGAAGGTTGACATAGAAGGGTTTTCTGGTTAGAATAGGATTAAATATGATGAAAGGTTTTGAATGCGTATGAGTGGTCCAGATTAAATCTAACTTGGATTTTCATTTCTATCCGTTAATGGAGTAAAAAAGATAATGATGAAGCAGAGAACTTGGATTAATTTTATCCATTGATCTAGATCTTTATTCTTCAATTGTAGTGGAGAGCCATATGGGGTTGGGCAGACGGCTCTTATTGATCCGATCATGATCGAATGACTGAAGCTGCATCCAGCATTTTGAGATCTGGTTGTTATAAAACATTAGCACAAATAATTTCTTAATTTTATTAATTAGTTTATCAATGTTATAATTTTAATTAAAAATTATTTAAAACCCATTATTTTTTAAGTTCCTATATTAATGATCATTTGATAATGGTCAAAAAAGAGAACGTTATAAATTCCAGTTTTAATTCAGTTATCCCTTATTATTTCATGTTGATTCTCTTCTTCCCTTTTTCTATTTGTATTCTAGATATTATTCACATCGCTATTTTTCTAATTTTGATTAACCCTCCTCTCGTTATTCTTCCATTTGTTGGTGTATTTCCATTTGAACTAATGATAATAAGTTTCATGGATTATAAGATTACCAAAATGTAAGTTTCTTTTTCAAAATAACATTCTTATTTTAAAATAGCATTTACTAAAATAATTTTATTATAGAAAAATATTATATATAATATATATATATATATATATATATATTCTATCAACAGATCTCACATTTCATTTCTAACTTTAGATTAAAAATTCTAATAGACATATTTATAACGGTCAATATAAGAGTCTTATAAATATATATATTTAAGGGAATTCCAAACACACATAAAATTCTTTGACGTTCATTTTATTTCCCTCAAAATGGTGTTATATGTTCTTCTCGGTCTCAATCTTATTGCTATTTTATATGCTATAACTTTTCTAGTTATGGTTAATTCAGGTGATGTACACTACTTAGTCATCCTTATTATCCTGCGTGGTAGATTTATAGTGGTGTTACTATCAATCATAGTGGGTATGATAGGTTAAATCTTGTATAGAATTGATGTATTAGTGATGTATAAATAAAATGTTTATTATTTCTATCTTTTAGTTCAGAATCTTATTTATTTACTGCATTTATTTAACAGACAGAAAAAATAAACACTCATATAGAAACTCAGAGTGTTACATTATCCCCGCTTAAATGAATTTCACCCTATCAATTCATTTGTGATTACTTTTCAAACTTTAGTATTAAAAGGTCTAATTTGGTTCTGTAGTTCCCCAAGTTTTGCCTTAGTACCCATAATCCCAAGGTATGAAAAGTTGGAGAACTCCATGGTGAGTAGGATTTCTTCCAAAGAGAGTGAAGTCCACAGTGGATTTAAATTCTTCAACTTCTCTTTCCCATTTACAGTGTCGCACCCACTATTTCAAAATTTATTTTTATTTTATTAATTTTGTTTGCGCTAGTTAGTTCAGGTCGAAACCTGACTTTAGATTTCGAGTTCTTGTGTTTTGGTCTAGTTTGCGTCCAACGCAACACGACTGAAGCTGCGTGGCCTCACCTGGGTCGCCCCGCGGCCCGCCTGTTTCACCGCACACCCTGCTTGATGGTTGATTAATTAAATGAAATGGATCAGTATAATAAAACAATAATATTAATGGTGTTAAGAGTATAATTTGTCTTGTGTCATTATTAATATTCCTCTTAATAATAATAATAATAATAATAACAACAATAATAATAAAACTAATAAGGATTAATAGTTTGTTTTAATGATAACAATAAATATATTATAATTAGAGGTGTTATTATTATTATTAATAATACTAAGTTTAGGTTTTATTTTGTTTTATTTTATTTATTTTTATTTTATTTTAATTTCTTTTTATTTTAATTTCTTTTTACCTTATTCTATTTTAATTTCTTTTTATTTTATTCTATTTATTCATTTATTTATTTTTCTTCTTCTTTTTCTTTTTTTTTCTCCTTCCTTTCTTTTCCTCCCTCCGTTTTTTCTTCCTCCTCACAATCCCGTCGGACCCTCCCTCCTACCCCTCCCTGTCGCGCTGAATCCCTTGCCCCCCCAAAACCCTATGCGGCATTTCCCTTCCCCCCCTGCTGCAACCTTCGGCCGTTTCCCCCCTTCCCATGTCGCCCCAACTGGAGCGCGCCGCACCCCTGCTCCCTCTCTAATCCGCGCGCCTCCTCCCTCTCCGCCTGTCCGGTGGCCGCCCCCTCTTCGGCTCGAGCCGCTGCGCGAAACCCCGCCTCACCCCTGGCTAGCCCCGCTCGACCCGCCGACCTCCTATCCCCGGCGACCGAACACCCCTTGGCCGAGCCTTGCCATGCCGTGACACCCTTTCCGCACGGTATACCCTTTTCTCTTGTTTTTTTTTGGTTTTTCTTTTTCCAGCGGGTTTAGGTCCTAATTTTAGGGTTTGATCTTATTTGTATTAGTTCAATTTCATGATTTATGGTTCACCTCTGGTTAGTTTATGGTGCGCTTTAGGTGCGGTTGAAGAATTCAATGAATTTATGGTTTAATTATTGATGTTTTGGTTCAATTGTTTGTTTAGGATCAATTTTGGTTTTATTTGAGTTGCGGTTGACGTGCGGCGGTCATTGCGCACCACGGTTGTGAAGTCTGCGATGACATGGTAGGTGGTTTTGTGCCATACCATCATTAGATGATTTAAATTGCTCCTTAATTAAATTGTAATGTTTTCTAATGATAATTTGTGTGATGTGAAATTTATTTTAGGCATGCTTCGATTTTCAAGATTTGATGAATTTGAATTTTTTTTAAGTAAATTCCAATGTATTTCACGTGCGTCGAGTTTTTGAAATCTTTGTATGTATTTTGGTTAATTGGTTAAGGTGTGAAAATTGTGTTTTCAAGAACGCTTGAGGTGCAAGGGTGATTAAATTGAGTTTTCCTTTTAAAGAAGATAAACAATTTTGATGTGTTAATTTTTATTAAGAACCTTGAGTGTGTTTTAGGGGTGAGAATGATGTTTTAGAAAGGTTGGGATGTGCAATTGATTTTCAAATGGTTCTGGCATCTAAAATTTGTGTGTTTTAAAGTGAGTTTTTGTGGTATGCATATGTGATGTTTTATTAATTGAGAAATTGTTTTATTAAGTGACTTTTGAGGTGCGGAACATGGTTAGGAAGGTTTTCGGGGTTGTTTGGTAGGTGCTAAATGTGTTTTCATGTTCTTTGAGGTGTCTGTGTAATTAAATGTAGATTTTCAATGAAAATGAGTCACTTTGGGTGTGTTTGCAGTGTTGCGTACTTTTGGAATTAAATTGAAAATTGTTTGAACAATGGGAAAACATGTTTTATATTGTATGAGCTGCACTTTCGGTTTTAAAGTGATGTTAGTATATGAAATTGAGTTTGTCGTTCTGGTGCAAACCTTTTCTTTCCAATTTTAAGTGTTTAATAAATTGTTAATTGCACTTATTAAATTATATGTGGAGCGCGAGAGTTGTTTTTGACAGAATTATGTGTGCGTTAAGTTTTAAAAGTATTCTTACTTGTGAAATTGGACATGTCTCATGTGAAAACTCCTATTGTGCTATTTCGAAATGTTCTTATAATTGTTTAAATAGTTTATCAAGTCCCGCAAGTGATCTGGACTATGTGATAAAATGGTTTTGGTGTGCGTGTGTTTTTTTATGGTGTTTGGGTATGAAAATGGTGACGTGTATGTGTAATGTTTTGTTTGGTTTGAGATATATAGAAGCGATATACATTATGTGAATGTGAAACTTATTTGAGCACAAGGGAAACCCTGGGTATCTAGGTGGGCAGACTAGAACTAGTGTGCTAGTGAACCGGATGGGTATCGTCCCTGTTTCACTTAGCTGGATTGACGATTGCAACACTAACTAAACATATGATATCTGAGGGTCGTGGCCTTCTAAGACACGTGTTCTGAGGGTCGTGGCCTTCTAAGCCACGTTTTCTGAGGGTCGTGGCCTTCTAAGCCACGTTTCACCGAGACACGAGGTTCTAGGGTCCCACTTGAGCTAGATGAACCTTAGGGGATTTACCCGTAGTGCTCTACCATCTTTGGCGTGGTGCCTTCCGTCGGCATATGGAAGACCACTTGAGTATGTGTGTGTGTGTGAGTGTGTGTGTGTGTGTGTGAGCATGTGTGTGCGTGTGTGAGTATGTGTGTGTGTTCCCATATTGAACATTTCTCTTCCCCTTTAAAAAAAAACCGTGTTTGTTAAATGAGTTCTTTTTAATGTTTTTCTTTTAGCGTTTATCTTGTAAATGTTTTCTTTAAAAGAATTTTTAGATTAAAATTTTGAATAAGCACTTTAAATTGTCTTTTGATGTTGTGGCATGGAACCATTTCTCGGTGGCGTCCTACTGGGCTTTTAGCTCACACCCTGCATACACCCTTGGGTGTATGTAGTTTCTGTTTCTTCTGTCTTCCAGGTTGCGACTTTGTGCTCAGTGATGGTGGTTCAGGTTGCAGCTGGTCTTCTCATGCAGAATGGTGTTGAGGTGGTCTCACTTCTGCCGGGAGGTTGGGTATGAGTTTTAGTTTCCGCTGTCGTCTTTTCTTTTTAGTTATTTCTTCAAGTTGTAGACTTTAAACTTGTTCATAGTTTAAAGGCACGTTTTGTTGTCTATTTATAATTTCAGTTTATCTATCTGGTTAGTTGGTTTTTCTGTCTTGTATTTCGGGTAAAACCGTTCCCACTTGTTAAACTTGATACCCGGGCACTTGTGCCAGCCCGTGGGGATTGGGAACTCCCTTCGGGCCTTTCTGCGGACCGGGTCGGCGCCGGGTCGGATGGCGACCCGGCCTGGTTCGTGACAAAATGGTATCAGAGGGAAAGGTTTGCTCTCTTGGGTCTTTCTCTTTTGAGATAGAGTCATACTGGACCAAAATTAAGGTTGTCGGAACTCGGCGTTCTAGCTACGAGCAATGTGCCTGGCCAGCACACCTCGTGGCGGAACTCGAGTAACCAAAGTGTGTTGAGGTTTGTCTGTGTTTTTGGTCATTGCGGTTAGTCTTGTCCATGGGAAATGAAAAAGGGGTAAGGTCAGTGGTCCTAGTGAGCTCGCAGGGTCTGGCAAGCCATGTGGAGCCGGGGACGCTGTCCTAGAATGCCCTCCGTTGTAGTGGCATGACTGGCGTATGGCCGCCAACCATACGTTCCAGTCACCCTCTGACACAAGTTTTCTCTTGCGTCATTTCTCGTCTCTTTGTTTTGGATTCGTGTGAATTTGGTTTTTAGGTAAATATGTTTTGGTCTGGGAAAATGTTTTCAAATGAAAGGCTTTAAAAAGAAAATGATGCGAAAGGTTTGGAAAGTGTGGGTTGGATGTTTTGGTTTTGAAAAAAAAATGGAATGGTTTGTTTTTGATCCTTGGTGTTCTCGTGGGAAACCACATGCATGAGTGTATATGAAAAAAAAAATGGTTAATGGCACGAGCGGATGAGTGCTCTGAGGGATATGAGGTGGGTGCCAGTGCGGCACGAGAACATGCATGTGCGAGGCCCATGAGACACCATTGGTGTTTCTGCAACCCACTGGCTTTGCTTATTTTTAAAATGTCTTGTTAAAGAAAATGTTTGGTGTTTTAGTAAACGGTGTTTGTGTGGCGTGTCTTTGTGTTTTTGAGATGTTGGATGCGTGGCGTTTTGAACTGAGTATTATTTCTGAATGGTTTATGTCCCGAGTTTGAGTTCTTATTTGTAAGTTGGTATGTAAGCGTGTGGTTAGTAAATTCCTTTGAAGAGTACATCGGGGAGCACTTGCAGTGGTTTCCCCTGCACGTTTGGTGTTTGCTTGTGGTATGTCTTGACTGTTGGACCAGTTTGGTTGGGTCCATAGTTTTCTTTCTTGACTAGTGTATGCCCCCATAAATCATTGGCATGTGATTGAAGTACGACTACGGGGAATTCCCCGTTGGCCGACACTCCAGTTGATCGAAGGATTCTCTTTTTGAATTCGGGAATTAAACCCACCTTTACTTTTTACAACTAAGTGGATCCTCTCGCACTGGGATGACAGATGCGAGGGGAGTTGAACAGAGTTTTGGTTTCTTTGAGTTGCCTGAGTCATCGAGTATGAAATTTGACGTCGTTACGCTTGAAGGTTTCCCCTAGAAATGGCGAAAGAAATTCCAGTGGGGAAGGGTGAAGGCGATTGAGAGCTGTCAGTGCTTATCGATGTTTTGAATGGTTGGTAGTGTTTACATTAGCCGCAAGGGTCATGTTCGGTGACGTCTTGCAGCGTGAGACCTCTTTGATAATCAACAGTGGTTTGGAAGCAACCCTAAGTCGTCGGTGTAGGCTATCATTCTAAATGACCTCTGATCTTTGGTTTGTCTTGTTTAAGAAAGAGGTTTACGTTAGGCCACTAGTGTGGAAGACCCAGTCACATGGGGATGCTACGGTCAATTGCAGGAATCATGTGTTGTTTAAGACCTAGTTTGAAGTCCTTCTCCGTATAATGTTCCTCTCAACAGTAATGGTCATGTTCGGTGATGATTTGCGGTGTCGTGTTCTCATCCAGTGTGACAAAGGGTGATGCGCATGCACCATTGCAGCTTTTATGTTGGTTAATGTTTTGTGTATGATCAGTTGGATGTCATGGTGTGTTGTGTCTGATGGTGTATCCTCAGGTGCAATAGGGTTTTGTGTGACACCAAAAAGGAGAAGCTCCGTTCGGGAGTTTTCCATGCCTGACTACGAGGCAGAAGATGCTTCAAACATCAGGGCTCCAGCCATAGGCCTCGGAGTGAAGCTGGCGCGTGGTCAGGAACCCCGAGGGGGTATGAGACCCCGACTTTATTTCTGTCATCGGTGTTGAAAGTGAATGCAGCTCAAATTGATTTCTACGGTTGTTCTGCTCCAAACGAACCATCTGGTTGCAGAAGGTTTTCATGATCTTGTGGAGGTTTGTTCGTCTCGTTGACTTAAAGTCTTTGGGGATTGTGTCCCCTTGGATGCAATCGTTTTAGTGGTCCTTGTGGGAGTTTGTTGAGTAAATCTTTCTCAAATCTGAATAATGCTCATCCAGGAATGTGGGAATGATGGTTTGTCTTGGGTCATGCTTTTGACGCCCGGTAGTCGGGCCCCTCCCTCCCCGCCCATTGTGGTGGGGTGTTTGGTCACCATTGAGAAATTTTCAAAGTTCTATACCTTTTGTTAGTTCTAATGGTGGGGAGTCCTCATGGACCTCCCCATGCTGGTTTTCTAGTCTCGCCTTTGGCGTTGGCAGGTTCTTAATGGTGGGGAGACCCACATTGGGTCTCTCATGAATGTCTCTAGGATGAATCAGTGCTTGACTTTTCTTAAATGGCGGGGAGTCCGCTCGAACCTCCCCCTGTCGGTTGTCCACTCTCATTTCGAGCATCAGTGACTTCTTAATGGTGGGGAGCACCTCGAGCTTCCCCATGTTGATCTATAGCTTCTGTTTTCAAAGATAGTTTGTTGATAGTGATAGGAGTGTTTCGAGGACGTGGTTTGACCTCTTTTGTTCATATTAGCCAAGTGGTGTGGTTTCGGTTTCAGAGTGCTTGAGGTGTTTTGGCGTGTGAAGTTGGCTCTTGTGGGTTCAAGAGTTCGTTTTCTAAAACAATCGGCTGGAGGCGTTCTAGCTTTTGGGGTGGGCGACACATATCGGAAAGTATTTTTATGCATTTCTTGATGTTGTCTTTGAGTCACTTTCTCTGAGCACGATGTTTTTCTCTCTTTTGTTGATGTTTGTGTGGATCCTATTTGATCCTTAGTGGGGTGCCGTTTCCTACTTTAGGTCTCAGCCTTAGTTGCGGCTTTCTGGGGGCGGAAAGCTCTATGGTGGGGAGAATTGTCGCACCCACTATTTCAAAATTTATTTTTATTTTATTAATTTTGTTTGCGCTAGTTAGTTCAGGTCGAAACCTGACTTTAGATTTCGAGTTCTTGTGTTTTGGTCTAGTTTGCGTCCAACGCAACACGACTGAAGCTGCGTGGCCTCACCTGGGTCGCCCCGCGGCCCGCCTGTTTCACCGCACGCCCTGCTTGATGGTTGATTAATTAAATGAAATGGATCAGTATAATAAAACAATAATATTAATGGTGTTAAGAGTATAATTTGTCTTGTGTCGTTATTAATATTCCTCTTAATAATAATAATAATAATAATAACAACAATAATAATAAAACTAATAAGGATTAATAGTTTGTTTTAATGATAACAATAAATATATTATAATTAGAGGTGTTATTATTATTATTAATAATACTAAGTTTAGGTTTTATTTCGTTTTATTTTATTTATTTTTATTTTATTTTAATTGCTTTTTATTTTAATTTCTTTTTACCTGATTCTATTTTAATTTCTTTTTATTTTATTCTATTTATTCATTTATTTATTTTTCTTCTTCTTCTTCTTTTTTTTTCTCCTTCCTTTCTTTTCCTCCCTCCGTTTTTTCTTCCTCCTCACAATCCCGTCGGACCCTCCCTCCTACCCCTCCCTGTCGCGCTGAATCCCTTGCCCCCCCAAAACCCTATGCGGCATTTCCCTTCCCCCCCTGCTGCAACCTTCGGCCTTTTTTCCCCTTCCCATGTCGCCCCAACTGGAGCGCGCCGCACCCCTGCTCCCTCTCTAATCCGCGCGCCTCCTCCCTCTCCACCTGTCCGGTGGCCGCCCCCTCTTCGGCTCGAGCCGCTGCGCGAAACCCCGCCTCACCCCTGGCCAGCCCCGCTCGACCCGCCGACCTCCTATCCCCGGCGACCGAACACCCCTTGGCCGAGCCTTGCCATGCCGTGACACCCTTTCCGCACGGTATACCCTTTTCTCTTGTTTTTTTTGGTTTTTCTTTTTCCAGCGGGTTTAGGTCCTAATTTTAGGGTTTGATCTTATTTGTATTAGTTCAATTTCATGATTTATGGTTCACCTCTGGTTAGTTTATGGTGCGCTTTAGGTGCGGTTGAAGAATTCAATGAATTTCTGGTTTAATTATTGATGTTTTGGTTCAATTGTTTGTTTAGGATCAATTTTGGTTTTATTTGAGTTGCGGTTGACGTGCGACGGTCATTGCGCACCACGGTTGTGAAGTCTGCGATGACATGGTAGGTGGTTCTGTGCTATACCATCATTAGATGACTTAAATTTCTCCTTAATTAAATTTTAATGTTTTCTAATGATAATTTGTGTGATGTGAAATTTATTTTAGGCATGCTTCGATTTTCAAGATTTGATGAATTTGAATTGTTTTTAAGTAAATTCCAATGTATTTCACGTGCGTCAAGTTTTTGAAATCTTTGTATGTATTTTGGTTAATTGGTTAAGGTGTGAAAATTGTGTTTTCAAGAACGCTTGAGGTGCAAGGGTGATTAAATTGAGTTTTCCTTTTAAAGAAGATAAACAATTTTGATGTGTTAATTTTTATTAAGAACCTTGAGTGTGTTTTAGGGGTGCGAATGATGTTTTAGAAAGGTTGGGATGTGCAATTGATTTTCAAATGGTTCTGGCATCTAAAATTTGTGTGTTTTAAAGTGGGTTTTTGTGGTATGCATATGTGATGTTTTATTAATTGAGAAATTGTTTTATTAAGTGACTTTTGAGGTGCGGAACATGGTTAGGAAGGTTTTCGGGGTTTTTTGGTAGGTGCTAAATGTGTTTTCATGTTCTTTGAGGTGTCTGTGTAATTAAATGTAGATTTTCAATGAAAATGAGTCACTTTGGGTGTGTTTGCAGTGTTGCGTACTTTTGGAATTAAATTGAAAATTGTTTGAACAATGGGAAAACATGTTTTATATTGTATGAGCTGCACTTTCGGTTTTAAAGTGATGTTAGTATATGAAATTGAGTTTGTCGTTCTGGTGCAAACCTTTTCTTTCCAATTTTAAGTGTTTAATAAATTGTTAATTGCACTTATTAAATTATATGTGGAGCGCGAGAGTTGTTTTTGACAGAATTATGTGTGCGTTAAGTTTTAAAAGTATTCTTACTTGTGAAATTGGACATGTCTCATGTGAAAACTCCTATTGTGCTATTTCGAAATGTTCTTATAATTGTTTAAATAGTTTATCAAGTCCCGCAAGTGATCTGGACTATGTGATAAAATGGTTTTGGTGTGCGTGTGTTTTTTTATGGTGTTTGGGTATGAAAATGGTGACGTGTATGTGTAATGTTTTGTTTGGTTTGAGATATGTGGAAGCGATATACATTATGTGAATGTGAAACTTATTTGAGCACAAGGGAAACCCTGGGTATCTAGGTGGGCAGACTAGAACTAGTGTGCTAGTGAACCGGATGGGTATCGTCCCTGTTTCACTTAGCTGGATTGACGATTGCAACACTAACTAAACATATGATATCTGAGGGTCGTGGCCTTCTAAGCCACGTGTTCTGAGGGTCGTGGCCTTCTAAGCCATGTTTTCTGAGGGTCGTGGCCTTCTAAGCCACGTTTCACCGAGACACGAGGTTCTAGGGTCCCACTTGAGCTAGATGAACCTTAGGGGATTTACCCGTAGTGCTCTACCATCTTTGGCGTGGTGCCTTCCGTCGGCATATGGAAGACCACTTGAGTATGTGTGTGTGTGTGAGTGTGTGTGTGTGTGTGTGAGCATGTGTGTGCGTGTGTGAGTATGTGTGTGTGTTCCCATATTGAACATTTCTCTTCCCCTTTAAAAAAAAATCGTGTTTGTTAAATGAGTTCTTTTTAATGTTTTTCTTTTAGCGTTTATCTTGTAAATGTTTTCTTTAAAAGAATTTTTAGATTAAAATTTTGAATAAGCACTTTAAATTGTCTTTTGATGTTGTGGCATGGAACCATTTCTCAGTGGTGTCCTACTGGGCTTTTAGCTCACACCCTGCATACACCCTTGGGTGTATGTAGTTTCTGTTTCTTCTGTCTTCCAGGTTGCGACTTCGTGCTCAGTGATGGTGGTTCAGGTTGCAGCTGGTCTTCTCATGCAGAATGGTGTTGAGGTGGTCTCACTTCTGCCGGGAGGTTGGGTATGAGTTTTAGTTTCCGCTGTCGTCTTTTCTTTTTAGTTATTTCTTCAAGTTGTAGACTTTAAACTTGTTCATAGTTTAAAGGCACGTTTTGTTGTCTATTTATAATTTCAGTTTATCTATCTGGTTAGTTGGTTTTTCTGTCTTGTATTTCGGGTAAAACCGTTCCCACCTGTTAAACTTGATACCCGGGCACTTGTGCCAGCCCGTGGGGATTGGGAACGCCCTTCGGGCCTTGCCGCGGACCGGGTCGGCGCCGGGTCGGATGGCGACCCGGCCTGGTTCGTGACATACAGCTTGTATAGTTAGGGTTGGGTGGATGGAAACACTAGAATATAGTTCTTATAGAAGTAGTTTGAACATAAAACTTCATGATGTCGGTCTGAATTTGATTCATAATTGATAGTCACAAAGACTCATCTTCGAAGGTTTCAAAATAATCATAGATTCTTCCATGAAAACAAATACTCAAAAGTTGTCACATATATGCTACACAGAGGTTTCCCTCTTCTGCAGACGCATAAAAAGATAAGAGTGATTCATATTGTTTAGATAGGCTAAAACATTCAAAAATACATTCATTATACTTTTCTTGGCATCTATGGTAAGTATGATGCATCTGAATGAGATCAAAGTAAACAAACCCTAATATTCGATAGATTCGTATCATGTCAGATGTATATGATATGTTATGAAGATGCTTGGAGGTAAGTTGCAAAGTGCCATAATGTTGAAATTCTCTAAAGTGTGACTTTATGATGATTATAACCAGTAGTTAATTTGGAAAGTATAAGTGTTTTGTTTGGTTTCTCCTTCCTTACATCTAAAAATTACAAATTAGAGGATTTTAATAATAATTTATACTTAATATAATGAAGGGTTCTAATTTTCAAGAGTTTTCTATACCATTCCTTTGATACCAATTATAATGCCTTGAACCCATGCTTCCAGATTCAGTGCCAAAACATATTGTGTATTTTTTATAAATGATAACTGAAAAATATATAGTTCTTTATAAAAATGAGTACCTTTTCCGGTCTAGGTTCTGTAAAATTAGACAACATCTTACAATTTATCAGAGTAAAAAAAAACAATATTCCTACCATTCTTATACACGCGTTAACTCCAAAAGTGAAGAAACATAGATTAGAACTTTTAAGATACCTGTAAAAAATCATTTTTAAATAATGGGATGAGCATAAAATTTTCTAGTAAGGGTTTTTAAAATATTTTAAATACATTTTAAGAAAACTTTCATTGAAAATAACCTTTGATAAATGATTTTGGAATTCTATCGTACTTGAAATTACTTACTTTTCAAAAAATAGTTTAAAAAAAATTCTATGATTTTTTTCTGAAATTATTAAGCAAGCTTCGGAAAACAAAATACTATGGACACTTGAAATATTGAAGGCTGTATTGGGCCTATACACTTGCCGAGGAATGAGTTCACTTCCCAGTTCCCTACCATGTTTACAATGTTCAAGTGCCGGATTTTATGAAATCCTTTTAATCTTTCCTACACACACACATATATATACTTTCACCTGAGTTTTTACCCTAAAAACTTGACAAATTTGATACATTCATTTACAAAATATAACATATATACTTACAAAAATAAAATAAGAAGAAAATAAATCTCACCTTTATCATACATTCATTTATTACTTGGAATGTTAATTAAAACATAATTAACATCTATCTTGAAAACAATTTCCTATTGGAGAATTAATTGTTCACTTTTGTGAAAATATCAAAGACTCAATAAAATTAAACTGTAACATGCATTAAATTTCATAACTTATAGATAATTTACATATCTTATATGTTAAATGAAAACTATGTATATATAAATGATTTACACACATAAAATGACAGTTTTTATGACTCAGAACTTAATTCAATTTAGAAAATGCACATGAAATAATACCTTTTAAGTATAAACAAAAAGGTTTTGATAAAATAAATGTCAAAATTGGAAATTTTGAAATGATGAAATAAATATTAATGTTTCTATAAAAGTAATTCCCTTATTTAAGGGTCTTAAAAATATAAGTTTAAATAGAACTAAATTGAAAACACAATCTTTTAATAAATTTGAGCAACACTTGAAACTATATAACTTATTTGTTTGAAATATAAATAAAATTATATTTGAAGAGAGTGATATCCCATATAGTTAAAATTTCAAATGATGAATTTAAAAGTAACTAAATATCTTTCTCAAGAAGATATAAATTTGAAGAAACAAATAATTGAAAGTAAACATTCCCTTACCCAAACCCACAAAATAGAAATCATAATTTTGAAGTAAATAAACAAACTTCCCTTACCTTAATAGATTGAAAAAGGATAAAGGACTGTGGGTCTTTGGTTTTCCAATCGCGAGGAAGTGTATATATCTAATTCTTAGGGGTTTTGCATCTTATTTATAAGAAAATTACTTTCCTACAGACTGTATAATTTATGTTAATTGGTTGAGATGTTTTAAATGGATTTTTTCTTCCTCTGGTTTTTCTGTACAAAAATCAAATGACATGAAACTAAAAACACTATTCTGATTGAAATATATTAACATTTTATATTGTCTTAGTGATAAACAATCAAATGTCTAATTATCTTTCCATGCAAGATGAACACAACTATTCAAATATTGTTTTGTGATAGAAATATATATATTTTATATGTAAAGATAAGGAACCAAGTGGATTTGGTGGTGGATACTTGTTTCTTTCATACATGATGATAGATTTGATGTTTACACCATAGAAGACCAAGATCCATTCATGGAATTGAGTACGGAACAGGTCATTCTATTTTTTATGTCGTAGTCGCAACTTATTATTATATTCATATACCAATAAAAATATGAATTTATGGTTTGACATAGATCAAGATGGAATCAAAGGGAATTTCAATGTTTAAGGGTTTCATGCTTTGAATAAGGTTAAAGATGATGAAAGGTTTCAAATGCATATGAGCGGTCCAGATTAAATGTGATTGAGATGTGCGTTTCAGTCCATTGATGGAGTAGCGAATATGCTAATGAAGTGAACAACTTGGATTAATTTCATCTATCAATCTAGATATTCATTCTTTGATTGCAGTGGAGATCCATGTGAGTTTGAGTGGGTGAATCTGATCAATCCAATCATGATCTAATAGTTTAAGCTATGTTCAATGTTTTGAGATCTGGCTGTTATAAAACATTAAAACAAATAATTTCTTAATTTTATTACTTAGTTTATTAACATTATAATTTTAATTAAAAAATATTTTAAACCCATTATTTTTTAAGTACCTATACTAATGACCATTTGCTAACGATCAAAAAATATAACGTTATAAATACTAGTTTTAATTCAGTTATCCCTTATTTCTGCATGGTGATTCTCCTCTTCCCTTTTTCTCTTTGTATTCTAGCTATTATTATCATCACTATTTTTTTAATTTTTAATAACCCTCCTCTCAATATTATTCTATTTGTTAGTGTATTTCCATTTGTACTACTGATAATAATTTTCATGGATTAAAATATTACCAAAATATAATTTTACTAAAATAATTTTCTCGTAGAAAAATACTGTGTAACAATTTTTTTTTTCTATCAATGTCTCTCTCATTTAATTTCCAACTTTAAATTAAAAATTCTAACAGACATATTTATAATGTTCAACATAAGAGTCTTATAAATATCTATATTTAAAGGCATTCCAAACACACATAAAATTATTAAATGTTCATTTTTTCCCTTGAAATGGTGTTATATGTTCCTAGTCTTATTGCTATTTTATATGCTATAACTTTCCTAGTTATGGTTGATTTAGGTGATGTGTACTAATTAGTCGACCTTATTGTTATGATTGGTGGATTTCCTGTGGTGTTACTATCAATCATAGTGGGTTTGATAGGTTAACTCTTATATGAAATTAATGTATTAGTGATGTATAAATAAAATGTTTACTATTTATACCTTTTATTACATAATCTTATTTATTTACTACATTTATTTAACAGACATAAAACATAAAAACTCATATAAAAACTCAAGGTGTTACACATACTGCCTCATTTTCCATGCCCTGCCTCAGGATCTTCTTCTTCTTGGAAGGATGATACTCAGGATATTTAGACTATTTATAAGTCTTAGACCCCTTTTCCTTGTTCTTCCTTTTCTTATTCACCATAAGAACTGTGAGTTTATCATAATCCATGTTCTTATCCACTCGGAGAATCAAAGTAAGAAGTTATGAAATACCATTCTCATTATTTATCATGTTTTAATTAATAATAAATATAGAGAAGGTATTGGGAAGTTATGAAAGTATGAGATCTGTATGCAAATAATCTAGAAATTTAACCCCTAAGATGTCTAGGCATTCAATGTATACAATAATCTTGACTACTTGTGGCCTAGATGGCGCAGACTCTCCAAAATTAGTTTTAAATAAAGCATTAGAGATCTTGTATCTCTCTTGTCTCACCTTCTCTTGATAGTGACCCTAAAGGTGATACATCATTTTATAAGCATCTATATCCTCATGTTTCTTTAAAAGATCATTGGACATGAATGATAACATGAAACATTGAACATATGTGGAATCATTAAAATGTTTCTCATAGAGTTTTAACTCTTCATCACTTGCCTCATTTCCAAGCACTTTATGAAAAGGTTCTTCTAGTACATATAATTTACTTTCATGGAGAAGGATGGAATGTAGGAACCTTTTCCATTCTTGGAAATTTATTCTAGTGAAAAGGTTTTCCTTCTCATATATGGATCATAATGATATGTTCAATGTCATTTTAATGTTGTTTATAAAAAATAATATAATCATAATTTTAGTACTTTATCTGATAAATTTCGACAAATAAATAAATATTAAATTTATTAGTCTCCCACCATTTTATCAAAACCCAATAGCACTCACCATTGGTTTTATAATACCATATTTCTTGTACATTCTAGTATAAAGGATCCATATTACCATTCTCATTACCCAAAATTTAGTTGGTCATAAAACATGAATGTTTTTAGGTAAGCATTCTAAATTCCAACTACATTAAATCACAGTTCCTTGATCTGTTGAGTGGAATCCCTAATCCAAAAATCCTTAAATTGGATTTCCTCAACCCTTGCCTCTTAGTTACACCAAGTCCTTATTTTTAAGTCAACCCTTTATGTGAACTAAGTTAAGTCAACCCAAAACATCAAGTTAAAATTCCCTGATAATTGAAAGCACCCCAGCTTTGGCTAGTCATGCACTTTGAACTGTGGTTTGATTTTAACTGAATTAGTGGAAGGCTATACTGACTCAATATATAATTGAGTGATTTTATCCTTTATGTGTAAATTTATAATTATTATCTTTATTAAATTCTTGTTAATATTAAGAAGATTTACTTAAGTGATTAACCATGTCTTATATAATATTTATGCATAAGATAATTTATTTTAGTTCTATCTTGCATTCTTGTTAATTTCATTAATTTATACGATCATGAAAAAACATCCATAATGAAATAACCATGAAATTTAAAAAAATAAAATAATAATATGGCATTATCATGAATTTTTATTAATGGTTAGTTTATATAGAGGTTTATGAACTAAACGTTGAACTAGGGGACAAACACCTTGAACCAATTAAGGTTCATGTTATAGCTTTCCACCTATCCACCAATGTATCTCTCTTGGATTGGTTTCTCCTTGGATCCAAACTTGAATTACCTCTACTAGCTTGGGATCTCCATCCATTACATATGCTTCTACTCACATCTAGGTGAGGGGAAAGGGTTTACATAAAAGAAACTATGGGATTGCAGGCCCTACATAATAAGAGGAGAGAAGGATCACAGACCAACAATTTAATTTAATAATAAATTAAAAGGAAACAAATCTCATACAAAGTTCTAGTCTTTTCTCATGATCATCCACATTCATGCAACAAATTACACATTTAATAAAACTAGCATTCAATTATTAATCATTCTTATTTAAGATAAATAGAACTAGAATCAATTAATTATAATATTTAACTAATAAACTATTTTATCTTAATTATCATATGAATTTCCTTGATATTATCATCTATTATAATTTTAAAAGAATTAAATAAATTCATTTAAAATTAACTGTTTATATAAATGTACGTTGGAGGAAATATAATGAATACCTATATGAATTTAACCAATATGTATTATACTCATATACTTGTTTATTCTTTATGACATATAGTATACATGACTTAGAACGTACTTTCATGATGTGTAATATCAACTTAATGATTACACAAATTACATAATTTTTCTGTAACGTGTAATGCTTTAATGCATCTAGAGTAACAACTGTAATATGACACATACATAATATGCAGATCCAATCATTACACATATTATAATTAAACACACACACACACATATTAATTCCCATCACATAGAGTGCCCTATAAACTTAATGAATACACATAATAAAATGTCTTAAGGTTTACATAATATAATAAATAAATTTTGAATCTGTATAATTTGGTATAAGTACATGACATGTGCAGTCGAGTTACACAGTGTGTATATATCTCACTGTCTATCTGAGGTACACACCTAGGGACTCAACGAGTAAATCGTACCTTGAAAAAATGGAGTACACAGTGTGTCTGATGGGATGCATGCTATGTGATATCTGAATTACATGGTCACTATTCAGGTAGGTTGTGTATGGAAATACACGGCCCATATGTGACTCAAAAGGGACTACACACCGTGTATATGGGATAAATGGTGTGTACTCCAGTTGACCGTGTTCCACCTTGTCCTGATCAACATGGGGTGAAAGGTATTTAATGCACCATGTGTAATCAATGAAAACAATTTGAATTAATTGTCAAATCAATTCCTGATGCATTGACCACAAGCACATGACATGTAAATCTAATTACATAGTGTGTAATCCTATGTTATCTGGCCAGAATCCTTGGCACCTCTAGATGAGATCATCAATTTTATTTTGTTGATTAAATTAATCACATTAATTAGATATATGAGAAATGAAGGAGGAAGAAATATATATCACGATTTGGATTAAATGAATGATTAAACCTCAATTGAAAAAATAAATTAAAATGCATAAATCACCAACGATCTTTAAATAATTATAAATAATTATATTATTGCTCTAATACCACTTCTAGGTTTCAGGAGTAATGAAAGCATGTGATGGGTGGTGGCCAACATTGCTTTTTTCATGTTCGATTATCAATCCAAGATCTACATGATGATAAACATTGTGTTCAACAGAATTGAATCAAAGAAGGTAAACAACATGAATCACGTCGGAACTAGAGAGAGAGGATAATCACATATTACTTATAATTAATTTAATTAAATAAGAATTACCTTGATTGAATTCTTTCTTCGTTGATGGATTTGGTAATAGATTTGTGATGCAACGTCATTGCGTTGTAGGAATCAAGTGTAGATTCCATATATTAGTGATCCACATGTGTTCCACGAATCTCTAGAAATCACTGAAAGAATCTCTGGGTGCTAGCACGACATATACCTGTGCTTGCATCTCCCACCTTTGATCGCTATGAGAATTACTTCCAAAGTGTTATCCTTGATCTGGTGGAGAAAGATTTATCTCTGTTCATGGGAGTAATCTTGTAGAAGAGAGATCTCAAGGGATTGATAGGATTCTCTAATTTTGTTGCGCACAACCCAAACAAATGAATTATCCTACTAAGAAAATAACATAACCAGGTTTATATATCGATAGGGTTAAAATAAAATAATTTCACAAGTGACCTTAATTATTCATTTAATCCTAGAGAAAACCACATGTCAAATAATAATAATAATAATATTATTTCTCGACATGCGGTTAACTTGCAAATTAAAATTAAATATTATTTAATCAAATGTTGCTAAATATTTATTATTTTCTCACCGGACCTAAAATCCCAGTCCGTCATTACTCCATAATATTTATCAGACCTTGAATAATGTCTATTTATTTATTAAATGAATATCACTACATTATTCACCAATAAATAAATAAATATTATATTTAATAAATAATCAATAAATATTTATATGTGATCAATCATACATGAATAATTATTAAACCATGTGCAGGAATAATACTTATTCAACTTTTTAAATAATAAATAATAATATATTATTTAACTATGATTTTGGATACACTTTGTGTGTGACCCTCTAGGTCTCTTTCTCAGTGGCATTAGTCGAAGCACCCTAAAGTCCAAGGTTAACATCTAGAAACATGCCAAGACACCCATAGAGAAATAATTTAATGCTGTAATGACATGTTACCTCATACGGATGCTTACAGTGTAATATAATCCCTTTATTGTGATATCTCTAATTAAGCAGGTTGTATGCCGGTGCCATCAATAAATGTGCTTGATGTCTCTTTCTTTTATTTCCCAGAAAATTAACTTGCCTATAAAACACCATGGATATAGATATATTTAGGATATATCATTTCCATAAAAGGGCATGAGGTATCAACTTTCATTAAAATAGAATTAACAAATCCTTTCTCACATTATTCATTAAAGCAATATTACTCACGACACACCCAACACATCCTACCACACCACGAACATATGTCATAATTGTTTTCTTCAATACATCAAAGTATGTGACTCATAATATTCATTAATAATAATATTAAAGTATACAAATCAATACACATGTTAATATATAGGAATATCCAATGACACATAGAAATGTGTATTTCCTACTGGTGGGTTTTGTTCTCATAATATCCTACTGGATATTACTAAGGGAGTACACCATGAGAAGATGCCTCAAAGTCCTATGAGTCTCAACCCTTGATAACCTATATCATTAATTTCTCTCAAATGATATCATCCAACTATATAACATATATTAAATAATATCATTTTATCATTTTTGGGTTCTCATTATAGCGGGGAATACTATGACCTTTTAGTGCGACAACTACTATTAGGATATTATCACATACTATGTCACGTAGAAGAAAAATAATGACAAGATAAGTAGTTTATTAATATTAAAAATAATAATACATGTTATCATAAAGTACAAAGAATTTGGTTCTAGGGAACCAACTCCAACATAATGCTCTATATATATCATTTTTTGGTACCAGACATGCTGTAAAAGCGTGTAACATTGGGATTTTAAATTTTTTATCACCAGTCTGATGTCCTGAAATCATCTCCGATGATACCCAAATACCGATTACAACTTGAGGATCTCATGTGGAAGAAATTAAGAAAAATAAAATAAAATAATCAAAATGTTATCTCATTCGATTTTAATACGCATGCGCATTCCTTTTTTCGTCGTCAATCACTGCTTGAAGGAACCGACATTAGATATAATATTCTCAAACCTAGACTCCCAAATCTGATGCTAAAAATAAAATCTTTAAATTTCTCACTTTTATATCAATAAAAATGAACCAATTTTAGTCATCCAAAAAATACAATATCAAACAGAAATATTGAATCACTTACATAACCAAGGACCTTTTATGTTTATTGTTTTATAAAATTAAGATAGTTGAGCTGAAGTTACATTTATTTTCAATAAGTTAATATGTGTTGGTGGATGAAGTGGTAATGCTTAGATAATTGTTATGGATTCATGAAATGACATTTAATGTCATGATTAGAAAATTATACATGTTAACTCTGATGATTATTGAAGTGATATTAAGTTATAATGATTTTTTTCAATGGAGAAATATTGTTTAAAACAATGTTAAAGAAGACTTGAAGGATATGCAATACATTATTTCTTGAGAAATTAAAAGAAGACCATGTAAAATGTATTTACCATTTACATGAGGAATGGTTACATGGTTTGGATAACTCCTTGAATGTTCTTTATATAAAAAATATGGGCCAACCATGTGAGATAGATGGTCTAACTCAACCCCACACATGTGGGGAGGAACTCAATCACATGGAATAATTGACCCTCGTAACCCACATTTTAGTAGTTTGTGTGGCGGGTCTGTGTATAAGGCCCATAAGAGCATGCACCTGAAGGCACACATGGGATGTGTATAATCCCTTAGTGGTGAGTGGGAGCATGGTGCATGCCCATAGGGGACATACAGGTCATCCCATCCCATTCACAATGTGTGAAAACTATGTGCGAGTGTTGATCCCTTACAACCAGCTCCAATGAATAGTGACATCAATTGATCCAGTGAATCTCTACTATCTGATATCCCGCACCACGCATATTCAATTATACTCATCATCTTCATCCTCATCCCCTAGTCCAAGTATTATAGTTCACGAAAACTGTAGACAAACCTCCGTCAATCACGCCCAATCTTACTATGATCATTTTGAGATTGATTTTTTGATGATATGAGGCCATAAACCTCTATCCATGCAATATTCATGTTTCATGCATGAGAACCTTTGAAGAAGTTACTACTGTTGGATGAAAAACATAGTTACAGTAGACAGCTCAATAATCCTCCATTTATGGATGCATTTGAGATTCAAAGAGAGAATATGAATGCAAGTATTATCGCATGCACATGAGGAATGAAACACAATCTCGCGTAAGTGAAGATCCATGATTTGTAGCCTAACTTTACCTAATAAATACTGAATCCTTCGATATATTTAAATAACATGACATGAAATTATTTTCTAAGATTTAAAGGAACAGTTTATGAGGCATGAATTTCTATATACCCTGTGATGAGAAACCAAAAATATTAAAACATGGAAGATTCTACGTAAATAATGAAGACCCAATCCTTCGGGTGTTTAAAATGTGATGCGATATTTGTTATACCACAAAAAGAAACAGGAAACCCAAACCCATGAGTATTTGAGGTGCATAAAGATACATGAATACAAGGTGAGCTACATGTAAACTTTCCACATGAGAATAAGAAGTTAATACCCGAATCCTTGGGTATTTGAGATGCATTGTATGATGAAGTAAATACCCAATGCACTCGATTATTTTAAATGTGAATTGCATGAAGAAATAAATACCCATATAATATCCATGGTTATTTAGATGACTGATATAATACCCACATCATTCGCATATTAACATTTTATGAGAAATAAAAATAAATGTGGTTATTCATAATATATTTAGATGAATGATTTTAAATGAGGATTTAAATGAGGGATTTTAAATCATGTAATTATTGAGAACCCATGAAAAATTATTTTATATAAATATATGAATTCTAGTTATGAGAATAAAAGTACACTAATTTGAAATATATTCTGGAGATCTTGGTATATATTTGTATCAAAGAGAGAATGAGCCAAACCCAAGTAATTCTTAAAGATTGTGATCACATGTACCCAATCATTTGAATAAGAATTTCAAGACCAATGGAACCAATAATTATTGTTTTATACTGAAGAAAAGGTGAGAAAGGTCATTAATTAGTCTAAAGAATATTTTATTTGGTGGTATTGAGTAGAACAAGGCCAATGCGCACACTGCACCAATAGACAGAAGTAGTTAAAGACCTGTTCAAAAAAGGTTCTGAAGACCATTTAATTCTGGTAGGATGCCAATATAAATAACCAGATACTTTCAGAAGATAAATAATCTTGTGAGAGTTAGTATAAGGAACACTGGTGGGATGTTAGTCTGAAGATCTTATTGGGAGATGATCCACAATAATCATTAATGATCAAATATTATAAGAGTTTTTCTGTTAGAAATTTCAAGAGTTTCTCTACAATTGTAATCAATTTGTTTTACTAGTAGAGAATCTATGTTTTTAAATCTAACCAACATGGAAAGAAGTATGTATTTGTATCAAACCTTGTAAAACCTTATGTTATGTGACTTTGTTTTAAAAAATTATTTGAGGAGGGGCTAAGTAATAAAATAAGAGTGGATCAAGACTCTAACCAACCATAGAGGTTGAATTGAAAAGAAAAAATTTGTAAAAAGAAAAGGGATCAATGATTCACCCCTCCCCCCTCTCAGTGATCTCACACTGATCTGGGTATAACAAGTGGTATCATAGGGGGGTTCCCTCTAAAAAGATCCAAACTTTTCTGACTATTAGTGATGGAGAGTTTGAATTCTGTCAATAATAGATGATTTCCTTTATTCAATGGAAAAAACTATTATGGATAGAATAAACAGATGATTCCATATCTATTTTCATAAGTCTTTGAAGTTAGAGATGCTGTAACAATTGGTTTTATCTCACCTAGAATAGAATCTCCCATAACATACATTAATTATATGAGAAATATGGAAGTATATGAAAAAACCAGAAATTTTATTTTTTTCATCCTTGTATGATAATGTGTTCACTAAGATGATGAGACTAAAAATATACAAGGATATGTGGGATAAACTTGAGAATATGCATGAAGGGAATATGAATATCAAAGAATCCAAACTACAAATATGGAGATCTAAGTTTGAATATATTAAAATGGATGATTATGAGATTTTAGATGACTAATTTATCAAGGTAAATGAGATAGAAAGTCATATAAGGGGTTTTGGTGATACTTTTGAAGATTCATTTGTTGTTAATAAATTTATTCATAACTTCCATGATAGATTTGATTCAAAAATTTCTTCCATGGAATAAATTGGAGAGCTATCTCTTGATGAGTTACAAAATAAACTCCTCAATTAGGATATGATAAAAGATACTATTGATGAAAAATGTATTTTCACATATTTTATAATTTAGTTCAATGTTTTAAATCCCACCATAGTGTTATCTTATAGGTAATTGTCATATTTTTATGTTTTAGTGGTATTTTGAGATCAAATGAAAAAATGAATTAATTTTGGGATTTAACTGTTTTATTTTTATTAAGTATTTAGGTCATAACATGTTCTACACTGAACCAAATTGTTAATTTATTTTTTTCTAGGATTACTTAAATCCTTTTCTACATTTCATTATTTTGGATCCACAGATCAATCAATCATTTTGGGGGCCCAAAATCAGCTCACAATCTGGGCCTCGTAAAATGTGCAAAGATCTAGAATGTTTTAATATTGAGCTTATATCTCTAATTGGACTGGCCCAATGAAGCTAATATTATACATGGATCTTGATAATGCATTTATTAACATATTTCATCAAGAACCCACATGTGAATTTGGATTTTTTAGGATTATAATGGCATGGGAAGTTGAGGTTTTGGTATATAAAGAGTCACCTGAAAAGAATTAAATTATAGGAGTAAATCTACAATAACCCCTACATAAGTGGTCCAATAAAGATGAAATTTTGTGGAGGAACGAATGATTAATAATGGAATAACTTTAAATAAGTTTCCATTTACCGATTATGGAATTTATTGGGTCTAACAGTCATGATCTTCCAGTGGATAGAATTGGAGCAAGATTTCTTCACCCATTTCACCTATAAATTGTCACATACTCTCCTTTTAAAAGCTTATCCATTTTAAGGGGTAAAGGTGGTTTTTTTGTTGTAATTGTTCTTTATATTTATAATATATATTAGTGTAGATTTCTTCTTCTTCTGTGCATTTCTACTTTTCTTCAATATCTTTTATTTTATGTGTTTATCCCACCGTGCTTCTTTCTAACACTATTCTTGTGGAGAGCTAACCCTCACTATTGTTTGAGGGGGAAGTGGTGGTATTTGAGTTTATTATGATTTATTGATTTATCATGTTTTATTCTAAGGATTCAGTAGTGTTTAAATGATTTTGGTGAGTGGTCACCCTAATTTCTATACTACTGTCTTCCTCCTCCCCATTCAATAATTTTCTTTCTCATTGATATCTAAGTCATTCAAACGGTGGAGTTTGGATTAGATATTGATGTATAAGAGATTACTCCCACATGCAAAGGTCTCAGTTTAGGGTAAAACCATTTGAATGGGAGGGTGTAGAGTGAAAATTATTAATCTCTAAATTGAATAGAATATTGAGGAATATATTTTTAATAACAATGATAACACCACTATGAACCTCGAGAGCAATGGGTTTATTCTACTAACTTATTTGTGTCTTTTCTTTATTTTATTTTTATTTTTTATTTCATATATATATATATATATATTATATTTCATTCATTTAAATTCCCCAAATATATATTACTTAAGTTAGTTTTATATTAGTTAGATTATAAATAGTGATAATAGAAAGATAATGCGTGTGAGCAGCCTCCTTGTGATCGAACCTTGGGTGTGATACTATGGTGAATTCTTAGGTAAATAAGAATTTAATTGAATAGGGATACACAAAAAAAATCCTCTCATCAATTTGGTTCCATTTACAGGTAGTCCAGGTTCTAACACATGCAATTTTTCCTAAAAACCCAAAACAAAATTAAAATAAAAAAAATTTAAAAACTAAAAAAAAGAGATCTTTGTTGCATTTTTTTCTTTAATAAGTCAAGATAGATTATTTTAGTGATTTTTTTGTATGTATGGACTAGTACTGAATTGTCTATAAGGGAATTCATATTTATGTTTCATATAAAATAACATGCCGATATGATTCAACATAATTTCAAAATTATTGAATAAGAAAGCAAGATGGTAGCATCGCTAGTGGTCGAAGTTGAATATGTCAAAGTTATATGGATGGAATAGAAAAAAAGAAAATATTAGATGAATAAAAATCCTATTCCACCTAAATTTTAAGTTAAAGAACCCAAGGAAGACTTTAATACTAAACTTAAATATGAAATCGTCTCTCATTGGCCATTGCTTGAAGAGGTTCATAAAGGAGACATGTGAGTTGGTACAACTGTGGGAGTACACCATGATTCAGAAGATCACTGGTTAGATTTTATTGAAGAACAAAAGGTATGTGATACTCCCATATTTTTTAAAGAATATTCAGTTCCTATATACCTCTCTCTTTTTTTGGAATAAGATGAGAAAGTTCCTGCAGAAAAAAGAATTACCAGTGGCCTTACTGGAATACATTGTGTTTCAAGATGACCTTCTTGAACAAGAAGATTTATTTATTGATTCTTCATGTTTTAATCATATTCATGTGGAACTATTTTACAACTTCTACTTTTCTATTTTTTTTAAACAACATCACATGAGAAATCCCTGGATGTCAAAGTCGAAGAGGCTACACAAGTAGTGGTAGTGAACAAAGAGGACCCATTCTTTCTCCTTCCCCTATTATTTTGGTTTTACCACATTGTAATGGGGGAGGAGCTGATGTACTATGTAAATGTGTTCCTAAATGACATATTTTATATGAAGATAAATGGTAGAAATATGTTCTAGTGGTTTCTAAGAAATAAACTCTATCCACTTTTAGATTTTGGTTAAACCACTGCAACTGCCTGACTAGGGGCAATAAAAACCTAGCACCCACATGGGGGTCTAAACCATTTTCTATCCTCTTTTCACTTCCAATTTATTTTTATTTATTTTTATTATTTTTTATTTATTTCATGATTTATAGGTATAGTGTAAGTATCTAACATCTTAATTGAAGGATGCCACATCAAAATAAATTCAGGTTGTATCTCTCCTTCTCTTTAGTTTTTTCTACACTCATTTTTATTTTGTTGAGTTGAAATGAAGGGTAATGAAATTTAAGTGTGAGGGTAGTGGAAACATTCATAGTTTTTCTTTTGTATTTCCCTTTTTGTTTTTAATATTTTTATAATTATTTATCTTCAATTAATATTCTGATCATTTTCCACACACTAATTTATTTTTAGAAAGTTGAGATGTTTTTTTTGAAAAAATAGATTTTAA
The DNA here is from genome assembly GCA_963277665.1 of Viscum album. Classification (NCBI taxonomy): domain Eukaryota; kingdom Viridiplantae; phylum Streptophyta; class Magnoliopsida; order Santalales; family Viscaceae; genus Viscum; species Viscum album. Next base: position 1,220,590,176 of record OY728147.1, read on the forward strand.
ATGATTGTTGATGTGAAAACTTTTCCCTTGAATTGGATTTTAAATAATTTTTATGAGTTTGATTTTTTTTTGAAATCCATGACCATGAAACACTAACTCAAAACATTTTTCTTATCCTTTGAGGGATTTTGAACCACTTTGAAATATCCTTTCTAATACCCACACTTTCTTGAGAGAAGCTTGGATTTTGTGTGAGAACCAGAATTTGTGACTTTTCTTTTTTGAAGCTTTGGACTTAATGTAATGTTTTGATATGATTGATGAACTTCTTTTTCTAGCCAAATTTTTTACTTGGTACCCACATTTACATCTATCCTTTATTATCCCTTAGATTCCATGAATTTCTTTATAGGTTTAAGCCATATTACAAGAAGATTTTTCCTCACCTACCCGCACTCTTGGTATGTTTGCGTGGATATTTCAAGTTTGAGTGTGGGGGAAGGACCTTTAATGTGAGTTATTTGGGATGTGTTTTATTTGTGGGTGGTAAGGTGTGTGACCACATTTTGGGTAGTTTATAATAAGAAAATTGGGCATACATAATCCTTTCACTGTGCTTTATTTTTTTTATCTGGTTCTCCTTCAAAAAAAATATGATAAAATAGAAAAAATTGAGATGATCTTGAATTTATAATTTTAATTTATTTTATGAATCATGTACCTATATAAATTCAAGGTAATTATTGTCATTAATTCATTTTATTCAATTTTCAGCTCATTCTCCATGAAAAAAATCAAAAAATAAAAAATAAAATAAAGTTGTTCCTTTCTGGAGATTTATAAAAAATTGAAAAAAGGGGAGAACTTGGATGATATCATTCATTTTAATCATTTATTGAATCATTTACCATGTCATAAAAGGGGGTAGTGTTGTGTTTCACATTTTTAAGGGGATTGAGTGAGGAATTACTATGTTTTCACTTGATTATTCATGCATTGTACTTAAGAGTCAAACCTCCTCTTTCTAGCCTTAAAAATTTCAATCAATTTATCACCAACCCTAAGCCATAGAATTCATATAGAAAATGACCTCATGATTGAAAATATTTTCATGTTTTGTGATATGGAGAGATGATAATTTTCACAAGCCTATGGTGAAACATACACTTTCCACTACAACATATATAGTATTTTGCGGTGGTTTTTTAGTGGCCGTTTACTAAACCGCCTCTATGTTTTTTATAAATAATTTAATGGCGGTTTATTAGAAACCACCGCTAAACTTTTTTTTTCAATACCAAAACTTCTCCCCCCCGAGCCCCGCATGACCCCCTTCTCCCCCCGACCCCTACGAGACTCCCCCCCGGTGACACCTAAAGCCCTACAACTCCCCTCAGCACGCCTCGCTGCCTCACTGCCTCTCCGACTCGCCACCTCATCTCCCCTTAGTGCGGATCTCCACCCATCACCGCCGACCCCCCGAAGCCTTAGCTCACCTCTCCGCTGCAGGTCCTGACCCGTGGTGCTACTTGACACTTCTCGCTGCCCCTCAGTATCATCCTTCTTCTTCTTATTCCATCCTCTAGTTATAATAGTATCACCTAGAGTCCATAATCACACACATGCACGTGATATTTTTATCAGTTGGAAGTATATGATTATAAACCTTCCACACCATCAAATAGAACTTTGAGAAAATATCCTTGCACCATAACTGTTCACCCCAAACATCTAGTTCATTGGATACCATTCTTTTAATTATGTTCTTGAATTATATTTTCTATTTTATTATAGTAATTATAAAACATTTTTTGTTAGATCAATTAATAAATAGTTTTTATTTTTAAAGAACATTAATTTTTTGAAAAGACAAAATAATATTATTATTTTCAAAACATTGTAAACCCAATTTTTTATATAATTTTTTTAGAATTTGGTAAATTTCAATTTTTTTGATATAATCAATATTCCATTGTAACTTCATCAAATTATATTGAACATTCTTTTTGATAAGTCAGTTTTTTTGATGATGATTTTTTACTTATCATTGAGGGATTTATTATACTTATTTTTATGATATTTCTATATTAAATTCAGTTCGGAAAAACCTTCATCACTTTTTCAACAAGTATATTTTAGATATTTATAGCATAGGTGATTGGATAAAGAATAAGAGGGAGAGGAGGGATTTTTAGTGGAATATGAAGAAGAGTTAGATTTTACATCATGAATAACTCTATTTTAGTCATGAGATACTAGGAACATTTTTCCATTGATTCCATTTATAGGAAGGTTTCATTTCTCACACACTAAGTTGAAACATTGAAGGTATCCTTGATTTTTTTATTCTTCCCCCTGTTCCTTTTGTTAGTCATATAGAATTATGACCTTGTGTGTTCCTTTTTTCATTGGAATAACATCACTAGTTATTCTCTATCATTATTCACCTTATTTTAACAATTTTATGATTTATTTATTTTGAAGAATATGTTCATATTCTTTGATTGATGAGCCATTTCATCATCATTATAAGTTTCATCATTAATTTATTTAAAAGAAAAAATTATTTTATTATTGGATTATTTGGATTTTTTTATTAGCATCTAACTTCATTGTGATCTCATAGGTAATGATAGATCCATATAGATCCTCAAACGACATGTTTTTTATTTAATTTTCATCTTGGATTATTATATATTTAGGTTTCATATTTCTTTTTAAACCCCAAAATATTTTGATCACTAGATATTCTATAGTATGAGTATAATTAAGAGACATTCAACCATTTCATATGTCAGTAAAGTATATAAACGATTAGTTTTAATGAATTATTTGAAATGGAATTTAAAAGAGGATTAAAGTGACCTAGAATTATGATTATTTTAATAAGTCTCATTTGTAACTTTCATAATGAACTACTTATAATGTATGTAATACCCTCAATGATTCCTCCTTCTCTTTAGATGTTTTTATGACATGGATGATATTTTTGGTGTTGTTTATTGCAAGGGTGCTGGAGGTGAGGTTAGATTTATATTATGTTGTTGCATTAATCATGCAACTTGTTTGATTACTCGTCTCCTATTATTTCTAGAATAGGTACACTAGGCACTGAGAGAGAGGTCTATAGGGGGGGGGGATGCAGGGGTGTGGGGGAGGAGGTGTGGGCTATCCAAGGAGGGGTGTGAGCTATCCAAGGGGGTCATGGTGGGCTATCCAGGTGGGGGAGGGGGTGTGGGATATCCAAGGGGGTTGGCTATCCAGGGGGTGGGGGTGGGGGGTTGGCTATCCAGGTGGGTAAGGGGGGTGTGGGCTGTCTAGGTGTAGAGAACCATACTTGACGTACATAGACATTACATTACTTTTGCGGAATACTTAATACATAACAAAAACAGACACCAAAGGACCGTAATAGTTTAGTGTCTCTGGAAACTTGTAACATAATCTTCTAATCATGGTTAAAGATCTTCAACATATCCCATAAATATCTTCTCCTTTTGTTTTCTTACCTAAAACCTTTCTTTATATCCTAGGGAAAAAACATAAAAAGGGTGAGCTCAAATGCTCAGTAAGGGTAAAAATAGAGAACATAAAACAATCCATAAACATTTGAATGCAAAAACTTGAACATAAAATCTAAACATCAAAATCTTGAGAAAAGACATAAATCTTAGAAGTACGTAAGGCATATATCATAATGGAACATCAATCATGATAAAATATCATGGGAATAAAACATGTAATTGTGTCAAATCATTAAGCACTTGATATTATTTCCATAGTAGCCAATATATTGCTACCAAGACAATCTTAGTGGACAAAGTCCCTTACTGAATCGAGTTCACTCCTCGTTCCAGTCCTGTATCACTGAACCAGATTAACTTACCGTTCCAGCCCTGTCTATCTCATGAGATATAAATATTTACCCAATTAATTTAAGGGAGATATAGGTCCCACCCATCTTATAATGAAATCATTCTTCCATGTTCCACAACAAAAACATAAATCATTCATCATAACACAAAGAATTAAATGGGTTTCATAAACATCATCCCATCATAACATAATCCATATAAAAAAAATGGACATCATTTCATCATAAAAAGAACCAAACCATGTAAATAATAGAGACATTATACTTGAAACATAAACATATTAAATAATGTCACCTTATATGGAAAATAGTTTTGACAAAACATTTGAAATGAATTCTTGAAGAAAATATCCTTTCTTCTTTAAAATCATTCTCTTTTCTCAAAATTCTATGAAATTTTAAAAGAAAAGTATTTTGTTGAAAATAATCACAAAATATTGTATAGGAATCTTCATAAAAATAAGATGTTATGAAACTGTAAAAATCTGTTCATGCCGTATAAGTTAAAAAAACATTCTTCTCGTACTTTTTCCAGAAAAGTCAAAATTACCTCGTATGGTAAACAAAAGAAATATTCCTTACATACCATGTAGTAAAATTAAAAAATGGGTAAAAATGACTTTAAAAATACAAGAAACCATTTTTAGAAAACAGGTACATGAATGATAAATATAACCCCAGTAAACGCTTACGAATAAACAATCTCGAATAAAAACGAGATTGGAAAAGTTATCCCTTACCTTATGTCCGATATTCTTTGTATGTATCCAAAACTCCTGTATAATGATTTAAATAATGTCATTTAATTATTACAGAATCATATTCATTGTTATGATATCATATATGGTTCACTTATGACTTTATATTACCTGTTCTTATGTAAATTTATGTTAAAGTAGCGTTTTGTGTAAAATCATTTCATTTATCGTCCGTGTTTTGACTTGTAATTATTAATATGATTACTTAGATCATGATTAATTACATACAGAATGTAAAACATGATTTATATATAATATATATTCAGAATATACATATATATAATAGATCGATAAATGGAAAGAAATACACCATTCATGGAGACGGTAGGCCGTACGTACGCATAAACATTGTTTTCATTTCCTTATTAAATTGAATGGAAGTAAGTAAATAATATATAAATAAATCTAGTATCATTAATATTTCATATATTTCATTATTATTTAATTTATATACTTTATAATCATTATTGAATGGTTAACTTGGAGAATGAATCTCATCGCGTTGTAGAGACGGTAATCCGTACGTACGCACGAGCGATGATATTGTTCCCATAATTATTGAATGGAATTAGAGTGGATGATATAATATATTAGAATTATTATCATGTTATAATAACCATATATATAGTTATTCTTTACACCATTATACCCATCCAAGTAAGGTGGTAGGGGAAAAACAGATTACACCACGGCATGGAGACGGTATTCCGTACGTACGCACGCGCGGTGACTTCATTTTCCGTAGGATGGATAGAAGGTGAAATGGGGTTATTTAATATTTATAATAAAATATAAGTATATTATTGATACTTATGTTATTATTTTATAATTAAACAACTAAATAAGAAGAAGTTGAAGAAGAAAGAAACTTGAAAGAATCGGTAGAAGAGATTATCTCTTCTTCGACGCGCCTCCTCTTAACCTCCTCTTAGGGAACTAATGTTGGTCTTTGGAAAATACCAGGACCTCTAGTAGGTTTCTATGGAAGTTTATAAGTGAAATGGTCATGTTTTTTCTGAGCTTGAAGTCTCAAATTTGTGTGAAGAGGAGAGGGAGGAGGTGCCCTTTTATAAGGGAGGAGAGGGGCACCTTTGGAAACCTAAAAAATATTAATTTATAATAAATTAAAACCCCACTTAAAAACTTCAAAAATGACTCAAATAAATATCTTAGATTATATAGGGTTTTAATATCATCAACCAATAAAATTTAGACATGTTGGGAATTTATTTTAAACATTATCAACTTGATTTATCCTTATTTAATCTATTTAATTTTATTTGTGGTAATAAGACTCTAAATTTTAAATTGTTATAAATAATTACTTATGTGTTGGGAATTGTCCATAATTGGATAATTTATGACATTTTAGATCATATAAATTTTAATTTATAATTTTTAAATATTTTTTGTGATTTTTAAACAATTTTATATTATGTTATTTTTATAAAATAACAAGTGTCAATTTTGACACTATTCATTTATTTGAATTTAAATAAAATCCACACAGAACTTATGTTCAAAATAAAAGATTTAATAGATTCATAACATTTCATATTTATCTAGAAAATTAGTGGATCACATTAAATAGTTAATATAATATTTATTTTAATATTTTTAAAACCATTTATTTGATATTTCAATCAATAAAATAATTTCAACATCACTATTGTGTCACCTTTAATGATAATTATTTAATCCCTAAAAATTATAAATAAATTCATATGATGTATATAATTTTATTATATTTCTGGAGACTATTCATTTTCTAAGTTTCATGAAGTTTATCACTAAATTAAAATTATTATACTTATAAGATTTAAGAGAGTGACATTTTGTCACTTTCTTTGGTTTTAATAATAAGTAAATTATTTTCATGGTCAAAAGTCCATAAAATGAATCTAATCCGACCATTATATGATATGGGTCTACTTTTAGTCATCCAATAGAATTTTGGCATGTTTTAGGGCAATTTTATAATCTTAGGTTTACCCTTAATTACCAGATTTATCTTTAACTGAAGTAAATAAAAATGACCATAGTTACTATTCATAATATCAAAAAAATAAAAGTAACCTATTAACATAATTTGTACCAACTAAATACAAATATGGAATCCATTTTCAAAATTAAAAACATAGAAGTTTTAGTAATTAAATTAAAATTTATCCCGTTGTTAAGAAAACGGGTTTTAAAAGTTAAAATATTGCCAATGATTAAAATGTTTTTACCTGTGAATTCAATGTAAAATTAATGGTAATGACATAAATTATATTAAATGGTAAAAATATATTCTATTTATACTTTAAAACCATTAAATATTATAATTTAACCATATAAATTTCTGCGATGAAAAAATTTGTTTTTAATTAAAATATAGCATGTTTTTACTATTCATTAAAATATGAAAGTTATCAAAATAATATGAAAAATTTATCCAAAGTAAATTTTTATATCCTGATTCCAAAGAAGAATTTTATTTTGTCAAATTGAACTTATAACCATGTCAAAAAATAGATTTAAAGTGGGTTCTCCATCAAAAGGCGACAAAACTGCATTTTTTGAAAAATACTTATTTTACCCGAAAAATTTATTCTGTTCTCATACCATGTTATAGAAAATGTGTAAGATGAATAATAATGTTATAAAATTAAACATTTAGTTAATACTATTCATAATGGCTAGTCCATTATAATATTATAACAATATATCGTTGTTTAGTGAAACCCGATATTGCGTACTACACACGCTATCAAGGAAGGTTGCGATTGAGTGTAATGTAAGCCAAGTCAGGGATGCGTGTAGTGAAATCTCCTTTTGGTGTAGCTTAAAACACAATATATCAATGAAATTAAAAATAATAATTCTCATAAAATCTCGGGTTGTTACACTAAGGGTGGGGGTGGGCTGTCCAGATGGGGGAGGGGGGTGGGGGCTGTCCAGGGAGGGGGGTGGGCTGTCCAGGTGGGGGTGGGGTGGCTGTCCAGGGGGTGGGTGGGCTGTTCAGGTGGGGGTGGGGGGGGGGAGGGTGGGTTGTCCAGGTGGGGGATGGGGGGCTGTCTAGGTGGTGGGGAGGCTGTCCAGGTGGGGGGGGGAGGCTGTCGAGGTGGGGGGGGGGGCTGTCCAGGTGGGGGTGGGGGGGGGGGGGTTGTCCAGGGGCATAGGGGGGCCGCAGTGGTGTGTGTGTGTGTGGGGGGGGGGGGGGGTTGGGATGTCTAGGGAGGGTGGGCTATCTAGATGGGGGATGGGGTGTGGGTTGTCCAGGGGGGTGGGGGGGGGGGGGGCTGCCCCAGTGGGGAAGAGGGTGTGGGCTGTCCAGGGGGTGGGGCTGGGCTGTCCAGGTGCGGTAGGGGGTGTGGGCTGTCCAGGGAGGGGGGTGGGCTGTTCAGGTGGGGGTGGGGTGGCTGTCCAGGTGGGGGTGGTGGGGGGGATGTCCAGGTGGAGGGTGGGATGTCTAGGTGGGGGGTTGGGGGCTTTCCAGGTGGGGGGGGGGGGTGTCCAGGTGGGGGGGGGGTGGGTTGTCCAGGGGTGTAGGGGGGATGCAGTGGTGTGGGCTGTCCAGGGAGGGGGGTGGACTGTCCAAGGGGGTGGGGGTGGGCTGTCTAGGTTGGGGAGGGGGTGTGGGTTGTCTAGGGGGGTTGACTGTCTAGGGGTGTGGGGGAGGGGGGTGGGATGTCCAGGTGGGGGAGGGGGTGTGGGTTATCCATGGAGGTGGGGGTGGGCTTTCCAGGTGGGGGAGGGGGGTGGGCTGTCCAGGTGAGGGTGGGGGTGGGGGTGGGCTGTCCAGGGGGGTATCCGGGTGGGGTGGGGTGGGGTGGGGGGTATGGGGGCTATCCAGGGGCATGGGGGGGGGGGGGATGTAGGGGTGTGGGGGAGGGGGTGTGGGCTATCCAAGGAGGGGGTGGGCTGTCCAGGGGGGTGGGGGTGGGCTGTCCAGGTGGGGGAGGGGGTGGGGGATTTCCAGGGGTGGGATGTCCAAGGGGATAGGGTGGGCTATCCAGGTGGGGGAGGGGTGTGGGATGTCCAAGGGGGCTGTCCAGGTGGGTTGTAATGGAATTAGCTCTCAGCTATCCTCTCAAGGCATTAATAAGCCACATACCTAGCTAAAAATTTAGAGTTTTGTTTACAATTAGGTGTGTTGTGATTTATATGTATGATATTCATGGTTTACACCAACAGTCTTTTGGGTCATGTATAATAGGCTTGAAGTCATGATACAACTAGATATATATTAGATCTATGATTCACTTAAGAAATTTCATTGGGGAAAGGTAAAATCACTTACATGGTTAATTCCAATTTAAAAATTGGGTCAAGCACTTAGGATATCTTTATATTCTTTTATGGATCTTTTTAATTTGCATGCTTTGGTTTTCTAGTGGGTGGGTTCATTATTTACCATATGTATTTATATAGGAAAACCTTATTTAACATATTTATATATTTTTTCAACTATTATATATAAATATATTTCCCTATTTATTAACAGTTATGTGTTTTAATTTTTTTTAATATTGTGTAGGAACATTGTGATATAAATGGATAAAAGCTGGATCACATTACCAAGGAACACACCTCAGTATGTTAAGGGTTTAGAGGAGTTTTTAGATTTTTCAATTTCCAATAGATATGTTGAAGGGAGAATAAGATGTCCATGTCCCAAATGTAAATTTATAAGATGTTTGAAGAGAAATAAAGTTTATGAACATTTAATATTGAAGCAATTCCCTGGTCAATATTTGTGTTGGATTTGGCATGGAGAATCGAACATTATAGAAAGGTTGAACACTGATGTCAATCTACATAATGAGATACCAACTTCATCGACAATGAAAAATGAAATGAAAAACCATATAAATGATGCATTCGGCATAGCAAGACACCACCATCAACATCAAAACATATAAGAACAAACAGATGAGGGTCCTACAAGTAGAAATGTGGCAAGTGATGTTTTTGAGACTGTAGGACAACCAAATCAAGATTATAACATATCAGTGGATCCTCCTCTTGATTATCTAGAGACTAATGTAAGAGAAAAATTCACTGAGGAAAATAAATTTCATGATTTAGTTGATGATGGAAATCAAGAGTTGTATAGTGGATGTTTGAAATATTCAAAACTTTCTTTTCTGATGAAGTTGTACCATATCAAATGTATATGTGGAATTAAAAATAAGGTAATGTCCATGATATTGGAATTTTTGCTTGATGCATTTCCTAAAGCAAACATCCTCGAGTATTTTTTATGGTATAAAAAATTTGTTAATAGGCTTGGTTTGAATTATACAAAAATACATGCATGTCCCAATGATTGTATGCTTTATTGGTGAGAGGATTCAAGTACGCAGGATTGCAAAAAATGTTCTTCTTCTAGATGGTAGTCAATGGGTGATGTTGTAAGTCTGAATCAAAATACTACCATAAAGAATAAGAAAAGGAATACACCTGTAAAGATTTTGCGTTGCTTTCCTTTAAAGCCTCGATTGCAAAGATTATTCATGTCATCGAAAACCGCTAAACACATGAAGTGGAATTATGTAGATAATAACAATAATAGGTTAATGCAACATCCATGAGATTCACAATCATGGAATACATTTGATTCATTACATGAAAATTTCTCATCTTATCCTAGGAATGTTTTATTGGGATTGGTTGCTGATGGATTCAACCAATTTGGGACTTTGAGTACCAGTTATAATATTTGGCCAGTTGTTTTGATCCCTTACAATCTGCCTTCGTGGATGTGTATGAAACAAATGTCTCTTATCATTTTAATGATTATTACTGGAAAAAATGACTGGAAATGATATTGATGTATACTTGCAACCTTTAATTGAAGAATTATAGGAGTTATGGAGAAACAGTATTGAGACATTTGATGCTTCTTCTAAAACAATGTTAAAAATGCATGCTGCTTTAATGTGGAACATTAGTGCCTTCCCTGGACTTGGGGATTTATCTGGTTGGAACAATTACAAGAGTTTGGTTTGTCCTATTTTTAACTTTTATTTTGATCCCAAACAACTACCTCATAGTAGAAAGTGGTGCTTCTTGTGCCATTAAATATTTCTCGATGCATCTCATAGATTTCGGCTGAACAGATCAAAATTTAATGGTTTCATTGATCATAGACCACCTCCAAAGTTGTTAACTGGTTTTGAAATATTAACACAACTTGGAAATGTTGAAACATAATTTGGAAAGGTTCATCATTTTAATGATAGCAAGAAACGAGTTCGAAGTGCATCATCAAGTGAAATCGGAATGCAACAATGGAAGAAAAAAAGTATATTCTTCAAAATTTCATATTAGGAATTTAATTTTTTGCGGAATAATATTGATGGGATGCATATTGAGAAGAATGTCCATGACAATTTGATATCCACATTTCTTAATAGGAATGGAAATTTGAAGGATCATCTCAATGCTCAGAAAGACTTATAAGTAATGAACATAAAACATGATCTCTGGCCAGATGAGAATGAAAAGTATGCTCCAGCAATTTTTTCAATGAAAAATAGCGATAAAGATACATTCCTTTGAATTTTAAAGCATGTGAAAGTATCTAATGTGTATTCAAGTAACATATCAAGGTGTGTTGACTTAAATAATCATAAGTTACATGGATTGAAAAGTCACAATTCACATATTTTATTACAGTAGTTACTACCATTGGCATTACGTACATTATTACCTGAAAAAGTTAATGTTGTTGTACTCCAATTTTGTACATTTTTCAGCCAACTATGTGAGAAATATCTACATCCATTTTATCTTGAAAACCTTTAGGAGAGGTTTTTGTTGACACTTTGTGCAATGGATATGATCTTTCCTCCGTTGTTTTTTACTGTCATGATGCATTTAACTGTGCATTTGGTTGAAGAAGCTAAATTAGGAGGCCCTGTTCATTATCGATGGATGTATCCAATTGAGAGGTACTTTATTTATATGTTTTTAGTTAAGTAAAATTTTTTTAGCACTTAATTAAATGCATAATTATGTTTATTTTATTTCAAAGATATCTTGGTCATTTGAAATAATATGTGAGAAATAAAGCTCATCCAAAAGGCTCTATTGCTGAAGGCTATTTGGCAGAGGAGTGTCTTAACTTTTGTTCTAGATACTTAGATGATATTAAGACAAGATTTAATCGAGTTGGACATGTTGAAGATACATCAACTCAATATCAAATACATGGGAAATCAAAAATATTTCCTGCTATTGGCCGATCAGTTGGGAGGACCTCAAATGTTACACTGATAGAAATGGAAATATTATAGACACATAGATATGTGCTGCTAAATAGTGAAATTGTAGATCCATTTATTGAAGAGTTTATGATACAAACAAAGATACGAATAAGAGTCTGAATGCAAAATGAGAAATATATAACAAAAGCTATTAATAAAGAGATTGTAGAATTGTTTTCACGATGTGTAAGTTCATAAATATTGCAATAAATATGAATATTAGGTTGACACATATATTTTGTAATTCTAATAAAGTATATTTTATTTTTTAGATCATGAATACTGATACTCAAGTAGAGTTGTCAGAATATTTGAAGTTTCTCGCTCGAGGTTCTCTAAAACAAGTTATAAAGTACGATGCTTACAACGTGAATGGATTTAAGTTTCGTACATTCGATCGAGAAGAGGGTTTGAAAACATATAATAGTGGTATATTTAGATTTTTTGAAGTGGGATACTATGGAAAGATGATCGATATTATTGAATTAAACTACCATAGGAATTTTTCAATTGTTTTATTCAAATACAATTGGGTCGATAATATCAGAGGTGTTAAAATATATTCCTTTCAATTTACTTCTGTGAACTTTTCTCGCTTGATGGATGTTGGTGATCATGAACTACATGATCCATATATCTTATCATCACAAGAAAAAATGGTATATTATGTGAATGATGTTGTGGATGAAGGGTGAAGTGTAGTTGCTCACGTAAAACAAAGATATTTGTATGATATGGGTGATGAAGTGGAAGATTTGACCTTTGACATTGAATCTCATCAATAACAAGAATCAGAATTATTTATCCATCATGATATTGAAAATATTAGTCTAGTGAGGATGAATGAAGTGGATGAAGTAATGGAGTAGTAAACTAACATGATTGAAGTAGAAAATTATTGTATGTATAGTTATGCATTCATTTAGCAATCACTTATTTTATTTGTGAAATCATTCATTATCATTGTCATATATATTTTGTTTGTTAATATTGTGCATCTGTTATCATTTTTAATTTTTTTTGTATAATTTTTTTTGAAATATATGTTTTGAACTTAATTTTATTTGATTAAATGAGATGAATGCCAAGGATGAAGTGATATACTATTTCATCAACCACTGCGACAGATGACGATCCATCTGTCTCCCTCCCTACAGCATCTGAGCCAACATCTGATTGCCCCCTACACTATCTCCCCCTGCACCATCTCTCACACCCTGTGTGTGTGTCCCTTCAGTAGCTTAGTCTTTTCCTCCCACTTCAGGAGCCTCAGCAGTGGGGGAGAGGTTCACCACTTCTAGTTTTTCATGGGGATACTGGAGGGTGAATGTTATAGGTACAAATTTTAATATGAATAAATTTATTGAAATTTTTTTATAATAACTATTTGTTCCTTAAATATGGAAACAATACAAGTGTGTAGAAAAATATAAAAAGTTCATATGTATAGAATATGACCAGAGATAAGATAGTTGTCCCATTTTATTCATATGGGGCCCCTACTAATGACGCCGTAGGATTACTTGGCCAGATTTTAGGCCAGCTGGTCATGGAGCCTAGTGGTATTGCATCGATTGATGGTGAGAAGGTAAATAACAAAAATTAAAAACCATTTAGTTTGTAAACATTTATTGGTTTTAAGTTTAAATATAAATATACAATAGTATTTAATTTTCAATATAATGTTCTTACAAGTGGTAGTAAGAAGTAGAGATGGAGGTGGAGAAGGTGACAATATGTGTTCATCATCGAACTGTGATTAGTTGTATTGTTGATATGTTGAAAAACTATGCTAACAATCAGTTTGTATATATATTATGTGTGGCACATAGTTTCCAACAAAAATTTTCATGAACTAACATTTTCTTGATTTCTCATGTTTCCTTTTATGTATTTTATTGATTTATGATGTTTCCTTTTATGTCTTGATTTCTAGAGTGTGGTATGCACAATATATGTCTTGATTTCTTGAGTTTGGTATGAACCAAATATCTATTGAACACTTGAATGTCATGATCCTATTAATTTAGAGGTAATTTACACTTTATTAATAGTAGAATTTACAAATATCTGTTGAACACTTGAATGTATCACACTACTAGAATTTGTATCTCCCCAAAATATGCATCTGGTGGCTAAAATCTATAATAAAATCATGAAGCATGTTCTATATGGTTTGTATCATCCTTCCCGATTGCTCATCAATCTAAGGATAAAAGGTTATACACAACTTCAACTATCAACTCATAGAATTCTATTATAATTACCAAAAATATGAGGTAAAACAGGTCGGCCCTGGGTGAACATCCCACTTCAACTATCAACTCTGACACTACCAAAATTTATATGCACTCTAGGTGCCAAAGTACCCAACAAATCTCTCTCCCAAGAGGTTCTATCATGATCATTTCAATGCATAGAACACAACTACAAACTAAAATAAAGGATTAGAGTATTTCATCTTGTGGGTTAAAAGATGATGAAACACAAAGTGACTAATTTATCACTCTATATCATAACATATCCTAAGACAGAACCAGATGCATCATATTTCACTACATGTCCAACGTTAGGCTTAGGAATGCTTAGGATCAGATTTGAAAATAACCACTTCTTCAACAATGTTGAAACTTCCTCACACTAGTATGTACAGTCAAATGTGAATCCATTCTTGGTAACTGTGGTCATTGACAATGCTAAGTGAGAGATATCCAAAATGAGTCTACTTTAATTCCCATACAATTCAATAAAACATAAACTATAGATTACATTCCTCGATTATGACAAATACACAAATACATCAACATAATCGAGATCAACTACTACCCCTAATTGTGAAACCACTATATCTAAAAGTGACACTTAATGTACATAGAATAAATTTTATGTACCCAAATCTTACTAAACCTATTATTCAAGTATCTATCATGTGATTATTATTAAAATGTTGGTCTTATGGTATTATTTTGGATGTGGGATGTATTTTCATGTAAAATTGGAATGGTTTTTATTTTTAGGGCACTAGTACTGGGGCTACAGAATCAGCTCCTTTTTTTTTGTAAATATGGATTTAGCGGCGGTTAAAACCATCATTAATATTTAGGTATTTTTTTATCTGAGATGATTAAAAATTCTGCTACGAACAATAAATTAGTGGTGGTTTTAACCACCACTAAACAATTTTCATATTTCTTTATTATTTTGCGTCAGTTTTCTTTGTTTTAGGGGCGGTTTTCACTGCGAAAATGATATTTTTTTAGCGGCGGTTTTAACTACCGCTCAACAGTTTTCATATTCCTTTATTATTTTGTGGCAATTATCTTGGTTTTATGGGTGGTTTTCCCATCCCAAATTATTTTTTTAGCAATGGTTTTAACCGCTGCTAAAAACAAAACACATTTCCGATGGGAAAACCGTCGCTAAAACCAAGATAGCCGCTGCAAAATGTTTCCACTGCGGAGGTTGCCATAAAATGCTGATAAATCAAGTAAACCTCTGTGTATTGAATTCCAACACATGATTTATCAACTGTTTTTTGAAACCACCGCAGAAGCATTTGGTGGTGGTTTAAACCGCCGCGATATGAAAAAAAACCGTCGTGAAATGGTCATTTTCCTATAGTGTTCCAACTATGAGCATAACTCTAGATTCAATTTCTCTTGAGTGAAGAGTGACTTGAAATTAAAGGTGAGGTAGGTTGTGATTGGGTCATGGATTGATTTATGAGGTTGAACAAAATTTAAATGTGGGGAATGAAAATGAGATGTAATTTTTTTTCATAGAATAGACATGAGGGAATTTCATTTTGGAAAAGATCATGGATGTTTTCTCATTTTTTATTATTGTGTGGATTTTGATTTAGATATATTATGATTGCCCAAGAGTGAAATGATTAAATGTGTAGGAGTGATAAACCATGTATTTTCACATATTTTATACTGTGTTTAATTTTTTTAAATCCCACCATAGTATTATTTTATGGGAAATTGTCACATTTTTAGGTTTTAGTGGTATTTTGAGCTAAAAAGAAAAAATGGATTAATTTTGGGATTTAACTATTTTATTTTTATTAAATATTTCGGTCAAAACATGTTATAAAATGAACCAAATTTTTAAATTATTTTTTTCAAGGATTAATTACATATTGGGATTCATTTCATCCTTATAGAGCCACAACTCAATCAATCATTTGGGGGGCCCAAAATCAGCTCACAATTCCGAAATCATAAACGATTCATAGA
Source organism: Viscum album (assembly GCA_963277665.1). Taxonomy (NCBI): domain Eukaryota; kingdom Viridiplantae; phylum Streptophyta; class Magnoliopsida; order Santalales; family Viscaceae; genus Viscum; species Viscum album. Next base: position 1,220,606,245 of record OY728147.1, read on the forward strand.
TCTAGAATGTTTTAATATTGATCTTATATCTATATATTGACTAGAACAATGAATATTATATTAGAAATTGATATTTATAATGAATTTACAAACATATTTCATCAATAATCCCATGCGTTAATCCGGATCTTCTAGGGTCATAATGGCTTGGGAAGTTGAGGTTTTGGTATACGAAGAGTCACCTGACCATAATTAAAATATCAGTGTAACTCTACCATAAATAATTCATATTTGGGTAAATAAATCTTAATTGTTTTTTAGAAAATAAGGAGGAATAATGGAACAACTTTCAATAAGTGACCATTTACCAATTCCTGAATTTATTGGGTATACAAGTTGTTATATTTTGGTTCATATAAATGGAGTGATATTTCTTCACCCATTTCACCTATAAATGGCCACCTCCTCTCCTTTTACAAGGATTTCCATTTCAAGGGGGAAAGGTGGAGTTTTTTTGATGTAATTTTTCTTTATATTTGTAATATATATTAGTGTATATTTATTCTTATTCTATACATTTCTACTTTTGTTCAATCTCTTTTATTTTATGCGTTTCTCCCACCGTGCTTTTTTCTAACTCTATACTTGTGGAGATCTAACCCTCACTATTTTTAGATAGGTTAAGTAGTGGTATTTGAGTTTATTATGATTTATTGATTTATCATGTTTTATTCTAAGGATTTAGTAGTGGTTAAACTATTGTGATGAGCGGTCGCCCCACTTTCTCTACTATAGTCTTCTTGCTCATCGTTCAATAATTTTCCTTCTTGTTGATATCTAAGTCATTCAAACGGTTGAGTTTGGATTAGGTATTGATATATAAGTTATTACTCTTACATGAAGAGGTCTCGATGTAGGGTAATACCATTCTAATGAGAGGGTGTATAATGAAAGGTCTGAATCTCTACATTGAATAGAATATTGAGGAATATATTTTGAATAACAATGATAATACCACTATGAACCTCAAGATAAATGGTTTTATTCTACTAAATTATTTGTGTCTTTTCTTTATTTTTCTTTTTCTTCTATATTTTCACATATATATATACATATATACATATATTATCATGAATTTCAATTCCCCCAATATATATTACTTACGTTAGTTTTATATTAGTTAGATTATAAATAACGACAATAAGAAGATAGTGCGTGTGAGCATCCTCCTTATGATAGACCCTTGGGTGTGCCACTATGGTGAATTATTAGGTAAATAAGAATTTAATTGAATAGGGATCCATTATAAATTCCTCTCATCACCTGTGTTCAAAAAGAAAGGTAAAGAGGAAATGGATTTCAATGAAATAAAAAGTATCAAGTTGAAGGGAAAAAATGAAGAACGATTATTAGATTTTGATGAGGATGAGGTAAGTTACATAGATTATAAAAGAGTCATTCCCTTTATTTCCCAGAAGATCATAATAGGAAAGGGAAAATTTAAAGGTATCTTCCATTAAAATTATTTATTTTTATAGAAATTAGACATTTTGCAATTGTATATCCAAATAAATAATCTAATGATTATAAGAGTGATAATAAATAAGAATACAACACTAAAATACAATCTAAAAAAACTTTAAAAGGTGACAGTAGAAAGAAGAATAAATTTTAAAGGAATTATAAGAGAAATATGATGAGTAGAAAAGTTGACGAAGACTCTTTAACATGGAGTGAATCTGAGGATAAAGGTTTAACTAAAAATCATAAAACTTTCATAGAACAATCTAAGAGAAATTGATATTCTTAAAGTAGTTATAATAAGGAATAATAGAGATACCATGAGTACATGTTGATATCTAAACTTGTAGCATGTCTTGATCAAAATACCCAGTTCAAAAAAAGAATCAATGCGATGGAGAAAGAGATAATAAATGAAAAAATAAGAAGAATGATATTATTAAAGAGATAAAAACTTCCAAGGTAAAATTTTGAGAATAGAATAAGATTTTAAAATATATTAATACAAAACTAGATGTAAAAAAAGAAGAACTAGATGAGACATAATCTATGTGTTTTAAATAAAACACCTAGAAAATGATGAGAGATGATTTTGATAAAGTAGTGGATGAAAAAACTGAATAATCTAAATCTATCATGAATATTAGTCCAAAGAATAAGGTATAGGTTATTTTTGATTATTATAGTGATGTTGAATCTATTTCATCTAGTGGTTCAGGATCTAAAAAAATTGAGAGGATTTGGACTGAAGATAAAAGTGAGAACTTAAATGGTTTGGGAAAATAATTTTTCCCAAGACCAAGGAAAAATAATGGAAAGAGTGTATCCAAACATCAAGTAGTTTACCTCCAAAACAATAGTTAGAATTATGGAAGAAAAAGTTTTAGAGGTTAATGTTGGTGTTGTGTTATATTTGGGAACAAAGACTAAAATTACTACTATAATACTTTACTTCCTCAGAATTGACACACATCAAAGGGGAGAAATTTTGGAAAGAAAAGAATAATTTATTGGAAATAGAGGAATAGTATTAAAATTTAGAAGTTTGGGGATAAAACCCATATGAAGTTTCATAAATCTCAAAATCAAAAAAATCATGAGATGTTGTGTAGTAGATGCAAAAAAACTGGCCACATTGTAAATAATTGTGTGATCTATCTACCTATACAAGAAGGAAAAAAATTTAAGAGAGTTTCTGGGTTGAGAAAATATCAGCCCTATTTCTCTAACTAAGAAGCATTGAATAACCTCCTTATTCCCTATTATTTCATGTGATTTAAACTATCATGTAGGGAATTAAAGGAGAAGATTGAAGCTGTCACTACTAGACAACATGAATATATTTTACTTAATGGAGTGAATTGACTATAATGAAATGAAAATAAGAAAGTGAATCCCTTAAGGGGGAGTATTTATGAGATAAATATATTAAATCCTCACTACATGATGAATGTGGAATGTCTAAACCTCTTTATAAGCAGGAAGTTAAGGTATTCCAATCACACTTTCATCCTTCATTCTTAATTGTATTAATCATATCAATTAATGGGGAGTTCTTGGTTTATGAAAAGATGATACAATTTTTTTTTTATTTTCACCAAAACTTTATCATATTTTTATTAAAGTGTGTGCAGGATTTTTCATTTCATTGAAAAATATAATTATTGGAAACCTAATAAATGCAATTTGAGGATTTTTGAGCATGATTTCACATGCATGGTAGTTTATGGACAACTTATAAAACCTTGGTTGTAACTCTATTATTTTATACACTGCATTATCCCATATATTCTTAGAGTTGATTAACTAAAGAGTCTTTTATGAGAGAACCATATGAGATCATCCCTCTCTTATAAGTGATCAAGAAATTTTCATATAAGGGAGAAGATCATATTTTTGAGAAAAATATGAGATGAGAAGACCCCAATTATCCTTTGTATTTAATTTTCAATAAGGGAGATAAGTATTTAACCACATATTGACTTGAATTATATGTGTTTATATTGAAAAAAATAAAAAGGGTGAGATTGTTGAGCCCAAGTTTCATTTATTGTCAATAAGTCAATATATATTGGTGGATGAAGTAGTGATTCTTGGAGGATTTTTATAAATTCATGAAATATAATTGGATTTCATATTTGGACAATTTTCCTTGTTAAATATAATGATTTTTGATGTGATATTAAGTTCCAATGACTTGTGTCAATAAAGACACATTGTCTACCCCAATATTGAAGAATATTTGAAGGCTATGTAATACTTTATTTATTGAGAAATTATAATAATACCATGTAAAATATATTTACATTTTACATGTGGAATTTTGAAAGGTTTGGATAGCTCATTGAATGTGAATTATATAAAAAATATGGGGCCAACCATGTGATCTACATGGTCCAACTTAATCCCACCCAAGTGGGAGGAGGACCTCAACCATGTGGAGGAATTAACCCACACAGTCCACATAGAGGTAGTTTGTGAGGTGGGCCCATGTATAAGGACCATAGGATAATGTTCTCGAAGGCACACATTTGATGTGTATATACCTATAGAGGTGAGTGGGAACATGGTGAACGTCTATAGGGGATGTATAGGTCAGCCTATCCAATTTACAGTGCGTTCGAGGTGTGTGTGGGTGTTGATACCTCATGAACAACTTGAACGAATATCAGCATTGATTGATTAATAAAGTGGAATTAAGCCATGTGGGATGTTCGATGCGGGATGACTGAATCCACGAGTATTGTTCAACTACTCAAAAGATACATACATAAATATGTCCACCCAATCTAGTGAATCTTTAACGTTCGATATCTCATGTTGCACATATTTAATTTTTCTCATCATCTTCATCATTGTCCCTTCATCTAAGTATTCTAATTCACCAAAAATCAGGCCTAACCACATTCAATCAAGCCAAATCCTAACATGTCATTTAGATATTGTGTTTCTGATGAGATGAGTCCATGAAACTCCATGCATGAAATATCCATCTTGTATATATGAAAACATTCTAAGAAGTTTCTACTGCTGGATGAAAAATGGATTTACAGTTGGAAGTTCATGCATTCACCATTGATGGATGTATTTGAGCTTCAAAGGGAGGAGATTTATGCGAGTATTATAGCATGCATGTGAGTAATTAAATGTGATCTCGAATAAGTGAAAACTTCATGATTTTCTGCATAACTTTATATGAGAAATACCAAATCCTTTGGTATATTTAAATGTAATGACATGAAATTATTTGTGGAGATTTTAAGGAACACTTGACGTGTCATGAATTTGTATATACTATGCGATGAGAAGCCAAAAATATTTAAATAGGGAAGATGCCACATAAATAATGAAGAACCGATCCTTTGGGTGTTTAAAATGAGATACGATATTTGTTATACTATGTGAAGAAATAAGAAACCCTAACCCATGGGCATTTTAGGTGCATGAAGATACATGCATACAGGGTGATTTGTAGGTGAATTTTCCACTTGGGAAAAAAAAGTTAATACCCTAATCCCTTAGGTATTTGAGATACACTATATGAAGAAGGAAATACCCAACACACTTTGGTTTTCTAAATTGTAATTGCATGAAGAAATAAATACCCACAATATATCCATGGGTATTTAGATGAGTGATATAATACCCACATCATTCAAGTATTAACATCTTATAATGGAGAAAAATAAATGTGTTTATTCATAACACATTTAAATGAATGATTTTAAATGAGGATTTAAGTGAGGGATTTAAAATCATGTAATTATTAAGGTCTCCTACACAATTATTTTGTATAAATATGTGAATTTAGGTGATGAGAATAAAAGTAAACCAATTTGAAATATATTTTAGAGATACTGATACATATTTGTATCAAAGAGTGAAGGATCCAAAGCTGGGAAATTATTCAAGATTGTGATCACATATACTTGAGCATTTGAAGAAGAGTTTCAATACCACTAGAGCTGATCATTATTGGTTGATACTAAAGAATAGGTGAGTAAGGCTAGCAGTTAGTCTAAATAAGATTTTATTGGGTGTCCATGAGCAGAACAAGGCCAATGCGCACATCACACCTATAGGTAGAAGTAGTTGAAGACCTGCTCATAGAAGGTTTTTTAACACCATTAAAGAACTAGAAGGATTACAGTATAAACAACAAAAGTTTTTGGGAGATATATCAACAATCAGGAGTCAATATAAGGAACACTTGCGGGATGCTAATATAATGATCATATTGGGAGGTAACCCATAGTAATCATTAGTGAACCGATATTATTGGAGTTTATTTATTAGAAATTTCAGGAGTTTTTCTATACCTTTAATCATTTTTATTTAATAATGGAGAATCCATGTTGGGAAATATAACCAACATGTAAAGAAGTTGGTCTTTGTATCGAACCTTGTAAAACCTTGTGTTTAGTGCCTTTATTTTATAACATTATCCAAGGAGAGGCTGAGTAAAAAAAAAGAGTGGATCAAGGATTTAACTAGCCATAGAGGTTTAATTGAAAATGGATAATTTATAAAAAGAAAAGGGATCACTAATTCATACCCTCCACCTCTTAGTGATCTCACACTGATCTGTGCATAGCAAATAAAAACACTCATATAACAATACTCATGTATTTAAGTGATCATTTTTTCACTATTACCATCTTTTCTTATTTCACATTACATCTTCAACATGTCCCACTAAATTATCTATACATGTAACCCTTTTAGATATAACTTGATGGTTCTGGACATAGTGGAAACACTGATGGGGCATGCCCAACTTAGTTTTTTTTATCATAATCAATGTAAATCAATGAAGAATGCCATGGCCAGTAGAATTTAATCAAATATTAATTTATATGTGAATGCCATAATAAAACACACGATCATCACATAATGATTTATAATTAATTTAAATAGTTAAAGAATTGCCTTGTGATGAATTATTTCTTTGTTGATGAATCTGATAATGTCTCTATATTGCACTATCATTGCATCGTAGGAATCAAGTGTATATTCCCTCCAGCTATGATCCACACATGATCCACGAACCTTCGAACACCACCGTATGAATCTCTAGGTGCTAACGTGGAAGAACCTAACACTTGAGTCATTCATTTTTGATCTCTATGAGAATTACTTCAAAGAAAGATTCTACTTGATCTCACTAGAATCGAGAGATGTGGTGGGGCAGGATCACTCTCCATTACTGAGAGCGTTATTAGAGAGGGACTCTCTAGGGATTGATAAAATTCTACAAATGTCATTGTGCACAAAAAAACAAAATTTCTACCCTTAGGGTTAGAAATAATATAATTAGGTTTAAATAAAGTTATGGTTAGAAAATAATAATTGCATATACGCCCTTATTATTTCATCAATCCCTATGAAACATAATGTCTATAATAATAATAATAATAATATTAATATTAATATTAATATTAATATTATTATTATTTATTGACATGAAAAAAACCAAAAAATTAATTAAATTTTATTTATTCAAATAATATTTAATATTTATATTATTTCTCACCGGACCATTAATCTCGGTTCTCCATTACTCCACAGTATTTATTGGGTATTAAATAATGATTATTTATTTAATAAATAAATATCACTACATTATCCACCAATAAATAAATAAATATTATATTCATTAAATGGAAAATTAATATTTGTTCAATATCCTACTCACAAAATATTCTATCGAAGAACTAGTGATAAAATATATGCGATCAAGAAAAAATGAATAGTTATTAAACAAAGTTTAAAAATAATATTTATTCAATATGTTAAATAATAAATAATAATATTATTTATACGAGGTTCTAGATACACTTAATGTGTGACCCTCTAGGCCTCTTTCTTAGTGGAATTTGGCAGAGCTGCCCAAAGTCCAAAGTTAGCATCTAGTAACATGCCAAAGAACCATAGAGAAAGAAGTTAATTTGACAAAGACATACAACCTCATACAGATTCTTACGATGTAATATAGTCCCTTTATCACAATATCTATAATTAATCATATTTCATACTGTTTTTATTAACCTATGCGTCTGATGTCTCTTTCTTTAAAATTAAAAATATGAAGTGGAACATAGAACACCATGGTAATAAATTTATTTAGGTTGTTTCATTCTAATAAAAGGGCCTAATATATCATATTCCGTTAAATAAAAAAATGAAAAAAATATTTTCTTGCATTATCCATTAATATGATATTACTCATGACACACCCAATTTATCCCACTTTACTGAGAACATATGTCATCATATTTTTCATCAATACATCAAAATATGGAACTTATAATATCCATTAATAATAATCTTAAAGTATAAGTATTAATACAAAAATATACAAATATAAAAATCCCATGGAACATATAAATGTGGATTTCCTACCAGCAGGTCACGTTCTCATAATCTCATGCACAAGAAATTACCAAGGGAATACATAATAAGAAGGTGGATCAAAGTCCTATGAGCATCCACCCATGATAGAATATATATTTTTTGTTCCATAATATGATATAATCTAGTTATAGAATAAATATTTTAAGAATAATATTATGGAACTTCTTGGTTCTCATCATAACGGGTAACTGCTATGACCTTTCAGTGAATCAATTACTCTTAAGAAATTATCACATACTATGTCACACAAAATAACAATCATGATCTGATAAGAAGTTTATTAATATTTGAAAATATTAATACAGGTAATCATAAAGGATATAAAATTTTATTCTAGGGAACCGACTCCAATAAACTCTCACTTTCACTAGACCCAACTACTAAAAACCTTCAGTTCACTAGTTCTCACATGATAATCATGCTTCTACTAAGATAAGGATTTAGTCAAGGGGTCCACCACATTTTCTTCTGTTGAAAATTTTCTTACCACAATTTCACCTCTGAGAAAAATCCCTCAAGAGGTGATACTTCCAGAGTATGTAATATGTCTATTGTTGTGACTTGGACACTTTTTAAAGATCCACCATTATAGTATTATCACAATATAATGAGATAAGATTTTTACTTCTACAAACCACATCAAGATCTTGAAAAAAGTTTCATATCTAAATGGATTATTTGGAAACATCAGACAATAATATATACTCAGAATCCACTATAGAATCAGTGATAACTAGCTATTTTGAACTCTTTAAGCTCATAAATCATTCGTTGAGACTAAAGATATATCATGACAATAACTTCATCTCATTCTGATCTATTTGAAAACTAGCATCAGTATAACCCATGATGACTTGCTCCTTATCTCCTCCATACAAAATGAACATATCCTTAGTTATTCTAATATACTTAATGAAATCCTTAACAACAAACCAATATTTTTCACCTAGACCAGCTTGATATCTTTCTATGATGCTCAATTCATAGGCAACCTAAATCCTAGTACATAACATGACATACATGATTGATCTTATCACTGAAGCCTATAGGATATTACTCATTCTCTATTTCTCCTGGTGTTTCTAAGGATGCATTTATTGGAAAATATAAAACATGTGACACTGGAACCAATATTATATTGTATTGTTCCATACTAAACCGCTTTAGTATCTAGTCAATGTTTTTACCCTAACTTAGTATAAGAAACCTCTTGGATCTATCACAAATTATCTTCATACCTAGAATATAGTTAGCTTCACCTAAGTAATTCATGGAGAAGAACTTGTTTATCCAATCCTTAACTAACTATAATACAAGTATGTCATTTATAATAAGTAATATGTAATTGAAATATATTACTAGGATAATGACCACACTCTCACTAAATAGTTCTAAACATATGTCTCAAATTAATTATTAATGAAACCAAATTATTTCATAGATTTATTGAATCAAATTTTTAATCACCTAGATGATTACATCAATCCACAAATGGATCTCTACAACTTTTATATCTTTTTGGAGTTTCATGGAGTCACAAACCCTTCTAGTTGTGTCTTATAGACATCTTATTGAAGGTTACCATTAAGGAAATCCATTTTTATATCAATCTACCGAATTTAATATATTCATGGTAAGATGCTATAGAGAGTTGAATTATGATGGATTTAAATATGTAAATTATAGAAAATTTTTCATCATAGTTAATGTCTTGATGTGGTTTAAACCCTTTAGCCACTAGATGTGTTTTATAGGTATTCACTTTACCTTCCATTTATAGTTTTCTCTTAAATACCAATTTTCACCCAAAAGGATTTACATCAACTAAAGGATCAACTAGAATCCAAACTTGGTATTATACATGGAATCTATCTCAGAATGGATGACTTATTTCTATCTTACATCTTCTAAGATCTCTACTACCTATTCATAGGAGAGAGGTTCTTTATTGTGAACTGATAATGATCCATCATCTTCGATGAATAGAAAACCATATTTTTTTAGTTATCTAACCTCTCTAGTGATCTTATGTAGTACTTCTATTTTAAGAATAACTTCTTTAATAGGGACCTATGGAATTTGTTCATATCCCAACTCTTGTGTATCTTGAGCATGAACTTCATCAAAGTCAAATTTTATCCAAATATACTTCTTAAGGATGTGATTCCTCTCAAGAAAGATGGATTATCTTATTCCATTCACTTTCTTATATGAGGGGTTATATAGATAATATCCCTTGGTTTCCTTATGATATCCTATAAATATACACTATGTGCATTGGGTTTCTAGTTTGTTTTCAAAGGCAGCCTTAAAAAATGCCTTACATACTTATACACGTGTATGTGAAAAAATAAATTTCTTTCCACTCCATAAATTGAAGGGAATTACATTTTCTACTTTACTTGGTACTTGGTTTAGTGTGTTTGTCTTAGTTTGTAATGCATATCCCCAAAAGGATAATGAAAGATATCCACAACTCATCAGCGACCTTACCATATCTTTTAAGATATGTATATCTACCAAAAACCCACAAGACAACATGCCAATCCATTAGCTCATGGATTTATATGTGTTAGGGATTTGAATATTTAATCCTGAAAAAATTTGGACCTCATTTGATCTAACTCGTGAAACTTGCATCCTTTGCGGGCTAGCCCGCTGGGTGTTCGTGGGTCCCTTTTAGCTCGTGATTATAAGTAGACTATCAAAATGTTATGATTAGAAAATAAAATAAAATAACATAATAAAATAAATTAACCTGAATGTGGAAAATAATCATTCAAGTTTAAACCCACCCAATACAACTATAAATAAACCACAAAATATATAAAAATTTTACGGTTTGTTGTTGTTAGGGTTATTGATGTTAATTTAAAACTAAATATTTTATCCCAATTTAAAACATTTCTCCTTTACCACACCGTTTCATAATGGTTCACCAATCAAAAAAAATATTATTATATATTATTTTCTTTAATCTCATAGACCAGTCCATTAGTCTGTGGGTCTCTCATGGATAGAGGTAGACCCTTATTTTTTCTTCATACCTATTTGATTATCAACTTCATTATTTAACTATTTGAATTTTTCAAAATCCTTGTATGTATACCACATAAAGTAGACATATCCATATCTACTCAAGACATTAGTAAGAGTTATGAAGTAAGAATATTCAACTCTAGATTCTATAATAAAAGGTTTACACACATAAGTGTGTACCAATCCTAGAATATTTGTGGACCTTTCACCATATCTCCTAAATGTTGGTTTATTCATTTTTCCTTGTAAACAATAATGAAATCTTTAAAGTGGTTTTACTTCAAAAGATTCTAAATAATCATCTTGATAGATCTTTTTCAGACACTTCTCATTTACATGACCAAACTGGTGATGCCATAAATGGGTGTTATATGAGTCATGTGAACATGATTTTTTATCGATTTCTAATATTTAGTTTTTTTACTTTAATACGAAAATACTATTATGTAGTTATTCCATAACATAATTTTTTTGTCTTTATAAAAGAAGCATTATTTATTTCTAAATTTAAAAATAAATCCATTCATGTTAAGGAAAGAAACAAAGATGATGTTATTAGTGACAATTGACACAAAATAATAGTTATTTAAAACCAAAATCTTGCCAATGTGAAATTGAAGGTGGTATTTTCCTATAACTAGATAAATGAGTCATTCTCCGTTGGCTGCTTGAATATCCACCTCTCCTCTAGAAATATTTAAAAATATACTTGGTTTCTTCATTTGGAAATATATGTGAGAAATAAAATATATATCTAATACCCAATGTGTAGATATATATAGATGACATTTGATAAAAAATCAACATTAACATCCCCTTTCTACTGAGTACAATTCCACTCCCAGTTACTCTGTTTTCCATATGCAAAACATATTACTTCTTTTTATTTCATATTCCTTTGAATCTAAATTTTCTCAAAAGGATGGTGATCAATAAATTTATACTTGTTATGATTGTTGGGATGCTTTTCCTTATTCTTCCTTTTCTTGTTTACCAAAAATACTATGAGTTTTTCATGACCCATGTCCTTGTCAACTTAGTGAATAAGAGTAAGAAGTTCTGATAGGTTCTTCTTTTTATTTCTCATGTTGTAATTCATAATAAAACCAGAGAATGATTTAGGACGTGAGGAAAGGATAAGATATATTCATACAAAATAAGGGAATTTAATACCCAAGATCTATAAGCACTATATGTAGTCAATAAACTTGATTTCATGAGGCACAATAGGCGTCGAATCTCCAAGTTTTCACATGAATAATGCATTGGAGTTCTCATCTCTCTCTTATATCACATTCTCTTGATAGATATCATGAATATAAGCGATCATGCTATATGCATCCATATCCTCATGTTTCTTAAGAAGCTTATTAGACATGAATGATATCTTGAGACATTGGACGTATGTGAAATCATCTAAATATTTCTCATAGAGAGATAATTCTTCCTCACTAGCCTCTTGTATTGGTGCTTTAGGAATTTGTTTTTCTAGTATATATAACTTCCTTTCAAGGCATATAATAACATTCAAGTACCTCTTCTATTTTTGGAAATTAGTGATGTTGATAAAGTTATCTTTCTCAAGTATAAATCACAGTAATATGGTTGAAGTTATAATTTTCGTTTTAAAAATTAAAAAGAGCATACTTTTATTACTTTATCTGATAAAATTAGATAATAAATATTAAATTTCTAAATCATTCATTATTTTATCTATACACAATATCCCTCACCATTGGTTTTGGAATATCCCATTACTTAGAAATTATTATATCAAGGATCCATATTCCCCTTCTCATAACACAAAATTTTTCATGGAAAGTTATTTAAAGGGTTTTTCACAGGCATAATTTTTCCAATTAACTCACAGTTCCTTGATCTATTGAGTGGACACCCTAATCCTGAAATCCTTTATTTGGATTTCCTCAACCCTTGCCTCTTAGTTACACTAAGTTCTTATTTGGAAGTAAAACCTTGATGTGAACTAATTTAAGTAGACCAGAAACCCAAGTTAAAATTACCTGATAATTGAAAACACCCAAACTTTGGCTGATCAATCACTTTGAACTATAGATCGATTTTAACTTAAGTATTGAATGGCTGTACTGACTAAATATATATAGTTGATGGATTTTAATCTTTTATATATAAATAGTTCATTTTATATTTATTAAATGATTTTTAATATTAATTGGATTTACCTAAGTGATTAAAAATGTATTGGATAAATTTTACACATAATATAATTTATTTTAATTTTATCTTGTATAAAATTCATTAATTCATGCGATTGAAAAAAAACATCCATAATGAAATTAACCATGAAACTTGAGAAAAATAAAATAATAATATTGGCATGATTATGAGATTTTCCTAATGGTTAGTTTATCTATAGGATGATATACTAACCTATAATATCCTGATATTATAAAGAAGACTATGTTTGATAGCATATAAGATAAACAACACCAAGCATAAATGAACCCTGAAATATTATTATTTAAATATGACCATTATAACCTAGCCATTAAATTGGTGGGTATGAACAGGGTTAACTAATCTATAAAATATATATAAATATTCTAATAAAAATAAATGTATTTATTAATTAGTAGTAAATAATCACTCAATTTTTAGCAAATCCATTTTATTCTTCAAAGATATGTTTTCTTCAAAAATGGATTTTTATTTATTTTTTATTAGAGGATAATGTAATTAGTTTATATAAATTTTATAAGTTGTATTTTATAAAATAAATATCATTTTTGAAATCATAATATAAAAATTATCATATGGAGATATTTTGAAATTTTTCTAAAAAGTTTATTTTTTCAATGAATAGTGAAAACTACTGTTTTTATTGAAAACTAAATTTTATTTTAAAGTATTTACATAGTAAAATTCTATTTTTTATTAGTTTTAAAATTTTATTAGTTTATTTTAATTAAAAATAATATAATTATACTATTTTTAATATATTTTATTCTTGAATTTGGTATAAAAGTATTTTTTATAAATAAAAAGACAATTTTATGAAAAATCGTTTTTCATTGTGTTTTTCTAGTTTAAATTTTAATGAAGTTATTCCACTCATGAGTTATAAATATTAAAAAAATTTATTCCATATTTTGAATAAATAGGTCAAAATTTGGTAAATATACCTCTTTTATTTTTGGTCATTAAGGTTAAATCAAGTAATTAAGATAAAAAAATATGATAAGGACTAAAAAATAACCCTAACACTTGAATTAATTTAATTAGATGAGTATATCTCATCCATAGTAATAAAAAGTTTTAATAAATGACCTTTTATTTCCATTTGACCATGATTTTGACCTTTATACCATTTTATGTAAAGAAAATTAAAAAAAATGAAATCATCCATATTTCATTATCTTTAATTTTTTAAAAAATGGATAAAAAGATGGTATGTTTGGTTATAAATAGTAATTTTAAATATAATTGTTTTTTATTTATAATGATAATTTATTTTTAATTTTTAGTAATGAAATAATTATCTTAAATTCTTACATAACACTGACATAATATTTATTTAATTAATAGAAATATAAAATAAATGATTTTTAAAATATTAAAATTAATATAATTTGAAAGAATTATCACTCTAAAAGATTTTTTAGATTGAAATAACATATTAGAGAAGTTTAAATTCCTTATATTCAAATTCCATTTTGTATTGTATTTTTAAAAGTCAAATTAAATGAATAATTCCAAAATTGAGATTGATATTATTTTATAATAAATAATATTTTATTAAATGATTAAAAACTAAAAATAATCATATGTTCAGAAAATCGATTGGTATATGGTTTAAAATATAAACTAAAATCCATTTATGATCCAATTATCCAATTATAGTAAATATATTGACCATTAAAGAGAAAAAACTTCATTATCATGATAATTGTCGAAAATGGCTAACACGGGTTAAAAAAAACTAGGGTGGAAAATTCACCTAAAATTGTGAAATTTTTATTGAATGGGATGATTTAGAATCATAATAATTTTAGATTCAAATAATAAAAATCTGGATCAATTTGAATATAAAAATTAATTTATATTAATTTAATATTTATGAAATTCCAAAAGTACCCCTCTCCTCTCCTATAAAAGGAAACCCCCTATCCTATTTTATTCACACTTAAAAATCCATATAGTTTAGAAAATATCTACAAAAATACCTTCCTAACATCCCTCCCCACATTTTAGACTTCTTAGTTTGAGCATAATACCAAACTTAGAGGGCTTAAGGTGTAAAGCAAAGGAGGATGTCTGAAGAAGGGGAATAGTTCTTAACCATAAATTTTCATTTTATTTCTTATTCCACCTACAAAAAATATTATACAACCATTATGTGATAAAAATTTAATATATTACATATATTTAAATTTTATTATGTTAGTTTCATAACCTATATCCACATCTAACCTCTATCAAATGGGAAAGAAATTTATCGTTCATGTGTACGGTAGACTACCACCTTACGGAATGATGTAATTCATTATCCATCAACACCCATAAAAAATTATTATAATGATGGATTTAATGTACATATATGAAATTCATGAAAAATTTATCATTCTGAAGAATTAATATATCATATATTTTCTTAAAGTTCCATGCATTGAAAAATGATAATGTTATTCATGGGTACGTGTTGACCACCCCCTCCACGAAGCGATGTGACTCTTTTTCACCACCAAATTACATGAATGATATATATATATATATATATATATATATATATATATATCTGTGTGTGTGTGTGTAATGACCCATCCCATAGGGTCCTGTGCTGTGACTACCCCAAGCCCACCTCCGATAGGCCAAGGGTTGGTGACTAGCACCAAGTAGGCATATCCCACAAATGTAAGGAATTTTCCTAAGTACCTGTACACACACACACACACACATATACAAGCTCTAAATGGTGAAATGTAAAAACACTAAGTAGAAAAATCATGCATACACTAAGATACCAACCACAGAGTATGATGGTAGGAAAACTAGAAAGTAAACAGGGCTAGAATACAAGCCCACCCAAAAATAGTCTATAAAAGTAAATACACAAGTTCCTAAAACTCGTCCATAGAAAACCCTACCTAAAGGGTAGGTGTAAAACAACTATCTGAAGCTGTAGTATCACACATCATTTGTCCGAGAAATATAAAAACCACCTGGTTCTGGTCCACCTAGAACTCCATCAAAGCATCGATCTTATGTACAAGACACGACACATATAGGCAAATCCCATGCAGGGGTGAGTAAAACAATACTCATTAGGACACCCTGGGACCACAAAGGAAACCACTAAGAAATACACCAAGTATTCCACAAATGGAAATACAAAAATTATAGTCATCTCACACAGGTATATATCTAAATAATAAGAGAAGTATTTTCAGTTGTACTCCACAGATCTCCTAGTTTCTGTAACACACGGAGTGTTGATGGTGCATAGAGCATAGATAATTCATGGAGCATTGATGGCACACAGAGCGTCGATGACACATGGAGTTTCAATGGTGCACAGAGCGTTAATGGTACATGGAACGTTGATGGAACATGGAGTGTTGATGGAGTATGGAGCATCGATGGGTCATTCAACCCCCAAGTCACATAGTTACCAAGTCATATCCAGCCACAGGATTCCATTTGTAGCGCAATCACACCAGGTTAACCTACTCCTCAATCTATTATGTCTCATTCCAACTTCCCCAAAAACTCACTTAGAGTATCTCAAAAGATCTGTCTCATCACAAGGGTCCCAACACCGCAAACGACTCATCAAACGAACACACGGTTTGAAAGTTACGCCTATTTTTTAGAAAAGGTCTAACCTGAGTTCGGTCTGGGTCTGATCTAACCTGCAGGACCTGAACAGACTCAAACCAACCCAACCCAGTTCAGCCTGGCCCAAATTGGCTTAGCCTACTGGGATCAGCCCATTGGGTGCGGCCTGTTGGGCCTAATGGACTTGGCCCACTGGGCCGCTAGAGCGGCCTGGCTTATCTAGTCTGGCCCGCCACATGTGGGCTGTTTTTTGTGCACTGGACATAGCCTGCCTTGGCCATGTCCCTCCGGTCAATGCAGAGCTGTGTTACGTTTCACACAGCCAGCCCGCCTCCTCTACATAGTCCAGTGGCCTCACCACCACCACATGATCCCTCCGACGCGGCTCTGAGATGCGACCTTCTACCGCTGCCCCCTGGTCACCACCTGTATCCCCCACTGCCAAGGTCTCCCTATAACACGGTCCTACCTGGACTTTGTCCTACTACCAATACCAGATGCCCTACCAGCGGCTCATCCTGCCGCACTCTTCCTAGATTGGCCTCCCCTACCAGTCCGCTGCTGCCTTCGTCACCTCCCACCCCGCTGGAAGCCTCATAGAAGTGAGGATTATTTTTCATGAAATCCTCAATCAATAAATTTTTCCCCAAAAATAATGCAATATAGCAGTCCCTGGATTGTCTCTCGAGGAGGTTTCAATTTGAGTTGCAAAATTGTCACTTTTTTTGATTGTTTTCACACGAAATGGAAAATTTGGGATTTTATTAAAGAATCAAGAACATAATATAAGTATAAAATAAAGATAAATAAAATTTTCAAATGAGCCAGAAAATTTATAGGAAATAAAATAAGTTTGAAACTAGAATCAAAATAGTAGTTACGGATAAGCTTTAACCTCCCGGACACTCCCCTATTCCTTGTTTAAAAATTATTTCCCTAATGAATCTCTCAATGCCTACCCAAATACCATTGGATAAACACCTTATTTTTCATGGATATCATATTAAAACCTCAATATGATTGTTTCCCCTCTTATAGAAGTGGCCCAATTACTTGAAGACCAACAAATAATTAAACTTAATAGAAATCATTATGCTCAACAGCAAGACCTCGACGAAGAAATTTAAATAGGGAAATTGACTATTTTACTTTATAGATTGGGAAACCATAAAAAACAAACAATTTTAAAATATATTCAAGAATTAAAACAACCACTGTAATCCATGAAATATAATTTCAAGAGAGATTCAATAGAGATTACACATGAAGATCAAAACTCGGAAGGGAGTGTCCGTCGGTTGTCGCCGTCCACAACCACTTGGTGCTTATCCTTGCATCACTTGAGAAGCCTACATCATCTCCATTCCAGAAAGAGTGTATACAATTTTCATCAATTTCTCCACAAAGCCAACCTCCCCTTGAAAAGAAAGAAGAGATGGGGAGATAAGGGGATGAGGACTGGAAATTATTCTGTCCAGATTTTATCTGTCTGAAGTAGTCTTCTATTTGGAACCCTCCCCGGCCGAATAAACCTCCTAGTCCCTTATAAAGAGTTTTTCTAAATTATATCCTACATCTATCCTCCAAATTTTAGCCTCTTTGGAGATTTTATGTAAAAGTTAGTAATTAATTACTCAAAGCTCTTGCTCTGCCCGAGGAGACTCTTCATCTTCCACACATGTTTCTCAGTCACATAGTGACCTAACGAGCGAATTTGACCTTGAAACTCGTCATGAACACACGCCTTAGAGTCCTCTTTCACTTCCAATTTTAATTAATGACTTTGGAAACCTGCATTCGGAGTTATATCTCTTTTAATGAGGTGGGATCCGCACAGCCGACCATAAACATTTTTCCCAAAGAATGATTTATTTTGGACCTTATATGAACAATTTAGAACTTGGTCCAGTTGAAAAATTTGAAGACCATATTCTAGGGGTGCATAAAAAAAGGAATCATTCGAATTAGATAAATATTTAAAAATATATTCCCAAAACATAAAACTAGTGAAAAAATGTCAAAAATCCAGAATTAGGGCATTTTCACAATTTAGCTCAAAATATAACAAAATTACAAAAATTATGCAATTTAACATGTAATGAAACATTGGTGAGGATTAAATCATTGAAATTTAGATAAAATATATTAAAAATATCAACTCTATCAATTCCCCCACACTTATAACTTGGTCTCCTGGAAAAGTGATCATCAAAACCAAATCAATGCATATTCAAAACAAAAACCAATGAGGTTCACCAATCAACCACCAAGAATCAAATGATATCATGCCTCATAAAAAATGATTCAAGTTTTAAATTCAGTTCATTCAATCCATTTTTACTCCTATTATCATCTCATTCACACAACACGGTTACCTCACAAAATTTTTCCCTCAACACAAATATTGATTTTCAACAAAACTTCTCTCATCAAAACACATGCAAGAATCATAATAGGCTTGACATATTTATAAATCTCCACCCAATATGAGCCAAGAAAAATGTGATCATCATGAGGTCTTTTCAAGGTTTTTCTACAGCTAAAGGTTGGTGGGTTTCAAATATCCAAAATTATGAGGCCAAATAGGGAGAGTTTGGCTCATTTTTGAAGAAAAAAAGCATGAATCTAATATTAACTCATGTGTGGAATCCTCCTTCATCTCCTCAAATTAAATTCATATTTGAGCATCTCTGAGAATATCTTTTCCACCTCATTCCATCAATATTTTAGCAGCAAAAGTGACATTTCTCTCTTTTTTTTCAAAAGCTCTAGATTGGGCACAACTTTTTTCTATTAAGAGCTCTAGATAGGAACAACTCTCTTCCATTGAGAGCTCCAGACAGGCACAGCTCCCAGAAAAACATTTTTAGCAGCAAAAACATCTCTTTAGGGTTTGAATCACCACCCAACGCAACACCGGATAAAGTAGCACACCACAAGTCATCTCCCCCACACTTAAGTTCAACTAGATCATGCGTTTATACTTCCATAGCAGGTTGGAAAGGGAAAATGGATTGTAATGTGGCTATCTAAAAGGAAGTACATGGCTAATAAGGGCTCAAGAAAGATAAAATGTACAAGGTGGGCCAGAATAAAAAGGATAATCATGAAAAAGGGGGATTTTAATCACAAACAAATTTCCTCAATCATTTCAATCACACTCACCTTAGCCCTCAAGTTTTGATAGAAATAGATCAAGTTCTAGTTCAATCAAACATGCATTATTTGGTTCACTCAAGAAGTAGGATGAATGTGAAGAAGATGAAAAATGGGTTCAGAATACTCACAGGCAAGTGATTTTCAATATTAGACAGCATTCATGGCATGGAATTCAAAATTCAATGGTTATTTCAAAATTTTCGAACTTGAAACAATGTCTTTTTTAACATTCATTTATATCCAGATTTAAGGGATCAATTGGTTCACTCATTGATAGGGTTTTCAAAAATTACAAATATCATCATGTAAGCTCACAAGTTGTTTTTTGAAATTTTAAATAAAACACACAAAGTTTGAAAAATAAAAGAACACACCAAAAATTGAAATAAAGAGAAGAGGAAAGAAAAAAAAATGAAATGAAAGCACACAAAATCCTAATCTACCCATCCTGTTCCTCCCCCACACTTATTTTATGCAATGTCCTCATTGTGTAAAAATATATATATGAGTATGAAATTCAAGAAATTAAAGACATTACAAAAAAAAGTGAGAAGTAAAAACACAACCTGGCATCAATTGCATTCTGCTTCATGAAGATGGATCTCCCCCTAGAGGATCTTGAACGTTCCATCTAAATAGATTCAACCTGTTCCCATTGACTGTGAATGGTGTCCCTTTGCTTGGTTCTTTAATCTAGATTGCACCAAAATAAAAAACATGAGTAACAATGAAAGGACCAGACCATTTGGAACAAAATTTACCCGGGAAAAACTTCAATATGGAATCAAATAGAAACACTTTGTCTCATTCCTTAAAGTATTTTTTGAGAATAATCTCATCATGAAATGATTTGGTTTGTTCTTTGTACAACCCATAACTTTCATATGCATTCTTTCTGATCTCCTCCATCTCCTGCAAAAAAAATTTTCTTTCTTCTCCAGCAGAAAACAGATTCATGTTACATGTTTTAACAGCCCAAAAAGATTTGTGTTTTAACTCAACCAAAAGGTGAAAAGCCTTTACATAGACTAATCTAAATGGTGAAATGCCAATTGGGGTTTTTAATGCAGTACTATAAGACCATAGTGCATCATCAAGTCTCAAATACCAATCCTTTCTATTCAGGTTCACTATTTTTTTTTTCAGAATTTGTTTGATTTATCTGTTGGACAACTCAGCCATTCCATTTGTTTGAGGGTGATAGGTTGTAGAGACCCTATGACGAACTCCATACTTCTTCAATAGTGATTCCAAAGTCTTGTAACAAAAATGAGTACCTTGATTCGTAATCAAGAACTTTGGAAATCCAAACCTTGAAAATATATTTCCTTTCACAAACTTGGACACAGTTTTGGCATCATCATCTCTTATGGTAATAGCTTCTACCCACTTGGATACATAATCAACAATAATCAAAATGTAAAGATATCCAAAGGAATTGGGAAAAGGTCCCCTGAAATCCATACCCCAAACATCAAATACATTACAAAACAAAAGTGGTTGTTGTGTCATATCATTCCTTTTGGAAATTCTCCCTTGAAATTGACAATTTCTACATGTCCTGCAGAAATCAAAAGCATCTCTAAAAATAGTAGGCCAATACAAAACAGAATAAATCACCTTTATTGTAGTTATTTGAGGGCAAAAGTGTCCTCCACATCTCAATGTGTGACAAAAGTTTAGGACAGATTGAAATTCAGAATTTAGAATGCATCTCCTAATCATTTGATCACTACCAACATGCCATAAGTAAGGATCATACCAAATGCAATGCTTTGAATCACTCAAAAGTTTAAAAATTTGATTCTTGGAAAACTAGTGGGGAACATCATCAGTAGCTAAATAATTCACCAGATCAACAAACTATGGACTTTCAGTTTGACAACCATATAACTCCTCATATGGAAAAGTTTTCTTAATTGGCAGATAGATCCAAGGATCCCCATTCAAAACAGATGGTATCCTACTCAAATGATCAGCAACAAGGTTATCACTTCCTTTCTTGTCCTTTATTTCAATACCAAACTCTTGTAACAACAAAACCCATCTCAAAAGTCTTGGTTTTTCATCATGTTTCTTCATCAAAAATTTTATTACAGAATGATCACTGAAAATAATCACCTTAGAGCCCAGAAGATAACATCTAAATTTGTTTAAAACAAAGACAACAAAAAACAGTTCCTTCTCAGTTGTTATGTAGTTTTATTGGGGCTGATCTAATGTTCTAGATGCATAGGCAATCACATGAGATTTCTTTTCCAACCTTTGACTTAAAACTACCCCAAGAGAAAAGTCAGATGCATCAATCATGATTTTAAAGGGAAAGTCCCATTTGGGAGGTTGAACAATGGGAGGAGTTATCAATTTTTATTTTAGCTCCCCAAAGGACTGTTTACAATTTTCATCAAAAACAAATGGTGTGTCTTTCTGGAGAAATCTAGACAATGGAAGTGAAACCTTACTAAAATCCTTAATGAATCTCCTATAAAAACTAGCATGAACAATAAAAGATCTCACATCTCTGACTATTTTTGGGTATGGAAATGAATAAATGACCTCAAATTTGGACTTATCATCTTGAATTCCATCCAGATACACAACATGTCCAAGAATAATTCCCTTACCCACCATGAAATGAAATTTTTTCATAATTAAGAACAAGGTTCTTATCAATGCATGTTTCAAGAACATGAGCTAGAACTTCCAAAAAACTTTCAAATGTTGAGCCATAAATAGTGAAGTAATCCATAAAAACTTCCATGCATGTTTCAAGAAAATCAGAGAAAATGATCCTCATACACCTTTGAAAAGTTCCAAGAGCATTTCACAAACCAAAGATCATCCTCCTATAAGAAAATGTTCCAAATGGGCATGTGAATGTGGTTTTTTCTTGATACTCTGGTGTAATATGAATTTGTAAGTTACCATAGAATCCATCCAAAAATAATAATGGGTTTTTCCAGCCAGCCTTTCAAGGACCTGATCAAGAAATGGCAGTGGGAAGTGGTATTTCCTTGTAGCAAAATTGAGCTTCCTATAATCAATGCACATTCTCCATTTATTTGAAAGACTAACAGGAATAAGATCACCAAATTCATTGTTTGAGATTATGAAGACACCTTTTTTGGGAACTACATGGATTGGAATCACCCATTGACTATCAGAGATGGGAAAAATAATTACAGTAGCTAAAAGGGTGGTAACTTCCTTCTTAACAACCTCTAAAAGTGTTGGATTCAACCTCCTTTGAAATTGTCTCACCGGTTTAACATTTTACTCCATGAAAATTCTATGCATTCACACTGAGGGGCTGACTCCATTTAAATCAGATAGAGTCCATCCAATAGCTTTCTTGTGGGTTTTGAGGACTCCTAACAATTGATTCTCTTGGTCCTTCGACAAATATTTTGAAATTATAACAGGGAATGTTTCATTTTCACCTAAGAAAACATATTTGAGATTCTTAGGAAGTGGTTTCAAGTCTAACTCAGCTGGGGTATTTTCATTGATCAAGGAAAATTTCTCACAGGTGTGGTTGTTTAGTTGGGATCCATATTTTAAAGGACATTAACCATGATGATCAAATTCAATGTTCTCTGAATTTGTTTCTAGTGGAAAATTTTCAATTTCTCCTAGGAGACCACTAGCGACACTATGAATTTCTAGAGAGACATCTTCATCAATGTTCAGATCAATAGAATCTTTCAAAGCAGTCTCAACATTCCAAGACTCATCATAAGCTTCCTTTTCCCTATCTTGTTGATCAGATTCAACAACAAACAAATTTCCATCATTAAAAATAGCAGATGGTTTCTTGTCATAGGAAAAATCAGGGAAAATCTCAGTGGAAAAAAAATCAATCATGTTCACTTGGGGGGATTAATGATCCTCTACTGGGTGTTTCATGGATTGAAAATATTGAAATGAACAACATCTCCTCCGAACTCTAGTGAAAGTGTTCCCTTGTGAACATTGATGATTGATTTTGCAGTTTTTAGGAATGGTCTCCCTAGAATGAGAGGTGCATGGGTACTAAACCAATCATCTTCCATATCCAATACATAGAAATCCACAGGAAAAATCATGTCTATCACATGAACGAGAACATCCTCAATAACTCCAGCAGGCTTGGTGGTACTTTGGTTGGCAGATTGAATGATGATCCCAGAGGGTTTCAATTCTCCAACATGAAGAGATGAGTAAACAGAATGTGGCATAAAATTGATGGAGTCCCCTAAATCATACATAAAATCCTTGAATTCACATTTTCCAATGGTGTAGGGAATGGTAAAGGTTCCTGGGTCTTTATATTTGACAGGAAAGGCAAGCTAGATCATGGATGAAACATTCCTCCCTAAGTTTACCTTTTCACCTCCTTTAAATTTCCTCTTGTGGGTACACATTTCTTTAAAAAACATTTCATACCTTGGAATTTGTTTTACAGCATCAAGCAAAGTTATATTGACTTGAAGTTTCTTAAAAGTCTCCCAAACCTCCTTATCCAACTCTTTCTCAGCACTCAACTTCACTGGTGGTTCACTTCTAGGGCAAGGAAATGGTGGTTTGGTTGTTTCTAGGCTATTCTGAGAACTTCTTTGAGAAACAAAAGGACCATACATCCTCTTCCAATCCCTCTTTGTTCTTTCAAGCAACATTTCTTCTCTTTACATTGTGTTTCCCTTCAAAGAACATTCAGAATTTCCAGCATTTCCATCAGTGGTGGGATTCTCAATAACAGTTTCAACAGCAGGTTTTGGTTTCTCTATTTGAGGGGTATTCAATTGTTTTCCACTCCTAAGTTCAATTGCACTCACATTTTCCTTCCCTTTATCTCTCAGATTCACTTGAGGCTGTGAGGGAAAACCTCCACTCATTTTATTTTTTATGCAATTAAGATCAGAGGCAAGCTGACCCATTTGATTCATTAGGGTATTCAGTATGTTTTGTTGTTGATCTTGTGTTTGTTTCATTGCATCATGTTGTTTCCTCATTGATTCTTCAATATTACTATCTGAATTTTGAGTGGGAGGGGCAGGCTGAAAGTTTCTTCTAGAATGAGAATTAGCTTGATCATTGAAATATCTTGGTTGTGAATTTATTTATTGTCCTTGGAAGAAGCTTCTAGGTTGTTCAGGATGTAAAAATATTTCATTAGAGTGGTTGTTCCAGCCTTGATTGAAATTTTTATTTTATTGAAATGGCCTTTGTTGGTTTGATTGAAAGGGTTTTCCAGGAAAAACAACATTGCAGTTATTAGAAGGTTCCTACATTTGTGGGATTTTCTCACTAAAATGTTCATTGGAAGAACAAATTCCACAGTAGACTTTCATTTGAAATGTTGCTTCAGGTTTGGGTGGTGTTGGTGGGTTATTGGATAACATCATTTACCTCACCATGGTGGTAAGATCAGAAAGTTAACTCACAATCATATTGTTTTCAGGACTAGAAATGGGGACCTCTTGGGAAGATTTCACATGAAGAAGGCCTCTTGTTCCGAACTATTGAGCGTTTTGGGCCATGTTCTCAATTAATTTCCAAGAAGCTGTTGTTGTTTTTTCAACTAGATCCCCTCCTGCAGCAGCATAAATCGTGCTTCTATCAGTAAGACACAATCCCTCATAAAAATATTGAATCAAAAGTTGGTCACTAATTTGATGGTGGGGGAAACTGAAACAAAGTCTTTTGAAGTGCTCCCAGTACTCATGCAATGTTTCATCTTGAGTTTTCCTAATTCTAAAAATCTATTTTCTAATGAAAGCAGTTCTAGAAGTAGGGAAAAAATTTTCAAGGAAAAGTTTCTTCAATTACTTCCAATCCCTAATCAAATTAGAATGCGAATAGAAAAACCATTGTTTGGCAACTCCTTCTAACGAAAAAGGAAATGACCTCAATTTCATTTGATTTGCATCAACTCCCTGGGGTTTTATGTTGAAACAAAGATAAATAAATTCCTGAAGGTGTTTATGTGAATCTTCACTAGGCAAACCATTAAATTTTGGAAGTTGGTTAATGAAACTAGATTTAATTTCAAACCCAGTAGGTGCATCAGGATATTCAACAAGATTTTCTTGATTTTCATCATAAGATGAAGCCAATTCTTTCAAGGTTCTATTTTCAGCCATTGGAATTTCAGTTTCAACCAGGTTTCTTCTAAGTGCGTTATTAGAATATTCACAACTTGGGACAAGGGGATTTCTGGTAGCTCTATCCCTAGAGTGAAAAGTTCTATCAATTTCAGAATCCAACGGGAACAAATTTGGGTTAGAATTTTGGGTCATGCAAAAATAATTTCCACACAAATCAACTCAAGAAACCTCCCCTAAAATGGAGCCAGTTGAAGTGAGGATTATTTTTCGTGAAATACTCAATCAATAAAATTTTCCCCAAAACAATGCAATATAGCAGTCCCTGGATTGTCTCTCGAGGAGGTTGCAATTTGAGT
This sequence comes from Viscum album, assembly GCA_963277665.1. Taxonomy (NCBI): domain Eukaryota; kingdom Viridiplantae; phylum Streptophyta; class Magnoliopsida; order Santalales; family Viscaceae; genus Viscum; species Viscum album. Next base: position 1,220,632,574 of record OY728147.1, read on the forward strand.
TTCAAAACTGTCACTTTTTGTTTGTTTTCACACAAAATGGAAAATTGGGGATTTTATTAAAGGATAAAGAACAAAATATAAGTATAAACTAAAGATAAATAAAATTTTCAAATGATCTAGAAAATTGATAGAAAATAAAATAAGTTTGAAACCAGAATCAAAATAGTGGTTACGAACAAGTTTTAACCTCCCAGACACTCCCCTCTTCCTTGTTTAAAAATTATCTCTCTAATGAATCTCTCAATGCATACCCAAATACCTTTGGATAAACACCTTATTTTTCATGGATATCATATTAAAACCTCAATATTATTGTTTCTCCTCCTATATAATAGTTCCAATTACTTAAAGACCTCCAAATAATTAAACCTAATCGAAATCCCTATGCTCAATGACAAGACCTCGCTGAAGAAATTTAAATAGGGAAATTGACTATTTTACTTCGTAGATTTGGAAAACATCCAAAAAAACAAGTTAAAAATATATTCAAGAAAGAAAACAACCACTATCATCCAAGAAATATAAGTTCAAGAGATATGCAATAGAGATTACACATGAAGATCAAAACTCGGAAGGGAGTGTCCGTCGGTTGTCGCCGTCCGCAACCAATTGGTGCTTAGCCTCGCATCACTTAAGAATACCACATCATCTCCATTATAGGAAGAGTTTACAACATCTTCATAAAGGTCTCAACAAATCAAACCTCCCATTGAAAAGAAATAATATATGGGGAGATAAGGGGAGGAGGGATGGAAATTATTCTGTCCAGATTCTGTCCGCCCGAAGTAGTCTTCTATTTGGAACCCTCCCTGGCCGAATCAACCCAGTAGTACCTTATAAAGAGTTTTTTGAAATTATATCCTCCGTATCTCCTCCAAATTTCAGCCACTTTGGAGACGTGATGTAAAATTTAGTAATTAATTACTCAACAGATCTTGCTCTACCCGAGGAGACTCTTCATCTTCCACATAATTTTCTCACTCACATAGTACCCTAACGAGCAAATTTGACCTTCAAACTCTTCATTCGCGCGCGTCGTGGATTCCTATTTCACTTGCAATTGGAATTAATGAATTTGGACACCTTTATCGAGAGTTATACCTATTTGAATGAGGTGGGATCCACACATCCGACCATAAAAAGTTTTCCCAAAGAATGATTTATTTGGTCCCTTAGATGAAGAATTTAGAACTTGGACCAGTTGACAAATGTGAATAAAATATTACAGGGGTTCCTAAAAAAAGTAATCATTCGAATTGGATCAATATTTAAAAATATATTCCTAAAACATCAAACTAGTGAAAAAATGTTAAAAATCCAGAATTAGGGCATTTTCACAATTTAGCTCAAAATAAAACAAAATTCCAAAAATTATGAAATTTAACATGTAATGAGACATTGGTGAGGATTAAATCATTGAAATGTATATAAAATATATTGAAAATATCAGCTATATCACTCGACCTACCAACACACTATTTCCCTGGACAGGTGCCACCCCACCTGAACCATCTAGAGATGCCACCTCCAACCATTGCTGCCTTGTGATACCACTGCCTTGCACTATCATCGAACCTCTGTAGTGCCTTTGTGAGATCAATTATCAATTAAAATTTTGCATAGTGTTTCAAAAGGCTAGGGATAAGGTGAAGAATACGTGAAGGACATCATAGATTGAGGGGGGAGTTTGAAAGAACATTAACACCCAACTAATGGATCTTGGCCTTGTTCGTGCCGGCCTTGATCCATTTATGTTAGCAGAATCAAAAATAAAAAATCAACACAAAGATCTAATCCCCAATCAAACCCTAGAAGCATAACAACAATCCCTCAAGTGATCAAACCATGAATCAACCTGTTTTTTGGCTGGTTCGAATTTATCGTTGGATCTAAGAAGGGGAAATGAAATCACAAAGAGAATCAACATCCTACCTCATGGTTGGATCGGTCATTGATAAATAATGGAGGTTCATGTTGTTGTCGATCCACCGAAATTCATCATCAAGAGAGTTTAATTCCACTCCTTAGAGGAATTCCAGTGTTATAGTGATAACCCTGAATTCCTGACAAAGGTTTCATTAAAAAGAAAAACTCTACTGCGTCTAATAAAATATTATTATTAAAATATTTTAAAGATGGTGACATACAAATTCTAACATTCATAGTCAACCTATGCCGGTCAATGATAGGCCCCACCCAAGGTAAAGTCACTACTTTGAATGCAACGATTCCCTCATATTTATGATATTGATACCCATTTAAGAGTTATTTCACTCTTTTAGGAAACCCTCTCACATACGCTATAAAAAACATAACATTTTTCAATGAACTATCCCAGGAACATCAGGCCTCAGAATCATACATCATCTCAAGGTCTAGTCTTGGATTTTTCCATATTAATATATAAAAATAAAACCAGATAAAATCCAACTCATTACATTCTCCCCACCTTAGGGATTTACATCCCCGAAATCCAAAACAAGGGATACTCAACAAAAATATGAGCTTAATGAGCACAAATATGAGCCTCTCACTCCCAAGTGCTCTCCTAGAGATTTTCGTGCTGCCACCTGACGCGCACCAAAGGAATCAACCACCCACAAAGGATCCTCTCCTGTCGATCCTCGATCTCCACCAGGTACTCTGTAAAAGTCACCCATCATAAATATCCAGATTTCCCCAGTCAGTGACATGCGATGGATCATGAACGTACCTCTTCAACTGCGACACATGGAAGACATTATACACCCAGTGAAACTGCAGGGGTATACCTAGGTGGTACACCACCTTTCCAACTCTACTTAGAATATGAAAAGGGCTAATGTATCTCAGAGATTACATGCCACCCCAACCAAATCTCTATAATCACCATCAAGGTGAGTCCTGAAGAAACACATGGTATCCCTCCTAGAAATCCAAGGGCCTCTATCTCCTATTAGTATAAGACTTTTACCAGCTCTGTACATTCCTCATCCACTCATGGATGATCTATACCTTCTCAGTGGAAACCCACACTAACTCTAGACCCATGAGTGCTAAATCTCTTAAGTCATTCTAGAAAAGTGATGATCTGCATGGTTTCATGTATAAGCCCTCAAACAATTCCATACAAATGGTGTAGTGACATACTTTCTTATATGCAAACTCCACAGGTGGTAGGTAATGATCCCAACTATGTCCAAAGTCTAGGATGTAAGAATGTGGAATATACTAAAGAACCTAGATGGTCCTCTCAGTATGGCCATCCATATGGGGAAGAAATGCTGTGATCATGTACAATTGAGTCCTAAACGATCCTACAATCTCTTCCATAATTGATATGTGAAATGAGAATCATGATCTAAGATGACCGTTGATGGAACTTAGTGAATCCAAAATATCTCCTACATGTAGAGGCATCCCAAGATCTCTACTGAACTCTGCTAACATATCAGTAGGAAGTGGGCCAACTTGTTAAGTCTGTCAATGATCACCCAGATGGTATCGTACCCTATGGATGTTTTTGGTAAAAACTTTACAAATTCCATCAATATACCATCCAACTTACACTCTAGAAACTTCAGGGGTTGAGTCAAACCTATTGGAATCTAGTGATCAACCTTCACTTGCTGGCAAGTGGGGAATCTAGAAATGAACTCTTCCACTACCTTCTTCATCCTCGGTCACCATAACTGACGTTAGAGGTCCTGGTACATCTTTGCCACAACAATATGTACTACCAAAGGGGATGAATGGAACTCACTCAAGAACTCATCCCACAACATAACTGGTACTTCTGTGCATCCTATGAAGAGAATTAAATGCTCCCCACCTTTATAATATCCATCAAGGGTAGGCCCTTTGGACATATGATCATGTAAAGTCTCACAATCAGTATCCCCAAGCTATGCCTCCCTGACTCACTATAAGAGTGGAGGGGTGAAAACCATTGACTGAAGGTAAGATTCCTTATCTCCATCCACAAATGATATCTATAATGCGACCAACCACTCTAACACCTCTCTTAGAAACTGCAATCTAGATATCCTATTGAGAGCATCTTCCACCATGTTCCCCTTCATGGGTGTATAAAAAATCTCAAAGTCATTGTCCTGGAGGAACTCTAGCCATCACCACTATCTCATGTTCAAATCCTTATGAGAGAAGATATAATTAAGACTCTTGTGATCAGAGTAAATAGTAAACTGCTCACCCATCTGGTAGTGTCACAACATCTTTAAGGTGAAGACTACTATTGCCAACTCAAGATCATGGGTCACATAGTTATTGCAACACCCCGAGATTTTATGAAAAATATTCTTTTTAATTTTATTGATATCTTGTGTTGTACGCTACACCAAAAAAATCTTTCACTACACGCATCCCTGACTTGGCTTTCATTACACGCAATTGCGACCTTCCACGATAACATGTGTTGTACGCAATACCGAGTTTCACTAAACAATGATATGTTATATAAACTAACAGTTATGAATAGCAATACCCATTTTTTTAAAATTTTATAAATTTTATTTTTCAAAATGGACTTCATTTTTGGATTCGGAATATCGAAATTAGCCTAGGGTGAATTTTTGGTATTTTTCTGAAAACTTTCAATTTTTAATGAATAGTGAAAACACTGGGTTACTATTTAAAAAACGACTTTTTATTTAAATAATTATTTATTTTATTTAAATTTATTTTATGTAAAAATTGATACATAATACATATATAAGTTCAATATAATTCATTGGAGTCATTTTATAATAATTTTTGATATATAAAATTTTTATTGAACTTTTCACCGTCTTTTACCTACCTCCTAGGAGCTTTTTTGAAAGCTTACATAAAACTTAATTTTACCACTTCTGTGAGTGGAATTTCAAAAATACGAGAGACATGGTTAATATCAAGGAATAAAATGTGGTTCAATGAGATGAAAATAATTTTTGGTGAATAGTAACTTTTTACTTTTATTTACCACGGTTAAAAGTAAATTGGGTAATTAAGGGTAAAAATGATATTATTATTACCCTAACACATGTACTAATTATATTGGATAAGTATAATTAGACAAAAAACAATCTTAGGAATAAAATATTACCATTTAGGTCTACTTGGATTAGATTAGGACATTTATTATTAATTTATTTAAAGAAGGGTTAAAATAGTTAAAATCAAAGTTTAATAACTAATTCATTTTTAATAAAGGGTTATACATAAGATAAATTAGACTATAAATATTAATTAGAAATATAACAAGATTTACTACCTAATTGTATTTTATTTATAATTTTTATACATTAAATAATTTAAGTTATTTATGACACAATGGTGATGCAGTAATTACCTAAATAATGAAATATTAAAATAATTGATATTATAAATACCCAAATAAATGTAATTTGATACTTTTTATGAATTCCACTAATTTTATAGGTTAATATAACATTTTATTATTGATTTAATTAACCTTTTTTGAACTAATAATGCTGTTATGAGTTTCACAAAAATCAATTACCAAATAGTGTCAAAATTGACATAAAATAGTTTTTAAAAAAAATATTATATTATTAATTGTTATTTTATTCCTAAAAATATAAGGTTCAGACAAATGACTTAGATAAGGATATATATATATTAATAATGAACCACTTGGGGTTCGTTTGGCTTGTTATAGTAAGTTTATTAACCATATAGTGTAAGAAAAAAAGAACACACGGTAACAGTTAAATTATTTAACTTAGAGTTAAATATAAATGATAAGGTTAAAATTGTAACCTAAACTTGTATAAAATATATTGGTTGAGATTATTTAGACCCATAACCACTTTATCTTTGAAATAAATCAATTTGGAGCTATTATAAACCGAATATGACTTTATTATAAAATAATATTTTAAGTTTTTCCAAAGGTTCCCCTATCATCCCTTATAAAAAGGGCACCCCTTACCTCTTCTCTTCACACCATTTTGAGCCTTGAATCTCGTCCAAACCCTGACCATTTATCTTCTCCACTTCCCTAAAAACATTCTGGAGGTTTTGGTCTTCTCAAAAGACCAACTCTACTTCCATAAGAGGAAGCTTAATGGAGGTGCGTCGAAGAAGAGGTAATCTCTTCTTCCGATTCTCTCAAGTTTATTTCTTCTTATACTTATTATTATTTAGTTTTATCATTATAAAATAATAAAATAAGTATTAATTATATACTTATATGTTATTATAAATATGAAACAACCCTATTTCACCTTCTACCCATCCTATGGAAAACAAAATCACCATGCGTGCGTACGTACGGAATACCGTCTCCACGCCGTGGTGTAATATGGTTTCGACTACCACCTTACATGAATGGGTATAATGGTGTAAATAAATAACTATATATTATTATTTTAAAGTTATATTTATTCTGAAATATTATACACACACTTCAATTAAATTCCATGATCATGGGAATGGTATCATCGCTCGTGCGTACGTACGGACTACCGTCTCCACGATGTGATGAGATCCATTCTCCATGTTAACCATTCATGAATGATTATAAAGTATATATAATGAATAATAATGAAATATATAACATAATAATGAGACTATATTTATGTATATATATATGTATTTCATTTACTTAATTCCATTCAATTCAATAAGGAAACGAAAACAGCGTTCATGCGTACGTACGACCTACCGTCTCCATGAACGGTGTATTTCATTCCATTTATCAATCTATCATATATATATGTATATGATGAATATATATTATATATAAATCATGTTTTACATTCTGGAATTAAGTAAATCAGGATATAAGTAATAATATAAAGGACAACAAGTCGAAACACGTACAATAAATGAAACGATTTTACCCAAATCACTGCTTTTACATCGAATTTACAAAAGAACGAGTAATATAAAGTCATAAGTAAACTATATATGATATCATAACAATTAATATGATTCTATAATAAGTCAATAACATTATTTAAATCATTATACAGGAGGTTTGGATACATACGAGGCATATCGGACATAAGGTAAGGGATAACTTTTCCAATCTCGTTCTTATTCGAGATTGTTTATTCGTAAGTATTTACTGGGGTTATGTTTATCATCCATGTCCATATGTTCTCAAAATGTTTTCATAAAATGTTTACTTTTTTTCCATGTATGTTTAAAGTCATTCTTACCCTTTTTTTACTTTTACTACATCGTATGGAAGGAATCTTTCTTTTGTTTACCATACGAGATACTTTTTGACTTTTTTGACAAAAGTACGAGAAGGATGCTATTTTTAACTTATACGGCATGAACTGATTTTTACGGTTTCATAACGCCTCATTTTCATGAAGTTTACTCTATAATATTTTATGACTATATTCAACAAAATACTTTTCTATTAAAATTTCATGGAATTTTGTGAAAAGAAAATGATTTTGAAGAAGAAAGGATATTTTCCTCAAGAATTAATTTCAAGTGTTTTATCAAAACCATTTTCCATCTAAGATGACATTATTTCATATGTGTATGTTTCAAGTATAATGTATCTATGATTTACATGTTTTTACTTCTCTTATGATGAAATTATATCCATTTGTTTTATATGGATTATGTTATGATGGGATGATGTTTATGAAACCCATTTTATTCTTTGGGTTATGATGAATGTTTTAAGTTTATTTTGTGGCACAAGTAAGAATTATTTCATTATGAGATGGGTGGTACCTATATCTCCCTCCAATGCATTGGGTAATGATTTATATCTCATGATATAGACATGGATAGAATGGTAAGTTAATCCGGTTCAGTGTTACAAGACTGGAACGAGGAGTGAACTCGATTCAGAATAGGACTTTGTCCACTAAGATGGTCTTGGAAGTAATGTCTTGGCTACTATGGAAATCATAACATGTGATTAATGGATGCCATAGTTACATTTTTTATTACCATTCTAGTTTATCATGACTAATGTTACTTTATGATCTATGCCTTGTGTACTTCCAAGATTTATGTCGTTGCTCATGATTTTGATGTTTAGATTTTATGTTCAAGTTTTTTCATTCAAATGTTTATGGATTGTTTTATGTTATCTATGCTTACCCTTACTGAGCATTTGAGCTCACCCTTTATATGTTTTCTTTTCCCCAGGATTTAAAGAAAGGTTTTCGGTAAGAAAACCAAAATGGGAAGATCTTTATGGGAGATGTTGAAAATCTTTCACCACGATTAGAAGATTACGTTCTGAGTTTCCAAAGACCCTAAACTTTTACAATCCTTTTGTGTCTGTTTTCGTTATGTATCAAGTATTCCGCAAAAGTAATGTAATGTCCATGTACATCAAGCTTTGGGTCTCTACAGTTTGTATTAGAGGGAAGGTTTAGTTAACCTTTGGAAACTAGGATGTGAAAACATTAGTGAGATCCCTAGAGATATTTCTAAGGTATGTCTAGGGATGTCCCTAAGGTTAAGTATAAGTATAGCTTATAGTCATAGAATTATGGTAATGATATTAGAATTAGACCTAAGATGTTAGATATTGAAGGTACTCCCCCTTTATTATATTGTTTTACTAGCATGATTTTTTCCTTTCACACTATTCTTTTTGGGTTTTAGACGATTGCTGGAACCCGAAGGAACCGTGTTGATCAATGTAATGGACAATGCAATGATTTTCCTCTTGAGCAACCAAATGTGATGGGAGATGGAGTGTAAAATCTTATTTTTATACTTACACAAGCTATGAATCATTCAGGACTTACAAATGAGCAGATAAGGGAACAATATTCTATTTAGTCCTTGATGAGGCAATGTCCACCTTCTTTCAGTGGGTCTTCTGATCCACTTGTTGCTGAAAAATGGATCAGTACCATTGAAAAGATATTTTCCATACTTCGCTGTTTAGATCATGAAAAATTCATTTTAGCTGTTTACCGTTTAGAAGGTGAAGCAGACCAGTGGTGGACTCTATTTAAGAATACAAGGCCCTAAGATGAAATTGAATCCATGGAATGGGATGAGTTCAAGAGCTTGTTTTTCTGTAAGTAATTCCCTCACATTCTTCGAACAAATATGGAAAAGGAGTTTCTTGAGCTTAAGCAGAAGGATGATGAATTTCTTGGTATATATGAAGCGAATTTTACAAGACTTTCAAGGTATGCATCTGGCTTTATCATCCAACCTGAAAGTAAAGTTGATCGATTTTTCAGTGGCTTAAAACCAAGTCTTCAAAGGGAATTAGCTTTAAGATACTTCAGTAGCTATGAAGAAATTGTGTGTTTTGCTATCAAGGTAGAAATTGAAGTTGGTGTTACATATCCATCTCATGGTTTGGATAAGAAACGAAAGATGGAGTTCAAGGAGAAGTCTCAGAACAATGGTGAAAAGAAGATGAATGTTTCTTTATGCTCAAAGTGTGGAAAGAAGCATGGTGGAGATTGTCTTAAAGGGACTAGAAAATGTTTTAAGTGTGAAAAAGAAGGTCATCGAGCAGCTGAGTGTCGAGGTAATGGAAAAAGGGTTTCTAATGATGTGAATAAAGAAAAGACTGCAGAGAACGCACCACCAACACTTCAATTCTTCAAGTGCAATGAAATGGGGCATTATGCTAATCAATGCCCTAATCCAAGGGTTAATGATGATCGACATGATCAACCACTTAAGGAAAAGGACAAAGGGAAGTCACATGTGATCACTATTGGCGATGTTGAATATGAAAACGATGTGGTGGAATGATTAAGTGTTTATTTAATGGGATTCCAAAATAACATTGTATATAGTATCGTGGAATATTGGAATATTTATGTATTGGTCTATCGTGGTTTTCAAAAATTTTATGGTACCGGTAACCATGGAAAGTTATTGAGATATTTTTGGAAAGAAGATGATATGCGCATAATGAAGGGATACGGAGAAAATGAAATGTTTGACAGTATTCATGATCTCATGACTGATATAAGAAAAAAGTTATATCATGGTTTCAGTATATAGAATTTTTGGATTTTTTATATATGGAAAAGTTAACTTTTGACAACATTCATGTTTTCACTAAGATTCAATGGGTATTCATTTTTCAAGAGAATACACGATTAAGGTATTCACATGTTTGGAATGTAACCAACAAGATATATCTTATATGGGGGATAAATGATGGTATTCACATACTTGTAATGTGACCTCTCAAGTAATCATTTTCTTTACACTATGAGATTGGACAGAAGTATTTTCAAAAATCTTAAAGGTTGGAATGGATTAAGTTAGATATCAGATAGTATTATTTAAGTCTAGAACTTTTGTTATGTTATAATAGTATAGTTTTAGAAAAAGGACAACCTGCAGGATGGGTGACAACCCATCGCGTCAGACAAGGCTGTGGGAATCGAACCCACAACTGAAGTGCGACAGGCCTTTATTGCCTACCACTGGCCTACAAGAAGTCCCTGTTTAGTAGAAACCCATTTTATTATATTAAGCAATATGATATATGAATTATAAGACCATTTTAGGAACCATATATGATTAATCTCACTATATATGGACTTATGTATTTTTGATAACTTTTTCTAACCTTTTGTTTGAGACAGATGGAATGACCCATCATTCTATCACATGATCTTCTAACACTTCACGAATGACAAATTCAACTTCATTTCTTTAATAGATGAAGTGGAAATTGTCCAAGGAAATAACCAACGGTGAGACTGTACCAAAATCAAGAAAGTATTTCTTCTAATTCCAATTTCTTCAACTTTAGGGAAATGATCTTGAAAACCAAAAATGTTATCCTAGTGCCCTTATATCCGATGAATCAGATGGTAACTTAGATCATCACAAATCTATGGATTTGTGATTGTTGGATTTTTCATAGCCATGTTCTCTACCACTCTCCATCAGAATATGATGGTTAGATTTCTCTTCCATATCCATATTTTCACCTATGTTCTACTATGTGAAAACCCAGTGATTAGTTAATTTGGGTAACCATTACGTTTCATACTTTAGTTTTTAAATTCCAGTTTTGGTATTCCTTTTTATGATGTGGGTTTCTATTAAAGAAACTTTTGAGTAGTAAACAATTTATAACCCCGACGAATTTCGAGGGCGAAATTCATATTAAGGGGGTAGAATGTAACACCCCGAGATTTTATGAAAAATATTCTTTTTAATTATATTGATGTCTTGTGTTGTACGCTACACCAAAAGGATCTTGCACTACACGCACCCCTAACTTGGCTTTCATTACACACAATCGCGACCTTCCACGATAGCGTGTGTTGTACGCAATACCGAGTTTCACTAAACAACGATATGTTATATATACTAGCCATTATGAATAGTAATACCCATTTTTTAAAATTTTATAAATTTTATTTTTCAAAATGGACTTCATTTTTGGATTCAGAATATCAAAATGAGCCTAGGGTGAATTTTTGGTATTTTTCTGAAAACTTTTAATTTTTGATTAATAGTGAAAACACTGGGTTACTATTTAAAAACCGAATTTTTATTTAAATAATTATTTATTTTATTTAAATTTTATTTTATGTCAAAATTGATACATAATATATATATAAGTTCAATGTAATTCATTGGAGTCATTTTGTAATAATTTTTGATATATAAAAATTTTATTGAACTTTTCACCGTCTTTTACCTACCTTCTAGGAGCTTTTTTGAAAACTTACATAAAAATTAATTCTACCACTTATGTGAGTGGAATTTCGAAAATACAAGAGACACAGTTAATATCAAGGACTAAAATGTGGTTCAATGAGATGAAAATAATTTTTGGTGAATAGTAACTTTTTACTTTTATTTACCACAATTAAAAGTAAATAGGGTAATTAAGGGTAAAAATGATATTATTATTACCCTAAAACATGTCCTAATTCTATTGGATAAGTATAATTGGACCAAAAACAATCTTAGGAATAAAATATTACCATTTAGGTCCACTTGGATTAGATTAGGACATTTATTATTAATTTATTTAAAGAAGGGTTAAAATAGTTAAAATCAAAGTTTAATAACTAATTCATTTTTAATATAGGGTTATACATAAGATAAATTCTACTATAAATATTCATTAGAAAGATAAAAAAATTTCATACCTAATGGTATTTTATTTATAATTTTTATACATTAAATAATTTAAGTTATTTATGACACAATGGTGATGCAGTAATTACCTAAATAATGAAATATTGAAATAATTGATATTATAAATACCTAAATAAATGTAATTTGAGACTTTTTATGAATTTAACTAATTTTATAAGTTAATATTACATGTTATTATTGATTTAATTAACTTTTTTCGGACTAATCATGCTGTTATGAGTTTCAAAAAAATCAATTACCAAATAGAGTCAAAATTGACATAAAATAGTTTTTAAAACAAATATTATATTATTAATTGTTATTTTATTCCTAAAAAATCTATTTTTCGGCCTATTGACTTAGATAAGGATATATATATTAATAATTAACCACTTGGGGTTTGTTTGGATTGTTATAGTAAGTTTATTAACCATATAGTGTAAGAAAACAAGAAGACACGGTAAAAGTTAAATTATTTAACTTAGAGTTAAATCTAAATGATAAGGTTAAAATTGTAACCTAAACTTGTCTAAAATATATTGGTTTAGAGTATTTCGACCCATCCCAACTTTATCTTAGAAATAAATCAATTTTTAGCTATTATAAACCGAATATGACTTTATTATAAAATAATATTTTAAGTTTTTCCAAAGGTTCCCCTCTCATCCCTTATAAAAAGGGCACCCCTTCCCTCTTCTATTCACACCCTTTTAAGCCTTTAATCTCATCCAAACCCTGCCCATTTCTCTTATCCACTTCCCTAGAAACATTCTGGAGGCTCTGCGCTTCTCAAAAGACCAACTCTACTTCCATAAGTGGAATCTTAAAGGAGGTGTTTCGAAGAAGAGGTAATCTCTTCTTCCCATTCTCTCAAGTTTCTTTCTTCTTATACTTATTCTTCTTTAGTTGTATAATTATAAAGTAATAAAATAAGTATTAATTATATACTTATATGTTATTATAAATATGAAACAACCTTATTTCACCTTCTATCCATCCTACGGAAAACGAAATCACCGCGCATGCGTACGTACGGAATACCGTCTCCACGCCGTGGTGTAATCTGTTTTCGACCACCACCTTACATGGATGGGTATAATGGTGTAAATAAATATATATATATGATTATTTTAAAGTGATATCGATTCTTAAATATTATACATACACTTAAATACAATTCCAAGATCGTGGGAATGGTATCATCGCTCGTGCGTACGTACAGACTACCGTCTCCATGACGCGATGAGATTCATTCTCCATGTTAACCATTCATGAATGATTATAAAGTATATATAATGAATAATAATGAAATATGTGACATAATAATGATACTGGATTTATGTATATATATATATGTATTTCATCTATTTAATTCCATTCAATTCAATAAGGAAACGAAAACAGCGTTCATGCGTACGTACGGCCTACCGTCTCCTTGAACGGTGTATTTCATTCCATTTACCGATCTATCATATATATATATATGTATATTCTGAATATATATTATATATAAATCATTTTTTAATTTCAGGAATTAAGTAAATCAGGATATAATTAATAATATCGAGAAAAACAAGTCAAAACACGTACAATAAATGAAACGATTTTACCCAAATCGCTGCTTTTACATCGAATTTACAAAAGAACGGGTAATATAAAGTCATAAGTAAAATATATATGATATCATAACAATGAATATGATTATTTAATAAGTAAATAACATTAGTTAAATCATTATACAGGAGGTTATGACACATACGAGTCATATCAGACATAAGTTAAGGGATAACTTTTCCAATCTCGTTCTTATCCGAGATTGTTTATTCGTAAGTATTTACTGGGATTATGTTTATCATCCATGTCCATATGTTCTCAAAATGTTTTCATAAAATGTGTAATTTTCTTCCATGTATGTTTAAAGTCATTCTTACCCTTTTTTTACTTTTACCACATCGTATGGAAGGAATATTTATTTTGTTTACCATACGAGGTACTTTTTTACTTTTCCGAAAAAAGTACGAGAAAAATATTATTTTCAACTTATACGGCGTGAAGGGATTTTCACGGTTTCATAATGCCTCATTTTCATGAAGATTACTCTATAATATTTTATGACTATTTTCAAAAAAATACTTTTTTATTAAAATTGCATGGAATTTTGTGAAAAGAAAATGATTTTGAAGAAGAAAGGATATTTTCCTCAAGAATTCATTTCAAGTGTTTTATCAAAACCATTTTCCATCTAAGATGACATTATTTCATATGTGTATATTTCAAGTATAATGTCTCTATGATTTACATGGTTTTACTTCTCTTATGATGAAATTATATACATTTGTTTTATATGGATTATGTTATGATGGGATGATGTTTATGAAACCCATTTTATTCTTTGGGTTATGATGAATGTTTTAAGTTTATTTTGTGGAACAAGTAAGAATGATTTCATTATGAGATGGGTGGGACCTATATCTCCCTCCAATGCATTGGGTAATGATTTATATCTCATGATATAGACATGGCTGGAATGGTAAGTTAATCTGGTTCAGTGTTACAGGACTGGAATGAGGAGTGAACTCGATTCAGAATGGGACTTTGTCCACTAAGATGGTCTTAGCAGTAATGCCTTGGCTACTATAGAAATCATAACATGTGCTTAATGTATGCCACAATTACATGTTTTATTACCATGCTATTTTATCATGACTATTGTTCCTTTATGATCTATGCCTTGTGTACTTCCAAGATTTATGTCGTTGCTCATGATTTTGATGTTTAGATTTTATGTTCAAGTTTTTTCATTCAAATGTTTATGGATTGTTTTATGTTCTCTATGCTTACCATTACTGAGAATTTGAGCTCACCCTTTATATGTTTTCTTTTCCCCAGGATTTAAAGAAAGGTTTTAGGTAAGAAAACCAAAAGGGGAAGATCTTTATGGGAGATGTTGAAGATCTTTCACCACGATTAGAAGATTACATTCTGAGTTTCCAAAGACACTAAACTATTACGGTACTTGTGTGTCTGTTTTCGTTATGTATCAAGTATTCCGAAAAAGTAATGTAATGTCCATGTACGTCAAGATTTGGGTCTCTATAGTTATGATAATGTGGTCTCAACTGTCATGAATCATAGGCAATCATTGATTTCCCCAGCATCCGGACACAACCATGCTTGGTCCCTAATTCATCATATAACAACACATACTCGACACCCGCCTATGGTAATCTCAATATAGGATCACTTGTCAATCTCTGCCTCAACTTTTGAAAACTCTCCTGTAACTTCTCTATCCATACTAAAGGGTTCCATTTTCATGTCAAATATATCAATAATGATGATACTATGGAGAATTTAGGTACAAAACTCTCATAAAACCCAACCAAACCCAAAAATTTCCACACTTAGGTAACGCTCTTGGGTGGATGCCAAGTAAGCACCGCCTTAATCTTTGCTGAATCCACTGCGACTCCAGCCTCTGAAAAGATGTGTCCTAGAAAGTGGACCTCTTGAATCCAAAACTAACACTTAGAGAGATTCCTATAAATTTGGTTCTTTTGGAGTTTTTCTAGGACCATCCTCAATTGTATCATGTGATACTCCTCAGACGCCAAGTAGACTAGGATGTCATCAATGAAGATCAAGACGAACCGATCTATGTAAAGATGGAATATCCTGTCCATTAGTCCCATGAACACTACTGGGGTGTTGGTCACATCAGACGACATCACGAAGTACTCATAGTGTCCATAATGATATCTAAAGGTTGTCTTTGGCACATCCTCATCCCGTATATAAAGATAATGATAGCCAGACCTGAGGTATATCTTTGAGAACCACCTCACTCCCTTTAGATAATTGAAGATGTCATTAATCCTAGGTAGTTGATACTTATTCTTCATGATCACTTGGTTCAGGCTCTAGAAGTTCACACATAATACCAAGATCTCGTCTGCCTTCTTGGAAAAAAAACTGGGGCCAACTAGGGTGAAACACTAGTTCTCATGAATCCCTTCCTCTAAAAGTCCTCTAACTATACCCTCAACTAATGAAGCTTTGTGGGATCCATCCAATAATCAGGTGTAGATATCTGCATCGTCTCGGGGTACAAGTAAATGTAGAATTCAACCTACCCATAGGGAGGTAATCCAATAAAATCCTCAAGAAAGATGTCCTCATACTCTACCACCACTGTAGGAAACTGTGGAATCTTATCGTCCACTACACCGAGGGTGAGACTAAACAACTAAGGGGTAATTGGATATATACTTCTATGCATGGGTCCATCCTATGATGCATGTGTTTTGTTTTCACCATCAAAAGAAAACATGGTCCCATAACTATGGACACACCACACTATGCACCTAAAATAGTCAATCTGGGCATGAACTACAGATAACCAGTCCATACCAAGAATGATGTCGTAAGGCCTCGATGTCGCCACCAAGAGATCCCAACCTAAAATCTATCCCCCTAGAGTAAGGGAACACTTTTGACACCATTTTTTGATTGCTGAATCTACTTATGTAAGAGTATCTAATCATAGGGATTGAGTCAATAGTTCAACTGGAATATCCAAGTCTCAAATAAGGGTTGTGGTGAGAAAAGAGTGACTGGAACATGTGTCTATTAAAACTGAAGCTATGGTGGAAAGGACAGAGATCATATCTCTAATAATCCCTAGAGACTCAGGGTAATATGCCTCCATTTCCTAAATATGGCCTTGTCCCTATCCACCAGCTCCCTGAGCCCATGGTGGACCACCCAGGGGTGGTGTTGGTGGTACCTCGAACCTCCGCCCACCTCATGCTGCCCGACTTGCTCCTCTGCCATGCCCACTTCCCTACAGACCACCATGCTCCTGCATCTTACTCTATCTTGGTGGTCCCTTTTCCATCTCCTAATTAGTCACATGACGGGTCAGGAAATCTCTATCTAGATACCCCCGACCATCACATGAGTAACACAACCTTTCCATGAGCTGACCCATTCTGCCTTGGGAGCCCCGCACCGCTGATCTTGTGTCCTGGGGTCGTCCCCTGTAGTGCTTGAACTGCTTGGGTCCCTATGTCTACTGTTGGATACCCACCGCCGAAGACTCAGCTACCTAGTGCCTACTGGTAGCTCCCACTACGAGTGTCTGCTCCTCTAGAAATCTCTCCACAAGAAGATATCTCTCTAGTACCCCAACATATGTAGGGATGCTAAGAGATATCATAGATCCCCTAATCTCTTGGCATATCCCCTGATCGAAGGTATGTGCCCTGAAGAATGGGTCCCGCACCATATTAGTGGAGTAGAGATAAAGATCTATAAATATCAAAGAGTACTTCACTACTGTCTAACTTCCCTACTGCAGATGCAAGAGCTCCTGTATGTGCACTGAGCGCAACATCGCTGGAAAGAACTCCTCCCTAAATAGGCATTCGGAGTCTTCCCAAGAGAGAGACTTCTCATCATGCGTCTAGATCACTAAGATCCACCATCTCCCCACTGAGCCTTGAAGAAGGATCGCGACTAGAATTGCCATCTATTTAGAAGGCATCCTCACAAGGAGGAAGACATGTTTAACTACCACCAGCCATTCCTCAACTACTTGTGGGTTGGTCTTACCCTAAAACCTGGGAGATCACTACCTCTGGAACTCATTAAACACACTCAGCATACATGCATCTTATACCAGTAGAATGGGTAGTAACTACTTCTCAATGGGTGGTGGTATCGTTGGTACACCACCTGGAGATTCTATCTTTGGTATTGGTTCATGTACCGATGCCTCATTTATAGAGATATCATTCTCATGATCACACATCGAAATCCTGGATGGATGTTTGCATGGAGGCATCCTAAAATAGATCAAGATGAACCATGGTCAATAGAGTATACCTAGTGATCTGAATCAATAAGGACATGAGAACACACCCAAATCCTATACGATGCATGTACCATTAATTTTCCTGCAACTAGTGTTTTCATGTACCGAGTCAGAAAGCAGAATTCAGAGTCCTGGTGTATAGATACGTCGGTTGATACGCCAACATAGGATTCCCTGACCTGAAATACAAACTCAAAAAACTTAACATTGTTTCCACCAAACTAACCTCACAGACTCTTGGTCCTTAAGTAGAACCAACCACCTCTGATACCACTTTGTTACAACCCGCACCAGAGGGTCCCATTTTGTAACTACCCCAAGCCCACCTTTGATAATCTAGTGGCTTGTGACTAGCACTGAGTAGGCATATCCCACAGATGGGAGGCATTTTCCTAAGTACCTGTACACATGCACACATCTCTAAGCCCAAAATTATGAATTATAAAAACACTAAGTAGACAAAACATGAATACACTAAGATACCAACCAAATAGTACAACAGTAGGAAAATTGAAAAGTAAACAGGGCCAGAATACAAGCCCACCCAAAAAAGAGTATGTAAAAGTAAATACAAAAGCTCCTGAAACTCGTTCACATAAAACACTACATAAAGGGTAGGTGTAGAATAGCAGTCTGAAGCCATAGTAGCACACCTAATCTATCCGATCACTCTAAACACCACCTGGTATTGGTCTACATAAAACTCCATCAAAGCATCGATTGTCTGCACAAGACAAAACACATGCAGGTAAAGACCATTTAGGGGTGAGTAAAACAATGCTTAGTAGGACACCCCAATACCACAAAATAAATCACTAAGAAATAAACTAATTATGAAATAAGGGGAAATAAAAAAAGTATAGTCATCTCACATAGGTATAAGTATAAAGAACAAAGATAAGGATTTTCAATTATAGTCCATAAATATTCTAGTTTCTGTGACACACAGAGTGTCTATGGAACACATAGAATCGATGATGAACAAAGAATCAATGGAACACAAAGCATTGATGGCGCATAGAGCGTCGATGGTGCATAGATCATCGATGGCGCACATAGAATCGATGATGCACGGAGCGTCGATGACACATGGAGCATCGATGACGTAGGGAGAATCGATGGTGAATGGAGCATCGATGGGTTATTCATCCATCAATTAATGTAGTCACCAATTCACATAACCACAAAGTCACATCCAACCATAAGATTCCATTCATAGCACGCTCACATCGGGAGAAAATACACCTCAATCCATTAGGTCATATGCCAAATTACACAAAAACTCACTTAAATTATTTAAAAAGGTCCGTCTTGTCATAAGGGTCCCAACAATCCTAACAGATTTTCAAATAGACACATGGTTTAAAAGTTATGCCTATTTTTCTAAAAAGGTCAGACCCGACTCCGGTCTGACCCGCCAGACCTGAGTCCGATCCGACCCACCAGAACCTGACTAGACCCACCAGAACCGACCCGACTCAGTCTGGATGACCCGAACCTATCTGGCCTAGCCTGAAACAGCTCAGACCACTGGGTTCATCCCATTGGGCATGGCTTGCTGGGCTCGACCCACTGGGTCGAGCCTACTGTGCTGCTGGAGCGGCCCGACTCAGTTGGTTCGGCCCACCGCATGCGGACCAGTTTGTGTGAAATTGATGCAGTATGACCTGGCCACATCCCTTCGGTCAACACATAGCCATTACACATTTTATGTAGTTGGCTTGCCTCCTCCACTTGGTCCTGCAACCTCACCACCGTCGCGGGCTCCCTCTGACGTGACTCAGAGCCGCGTCCCAGTTCACCGCTACTGCCTCTTGCCACAGCCCCTGATCACTGCTTGCGGCCCCCGCCATCACGAGCTCCCTCTGAAGTGGTCCTGATGGGACCACGTCTGGATTACACCACTGACCGCCTTGCTGGTGACCCATCCTATCACGCTTCGCCTGACTCGGCCTCCCCTACTAGGTTGCTGCTGCCTCCGGTGCCAATCGCCCTGTCGGGGGCCTCGCCCTGCTGACACGTCATCCACCTGGACCAGTGCCACCCCTCTTGGGCTGGCTGGAGCTACTGCCTCCAGCCTCCGCCACCTCCAGCCGCTGCTACCTTGTGCTACTGCCACCTTGCATTGCCGTCACACCTCCACAGTGCCGTCGCAGGATCTGTTCTCGATTGAAATTTCCCATAGGGTTTCAAAAGGACAGGGAGAAGGTGAAGAACACATGAAGGATGAAAGAGATTGAGGGAGGAGTTTAAAATCACATGGATACCCAAATAATGGATCTTGGAATTTTTATTTTCAGCCTTGATCTGTTCATGTTAGCAGAATCACGAAGAACAAATCAACACACTGATCTAATCCCTAATCAAACTCCATAACCATAACAACCATCCCACAAGTGATCGAAATAAAAATCAAATTATTCATTGGATAGTCCATGTTAATCATTGGATCTTATAAGGGGAAATAAAATCACAAATAGAATAAACATCCTACCTTGTGGTTGGATCATTCGTTGGCGAAGAATAAAGGTTCATGTCATTATCGATCCTCGATCCACCAACGTTCATTTTCAAGAGAGTTTCCTTCCACACCTTAGTGGAATTCCAGGGTTATGGAGATAACCCTAAATTCATGAAAAATGTTTCATTAAAAATAAAAACTCGTATTTATTCAATAATTTTTTTTAATAAAATATTTTAATAAAGGTTATGACCAAATTCTAACTTTCACAGTCGATCCGCGTCGATCAATGTTAGGTCCCGCCTAAGGTAAATTAATTGCACTGAATGCAACTGTACCCTAATGTTTCTAATTTGGGAACCTGTTTTGGAGTTATTCCAATCTTTCAGAAAACCCTCTCACACATGCTATCAAAAAATTAATATTTTTCAATGAACTTTTTTGGGTACACCGAGCCTCAGAATCATACGCTATCTCTACGTCTGGTCTCAGAATTTTTTTAATTAATTTATTAAAATAAAACCAAAGAAAATCCAAGTCATTATTGTGTATGTGCATTTAAAGAATAATATACGGTATTTATTATATTATGAACATTTTGGAAAGATAAAATAATACCTACCTTCTTTTTATAATGATCATTGAAAAAATGGAAACGTTACTCATGAGTACCTAAAATAAACTTAAATGATTAAGTAATTAACTATGTAATTAAAATAAATGGTTTAAGTATAAATTATAAAACCTATAAAATTTTCTTAAGAAATCAAATAATTTATATGAGTTTATTATATAGGTGTTAAAGGGGATATACAATAAGTCTCAACTCAAGGTAAGATATTTTGTCTCAACTTCCATTAATTGAGGTATATTTAAATGTTATGATCCTAATATTTTATAAGGTGCATATACTACCAATTTTAAATTTTATATACTGAATCATTCATAATTTATGTTATTTTAAGTTTTAATTCAAATTATTTAATCCATGGGTATTTTATAAGAAATTTACCTAGTGGATAGGGTTTCTTAATTCAATTTCATTTCATTAGGTTATATCAATCCTTAAATTATTATATTATACCAATATTAGGTGTGAAATGAACTTTATTTGATTTATTTTTTATTTACACTTATATTTTTTTGATTTAAATTTGTTACACATAATCTATCCATTGATTAATTTTTAATTCAATGATATGATCTTTATATGAGCTATCCGTCTCAAATTCTCTTTCTTTGATACTTATATTGTAATATGTACCTACTTCATTTTATAAAGTTTATATGATTCCTATTGGTATATTATACCATGAATTAATCTTTTATCATGATATTTTATGTCCCATTGAAGTTATATCTTTCATGGTATATTGATTCAAATGTTATAAAAGTTACAAGGGTTTTCTTTATATCAATCTCATTTTCTTGAGGCACGATTCATGTCATGGACCATGATTTCCTTATATGGTGTACTTACTTATTTATGAATTAATTTTGACATATTAATTCATGAAATACGTGGGATTTAAAGATCCATATAATATTATTTATTTCAATTAATTTTGATTTGAAAGATTACCAAATTAGTAAAGGATTTATGTTATAATCATATTTCTTTCTGGGATTGATTATGTTGAAGGTTATTTTAGAGAAAATCATAACATATTACTTTATTTTAAAAAATATATTTTCTTATCCTCTAGTTAAAAATGTGGTTCACATGTTTAATTTCTATTTCATTCTTTATTGATTGAATAAACATAATGAAAGTTTTTTGCGAGTGATACAGATCTTGTTTCTTTATTTAGATCAGGAATATTTCTCTTCCATATACATTTTTTATAAAAAATTTTCATGAATATTATTTTCAAACCATAAATTATTTCCTAAGGATATTTTAAATGATTTTGACCTTCTTTCAAAAGGTTTTAAATGGAAATTTCTTAACATTTTTTATTGGTAACTTTTGATTCTATTTATAATTTTTTTGAAAAGAATGTTCATTTTTAACATTAATGACATGAAGGTATTTTACTTTCATAATGACTATTAATTTTCTTGAAGATTCCTTTATAAATTTCCAAGGTTATTTTAAAAGAAAATAATTTATAAAATAATTTATAATAATTTATTTTTTAAAGTGAATTTTAAAATGAAAAGGGTAATTTTCTCTATAATTTTTTTAATGATGTTTCTATTCATCAATAATAACAAAACATGATGTAAAATATTCTCTATGGGGGATATGTTTTAATAAAAACATCCTTATTCTTTCTATGATCATATTACGATTATTTCAAAGAGATTGTCATGGATCCCATTTATTTTACATGGGATAATCAAGTTATGTAAGAATTAGTGGTTGTTTCTATGAATTTTATAATTAAATGAAATATCTATGTACTTATTAATGTTATGGTTCTTGAAAATTGTTTATGATAATGAGTGGATGTATTATAAACCAAATATGGGTGGTTCTCTTATAAACCAAGGATGGTTGGTTACATTATAAACCAAAGTTAGGTGGATCCATGATATCCCTCCAATGCATTGGGTATGCACGTCGACCATATATTTATTTAAATTTTAAGGGTTCTATAAAGATAATATTCTAAGATATAAACATTTTTTCGTTTTGTTTTCTATTGGTTATAAATGTTTCCTTTGATCAATATTGACATTACATGGTTCATGATTATTGATTTTTATGATCTTGACTTTGATAAATATTTATTTTATGTTTCATGTTTTATGATCAAAGTATTGATGGGAATAAATTATCTTATTTTTTTCTCATGAACTTTGATTATATCAGCATACCCTTATTACCATATTATGCTCATTGAGGACAATCAATTGTTGATGATTATGTTTACCCTTACTGAGCATTTGAGATCACCCTTATTATATTACCTTTTATACATGTTATGAAGAATGATGTTAAATTATTAGAGTCTAAAAATGTTTCACATGTGTTGAATTTTATAGAATATATTGAAGAAATAATATGGAATATGAAAATTTGGGTATAGTAGAAAAAATACTCTCTTGTAGTCATGTGTGTTTTTTATGTAGTATTTTGACATAATTATCTAAAACTCTAAACCAAAAATGACCTTGAGAATTTAAGTGATATAATATTTTCTTTTAATTTTGTAACTTTTTATGGAAAAAATTGGGTCACGTTTATCGATATCAAATCCAGAAATGTAGTGTTTATGTTTTTAGCATCAGATCTAGAAGTGTGGGTTTAAAAATATTATATTTGGTCTCAAATCATGGTTTAAACAACTTTGGAGATTAAGATGTTCTCATTAGAGTTTATTTTTATAGATATTGATACCATCATGGGTTTATGATTTTAAGATTGATCATAAGCTCAAATTCTTAGACACCCATTTTGAGGTTTTAAGTGATTTAATTTTATGGCGACTACTGATATTTTGGGAACTGTTTTATTTTCCTGATGTATATGTCACCCTTAGGTTTAACATGAAGTATTATTTTAGGAGTCAAGGTTGAATTATCTTTTAAAAGAATATATGATCTTAATATGTCTTTATGGTGAATCAAGTTATTTATGGAAATGATTATCAAATTTTGGAGATTATATGACTAGAAAATATACATTTTAGTGTATATAACATTATGAGTGAAAAATTTTATGTGGAGATGCATGATATATTTATCATGGAAGAATATGTGATAAAATAATTCTATTTTTTTGGTTTTAATCTAAGTTGGAAATATTTTGAAGAATTTTAAGGATAGTTATTTATGGAATTATTTAGTTGGAACTTTGGGTATTAATGTTAAATTTTGCAGATTAATGTATTATTTCTTCATATAAAGGTTTATTCTTTTTTAGAATTATATTAACTTGTGATAAATATTTTTGTTTTGGTTAATGTCTAAAGATAGGAGGAATAAAATTTTATCATTTTTTAGAATTATCTGATCCTTTAAAAGTTTATTATAACACATCATGTATGAAAAATTCATCTTAAATAATCATCATTTAGATAAAAATAAGATATTTTTGTGGAAATTGATTATAGCATGAAATTATAATTTTCAAGTAGGTATATTTTATTATGTTCTCAGTATATATAGTAAAATAATTCCTAAACTCTTGGAAAATGTTCCTAAAAAAATATTACCCCATTACCTTCTTTTATGATAAATTGATGATCATTTCCACACCTCTTTGGTTTATGGTTTTATGGTTATTAACTTTCTCATGATCGTTCACTATCTTGTAATCAATGATCTTTTCCACTCTCTATCATTATTTGGACATTATGATTTTTCTCTATGTCTATATCTTCACTTCACCCTAATTTTCTCCTATTTGGAAACCTAATATGTGTTATTTTAGATGACCTTAATATTTCCCTTTATATATTTTCAATAAAAAGTTTTATTAAACCTTTTTACGAAGTGCGATTTCAATAAATGTATTTTGAAATTTTAAACCCCTGGTTATTGAGATCGAGTTAAAATTTTGTGGGAAAAATTTAACAAAGTGGGAAATAATGTAATATCCTAATATTTTAAAGAAGGCTATGTTTGATAATATACAAGATACGCAACACTAATCCTAAATAAACCATAAAATATTATTATTTAAATATGAACATTATAACCTAGCCGTTAAATTGGCGAGTATTGATAAGGTTAAATAATTTATGTAACATATATATATATTCTAATAAATACAAATTTATTTATTAATTCTTAGGAAATAAGCTCTCAAATTTTAGTTAAGCCATTTTATTCTTCAAAGATATTTTTTCTTCAAAAATGGTTTTTATTTATTTTTTTGAATGAATAATATAATTAATTTATAGAATTTTTAGAAATTTTATTTTATAAAATAAATATAATTTTTGAAATTAACATATCAAAATTATCCAATGGTGAATTTTTTAAATTTTCCTAAAAAGTTTAATTTTTCAATGAATAGTGAAAAATACAAATTTTTATTGAAAGTTGTATTTTCATTTAAACTATTTACAAAGTAAAATTATATTTGGGATTATTTTTAAAATATAATTAGTTTATTTTGATTTAAAATAATCTAAGTATAGTATTTTTAATTAATTTTATTGCGACATCTTGAGTTTTTAAAAGGAAATACTATGTTCAAAACCGTATAAGATATACATCACCGAGCTCAAATGAACAACTAAATATTTTTATTATGTGACCCTTATAACCTATCTATTAAATTTATGGAAATGAATATTAATAAATTATTTATGAAATATAAAATTTTACTATTCATTAATAATGTATTAATTAATTATTAGATAATTAAGCACTTAATTTAGTAAAGTTATTTTATTCTTTAAATATAATTTCTTAAAGAATGATTTTTATTGTTTTTTTGAGTAAAGAATATAATTTATTTATGGAAATTTTAGAAATTTTATTTAATGAAATGAATAAATTTTTTGAAATCCTAATATCAAATATATTCTATGGTGAAATTGTGATAATTTTATGAAAAGTTTGATTTTTCAATGAATAGGGAAAAATACATATTTTTATTGAAAATTGTATTTTATTTTCAAGTATTTACAAATTAAAATATTATTTAAGATTACTTTTAAAATTTAACTTATTTATTTTGATTTAAAATAATCCAATAATAGTTTTTAAATGGATTTTACAATTTAATTTATTATAAAAACATTTTATGTTTAAAAAGGGAATTTTTCTGAAAAATTGTTTTTCGTTTTATTTTTACAATTTAATTTTATATTAAATATAATTACATATGTGTTATGAATTTTGAAAAATTGATTCCATATTTGGAATAATGAGGTATAAATTTTTTAAATATTTCACTTTTATTTTTGGACATTATGAATAGTGACCTTGGAATTTTTTTTTACCACAGTAAAGGGTAAATCAGGTAATTAAGAGTAAAAATAAAATGACAAGGACTAGAAAATGACCCTAAAATTTACACCAATTTTTTTGGATGAGTAATAATCATCTATAATAATTCAAGGTTTGGTTATATGAGCATTTATGTCCACTTGGATTAGATTATGACCCTTATAATATTTTATTTGAAGAAAAGTCAAAGATGTCACATTCATGATTTTAATAACTATAAAATTTTTAATATGGTGTTATATAGAATATATCTTTGACTATAAAAATTATTTTTAAATAAAAAATAATTATATTCATCCTAGTAATTTATTTTTAATTTTTAGGGAAAAAATAATTAACTTAAATTCTTGCACAACACTGATGGAGTAATCATTTAATTAATAGAAAAATAAAATAAATGATATTAAAAATATTAAAATAAATATAATATGAGATAATTAATGTAACCCAAGAATTATAATGACAACTTTTACATGTTAAGGATGTATTAAAAGATATTTTTTGAAGATATATTGTTGTATTGATATTTTAAAAGTCAAAGTAGTGAATAATGTTAAAATTTATATTAATGATATTTTAATAAATTATATATTATTAAATGATATAAAATTCCTAAAAATATTAAATTAAAAAAAATGAGTATTATAAGGTTTAAAATATCAACCATTATCCAATTATTAGTCTTTTGGAATGTTATAGTAACAATATTCACCATCAAAGAGTAAAAATCAATGTACTCACGGTAAGAGTTAAATGAGTTAAATAAGGATTAAAAATAAATTATAAGGGTAATAAAGTGACATAAAATTTTATAAAAATTATTTTATTAGATTATTTATACCCATAATCATATTATATTATATATAACTCACATTTTAACCATTTGTAATTGAAAATTAATTTATATTAATTTAATATTTTGAGAAATTTCAAGAGTGCCCATCCCCTCTCCTATAAAAGGACACCTCTTATTATCATATATTAACAATTAAAAACAATTTTGGTTTAGAAAATACTACCCAAATTCTTTCCTGTAATACATTATATCATTATAGAGACCTTATTTTAGGCATAACACTAACCTTAGTGGTCTTAAGGTATTAAAAAAAAGAAGGTAGTCTGAAGAAGAGGTATCGTTTCAATCAAGTGTTTCTATTTTATTTATTATTAAACCTCATTAAAATATTATTAAAACATTATAAAATAATAAATATAGTATATTACATATACTGATACTTTATTATGTTAGTTTCATTACCCATATCCATCCTTTCTTCCATCAAATTGAAAAGAATTTGTCATTCGTGTGTACGGTGGACTACCACCTCATAAACTGATGTAATTTATTTTCCATCACCATATATTAATAATGGTTATAATAATAGTATTAATGAAATATTTATCAGTATTATAAGATAATATATCATTTACATTCTTACCTTTCCATGCACATAAAAATGATAACGTCGTTTGAGCGTACGTGTGGACTACCACCCCCACAGAGTGATGTGATTCGTTTTTCATCACCGCATCACATGGATAATATATATAAGTATATTTAAAGAATTAATATGATGTATATTATATTATTATAATTATGAAAATATAAAATAATACTTATTTCAATAATGATTATTGAAAAATGAAAATGTTACACATGCGTATGTACGACCCACCATCTCTATGATTGTAACGTAGTTCATTTTTCATAACTATATTTAATGGTTTGATTTAAAAGTATAATTGATGTATAAAAATGATAATTATGTAATGAATATTATTATTTATATGATGTAATTATGACCTATTTGACCATAGTTGACTTACCAAAGCCATTTTGGACTTAGGTATTTAATATTGTCAAAACATTCAACATGAACCGAAATGATTAAGTAATTGTATATAACATATAAATGAGTGATATAAAAGGAATAATAAACATTAAAAGGTTATCAATAAAGTATAAATTAACCTAACTTTATTAATCAGGAATATAAATAATGTATGCGGCAATTCAGACTCAAGGTAATGGACTCTTTAACTAAAAAATCCCCATTTTAAATGTTTTAATGATTTATTTTATAAATATTTATATTTAATATACATGTTTTTTAAATGATATTTATGAATGTATTTATATTTAAATTATTTTTTTAAAATTTAATTTTCTATTTTCTATCAAATTCTTTTAGAA
The DNA here is from genome assembly GCA_963277665.1 of Viscum album. Taxonomy (NCBI): domain Eukaryota; kingdom Viridiplantae; phylum Streptophyta; class Magnoliopsida; order Santalales; family Viscaceae; genus Viscum; species Viscum album. Next base: position 1,220,661,086 of record OY728147.1, read on the forward strand.
AGGTATTTTTTAAAGGTTTTATATAAGAGACTTTATTTTAAAAATATTATTTTAAAGTATCTTTTTATAAAATTCAAAAGGAATATTTTTCTCAACTTATAAGACATGAGAATATTTTCCCAATTTTATAAATCCTTGATTTTTTGAAGATTCCTATGCAATATTATATAGTTATTTTAAGATAAAATCTTTTTATTTATAAGTGTGAAACTTTTTTTTATAAAAAAGTGTTTTAATAATGGAAAATGTTATTTTACTAAAAAAATTTTTTTAATGATATTTTCTTAAAAAAACACTATTTATTTTGTTTAGGTTATTTTTTATTGAAAATGTTTTTTAAATATAAGGGAATTTTGATATCAAAAATTGTTTTCTATATGAGTTTTAAAGAGTTTTTAAAAGGTTTTATGATGAAAAGTGCAAGAAAAAAAATGTTTTAATCGTGATTTGGAGCTTGATCAATATATGTAAAATGAGTGAGAATGATATAGCTTATATGAAGGGTTTATCTCCATTATAGATCCTAGTTGAGCCTGATAAAACTTATTTGAATTGTTGATCCCCATTATTGTTGATAAAAAATGTGTGATCCCGATATAGATTATACAAGGGTGTTCCCCATTATAGCTCTCCAATGCACTGAGTAATGATTATGTTCTCTAGAGAATTATATTTTAAGTAATTTATATGGTTATTCCAATTATAAAGGATTTTAAAGGGAATTATGAATATTATTATATAAGTTACTAAAAAAGTGTTTTAAATTACTTTCGAAGGATTTGAAAGGCTTTATTTAAGAAAAATGTGCATGTGTTTTTTGTGTGAAAATGTTTTATTTCATACACTCAATGAAAAATGAAGGTAACAAAAACTCTTATATGAGTTTTCTTGTTTTTCATTGGAGTAATGGTTTTATTTATTTTTAGGTCCCTTACTGAGATTTTTGTGCTCATCCCATGTTTTAAAATTTTTTTAATAGGATTTTAAGGAAGAGTAGGGACAAGGTTGATGTCAAGATCAAAATTGTGAAGTTGAGACAGTGAAAACAATACATCTTTTATTTTAAAAGGGTTTCCTCTGGTGAAAAAATGGATACTGATTATAAGTGTTCACTTGCAATGTATGAGTTTACCATGTAAGAATTTTTTCTAGTTCTCTAAAATTCCAAGCCTAAAAGATAGTTTGGAAAAGAAAGTGATTTATAGTTTTAAAATAACTAGAACATGTATTATTCAAGTATGGGTCCTTACAGATGGTATTAGAGAAGGGTTTAGATAACTTTGGAGATTAGGATGTTTTCAAGTGAGGTTATCTTAAGAGTTATGGATATATTCCCAGGTTTATAATTTTAAGGTTTATCGTATGATCAATGTCTTAGAAACCCCTTTCGAGGCTTTAAGTTATGAAATTTTAAGGTGAGTAATGATATTTTTGGAGGCATTTATTTTTTTGAGGTAATTATGGGTTATTAATATTTGGGATATAAAATGAAAATAATGAGATAACCTTTAAGGTTAAAATATTTCTTTAATGTTGAATATATTAAGGTTATTTTGAGGATTTTATCATATTTTTTTCCAATTTTATAAAAAATATATAGTTTTAGAAAAGGATAGACCACAGACCATGTGATAACCCATCACATACCTCAAGGCCATGATAATTGAACCCACAACCAAAGGGAAACAAGGTTGTAGTTCTTACCACTGACCTATGCAAAGTTTTAGTTAGTATGTATTTTTATTTCTAGTTAAATAATTTTATGGATGAATAATAAGTTTATTTTGGTAACATATATTTTATCAAATATATTTCCATAGGATTAGAAAATGATTTGGTGATTAAGTGATTAATGTTCTTTTAGAATACGTTCACTATTTTGGGAACCCTATAAGATTAAGTTAAATAGAATATTATGAGATTTTGTTTGACAAATAAAGGTTGAATTGTATTTTAGAGGCATAAAATATTTTATTGTGACTTTATGGTGATTTATGTTATTTATAGAAATGACCACCATATATTAGATATTGTATAATTTGGGAATATACATTGTGGAGTGAGAATTTAAGAGCTATTGATGTTATTTGGTGATAAATAAAAAATTTTAACTTGGAAGATTATGTAATAAAATATTTCTATTTTTTAGTTTTAATATTAGTCTGGAATATTCTTAAGTAATTTTTAGGGTAGTTATTTATCGAATGATCTATGTTGAACTTTGGGTATTACTGTTGAATTTTAAAGATTAAAGTAGTTTTTCATCATATAATGGTTTATTATTTTTGGGGAATTATATTATCTTATCCTAAAAATTTTGGTTTTTGTTAATTCATAAATATAAGATGAATATATTTTCATCCTTTTGTAGATTTAGTGATCCATAGAAGTTGATTCGAATGCTTTAAGCATAAAAAATTCATCTTAAATACTCATTTTTGAGAGAAAAATATGATATTTTAGTAGAAATTGAATAAAGGATGAAACTATAATTGTAAAGTTAATATATTTACTCATGTTCTTAGATAGGTAAGTAAAGTAATTCATCAAATCTATGAAAAGGGTCTTAAAATAAAAATGTTATCCGTTTACTTTTCTTACCAAGAAATCATTAAATTTTTAACTCATCACATATTTATGATTTTATCATAGTTCACTTTATCAGGATCATGTTATCTATCCCTCTCTGTCATTACTTGGTGTTATATTTTTTCTTCCATGTACATGTTTCCCTACATGGAAAACTAGTTATGTATTATTCCACATGACCTTCGTACTCTCCTTTCTTTCTTATAAAGTGGATGTTTTATTAATCCCTTTTCCGTTAAGGGATTTCAATAAAGGTATTTTCAAAATTCAAACCTTAGTTATCAAAAAAAAATTCAATATTTCAAGGAAATAATTTTCAAAATAGAGGAGAATGTAACATCCCTAGTTCTTAAAAGGAAATACTATCTTCTATAGTGTATAATAAATGCAACACCGAGCTCAAACGAACAACTAAATATTATTATTATGTGACTATTATAACATACTCATTAAATTTACATGAATGAATATTATTAATTTAATTATGAAATATAAAATGGTCCTATTAATTAATAATGTATTAATTAATTTTTATAAAATCAAAAACTTATTTTAGAAAATTTATTTTATTCTTCAAATACACTTTCTTCAAGAATGATTTTTATTGCTTTTGTGAGCAAAAAATATAATTAATTTATGGATCATTTATAAAATTTATTTTATTAAATAAATATAATTTTTCAAATCATCATTTTAAAATTATACTATGGTGAAATTTTTATAATTTTCCGAAAAGTTCGATTTTTCAATGAATAGTGAAAATACCGATTTTTTTTGAAAAATTTATTTTCTTTTCAAGTATTTAAAAATATAAAATATATTTTAGATTATTTTTACAATTTAATTTGTTACTTTTGATTAAAAATATTCCCATTATGGTTTTTTAAATGCATTTAAAACATGAATTTAGTATAAACACATTTTATGTTTAAAAATACCATTTTTTATGAAAAAATATTTTTCATTGCAATTTTCTATTTTAATTTTAAATTAAATACCGAAAATTATGTGTTTTTAATTTTAAAAAATTTACTAAATATTTGGAATCAGTATGTCCAAATTTATTAAATATACCACTTTTATTTTTTAATAATATGAATATTAACATTGGTAAATTTTGTTACCATGATAAAGGGTAAATCCGGTAATTAAGGGTAAAAATAAAATGATAATGATTAGAAAATGACCCTAACACTTGCCCCAATTTTATTGGATGAGTAATATTCATTCATAATAAATCAAGGTTTGGTTATATGACCATTTATGGACACTTGGGTTAGATTTTGACCCTTTTAATATTTTATTTAAAGAAAAGTCAAAGATGTCACAATCATGATTTTAATAACAATATTTTTTTTAATCTGGTGTTATCTAGAATATATCTTCAAATTTAAATAGTATTTTGAAATGTAAAGGAATTATATTCATCATGGTAATTTATTTTTAATTTTCATTGAATAGATAATTTACTTAAATTCTTGCACAATACTGATGCAATAATTATTTAATTAATGAAAAAAATAAAAAAATGATATTAAAAATATTAAAATAAATATAATATGAGATAATTAATATAACCCAATTTTTTTTATACTTTAAAAATTTAAGGATTTATTAAACGATATGGTTCAAATTTACCTTGTTGTATTGATATTTTTAATAGTCAAAGTAGTGAATAGTGTCAAAATTGACATTAATGATATTTTAATAAATAATATTTTATTAAATCATATAAAATTCTTAAAAATATTAAATTTGGCCAAATTATTAGAATAAGGTTTAAAATATTAACCATGATCCAATTATGGGTCATTTGATGTTTTATTTTAACAATATTAACCTTGAGAGTAAAAATCAATGTTGCCACGATAAGAGTTAAAGGGGTTAAATAAGGGTTAAAACTAAATTATAAGGGTAATGAAGCAACCTAAACTTATATAAATATTTTTTATGTGATTATTTTGACCCATAATAATATTTTATTCTAAATATATCACTCTGGAACCATTTATGACTAAAAATTAATTTATATTAATTTAATATTTTGAGAAATTCCAAGAGTGCCCCTTTCTTCTCCTATAAAAGGAAACCTATTATTCTCATTTATTCACACTTAAAAACCATTTTTCAGAAAATATCTGACTGAATAATTTCCTATGATACCTACCCTCATTCTAAAGACCTTATTTTATAAAGAACACTAACCTTAGTGGTCTTAAGGTGTTAAGAAAAGGAGGTAGTTTGAAGAGAAGGTATCATTTTAATCAGAAATTTCTATTTTATTTCTTCTTAAAACTCCTTAAAATATTCTTCAACCATTATAAAATAATAACTAAAATACAATAAATATATTGATACGTAATTATATTAGTTTAATTTCCCATATCTATCTCTGATTCTATCAAATGATAACGGAATTCATCCTTCATATGTATGGCGGACTACCGCCTCACAAACTGATGTAATTCATTTTCAATCACCATATCTTAAGACTAGATATAATGATAGAATTAATGTTTATATATGTTATTCATGAAATATTTACAAGTAATAAAGTATAATATATCATTTGTTTCCTTACCTTTCCATGCATAGAAAAATGATAACGTCGTTCATGCGTACGTGTGAGATACCACCTCTACGAAGCGATGTGATTTTTTATCACCACATCACAATGATGTTATATATAAGTATATTTAAATAATAAATATCATATATGTGATATTATTTTCATTTTGGAAATATAAAATAATACTTACCTTATTTCCATAATGATCATTGAAAAATGAAAATGTTACGCATGTGTACATATGACCTACCGTCTCCATGATTCTGACGTAGTTTATTTTGCATAACCATATTTAATTGTTTGATTTAAAAGTACAATTGATGTATAAAATAATAATAATTTCATGAATATTATTATGGATATGATGGAATAATGAATTATTTGACCATATTTTACTTATCGAATCCATTTTGGACATATGTACCGAATATCCTCAAAACTTCCGGTGTGAACCTAAATGATTATGTAATTGTATAAAACATATAAATGAGTGATATAAAAGGAATAAAAAAAATGTTCTCAATAATGTATAAATTAACAAAATTTTATTATTTTGGAAGATAAAGAATCTACGTGATGAGTTAGACTCAAGGTAAGCGACTCTTTAACTAAAGAATCCTCTTTTTAAACGTTTTAAAGATTTATTTTCTAAATATTTATCTTTAATGTAAATGTTTTTAAAATTAATTTGATGAATTTATTTATATGGAAATTATTTTTTTAAAATTTATGTTTTTAATTTCTCTCTAATATTTTTAAAATGGTATTTTATTGATGTTTTATGTAAGGGACTTTATTTTAAAAATCTTCTTTTAAAGTTTATTTTTAAAAAATTCAAAAGGAATATTTTTTTTAACTTACACGACATGATTAAATTTTCTTGATTTCATGACACCTTAATTTCTTGAAGCTTACTTTACAATATTATATGGTTATTTTCAAAGAAAATGTTTTTATTTATATTTTCATAACCTTTTTAAAAAAAAATAAGTGTTTTCAAAATAGAAAATTTTATTTTATTAAAATTTTTTAATTATATTTTCTTTAAAGAAAAACCTTCTTTCCTTTTTTGTGTGGATATTTTGGTATTGAAAATGGTTTTTTTTAATGAAAAGGGTATTTTTATTTGCAAAAGTTTTTTTTCATATGGGTTTTAAAGAGTTTTATAATGAAAACTGAAAGCACAAAATGTTTTATTCATGATTTGGTACTTGAGCACTATATGTGAAATGGGTGAGCCTGATATAGCTTATATGAAGGGTTGATCCCCATTATAGCTCACAATTGAGCTTGATATAGTTTATATTAAGGGTTGATCCCCATTATAGCTCATGAAAAATGGGTGAGATCAATATAAATTACACAAAGTGTGTTCCCCATTATAGTGATTCAATGTATTGGGTAATTATTATGTTCTATGAATAAATATATTATAATTTTTCCATATGGTTATTCCAATGTCAAGAGTTTTTAAAGGGTTTTATGAATATTATTCTCTAACTTACTAAAAAAGGGTTTTAAATTTCTTTATATGGGTTTTAAAGGTATTCTTTGAGAAAAAATGTGTGTGATTTTCACGTGAAAATGTTTTATTTAATACACTCAAAGAAAATTTAAGGTAAAGGTAACTTTTATATGAGTTTTATTTTTTTAACTAGACTAATGTTTTTCTTTCTTTTTATGTCTCTTACTAAGATTTTTGTGGTTATCATACATTTTAAAATGTTTTTTTCACAATATTTTAAGGAAGAGTAGGGACAAGGTTGATGTTAAGATAAAAATTGGGAAGATGATTCAATGAAAAGAAAACATGTTTTATTTTTAAAGGGTTTCCTTTGGTGAATTTTTTTGATACTTATTATAAATTTCCACTTGTAATGTATGAGTTTACTATGTAAGAGTTTTTCCTAATACTGTAAAGCTATAAAACTAAAAGATCTTTGGGAAAATAAATTGATTTATTTTCTTAAAATAAATAGAACATGTATTTTTTAAATCATGGTCCTTACATTTGTACTTGAATTTGGTATTAAAATATTTTCATACTTAAAAAGGAAATATTATGAAAAAATATTTTTTGTTTCATTTTGTTGGTTTAATTTTAAATTAAATAATGAAAATTTTATGTTTTTAATATTTAAAAATGGATTTCATATTTGGAACTAGGATTTACAAATTTTTTAAATATACCCCTTTCATTTTGGGTCATTTTTAATAGTATGCACAGTAAATTTTTATCACCTCAAAAAGGGAAAATCAAGTAATTAAGGCTAAAAATAATATTATAATGACTAAATAATAGGCCTATAACTTACATTAATTTTATTGTATGATTATATGTCATACATAACCATCCAAAGTTCTAATATATGACATTTTTGTTCATTTTTCCTTGATTTTTTTACCTTTATAATATTTTATGTAAAAAAATTCAAAAATGTTATTCTCTTTGTTTTATTATCTATAATTTTTTAAAAAAGAGATAAAAAGAATTTATGTTTAGTTATAAATATTAATTTGAAATATAATTTATTTTTATATATCATGGTAATTTATTTCTAATTTTTAGTAATAAAATAATTACATTAAATACTTATGCAACCTTGACACTATATTTATTTAATTAATAGAAAAATAAAATAAATGATTTTAAAAATATTTAAAGTAATAAAATTTGAAAGAATTATTGTGCTCTAAATTTTTTTCAAATAAAAATAACTTATTATAGAAGTTTGAATTACTTATATTTTTATTCCATTATTTTATTTTAGTTTTAAAAGTAAAATTAAATGAATAATTCTAAAATTTACATTAATGTTAATTTATAATAAATAAAATTTTATTAAATAATTAAAAACTTTAAAAAAAATACAATGTTAGGACAATTTATTTTTATATGGTTGAAAATATCAACCATGATCCATTTATGGTGAAATTTTAGTTTTATAGTAACTATATTGACCCCTAAAGAGTAAAACCTTTGTTATCATAGTAATTGTCAAAAAGGGTTAACACGGGTTAAAATAAAAAGATAAGGGTAAAAAGATCATCTAAACTTATCCAATTTTTATTTAATGAGGGGATTTAGACTCATACTCATATTATATTATAATAATATAAAATTGGATCCATTTTAATGTGAAAATTAATTTTATATTAATTTTATATTTTAAGAAATTCCAAAAGTGACCTTCCCCTCTCTTATAAAAGAAAACCTCCTCTACTCTTTTATTCATACTTCAAAATCATTTTAGATTTTCCAATATCTACCAAAATACATTATTAAAATCTATACCCACATTCTAGAGGTCTTATTTTTGGTAGAATACTAACCTTATAGGGCTTAAGGCGCAAAGCAAAGGAGGTTGTCTGAAGGAGAGGTATAGTTCTTAACCGAGCATTTTCATTTTATTTATTATTCCAACTCTTTAAAATATTATCCAAAAAAGATGATATAATAATATAAATATCTTAAATATAATGGGATACTATTATTTTATTTTTAAATCTATATCCATCTCCAACCTCTATCAAATAGAAAAGTAATTCATCGTTTATGTGTATGGAAGGCTACTGCGTCGTAGACCGATGTAATTCATTTTCAATCACAACCTCTCACAAATGGTTAAAATGATGGATTTAATATATATATATATATTCATAATATTAATGAAATATTTATAATTATTTATAATTAATATATCATATATTTTCTTAACTTTCCATATACTGAAAAATGATAACCTCGTTCGTGTGTATGTATGGACTACCACCTCCACGAAGCGATGTGATTTTTTTATCACCAAATCACATGGATGATATATATAAGTGTATTTAAATAAATAATAAGGTATTTATGATATTATTATCATTATATAAATATAAAATAATACTTACCTTCTTTCCAAAATGTTTTTTGAAAAATGGAAAACGCTACTCATGCATACATATGACCTAGTGTCTCCATGATTGTAACATATTTTTTTCATAACCATATTTAATGGTTAGTTTTAAAGGTATAATTAATGTATAAAAATTATATTTATTTAATTATAATTATTCTGGATATGATTTAATAATGAACCCTTTGACCACAATCAATACAACAAAGCTGTTTAGGAATTATGGACCGAACGTTCTAAAAGTACCCGACATGGACTTAAATGATTAAGTAATTAACTGTTTCATTAAAATAAATGGTTTAAGGATAAGGTATTAAAGCTATAAAAATTTCAAAATAAATTAAATATTTTATATTATTTTATTATGCAGGTGTTAAAGGACATATATAGCAAGTATTGACTCGAGGTATGGGATTTCATCTCAAATTCCATTCATTGAGGCATATTTTAATGTTATGAACCAAATTTCTTTTATTAGATGTATATATTTTCCATTTTATATGTTATATAATAAATAATTATAATTCATGGTATTTTATGTTTTAATTCAATTTATTTCATCCAATGGTATTTACATGAAAGTTACCAAGTGGTAAGGGTTTCTTAACTCAATTTTATTTCATTAGGATATATCACTTATTCAATTTTTATATTATACAAGATTATGTGTGTAGTGAAATTTGTTTTATTTATGTTGTATTTAAACTTTTATTTTTTGGATTTATATTTTTTATACATAATATCTTAATTGATTAATTTTTAATTCAATTATATGATCTTTATATGGTTTATTCATGTCATATTCTTTTTCTTTGAGACATGTCATGTAATATGAGATTACATATTCTTACAAGGTGTATATTCTTACTATTGGAATATTATATCATGAATAAATATTTTATCATGATATTTTAATTTTTTTAATGTCTCTAATTCATAGGATAATGATTCAAATGTTATAAAATTTTCAAGGGTTTTCTTTGTCTCAATATCATTTTCCTAAGACATGATTTATGTCATGCACAAGGATTCCCTTGTATACTTTACTTACTACTTCATGAATGAATTTTGGAACATTAATTCATTAAATTATGGGTATTTTCAGAGCTATATCATATTCATTTTTAATTACTTTTTATTTTAAATATTACCAAAGTGGTAAAGGATTTAGGTTATAATCTCCTTTCTTTCAGATATTGTTTATGTTGAAGGTTCTTTTAGAGGAAATAATATGATATTATTTTCCTAAACCACACCTATTTTCTTCTCCTTTTTTATGAATGTGTTTTATATTTTTAATTTCCATTTCCCCCATTATTTAATGTATAACCATCAAGAAATTTATTTGTAAGTGATATCGATCTTGTGTCTTCATTTAGATCCGGAATCTTTCTCTTCCATATCCATGTTTTCTAATTTTTTTGTATTAATTTTCATTTCTAAACACAAATTATTTATAAAATACATTTTAAATTATCTTTGAACCAATTTTAAAATGTTTTAAAATGAAATTTATTAATTTTTTATATATTGGTCACTTTTGACTCTCTTTACAAAAATGTTTCAAAAGATTGTTTATTTTTAATGGTAACTACATAAACATAATTTATCACCGTGATGACTGTTATTTGTTTTAAATAATACTTTATAAGTTTCCATGGTTATTTTTAAAGGAAAATATTTTTACAATATTTTATAATTTTGTAGTGTTAAAGTTTTTTAAAATGAATAGGTTATTTTCCTCAATAATATTTTTAATGATATTTTTAATGATATTTCCATTCATCAATGAAAACAACCCTTGATGTTACATATGATCCACTAGGTATATGTTGTAATGAATCCATTTTTATTCTTTCTTTGGATCGATTATGATTGTTTTAAATAGATTGTCATGGATCTCATTTATTTTACATGTTAATCAAGTTATGAAATGAATAATGGTTGTCACCATGAAATTTATAAGGAAATGCAAGATATATATACTTTATTCATTTTGTGGTTATTGTAAATTATTTATGATGATGGGTTATTCTGTTATAAACCAAGGGCTGGTGGTTCTGTTATAAACCAATGATGGGTGGTTACGTTATAAATCAAGGAAGAGTGGGTCAGTGATTTTCCTCCAATGCATTGGGTATAGAATTCGATCTTATGGTTATTCTAGTTGCAAGGGTTCTTGTAAGGGTTCTATAAATAAAATTTTCCAAGATACCAAAATGTTTTATTTGTTCTTTTTATATGTTATAAATGTTTCTTTTGATCAGTATTGACATCACATGCCTCATGAATATTGATTCACATGACTCTTTCCTTTGATAAAGATTTATTCCATGTTTCATATTTTTGATCCTAGTATTGATGGGTATAAATTTTATTATGCTATTATCATGAAATTTTATTTTTTCAACATTCCCTTATTCCCATATTATGCTCATTGAGTAAAATCAATTATTAATGCTTATGCTCACCCTTATAGAGAATTTGAGCTCACCTATCATATGTTTCCTTTTCCCCAGGTTATGAATAGGATAATAAATGATTTGAGTCTTGGAAGGTTTCATATTTGTATAATTTTATAGGATATGTTAAAGACTTAATATTCAATATGAAAATATGGGTATAGTGGAAAAAATACTCTTTTAAAGTCATGGGTGTTGTTTATGTAAGATTTTTTCCACATTTTCTAACAATCTAAACCAAAAACGTCCTTGGGTATGTAAGTGATTCAATATTTCATTTTTAGGATGTAAGTTTGTGATGGAAAAAATTGGGCCACATTTATTTGTATCAAATCCAAAAATATAATTTTTATGTTTTTAGCACATGATCCGAGAGTGTAGGTTTGGGGCTATTATATGACCATTGACCTAGGGAAAAAATAAATTGAACCATGACTTGGTTAATGTTAAAAATTTGCACCTATCCTCCCTTGTATCTCATAGATTAGTTTCACCTCACATATGAACTTGAACCACAAACACTTTCCCTTGAGTTGCATCCATTACATAATATTTTACTCACATGTGGGTGAGGGGAACAAAAGGATTAGTTAAGGCTGGATAACATAAAAAGAAACCATGGCACAAATTCCCTTACATAATGGGAAGAGGGATGACACGTCGGCCATAACATTAATTTAATAATAATAATAAATTAAAAAAAACTAGTCACATACAAATTTATGGTATATTCTCCTAATCATCCACATACATGAAAAAAATTACGCATTTAATGAAATAAAATTTAATCTAAATAATTATTATTTAAGATATATCATATTCGAATCAATTAATTATTTATATAATTAATCAATTATTTTATCATAGTTATCTTCCAAACTTCCTTGATATTATCATCCATCATTATTTTAAATAAATTAAATAATTTATTTAAAATTGATTAAGTAAAAAACTATGTACTTTTGGAGGTAGCATAGTAAGTACATGTATGAATTACACATCATGTATTATATTCATATATTATTTACTCATGAGATAAGTACCATACATGTTTTATTACATAATTTCATGGAATGTACAAGTCAAATTAATGACACATGGAACACACATTATTTACATAGCATGTTATGTTTTAGTGCATATAGAGTAGTCATTATATTATGACTTATACACGATATATCATTCTGAATATTACACAAAAATTAATAATACATTTAATATTAATATAATACCCATCACATATAATATACGAGTTAAATTAATGATACAAAGAACACATGTTGATAAGATTTAATATATACAATAAATTAAATTTTTTTTGATAATAAGGTAATATATACAATGTGTACTATCCAACTACATATTGTATATAGTTCTTCACTGTATATGCCTAGGGACTGGGCATGTGGTACTATCATTAAAATTAATGGAGTACATGGTGTGTAAATGGTATACACATCATGTGGTCTCTAAGTTACATTATCACCAATCATGTAGGTTATGTAAGAAAATACATGGCTCATCTTTTACTAATGGACTACACATCATGTACACAAGTCTGTGTTGTTCAACTAAGCATGTTCCAGGCTTGCCCTGTCAACATGAGGTATATTAAATAAACACCACATGTATTAATTTCACATTATCCAAATTAATTCATGAGAAGTTATGGTGAATTTAATATGGGCACATGACATGTACATATGAGATACGTGATGTGTACTCATATGTTATCTATCCAGAATCCTTGGAACCTCCATATTTTTTTTTTCAAATGTTCTTCATTCAAAAATAATCTATTTATTGATAATATTTTTAATAATAGATAGGATGATTAGAAGATAGTGTGACTCATATTAAAGAATGATTAAAATAGAATTAAAAACTAACATTAAGTGCCTAAATAAACTAATGATCTTTAAATAATTATAAATATTTATGTGACTTCTTTGATACCACTTGAAGGTTCTAGGCATAATAGAAGTGCCGATGGGGAATTTACAACTTGATTTTTTGTCTTAATAAATGATTAATCCGAGATTTACATCTATTAAGAACACTATGACCAATATAATTGAATCAAAGATTAATTAACATGAGAAATTTTGAAACCAAACATATGATCATTTCTTAATGATTTATAATTAATTTACACAGTTAACGAATTACCTTGTGATGAATTATTTATTTATTGATGAATCCAAAAATATATCAGTATCTTATCGGTTTTACTTCATAATAATCAATTATAGATTCCATCAAGTGGTGATCCACACATGATCCATAAACCTTCTAACATCACTGTAGGAATCTTTGGGGTGATAGCATGGAAGATCCTACCACTTGCATCGTTTGTCTTTGATTTCCATAAGGATCAATTCAAAGAATGGTTCTCCTTGATCTCTTTAGAATCAAGAGAGGTGGTTGGGGAGGATCCCTTTCCGTTCTTGAGATAATTCTTGGAGTGGGGCTCTTTAGGGATTAATAGAATTCTCTAGATTTATTTGTTCCCAACCAATCAAAATGGATACCCTTAGGGTTAGAAATAATATAATTAGCTTTAAATAGTGTTAGGGTTAGAAAATAATAATTTCACATGCACCCTTATTATTTTCTTAATCCCCATGGAACCTCATGTCTATAATAATAATAATAATAATAATATTATTATTATTTCTAAACATGTGAAAAACTAGTGAATAGATTAAATATTATTTATCCAAATAATATTTAATATATATATTATTTATCACCAAACCATTAAACTTGGTTCACCATTCCACCATAATATTTACTAAGCCTTAAATAATAACTATTTATTTAATAAATAAAACTCACTATATTATTTAGTAATAAATAAATAAATATTATATTCACTAAATAGAAACTAAATATTTATTAAATATTCTACTCATAAAATATTCTCTTAAATAACTAGTGATGAAATATATTTTATCATGTAAACATGAATTATTATTAAACCCTATATGGGAATAATATTTTTTCAACATTTTAAATAATAAATAATAAAATTATTAAAAATAGGTTCTAGATACACTTAGGGAGTTACCATTTAGGCCTCTTTCTTTGTGTCATTAGGCATATCTACCCAAAGTCCAAGGTTATCATCTGGAATCACACCAAGTAATCTATAGAGAAAGAATTTAATGTTGAGAAAACATAAAACATCATTAGAACTATCACTGTGTAATATAACCCCTCACAATATCTCTAATAAATTTGGTTTCATATTGGTGTTTTCAATCTATGTGCTCGATATATCTTTCTTTGAATTTTTAGAAAGGAACTTGAACACAGAACACCATTTGCATGGATTTATTTAGGTTGTTTAATTCCCATAAAAAACCTAATATATCAAATTTCATTAAATAATAGAAATGAAAAATCTATTGGCTAAGTTCAAGAATTCCTTATTTTAGTAATAAAAAATCATGTTTATGTTATTTATAATATATTTTATTTTTTATGGAGGTAAATTAATTTTCTAGATAAGTATGAAATTTTTCTAAGTCTCAAATTGACTGAAAAATATATGCAATCGACTATACAATATATGTAATCGACTAAATGACCATTTGATCATTTATGATAAATTTCTAGAAAAAGAACCAAGTGACCGTAATAGATAACTGAGTGACCACATGTTATAATTGAGAGAACACATAGATCAAGGTTTTTCACAAAGGTATAGATTGAATGCATGCCTAATAGATTCACTGAATAAGAAATTTTTCAACCAAAAATCTATATGGAACCAACCATGGCCCTCTCAATAATCTCACCAAGTAATGGTTCAACCACAATACCAAATGAAGTGACCAAGGTCAATAGTCTCATGATTGATAGTAGGATCAACTAAAAGTACATGATGATTGATCAAAAGAAAAAAATGATTGATCGTAGGTATAAGTGATCAAATATTAAATATATCAAAGAATCCATAAAGTATGGAAGCGACCATTAATGCTAACATGGAAACATTAAATCGACCATTTCTAAAGGTTATTATTATGTTATTATATTAATAAATATATTAGTCAAACTGCTAGTCATTCTAGAATTAAATTCTAGTTAGAATAATTTAATAAGACTGAATTTCTTTACAAAGTAAGAAGATCTTTATGATGATTTCTAAATTAATATTTTTGGAGAAATGTTATACCTTTAAAAGGACCAAAAGATGCATGGTGTAAAGATGATGAACACATAGACATCAGGATTTTTCCTAAATGAAAACAATGAACATATGATTTTTTTTGAATGTATGAAGCTATCTATTTTCACTATAAATTTAACAAAACATTTGAGAACAACTGAATAAATTCATGATTCAATTTCAAATAAAAATAAATAAATGATAAGAGAATAATATTTGATAGAACAATAGAAAAAATTACTCTGTTGTATAAAACTCTTTGCCTTCTCTTTCTATATTTTTAATTCTGTAGATTTGTATGTGTGTTGTACACTATTTATATTTTAATCACCATATACTATACTAAACTAGAGAGTGTAATACACACACTCTCTAGTTTCTCTTTTACTACCATGTAGAACTATGGAAGATTCCATGTAGATTTGTTTGTGTGTTGTACACTATTTATGGAGGAGGATCTATAAATCCTGGACTACCTTGTCTTTTGTTGTGTAAAACCTGATCTAGGTTTTAGATCATTTTATATTATAAAAAAATACTTGGTAGAAGGTGATTTCCAAGTGCAGGGGATTAAGTCTTAACTTAAGACTGAACCCCTTATTTAGTTCTTCTATGTTTTTATCTATTTTGTTTTACTTTGTTTTTCAAAAAATATTTGTATCTATTTTCTAAAATATATAACAAAACGTTATTTTGATAGTTAATTTCAATTTTTATTTTATATACGGTGTTTTATTTGAGTAAACATATTTCAAAAGTAAGAAATAGATTTTAAAATTATTTTTAACTAATTTTTGATCGAACTTATAAGAAGATTTTTGTAATGATCAAATTATATAACTCTATTGTTTTAATTAACTAGGAATATTTTATAAATTATGGGTCTATGTCTTAAATCATTTTAACAGATGTTTTTAATTGTAAAATCAATTCACTACCTCTTGAGTTGTCTATTGGGATCGATATTTGGTATCAGATCTTTTCAAAACAATTTTAATTGTGATCTAGTTTTACCAAAAAACTAAAAATTCATGTTAATTATAAATATTTTTCTTTATGGAAAATAATATTAAAGAATGAACTAACACTAACTAGTCTCATTATTTTAATGGAATTAATTATTCTCAATGGAAGATAATGATTAAAATTCATATATAGAGTATATGATTTTATATTTGGACTATTATCAAGGGAAAATATGAAAAACCCAAAACTATAAGAGATGAATAGAGTGATGCCACTAAGGATGCATATAACTATAATTTTAAATATATAAACATGTTATACTATGTATGAGGATAATATGAATTTAAAATATTATCTTCTTGTTCTACAACTTTTTAAACATGGGACACACTAGCTATCATCCATGAAGGAAATTCCAATCACTACTGGAATGGAGGGCTATACCAACACTTTGATGCCAACAGTTATATAAAACCATTGGTATATGTGGAGTACTCACCTTTTTCCCAAAGGTTTGATAAAACCGTTATGATATCTCCCAATAGAACCCATTTTTCCCAATAGTTTAATAAAACTATTGGGACATATCCCAATTACACCACCTTTACCAACGGTTTTAATGAACCGTTGGTAAAGAATAGTTTTCCCAATGGTTTTAAAAAACCGTTGGGGAAAAGTTCTTCCAAATAAACAGAGCCCCCAATTCTCTGTTCACCCGACTACAGCCCTGAAATTGAAGCTGTCCTGATGCTCTCTCATTACCCAGTCTCCGAAACTCCATCCATCCTCTTCAATCAAACAATTTCTCTCTTCTACACTTCAAATCTGTAAGTTCTACCTCAGTTATAATGTTCTTTATCTATTTTTTTATTTTCTATTTTGATTTGACCTAAACGTGAGGGATCTCTCTATACAAAGACTCAGAAACTCGTTCCACTCATAGATCTATCTTAAATCAAACAATTTTGTAGTTCTACACTCTAAATATGTAAGTACTACCTTAGTTTTAATGTTTTGCATCTATTATTTTTGTTTTCTATTTTAATTTGGTATAATCTAGGTTGTGTTGTTTATGGCATGCGAAGGTTAGTGATATTGAGGATGAATTGGATGTTGGTTGGGTGATGGATTGGAATTGTGATGTTTTTTGGATTAAGTTTAGTTAAATTTCAAATAATTATTTGGGGATTTACTCCCTTTAATAGATCCCCCACTCCTCATGGACCTTGGACACCCCCCCTCTTGGACCCTGGATAGTCCCCCCCTCCTGGAACTTGGACAGCCTGCCCCCCCTCTTTCCTAAAACCTGGACAACCCCCCTCTTGGACCCTGGACAACCCCCTCCACCCTCCTACCATGACCTTGTATAGTCCCCCCTCCTTCCTGGACCCTAGGAAGCCCCCACCCTCCACCTTGGACCCTGGATAGCCCCCCTCCTCGATGGACCCTGGACATCCCCCCCTCCTTCCTGGACCATGGACAACCCCTTCTCCCCTTCTCCTTGACCCTGGACAGCCCCCACCCCCTTCCTAGACCCTGGACAGCCCCCACCCATCCTCCTAGACCTTGGACATCCCCCTCACCCCCTCCTCAACCACCAAATACCCCACCACTTCAAAACTTTGACCACCAAACTTGGACATGCTGGATTTTCTCTAAAAAGATAGATTTTATCCTCAAACCACCTCAATAATATCCTAAATAATGCTTATAATGTGGTTTTCACCACATAGAATCCAATTGTATGCCAAGTCACTAGTCTATCCTCCCTTGGATAGATTTTAAAAAAAGTGCTCAACCTTAAGGATCCAAATAAAAATAAATTGATATAAGACATTTGATAATGGATTAAAATTTAAAATTGGGATCCAATGAGGAATATTTGAGATATTATGCATCATGTCCATGAGTAAATCCATTTTTATATATCTGATAAGTTATTTTTCACAATTTTCACACATTAATTGTTTGTAAAAATTGGAAAAACAATTATAAAGGTTCTAATATATAAAAATGAATCTATTTGTGGATGCAGCTTAACCAACAATGTCTAGCTTGTCTGCCTCTTCTATGATCATTGATGTGCACGTCCCGTCTCCATCTGACCTTGCACGACGGGTGACTCAGCATCTGGATGATGAAGAGCTCCATATTCTCTTACTTACACACCAGATTCATGCCCACTACACTCCCAAAGTGATCAATCCCACTAAGCGTCCCTGTGAGCTTGATGACACAACCACCAGTTCTTGTAAGAGGCAGAGGACTTCTGAGCTGATGGACCAAGATGATTGACCAGTGTCCATCCATCTGGATGAAGACGTAAAACTTAGAGCTTCCTGGGAGACAACCCATGTTCTAGAGTTTCATCATTTTGATTTTTTTCTTTGTTTTAGGAAATAAACATGGCATGTATGCAACAATTTTTTAGCTTCTTCTGATCTGTATGTGCACTTGTCATTACTCTGCATGACTGCTTCTATTTTGTCTGATCCTTGGTGTTATTTTTTATGACATGATGCGGCTATGTGCTGTATATGTGTAGATTTTACAGGTACATAAGTATGTGCACTTATCATTATTCCATTATTTCAGTGCTTAGGCCGATGGTACGAGGGAGGTTCGTACCAGAGGTAGACGAGCATCTCCGCATACCCGACTAGACCCTTCCCCTCCCACTAACATGTCATCCTCCTCCCTAGACCCTGGACATCCCCCCGGACAGCCCCACCCTCCTCTTTGGTCCCCAGATAACCCCCCAGACAGCCCCCTGAATAGCCCCTCCACCCTCCTCCATGGTCCCCGGACAGCCCCCCGGACAACCCCCAGAAAGCCCCCCTCACCCTCCTCCCTGGACCCCGGACAACCCCCGACGCTCCTCCTCAATCCCCAGACAGCCCCCGGACATCCACCCCAACCTCCTCCTTGGACCCCAGACAGCCCCCCGGACACCCCCCAAATGTGAAGTGTACGATTCAACCCCACCTCAATACGAGGCTTGGTGTGGCCGGCACCACTCAAAATGCATCTATTTTGTTAAAAATGGACTTAATTTTAAGTGAAATCAACAACTGACATACGGTAAACCAAAAAAAAGCATTCGGATTCTATTGATACTATAGGACAAAGATACATGGGTCATATGTGATGTGAATGAGTCAACCTCGCTTCAATCCGAGGCGCGGTGTGGACGGCACCATTCAAAATGCCTCTTTTTTGTTCAAAATGACTTTAATTTTAAGTGAAGACAACAACTGGCATATGGAAAACCGAACAAATGCATTCCAAATCTGTTGAAACTTTAGGAAAATGATCCATGGGTCATATGTGACGTGTACGAGTCAACCCTACCTCAATACAAGACACGGTGTGGCCGAAACCACCCAAAATGTCCCTCTTTTTTTTTAAAATGGACAATATTTTACGTACATACACCAAACCGACCAAACAGAGTCTGATTGTGTTGATACTTTTTCAAAACGATCCATGATTCATATTTGATGTGTACGAGTCAACCCCACCTCAATTCGAGGCCCGGTGTGGATGACACTATAGCATCCCTCCTTTTTATCACATAAACTTTCATTACATTTTACAAAACCGAGGATCTTTAAGGTTTAGTGTCTTGGAAACCAGGAACTTAAAACATTAAAACATAAAACATTATTCTTAAACACTTGAAAGGCTTCTCCTCGTGTTCATCCTAGGTTCATTACTGCATCTCATAACCTGGGGACATACATCAAAAGAAAGGGTGAGCAGAAGGCCCAGTAAGGGAAACCAGAGAAACATTTAACATGTGAACTTGAGATACATCAACTATGTCATGAGAAAGAACTTTAAGGCATGAGAAAGAAATCATGTGGAATATCATAATAAAAATAACATTTTTCATAACTTTAAGATGTGGATACATAATTTAACATAGAAAATCATGAACATATCACCAAGGTCCATCCCCAAGGTGTCATTTGAAAATTACCAAGGTTATTCACCAAGATATCGTGAAAATTGTAATCTCTAGTGGTTATATCATTACCCAATGCATTGGAGCGCTATCAGGGCACACCCTTAAATTTGCCTTTATTATAATATGAGTCACATATATCATCATCAAAAATTTCATAAATAACCCATATACCATAAAATAAATGGGTTTCATTTCATAATCATAACGTTTTAAAAACTGCTTTAAAGACATGATCTTTACGTCACTTTAAACCCACAGGAAGGGAAAACAGGTTTCATGTATGTAAATCCCAGAATTTAAAATAGAAAATTTTGGTATATATGTGAATACCCCTATAGAAATAATATCTTTGAGTATTAACTTTATAACATTAAATAATTTTGAGAAAAGAGAGAGGCATTTTGAGATGAAAATTCTGCAGCATAACGGCTACGTTACAGGGTTTTAGAAAACGTTGAAAAGAGAGAGGACATGGGTCAAACATTCATAAATGACCCATAAAACAGTAGAGGGACATAATATAAGGTATTTAATAACATGGTAATGAAATTTGAAAATACACCATATGAAATGAATAACATGAAAGGAAGACAAAAAAAATAAGATTTCTCTTATGAAAATTCGGCAGCCTAACGACGTCACATAAAATTCAACCAAAAATAAATTGATGAGATCAAATAGGGTATCTCATCATATGAACATAAAAGATCAGTATGATAGATATAGAGATAATACCCCAAAATAATAAAAAGGAACTTGAAAGGCTTGACCTGAAAGTAGAACTTTGAAAAATGAGAAGGGTGAAAGAATCCCTTAAAAATTCGGCAGCCTAACGACGCCAATTAAAACTTCAAAATACTGAATTAAAGAGATAAAATGGGGTATCTCATCATATGATAATAAAAAAATCAGTATTATAAATATAGATATCATACACCAACATAATAAAAAGTAACTTGAAAGACTTGACAAGAAAGTAGAACTTTGAAAAATGAGAAGGGTGAAAGAATCCCTTAAAAATTCGGCAGCCTACCGGCGTCACTTAAACTTCAGAAAAAAATGAATTGATGAGATAAAATAGAGTCTCTCATCATATGAACATAAAATATCATTATTATAGATATAGATATAATACCCCAAACATAATAAAAAGGAACATGAAATACTTGACATGAAAATAGATCTTGAAAACGAGAAGGGTGAAAGAACCCCTTAAAAATTCGGCAGCCTAACAACGCCACTTAAACTTTCTTAAAGTGAAATGATGAGAGAAAGAGGGGGTCTCTCATAAAATGAAAATGAAAAGGGCAGTAAGATTAATATAAAATAACATCCTTCAACATAAGATCATGGAGAATAAAAGAAATGACATAAAAGAGATTACTTGAAAAGAAAGAGAGAGGTCAGATCCCTTACCTTAAAACGTAACTCTTAAAACTCAAAGGTTGGGACCTTAAGGGCTTGGGGGCACCTTTGGAGAACTACTTGGGAGTTAATGAGACCATTAATTCGTTGGGGGAGAGTGGGGAGTCTAATTTATGGGAGGATGGCTTGGTATTTATAGGGAAAGTGAGGGGACAAGGCATTAATGGCCAAGGGACACCTCATTAGTGGTTTTGGCAAAACCATGGGCTTGCCCATGGTATTTTCCCATGGTATTGGCCACTTGGGACACCTCATACCTTATCTTACTATTCATAAGTCGAACATATTGATTACATACTTAATACATCATTTAATGATGTCATTAAACACCCGTAACTTAAAAACTGTATTTTCACTATTCATCAAAAATTCAACTTTCTCAGAATAATCCCAAAATTTCACCTTAAACAAATATCAATGATCTGATTTCAAAAATGAAATCCATTTTATAAAAATAATTTTCTAAATATTTTTAATTTAAAAAAACACTACTCACTGAAAATTCATTTTTTTCAGAAAAATCCCCAAAAATTACCTTAATATAATATCGATGCTCTGAGTTCAAAAATGAAGTCCATTTTATAAAAATAATTTTCTAAATATTTTTAATTAAATTTTTAATTTAAAAACACTATTCACCCGAAAAAACTAATACTTGAATAATAATTTATGAAACCGTTATTTAACCATTTTATTGAATCATATTACTTAATCAAAGTGCCTAGCTTATTTTAATATTTTCTTTAAGTGAGATTACTAATCCATTTGGTCAAATTACTAATCCTAAGCAGAAAATCACAATTCATAATTTACTATTCATCAAAAATTAAGTTGATCTTAGTAGACTCTAAATTTCGTACTGAACATAATTCTAGAAGATCATTTTTTGAAAATCATTACACATTTTTAATTATTTAAGGTTTACCTAAACATTTTTAAAATATCATTTTTCTAAAATTCATCAAAATTGTGCATAATATATTTATCTGGACATTTGAAAATTCATAAACTTCATCATAAGAAGAAATCAATTTTTTTATTTAAAACAAAGGATTACACAAGGCAGTTACAGTCTCCTTACATAGCCCCTTATCACACCAGCATAGGACCTAAGTGTAAGGTGTGCTAAGGTGAGATAATCCGAGGGAGGCTCGGCCAACATCGCACGAGTAGTAATTTCTATCAGTTTGAACTTCTCGCGAAGGCGATCCCGTTCTAGCTTCACACGATGAAATTCATCTTGGGTTTGGTCCAGAGCAAAGCCCAGTGGTGCTACCTCCTTCCCAAGTTCTGTTAGATGGGCTTCGATCAGTCCAAAACTACTGGGTGAGGCCATCGAATCTTCTTTCTATATTAATTAACCAAGATTACTTGTATTTAGAGAAAATAATCGAAACGTTTAGTTTACAGCGGTCATATTGACCAATGGACATATAACAGTCAAAACCTAACAGTCTCATTTTAATTATACTCATGTTATCAAATGAAACAGTTTTGTTGAGTATAAAAATAAAATAAAATAAAACAAAACACAAAATTAGGAAACAATATTTATTCAAAATTTCGGGTCGTTACAGACACCACTCAAAGTGCCTCTGTTTTGTTAAAAATAGACTTAATTTTAAGTTAAATCAACAACTAACATACAAAAAACTGACCAAATGCATTCGGATTATATTTAAACTTAAGTAAAACGATCCATGAGTCAAATGTGACGTGTAAGAGTAAACCCCGGATCAATATGAGGCTCGTTGTGACCGACAACACTCAAAATGCCTCTGTTTTGTTAAAAATGGACTTAATTTTAAGTGAAATCAACAACTGACATACGGTAAATTGACCAAACACATTCAGATTCTGTTGATACTACAGGAAAATGATCCATGGGTCATATTTGACGTGTAAGAGTCAACCCCGCCTTAATCCGAGGCGTGGTGTGGATGGTACCATTCAAAATGTCTCTCTTTTGTTCAAAATGACTTTAATTTTAAGTGAAAAAAACAACTGGCATACGAAAAACTGACCAAATGCATCCCTAATATATTTAAACTTTAGTAAAACTATCCATGGGTCATATGTGATGTGTATGAGTTAACCTTGCCTCAATACAAGGCGCAGTGTCGCCGGAACCACCCAAACTGTCCCTCTTTTGTTTAAAATGGACAATATTTTACGTACATATGTCAAACCGATCAAACGGCTTCTGATTGAGTTGATAATTTTTCACAATGATCAATGACTCATATGTGATGTGTACGAGTCAACCCCGGATCAATCCAAGGACCAGTGTGGCCAACACCACTCAAAGTGCCTCTGTTTTGTTAAAAATAGACTTAATTTTAAGTGAAATCAACAACTGACATACGACAAACTGACCAAACGCATTCGTATTCTATTGAAACTTAAGTAAAACGATCCATGGGTCAAATTTGATGTGTACGAGTAAACTTTGCCTCAATCTCAGGCGCGGTGTGTCTAGGACCACTCAAACTCCCTCTCTTTTGTTCAAAATGGACTTATTTTTATGTGAAATCAACAACTGACATACGGGAAACTGACCAAACGCCTTCGGATTGTATTAAAACTTTAGGAAAATGATCCATGGGTTATATGTGATGTTTAAGAGTCAACCCCGGATCAATCCAAAGCGCGGTGTGGCCGGTATCACTCCAAGTGTATGCATTTTGTTTATAATGGACAATATTTTATGTACATACGCCAAACCAATAAAACGGCTTCTAATTGTGTTGATACTTTTGAAAAACGATCCATGACTCATATGTAATGTGTATGAGTCAATCCCACCTCAATCCGAGGCCCGGTGTGGCCGACACCACTCAAAGTGCCTCTATTTTGTTAAAAATGGACTTAATTTTAAGTGAAATCAACAACTGACATACAGAAAACTGACCAAACACATTCGGATTATGTTAAAACTTAAGGAAAATGATCCATGGGTCAAATGTGACATGTTTGAGTCAACTTCGCCTCTATCCGAGGCGCGGTGTGTCCGGGACCACTCAAACTTCCTCTCTTTTGTTCAAAATGGACTTATTTTTAAGTGAAATCAACAACTAACATACGGGAAACTGACAAAACACCTTCGGATTGTGTTGAAACTTTAGGAAAACGATCCATGGGTTATATTTGATGTGTAAAAGTCAACCCTGGCTCAATCCGAAGCACATTGTGGCCAGTATCACTCCATGTGTATGTATTTTGTTTAAAATGGACAATATTTTACGTACATACGCCAAACCGATAAAACGACTTCTGATTGTGTTGATACTTTTTAACAATGATCCATGTCACATATGTGATGTGTTTGAGTCAACCCTACCTAAATCCGAGGCCTGGTGTGGTCGAAACCACTAAAAGTTCCTCTGTTTTGTTAAAAATGGACTTAATTTTAAGTGAAATCAACAACTAACATACGGAAAACTGACCAAACACATTTGAATTCTATTGAAACTTAAGGACAACGATCCATTAGTCAAATGTGACGTGAAAGGATAGCCCCGGACAGCCCCCCACCCCCTTCTTGGACCCTGGACAGCCCCCCACCCTCCTCCTTGGACCCTGGATAGCCCCCCGGACATGAATAACATTTTCCTTTTGTACCACTGTGTATGCAAGTAAATGATACTTGTATGCATTATGTATAATTAAATTAAAATTTGATTAAATGATATACCTCATGGATGATATGTAAATGTAGGCATGTTGATTTCACATGCCTTTTTTTATTTCTTTGATCATGCAATGTTATTTGAGATTATTCCATTTTTGTATGTCTTGAACTATATGAATGAGTTGGTAAGCTTATTAGCTCATGCTCATCAAATGAATGTGATGATATTCTATAATTTTAATACAAATCCTTATTGCACATTCTCCATGACCCCCATACTCTCTCCCTGGAAATCTCCCCTCCCCTCTTCCTAGACAACCCCCTCCCCTCTCTGGACATCCCCCCACATCACATTCAATGAAAGTCATGCATCACTCTAGATGATGCACAAATATTAACCACATTGTTAATTCAATTTATCACACATAACCCTAATTCACAAATTTCTATCATAATCATCACCTTTTTTAGTAAGAAAAAATTGATATGTGTGAACCCAATAAATTGAAATAGGTTAATTGGAAGAGTTGTTGTCATATGAAGATTGAAATGGGGAATTTTAGTACATGGAATGGTTGAAAGAGTGATGTTTTATGTGTTTTTTTGTGCTATTTATAATGTTTTTTGTGGTGTTTGAAGTCTATTTCTAGATGTTATTTGTGATGTTTTTTATATAGGTGTATCAAGTGGAGGCAGCTGTATGCAGGCTAGCTGTATACAGGCTACTGGTTTTTTATGAAAATACCCAATACCAACGGTTTAGAACCATTGGTATACTTTGAGCATATATTAATATATACCAAAGATTTATAAACCGTTGGTAAAAAGCTATACCAATGGTTTTGAACCGTTGGTATAAGCTCAAAAATATGAATTTCCCAATGGTTTTAAACCGTTGGTAAATCCTTTTGCCAACGGTTTAGAGGAACCGTTGGGAAATTAAAACTTCCACCACCTTTTTCCAACGGTTTTCCTTAAACCATTGGTAAAGGGCTTTCCCAACTCCTTACATCCCTAGGGTTTTGGAAACCATTGGTATATCTTATACCAACGGTTTTCCAGCCTATACCAACGGTTTTGAACCGTTGGTATTGTCTATATTTCTAGTAGTGAATGTTAAAGAGATACACTTAAATAGTTAGACCATTAAATATGTGGTATTCAATATGAAACATGGAAAATCCATATATCATATGTATCTTATTTTCAATGAGATTATAAATATGATTCATTCACTTGGGAACATAGTTTTTGATAAAAAAAGGGATGTGACTTTTGAGATGTCTACCTAATAGGTGGAGAGGAACATCTATTTCCATCAAAAAATACTAAAAAAATAGTACACCACCAGTAAAGGAGATTATTTTAAAGATTATGATGTTTATAGATATAATAAAATTTAATAAAGAATAATAATATGAACCAAAGAGGAAAGTAGTATCATTCAAGACTTATGAATCAAAGCTAAAAGCGAAAATTAAAGATGAAAGTTCCAGTGTCGATGAATCACTTTCTAATAGTGATGAGGAAATGGATCACCTATCCAGATGATTCAAAAATTTCTATAAAATAAATAAATTCTTTAATAAATCAAATTAAAAAGGTATGTATGTTAATAGATGAAATTAGAGAAAAGAGTTAAAAAATGGATGGTTCCACTAATGAGATAACCCACTGTGAGTTCAAAAGAAGAGGAAATATCAAGGATGATGATCCCAAGATTAAATATAAAAAAATGTATGAGGAAAAATTATAATCTAATTATAATATCATAGTTTTGTTATTAGTTCTATAATGATAAATTTGAAAATAATTATTTCATTATTTTTTATTAAAAAAGATGTTTTAGTTTTTACTACATTACGAAATGATAATGTTTTTTCTGTTGATTTTAATTCATTATTGTCCCAAAATATTTCTTGCTTAATTACCTTTCATAAAGATGTTGGGTTTAGAATAGGATACTAGGAAACTAAAACCTTTACTCAATTTGTAAGTTCACTATAAAAGTATTAGTCCAAGATCTACCTAATCCAGAATTCCCAACATACAAAGTTTGTAACCTATGTTAAAAAGGGAAGTAACATAAGATATCTTTAAATCCAAAGAAATAAGTTTCAACTTCTCAATCCCTAAATTTGGTTCACATGGACTTTTTTGGACCGTCTAATCCTAAATGGGAAGCACTATGAATATGTTCTAGTAGATGAATTTTCTAGATATAGTTAGGCATTATTTCTATATGAAAAAATTGAAGCTTCTTAATATTTTTAAAAATATGATAAATAGATAGAAAAACTTTGTGGAATCAACATTAAGACCTTAATAAATGATCATATAATTGTTTTTTAAAATATGGAATTTGAATATCTATGATCATAATATAAATACAATAATAAGTTTTTTCTCCTAAGACACCACAACAGAATGGTTTAGTAAAAAGAAGAAATAAAAATCTTTATAAATGTAAGATATTGGGTTTTTATATGAGGTAAAAATATTTTTAAATTTGGTTTAAATGATTGTTTACAGCCTAATGCGAATAACCTTTGAGGCAATAAGGGTATTGGGGTTGTTTGGGGCTTGTTCGGAGGTTAGAGCCTGTCTTTTTTGGAAAATAAGTGCAGGCCGCAAAGTTAGTAGAAACCGTGCAGGGTAGGTAGCATGATTACTACCAATAATATGAGGCTAGAAAGTGGGGTGATACAGGACTCATGGTTTGAGGAAACCCTGTTGATATAGGTGCATTCCCATACAAGAGCTCCTACATTTTTTGATATAGGTATTTTTCATGGTTTGTGTACGGTTAGTCAAAACGTGTGCAGTGATTGTGCGGGTGACCCCTTAGCACAAAAAAGGGTGCACGATTAGTGCATGGTTTAGAAAATTGTGCAGCCTAGGAATTATGGTGAAATTAATATTTCTCCCTTAAAATTTTTATAAATTCAACCCTAATTTTTGTTGCTTCCTCCACACAGTAGCCTCTCCCATTTGAGCTCTTCTTGAAGCTAAATCATAACTTTTGATCCCATTACTCTATCCAATCTCATAATTAAGCACCATCAGTCTCATTAGACCCACACCAATGAGTAGTCAATTCCTTTTATGCCATTATTTTTTTAAATTTGAATCGATGGAATTATTTAGGTGAAAGCTAATATGTCCTATTCTTAGGGTTTTTGTCCATTCTTTGTTTTTATTCTAATATGAGTTGAATCAAAAGTTAACACTAGGCAATAACTCTACTACAAACCTTTGGTAGGTGGTCTATACATTTTCCAAGTGGTTTGGTGCTTTATAAATCAAACTGTAGTTGTTCCGATCAGTGGAATTTCCAACGCCACACTGAAAATGAATTGAA
Source organism: Viscum album (assembly GCA_963277665.1). Lineage (NCBI taxonomy): Eukaryota > Viridiplantae > Streptophyta > Magnoliopsida > Santalales > Viscaceae > Viscum > Viscum album. Next base: position 1,220,690,138 of record OY728147.1, read on the forward strand.
TAATTTAATTAAATGAAATGGAACATGTTAGGGATGCAATTTAGTTCCATTTAGACTTGTTGAAGGTTGTTTCCCCAACCAAGTCCACCCATGGGGTGTACCCTTTGACTTATCCATTTGTTGAACCACTCAAGGGGTGTGTTTTGAGCCTTCATAGTTTGAGGAATACCATATATAAATGAATTGAATTGATTGTTTAGAGATGGATATTTCCTCATTTACATATTTATGATTTTGATTTATTGGTTATATGGATTTTTTATATGAGTTGGTAAACTCATTGAATGTAATTAAATGTTAATTTCTATATGAGTGGGTATACTCATGGAACTTAAATGCTTGATAATTTATGTTTGGTTGCGATGTAAATTGAAATGGTAGTGGGTGCCTTGGTTGGTATAACATGCTTCATGATTCCATTTGATGCCATGGACATTTTAACCCTAGGTATTGATTTATGGTAGTGGATACCTTGGACCTATATGCTCATTGGATCATGATTCTATAGGACTTCAAGGGAATTTATACCCATTGGATCTGGATTGCTGGATTATCATTGGGCATGATTAGTTGACATGATCATTATACTCCACAAGTTCCATTACTGAGTTTCCATCAAGATTCTCCTGGGACTCAAAGAGTATGCCTTGGTCTTCTATACCTTGGATCCGACCCTTCGTAGTCTGACACTTCTAATTATATAGTACGAACATGGTAAATGTGATATGTTTGGTTGTACAAAATGAATGTGGTTGGTATGGAACTTATGGTAATACAAAAAGGTCATGATTACTTGACACACAGGTTATATGACATGACTTTGGTTGGTATGATATGTATAGATGTATAGTGAGGCTGTGTTAGTTATTTCTATATTTTTTGTATATTCCTTATTATAGGAGCTTCACCCATGTTTTTCAGGGAGCCTTGTTGGGATATACAGTATCACTTGTTATGTAGTATACATGCCATGAGAACTTTAATTTTATTACTGCGTACTTGTAATAGAAATTGCAAGCTACTTCAGCTTGTTATATTGAACATCCGGGATTTTTTATAGACACTTTGGGTGGTAACCTACTGGTATTGTATCTCACACCCTATTCAGGTCACCATTAGGTTCTCAAATAGACTATAAGGATGCAAGTAGGGATCGGTCCAAGCGCCCACAGTTCAATGCTTGAATTTGTTCCATGCTTAGGAGTAGGTGATCACGGGACCGAGATGAGGCTCGTGATGCTATTTAAAGAGATATATATTTTTTTATTTTTAGTATTTTTTTACATGTATTGGACTAATTCTATGGCGGTTTCCCCCTTCACTCTTGAAAAGGGGGTTTATCTTAATAAAAAAATTAATTTTCAGTCAGTTTGATTGGTTTACTGCTTCTGCTTTTGACTATTATTGTTATTATTCCATGTCACACTCTAGTAATGAGTGAATAGTATCTCCACAAACACAATCTAGGCCCTCTCTTATAATCAGAATCCTCTGGTGTTTGGGGAGATGCGCTTGAGGCCATGTGGCCAACTGATCTCGGGGCACTGTTGAGTGGAAACCAGGTCTAGGACATTATAAAGTGGCATTAAATAGAAATAATTTTCTGGTTTGGTTTACTATTATTTGGAAAAAATATAAAGGTATATGAATGAATAATAATTTTTTAATTATCTATGCCTAGGAGTAGATAACCCTTGTACAACAAAATTCCAAATTACCTCTAATTAAAATTGATGTTTTCTTGATTTTGACTATTATAACTAATTGATTTCATAGTTGGGTGATGAACTTGAATTATGATGTTATTATTAATATTATTGTGGATTATATTCTAGTAAAACCTAATAAGATGAGGGTATTTCATCTCATGCTTCATTTTAGGAACTTTACAGGAATCACATGCCATATATTATGCCATACCATTTAGGATGCATTACTTGTTTGCATGATGTTGTGATAGGTGTCGTGATATATATACCTATTATTGTGATAGAAATTTTATGTAGGGAGTTAGAAAACTTTGTTGGTATTTAGAGTGGATACCATAAACTAATTAGTGTTTTATTGATTAGGATACAATATACTACCTAAGCATAAAATTATGGCATGTTGATTCATGGACCATGAGTCGCATGGACTGGAATGTGTTATGGTGTGGATTAGGTGGATGCCATATTTTAATTCATGAGGGGTATGAGCCCTTATTGATTGGACTTGATACACCATTTGTTTAAACCATTTAAGTAATAAATATTAAATGAATATGAATTCATTTAAAAATTGAAATGATAAATAGAGAACTCGACCTAGACTTGACTTTTGATTGGGAAAGATGTAGTGTCTATAGTGACTTTTGTTACTATTTCCTTTTACCATTCCTATATTTAGGAGTAGTATATGTGGTAAAACCTATTTATAGGAAGGTTTTGACCTATCCTATGATTTTAGTTGTGATATTTGATATTGTTCTTTTATGAGGTGTGTGTTTGGAATTGCAGAGACATACCACCATGATGACCTCCAGTCATATGCTAAGAGGGTGGTGACAACCATGCTCTAGAGGCAGTGGTATATAGGATACTAATGGATCATACAATATTTATACCTGAGGCATCAACTGTTTTACTGGACACAGGTACTGATGCACTATTCTATGAGAGTTTTATACACTTTATGTAGACTTTTTAGGGAGCACCACATCCTACCTTATCTATGAATGATCTGACATTTTTGTTCCTACAGGAACATCCTACCACATTTTCGAAGAATGGAGGTCCAAAGGATGCTAAGATATGGCTTGAGACTACCCTAGAGATATTTTATTATCTAAAGAAACCTCATGAGAGGAGAGATAAGCTCACGAATTACATGTTTTGGGGAGCAGCAAAGTGCTGGTGGGATGTTCTGAACCAAGCTCATGCATTACGTGATATGGTTTGTTGGGATTTTCAAACTAGATTCTATGACTAATATTTTCCAGAGGCTCTGACAGAAGAATGGTCCAGTGAATTTGTGCATGTGGAGTAGGGTACCATGATAATTATGGATTATTTGACATTCTTTATAGATATTCAGAATTTTTCACTGATATACCTTATTGACGAGACATCAAGAGAGAGACGCTTTGTGGAAGGTCCCAGACATGATGTTTGATCTCAAGTCAATGTTTTTTGATTGATGACTATTAATGAGATAGTAAATAAGGTGCTAATTAAATAGTGGACCCCAAGGGAAGTTATGGGAAAAGAGTATAGTGCTGCAGTATCTCTACCCAGTGGTTCAACATCTTCAAGAAGGAATCACTGTTTTGAGGCTTCCCATGAGATGAGTACCAATCAGTCTGTCAGTACTGGTAGCTCGATTTTCTATCATCAATGTGGCCTATGGGGCCACATGAGGAATCAATGTGAATGAAATCCATCTGATTTTTGATCTTGTGGTAGGATGGGTCATGTAAATAGTTTCTATAGGACCTCCCCTAATACAGTGAGTAGTATGGGTTCATCTCTGACACCAGTTTTGGGAGAAGGTTTCACATCTCTATGTTAGGCAGGGAACTGGAGCAGTACCAATCAATCGAGATGAGTTGGTGGTGGTTATGGACAAGGAATCCAAGAACCGATTACACTAATACAATAGAGTGGGATTGCTTTGGGTTGCGAGGTTATATCATAGGGCCACAGTTTAGGCCATATTTATTCCATACGACCTACACCTGAGGAGTAGAGCACCATACTATCTATAAAGATATGTAGAATCTTAGTAGTCTCTACTCTTGTATCTTCTATTTTTGTCATAGGTGCATCACATATTTTAATATCTTTACTTATTATGGAGATCCTTGGGATTATGGTTTAGTTTTTTGAGGGTGTTATGATGCTTGAAACTCTGTTGGGGATTAGGATGGAGGATGTATGTTAGTGTAGGGAGTTCTACCTTGATATTGGTGGGTGTAACTTCATTTGGAATATTTTTTTCCATGATATGATAGGGTTTGGCATCATCTTAGGATGAACTAGTTAGTTTCTTATCAATCCTATATTGATTTCTGTCACTATAAGGTGAATTTCACATCACCATAGGGAAGAGTTTATATTCAAAAGGGTGAATGAGATGTCTAAGAGATCCAAGATAGACTAAAGAATCATGGGCTAGGCGAGATGAGGTTCAGGCTGTGGGTTAAAGGTGAATTTGGGGTTATGTTCCCAGCATTTTTCTGGTTCTACTTCAGATGAGGTTCAAAGCACGAGTTCACCACTTTGGCATGGCACTTGGAATATGAGAGGGTATAGCCTAGCCATCGGGATTGTGCCTACGCATCTTTTCAAGGGACCGTCTAAGTGCTCATGTCTTGGTGGCGGACCCACTCACGTTGAAAATGATGGGCAGAGGTAGAATCTTTTTATGCTTGGGAATTTTCTGTTTTTTTGGTTGTTATGCTGAACATTATGGTTTCTCACTTTCCTTAAAAAGTGATTTGATAAGAAAATAAAAAATAATTTTCAGCATATTTGGATTATTAGGGATCATGATAGGTAGAATTTCATCCAGTGTTCGATTTGATACTATGGATTTTCAGGAGCTCAAGAGGCAGCTATATGATTTAGAGAAAAAGGGGTTCATTTGACTCATTACTTTTCTGTGGGGTTCTCTAGTTTTTTTATGAAAATGATCGATGTTACCATTAGGCTATGTTTGGATTATCAAAAATTGAACTAGTTGATAGTTAAGAACTGGTATCACTTATCATAGATAGATGATATTTTTGACAAACTTTGAGGAGATTGGGTGTTCTAGAAAAATGATTTGAGATCCAGATATCATCAGGTGTGTGTTTGACCTATAGACATAACTCATACAACTTTTTATAGATGGTATGGTATATACCAGTATCTGATTATTTCATTTGGTCTCATAAATCTACTATCCTTTTTCATGGCATTGATGAACTGAGTTTTCCATCCTTATATAGATTCGTTGTTGGTGGTTTTCATGTATGATATCTTGGTGTATTATCACAACTGACACATCCATGAAAAACATCTTGAGATAAATTTGGATACACCAAGAGAACATCGATTATATGATAATCTCATAAAGTGCCACATATGGATTGATAAGATTCACTTCAAGAGATATATTATCTCAGAGATAGGAGTATTAGTTGAACCATAAAAGGTAAGATCTATATTTTATTGGGAGTAACCTAAGAACAACTTTGACATATGAAGTTTCTTAGGAATAGATAAATATTAAAAGAATTTTAGGCAGGAATTATCATGATTATAAGCGTCACTTATGGGCTTGATTGAGAAGGGTGTGAAGTTTTTATAGTTAGATACATGTGAGAGAGCCTTTAAGAGAAGAAATGGAGATTAAATTCAGTGTTGATCATGATTATTCTAGATTCGGGCATAAGAAACACTTTGTATTATTATGAATTAGGTATTGGTCTTAGAGAATTTCTGATGAAGGGGGATAGAGTAATGGAATACGAGTCTCGATAAATGAGTCCACATGAGAGGAATTACCCAATTCATGAACTCGAGTTAGATGCTATTCTTCATGATTTGTTCTATTATATACACTACTTACTGGGAGAGTGTTTTGTGGTATATAGAGAGAAAAAAAATACATAAGTACATATTTACACAACATGATCTGAATATGAGGCAACGAAGGTGGGTTGAGTACCTATAGTCTTTCAAATTCTAGCTTTTCTATATACCTAAAAGAAGGTAATGTAGAGGCTGATGCACTGAGTAGGAGGACTCATATACATGCAGTTCAGCAGGCCAGTAGTGAGTGGAAACTTTTGGATATGTTATCTAAGATACACTTTTAGGTGAAGTATAGTCCGAGATAGATTTTTATTTCATACTTAGCTATAACCACTACCCTACTGGATAGAGTGAGGATGAGGCAATTATCAGATTATAAGGGCTTAGTCCTACATGAGAGCATAACATGTGAGGACCTACCTACTTGTTTGACTATGGGTGAGGATGAGAACCTATATATCCATGGTCGCATTTGGGTTCTAATGGAAATATTAAAGGAGATTATGTGAGAGTTTCATGACTTATATTGGGAAGTTCATCCCAATGTAACCAAGATGCAATGTGACATATGCCATCAGTAGTGGTTATGAAACATGAGTTGGATAGTTTTTTATGAGGGTTTCCACCTATCAGTAGGTGAAGGATGAACATTATAAACCTTATAAACATTTATAGTAGTTACCTATTATCGAGTAGAAATTTGATTATGTCATGATTGACTTCGTGACCGGTTTGCTGAGGTTTCCATGATGTAGTGATGTTGTTTGGGTTTTTGTGTGCAAGATCATAAAGGTTTCTCATTTCTTATTAATCAAGGAGACCTTAAGTGTGGATGGTCTTGGGAGGTTATATATTTGTGAGATATTATTCCTTCATGGGGTCCCATGAACTATCATTTTAGATAGGTACAACCAATTCAAATCTTGTTTTTGGAATATTTTGCAGAAGGAATTGTGTATACAGGTGATTCTATACACAAAATACCACTCTCATACTAATGGCTATTCATAGAGTACGATACAGGTGCTTGATGACATACTTTGATCATTAATCCTAGATTTTGGGTGCTCTTAGGAGATACATATACCTCTTTATTAGTTCAACCACAAAATATCTATTATGGTACTATACAGATGGAGACTTATGAGGCTTTATATAATAGGCCATGCCGATTTCCCCTATGATGGTTAGAGGTAGGTGAGGTAACTTTACTAGGATTGTATAAGGACCCAACCTTAAACCTTACATAATCTTGAATTAAGTTAATAATTAAAATTGATGATCTTTTCAGGTTTAGAGATTTAGATAATTAGGTCATAAATTATACATAACAACTTGAATATTATAAGTAGACACTTTTACTCACTATCCATTTTTTTTCATAGAACAAAAACTCTTTAAAATGAAACACAACATCGTTTCATGTTTTAACAGAATAACTTTGCCTTGATACCATAATTGTCTATATTATTCTTTATGTCCTACGAAAAACATTTCAAAACATGGGATGAGCATAAAAATCTCAGTAAGGGATACATAAAGAAGGTAAACTATTAGTGTTTCAAAACAATAAGTAAACCATGGATACTTTATCATAAAGTAATACCTTTCACATTTAAGAAGTAGAAAAAACACTTCACTAAATATAAGATCATTGATTACCCTTTTTATAACTGAAATATTTCCATAAATAACATAGAAAGAAATATATAGCATTTAAAGGTAACTTGGTACATAAACATACTTAAATGGAATAACAATATGGTCAACTTCCATACATATCACTAAATAGAATAACCATACAACCGAATTCTATACCCAATGAATTTGAGGTTATAACGTAACCACCCATCCTTGGTTTATCACAGAACCACCCTTCATTTGGTTTATCATGTAACCACTCGTCATTGGTTTATCATGTAACCACCCGTCAAATGTCAAAGTAACATTATATAATCATAAAACATAAAATATTGAAAATATCAATATTTCAATAATAACATTTCATTTTCAATCACAAGAAATCATTTCAAGATATTGAAATAATAAATCCATTTCAAAAACCATTTTCAATACGAAAACACCCAAAAAGGTAACAAGGTATTTTTTTCCTTTTAAAAACATTAAGGCTTATAGAGGAATCCAAATAACAATTACAGCAGCGAAGAGGTCATTTTCGCCACAAACGTTAAAAACATTCCTTTTTTAATTTAGTAAAATGATTCATAGATAAAAGATTACCTTTGAATTAAGGTAAAATTCAAAGGGTTTTATTATACACTATATAAAAGAAGGAGGTATATGTTATCGAAATATGCCTCAATGAAAGGATATTGAGATGAAGTCCCTTACCTTGAGTCCGAATTGTCACACATGTTCTTTGTTCATCCTGAATAATAAACTTAAGTTAATTTATAATTGCTTAAAAACATTTTACAATTTTATTATTCCTTTTATATCACTTATTACCTTTCTATAACAATCATATAATTATTCAAGTTCATATCGGTCGTTTTGTCGATGCTTGGTACTTGAGTCAAAAATGAACTTGTTATAATTACAAGTTATCCATGTGGTCAAAAGTAAATTATATCCAGAATGATATTCATGATTTATATATCATATATATTATATATATCATATATATCCAGTATATATGTATTTATAATAGTTCATAGCATTTTGATATAATAAATGAAATTCACTATTTATGGAGACAGTAAGCCGTACGTACGCATGAACACTACTTTCATATCTATTTCACATTTAAAGGAATGAAAAATAAATGATACATAGGTATATTATAATTACATTATAATATATATTCTATATATGTTACATAAGTTCATTAATTCCATCCTTTATACATTCCATGTATATCATGAACGAGTCATATCACTTTGAGGGGGCGATAGTCTGCACTTCCTCAAATGAAATTATCATATTTATACAACATGAAAAGTATAAAGGTATGTTATAAATGATAATTAAATAATCATATATATAAAATAAATATCATATATATCATATTTAATTATATTTCCATCATAATGGCCACCATAAGAGGTGGTAGGAGAAGATTGAACAATCATCGTTTCGTGAGGCAGTAGTTCACCATCCCCAGAAACAGTATGTTATATACCCATTAGATGGAGGTGTGTGTAAGTTTAGTTAAAATAATTCTCATAAAAATAATATAGTATATTTAAGATACTGGGTTTTTATAAAATAATTGAATAAAGAGAGTTTAGGGGGTTGGAGAAGGAAAATAAATGAAATATTTTTGAGAGAAGACATTAACTCAAATCAGGTAACTCCTTTTGATTTATAATAAAAGGCCTTCTTTCATTGAATTATTCCCAATGTAAGTATTATAGGAGTAATATATTGATGTTGGGAGCTTATTTGGGCAGAGGTTGTATGAGATAAGGGGGCTTGATAGGTGTGAGTAAGGGTTAGAGGTGTTTTCCTTTTATAAGAGGGAGGAGGGGAACTTTAGGAAAGTTTGAAAGTATTATTTTATTATTAATTGATTTTGGAATTATAATAACACAAAATTGTTATATTTATAATATTAGATGAGGATGGGTATAAATCGTCTCATAAAATGGGTTTTAGACAAGTCTAGGTCATAACATTAACCTTATCTTTTATCTTTAACCCTTAGTTAAATAAAATAACTCTTACCATTTCTTCTTGTATTTTCATAATATATGGTTACTATAGTTACTATAAAATTCCAAGAAACCAAAAAATGGATCATTAATGACATTTTTAACATCATATATTCCAGTTGGACAAATTTTAGAGATTTAGGACTATTATATCATTTAATAAAAAATTATTGGTTTTAAAAACTCATTTATGTCAATTTATATACTATTCATATCTTGAATTTTAAAAAATAAATAACTTGATTATTTCAAACAACCTTAATTAATTTAAATATAACTAGTAATAATCATCCATAAAATTCGTTTATGTCATAAAAAGTTTCAAAATAAATTTATTTTAATTTTTATAATATCATTTATTCAAAACATTCATTAATAAGGTAATCACTACATCATCATTGTGTCATAAATATATTTATTTATTTGCTGTCTAAAAATTATAAATAAATTACCATGATGTAGTAAATATTTTTATCTCTCTAATTAAAATTTATAATAAAAAATATAACTTATATAACCCCATATAATTTTTTTACTAAAAGATACATGTTTAGGTTATATTTTCCTTAACATTAAATTAAAAGTAATTAAATCTCATTTTCATACAAAAGTGGCTCTATTGGGTCCTAAAATAGTCACAAGGATGTCCATGGTTGGAAATATCTCATATAATAGGTTTAGGAAACATGTTAGGGTAATTTAATATTATTATACTATTATTTTTTACGCTTATTTACCAGATTTATCCTTTAACCATGGTAAATAAAATATATACCGAAGTTATTATTCATAATGTCTAAAAATAAAAGATACATATTTAAAAAATTTGAACCTCTTTATTCAAAATATGAAATCCATTTTTACAAATTCAAAATACAGAAGTTTCATAAATTAATTTAAAATTAATTCCTGTTGTCAAAACCAACAAGCATGTTTTTAAGAAATAATAACTATTAAAAGATTGATATGTGTTTATGTTTAATTAAAAAGTGAAATTACATACAATGAAAAAAATTGGATTAAATGGTAAAAATATTATAAAATTATACTTTAAAACCAATTAAAAGCACAATCTAAATATATAAATAAATCAGATAAAAATACACTTTTGACTTAAAATGCAGTATTTTTAACTATTCTTTAAAAAAATGAACTTTATCACAAAAATACCAAAAATTTACCCAAATTAAATTTTTATGTTTAGATTATAAAGACGAAGTTTATTTTGTCAAATAAAACATATAAAGGTGTCAAAAAATATATTTAAAAAGGGTTCTCCATCAAAAGGCGATAAAACTACATTCTTAGAAAAATACTTCTTTTATCCAAAAAAATGAATTTATTCTTATATCATATATATAAAAAATATAAGATTAATTTAAAACATTACATTGAATATATACATCATATATTTTTCATTGAATAAAAATCCATAAAGAGTGATATGAAAACACAATTATTCTCTTTTAAATATGTTTTCATTAAAACACATCCATTATATTTAATTGGTTTTTATTTTCATTTCTAATAAATTTGGTAATAAATGAATCATAATTTAAATATGTTTAAACCATATTTAAAAATTTATTTTATACGATTCATTCCCACCATTCCAAGAGCTAGGCGTTAACTACTATAAAAATAATATTATTTTATTATTTTTCAGTATAACTCAATATTGTGTGAAATGCAAGATTTTCAAAGAAGCCTGTTGTTACGCGTTGAGTACGCTATCAAAAAAAGAAACCCCTTTAACTTAAAGTTAATCTCTTATTCATAAGTATTAATTGAAAAAAAATATTATTCTATAAATACCTAGGTTGTTACAGACTGCATCTCATGAAGGAGACTTCTGAGCAGGTCTAGGTAATCAGAAAGTAGATAAATAATACAAAGTCTTGAAAAAAATCTTATGTCGATCACTATAGATGAATACTAGAGTTATAGGTTAGGTATTGGTTCTTTTTTATATCTCACCAAGGCTGAAAAATAGATGAATCAAGAGGTAAGGTAATATTTCACCATGATATGTCAGGCTATTCGAGATTCTAGAGAGAGTCATGCCAATATCTTATTGATTGTAGTTACCTCAGAGGTACTAGGCCATGCACGATATCTTCCTTGCATCTCATATGTATTGTTATCATTCAGAACCATACCATTGTTTTCAACCCAAGTAGGTTTAGTTATAGTTAGATGTGTCCTTTGAGGAGAATATGATTCGTATCATTGATAGGATTACTAAGGTTCTCTGAGATTGGTCAGTTCTTCTAGTATGGGTGCTATGGTAGCACAACTATTTACATAATGAGACTTTGGATTGGGAGGCCGATGTATTTTCTTAGTATCCAGAGTTATTCTCATCTGATTCTTGACCATCATTGGGAGGGAAATTCAGGGATGGATTTATTTAAGAGGGAATATTGTAAGATCTTGGGGTTTTATATAGGTTAAATATATTTTAAAATTTAGTTTAAATGATTGTTTATAGACTAATGTAAATACCCTTTGAGTTCATGGGGGTATCAGGGTTGCCCATGGCCTATTCAGAGTCTGGATTTGGAAAATTAAGGTAAGACACACTGTTAGTAGAAACCATGTGGGGTAGGTCACATGATTACTAATTACCATGAGAGTCTTGAAAGTGGGGTGATACATGCCACATAGTTTGAGGAAAATATAAGGATAGAGGAAAATTATTGTGCAATAACACCTACATTTTTTAACAGAGGTGTTTTTCATGGTTTGTGCACGAGTTTTCAAACTATGTGTAGTGACCATGTGGGTGCCCCCTTAGCATATAAGATGGAACATGATTGGAATGTAGTTTGAGAAACTATGTAGTAAAACCATAAATCCCATGAATTTTGAAAAAATTACCATTTTACCTTAAAATTTTTATAACTTCAAACCTAATTTTGTTTTCATCCTCTACAAAATAGCCTCACCCATTAGGGCTCCTCTTGAAGCTAAATCATAGATTTTGATCTTGTTCTTCTATCTAATCTTTGAATAAAGTACCGCCAGTCTTGTTGGATCTACACTGGTGATTAATCAATTCATTTTTTTCTATTATTCGTTTAACATCAGATCAATTGAATTATTTAGGTGTATGCTAATACGACCTATCTTCATTTTTTTCATTGATTCTTAATTTATATTCTGATCTGATTTAAATCAAAATCTAATACTGGATGATCACTCTACTATGAACCTATGGTAGGTGGTATATACTTTTCTCGAGTGGTTTGGTTCTTTATAAATCTAGTTTTAATTTTGAAATTCATCCAAATTTCTGGCACGACCCCAAAAATGAATTGAATAATTGAATTAAATGAAATGGAACATGTTAGGGATTCCCTTTATTTCCATTGAGACTTGTTGGTGGTTTTTTCCCAACCAAGTCCACCCATGGGGTGTTCACTTTTCCTTTCCCATTTTTTGAACCACCCAAGGGGTGTGTTTTCAACTTTTATAGTTAGAGGAATACCATATATAAATGAAATGAATTGAATTATATTTAGTGTTAAGAGATGGATATTTCCTCCTTTGAATATTGATACTTTTGATTTAATGGTTTTATGAATTTTTTATATGAGTGGGTAAAATCATTGAATGTAATTAAATGTGAATTTCTATATGAGTGGGTATACTCAAGGAACTTGAATACTTGTGAATTGATGTTTGGTTGAGATTTGAATTGAAATGGTAATGAATTCCTTGGTTGGTATAACAAGGATCTTGATTCCATTTAGATTCCAGGGATGTTTCACCCATGGGTATTGATTTATGGTAGTGGATACCTTGAACTTGTATGATCCTTGGATATTGATTCCATAGTATGCTAAGGAAATTTCTACTCATTGGATCCAGCTTGCTAGACTCACATTGGACATGCTCTGTTGACATTATCCTTGGAATTCACTAGTTCCATTAGAAAGTTTCTATAGATATGATCATGGGACTCAATGAGGAATTATTGGTCTTCTATACCTTATATCAATACCTTCATGGTATAACACTTCTGATTATATGGAATGAACAAGGTAAATGTGATATGCTTGGTTGTACAAAATTACTGTTGTTGATATGACACTTATGGTAATATGGAAAGGTCGTGATTGTTTGACACACAGGTTATACAACATGGCTATGGTTTGTATGATATGTATGGATATACGGTGGGGTTATATTAGTTATTTATATATTGTTTGTATATTACTTTTTATAGGATATTGACCAATGTTTTTAAGGGATCCTTGTTGGGATATACAGTATCACTTCTTCTATAGTATACATGCCATGTGCACTTTAATTTTATTACTAATTACCTATGATATAAATTACATGCTGCATTATATTGTTATATTGAACAACTAGGATTTTTTATAGACACTTTTCATGGTTACCTACTGGGATTGTATCTCACAACTTGTTCAGGCCACCATTGGGTACCCGAACAGACTATATGGATGCAGGTATGGACTGGGGAAATCACTCACATTACAATTCTTGACTTTGTGCCATGCTTAGGAGTAGGGGAGTAATAGAACGAGCTGAGTACTTTGATGCTATTTAGAGATATCACTTTTTAGTCTTTTTGGTATTTTGTTACATGTATTTTAATAATTCCGTGTATACATGTTTTGGATGATTTTAGATACATGACATGTATCATCTTCATTTGTTTCTGATATTCCTTTTGTAATAGTTTATATATATTCCTATTTTGGATTTTTATATATTGTCTGATTGGATTAATGATTCCTCTTTTTACTTTTATTGTTATTCTGTTATGTCACACTCTGGTAATAAGGTCATAGTCTCTCCACATACACACCCTAGGCCCTCACTATTAGTCAGTATCCTCTAGCATTTGGGGAGACACACTTGAGGCCATGTGGCTAATTAGGTTCACGACACTGTTTATTAGAAACTAGGTCCGGGATATTACAAGAAAATTTCCTAGTCTATGTTAAATGAATATGATTTACCTGTTTAATTTTTGGAATAGGCGAAAAATATGTCTTTCTATATTATTAATCAAGTTCTTATTAAAAATATTTTAAATAAATCCATTTATGAGTTATAGAATGGTAGAAAACGAAAATTTAATTAATTTAGAGTTTTTGGATACAAGATAATTATTATCAATACAAAGTATAATTTAGAAAAATTCACATTCAAATGTTATTGAGGAATATTCCTTTGTTATTTTACATCCATTAAATCATTCATGGTATTTAATAGAAGGACTAAAATTTTAAAAGATTTTTTATATACCAAATTTAATGAAACAAATCCAAATAAACCTAAGGCATATTTAGATAACCTTGAGGATAGCCTTTAAAGTTTAGATATCAATTCTAAAATAATTAACAATTATTTGAAACCTATTGTAGAAAAAACACTCAGTTCAGAGGAACTGTTTGAACTCCAACCTATAGAAGAAAATGAAGTATCAAATAATTTTATCCCTATAACTATTAGATCTCATAACTACCATCTCTTAGATTTCATAGTTTAAGATATAAATAGAGTAACATAGATTGGATATTCTATTATAAACTAGGTTAAACATCAAGCCTTCTTATCACAACTTGACCATAATAAAATCAATGAACCAATCAATGATGAACATTGGGTAATAGAAATGAAAGAATAATTGAATTAGTTTGAGAGAAACAAAGTATAATAAATAGTAAAAAGACCTAAGGACTTCCTAACCATTGAAACTAGTTGGTGTTTAGGAATAATTTTAAAGAGTCCAAAATAATAATTAGAAATAAATTTATATTGGTTGCATAAGGATAGATTCAATCAGAATTCATTAAATATGAAGAAAAATTTTCACCGGTTGATAGACTTGAATATATAAGAATGTTTCTTTCCTATGTTGCAAAATTGGATTTCAAACTATATTAAATGGATATGAAGAGTGTATTATTAAATGGTTATATAATTGAAAATGTTTTTTATAACAACCCATGGATTTCAAAACCCTCATTTTTCAAATCATGTTTTTAAATAAACTAAATATTTGTATGGATTAAAATAAGCCCCTAAAGCTTGGCATGATAGGATCATCACTTTTATTATTTAAAATATTTTTAAAAAAGGTTTTTTTGACCCTAATTTATTTATTAAAATGTTTTCAAATATTTTTTAGTATTATAAATCTATTTTGATGATATTATTTTAAAATAATCCAAAAATTCTTTATGCATTGAATATTCCAAAATGATGTAAGATGAATTTAAAATGGGTTTAATGGGTGATTTAAAATAATTTATTCGATTTAAAATCTTCCAAAACAAATAATTAATTTTTTTAAATCAAATAAAATACATAATCATATTTTAAAATGTTTTGGTATTGATAATACTGAAGGTCGCGATACTCCCATGCCTATAATCAATAAGCAAGATCTTGATGAAATTGGGAATTTTTTTATCAAACCACTTATAGAGATATGGTTTGAATTTTATTACAATTAACTTCCATCTAACCAAATATTATGTTTAGTATGTGCATGTGGTCACATTTTCAATAAAATCCAAAAATAATCACATTTACTTGATTTGAAAATAATTTTTAAATACCTCGAAAATACAACTTACATAGGGATTTTTTATTCTAGAGGACATGTATTTGATTTTATTAGTAATTAAGATGTAAATATTTGTGGTTTTAATTTAGATATTGAAAATTTCTTCTAGAAAATTTCAAATTTTGGGAAATTATTTAGTTTCATGATGTAGTAAAAAGAATAACTCTTTTTCATTATCCACAGTTGAAGCTAAGTATAGAATTATAAGTAGTTTTTGTGCACATATTATGTGAATGAAACACATATTACTAGACTTTGAATATAAATATTGACATATCCCTATAAATTATTGTCACAACCGTTGTCTTTAAATAAATTATTTTATTAATTGTCTGGGTATCGGGTAGTCCGGGTTGAAGCCCGACTTAAATATTTTTTTGGTTCTAATATAAAAACGTTTGGTTTGGAATTGACGGCATTCAACGTGTCATAGTGGAAGTTGCGCGGCCTCTCCTGGGTCACCGTGCGGCCTCGCTTGGTTCACTGTACGCCCTTCTCAATGGTCAACTAATTAAATAAAATGACTTGATGATAAATAAATAAAATTAAATGAGATACAAATTTTAATAAATTAATGTAATGATCATAATAATAATATTATTTGAGGATGTAATTGTTATAATTATTTTTATCGCTATTTTTATAATTGTTATAACTTTTATTTTATTACTATAAATTTATTACTATTATTTTTTTATCAGTTTTAGTTTATTATTATTATTATATTAATTATTATTATTATTAGTTTTATTTTTAGTTTTATTTTTAGTTTCCACTCTTGGTGTGTTGGGGTTTCAGTGGACTCCCCCTATCTTCCCCGTTAAGTCCCAACCTCCCTTGCACACCACCTCCCTGCTCGAGCCCCCCCTATGCACTACCTCCTTTCAGAGACTCGACCGACTTCCCTCCTTTCAACACACTACTGTTTCACGACTCCGGCTCCACCGTCCGGCTTCTGACCTGCCACCAGCCGTCGCACCCCCTTCCCAGCACAATCGGCTTCGGTGCGTCTTCTATCCGCGATTCCCCATCTACCCGCGAACCCAACATATGGGAAACTCTCCTTCGGTGGCTGCCCCTTTGGTTAAGCCTCCCCTCTATTCTTTTTATTTATTTGTTGTTTGGTTTTCCAGTGGGTTTTAGATCTGTTTTTGGAGGTTTAACCATTAATTTTGGGTTCATTCTCCTTGGTTAGGGCTCCTCTTTGATTCTTTTTGGTGCGAATGAGGTGAGAGTTTGTTTTGAACCATTTCTGTAACGCCCCGACCCCAGCTACCTAGAGCCGGTGCATTACTTCGTAACATTGGCATGATCACAAAAGATCAAGTCTCGAAAGACCGATTAGTTTAGTAGCCTTGGAAATACTAGATACATTCATAAGTTTTACATTACATCATAAAATGAAAAACTAATACAACAACATAATGTCTCCACAGTCCACACTATTATCCCTTCATAATATCCCTGCAGGTCATTCATAATTTACTTCTTCACTTCCTGGGAAAAAATAAAACATAGAAAAGGGGTGAGCTCAAATGCCCAGTAAGGATAACAATATAGCGGAAACTTTCATAAATAAGAATAAACATTTAAGGCAGTGTATAACGTAAACAAAAGCCTTTTAAACTTGAATATCAACATAATATGGAAAAAGTAAAATGAAATAATGCCATTTACTCATTCACATGGATATTCTACTAATCGAATAATCACATGCAAAATCACTAACCACTTTCATAATGTTGGAATGCATAATGCCAGACTATCATAACCACATAGCCAAGGCCTCGTGCCAAGAATACAAATAAGATTTTGTCAAGTCCTTGTGCCAAGACACTAGTTTGTCTCATGAGACCTACCGATGCATCGAGGAGCTATAGCGGGCTCCACCCGTCACATATTAAGTCCAATGCATTCCCATATGAAAAGGTTTAAACATGACATAAACATTCGTATTAAAACTAGCATACGAAATTTCAATAATTTCACTATAAACTATGAATGGTATAAAATAGAACATCCACAGTCAAACATATCACAAAACCTTAAATACAATATAGAAGTTTTTTATTATAATAAATCAACTTCAAATAAGCGTAAAATCCATCAAAGGATGTTGACATAGATGAAATCAAAACACTTTTTAGAGAAATATCTCTTTCTATTTTTGAAATCATTTAAGAGCCATATAAAACAAAACATTTTCTTGAAAATATTCTTATAGGCTTGTAAGTAAAGCTTTGAAGATTTTATAACGGCGGAAAATAACCGCACCCGCCGTATAAGTTAAAAAAAACATTCTTTCCTCAATTCTGTCGAAAAGGTTAAAAAGGACCTTGTTTTGAAAATGACGGAAAGATTCCTCTTATAAAAAGTCAAAAAGGGTATAAATTACTTTAACCCATATTCTTGTAAATAATAAAAATGTTTTGAAATACATTTTGAAGAAACATGGATGTGGATGATAACGAGGTCCCAGTAGATAATTATGTATAAACAACCTTGGATAATGAAGAGGTTGTGAAGTAAACCCTTACCTTGTACTTTTACTTGGTTGGGGTAGGTTAACCTCCTGTATAATGGTGAAATAATTGTTATTAAATTATAAGATAATCATATACATTCATATGATATCATATATGATCTTTTAACAATGCTTTGTTAACAATATCTTAGATTTATCGTTGTTTCGGGTGTTAACTTACTCGTTTTCTTATATGTTTTGTTACGTAAGTCATGTTTTTCATGGATAGTTTGTATCTAATTCATATCCAGAATGATATCATGTCATTAAACATTATTTTTAAATTATAAAATGATAATTATACTTGAATGGATACGACGGAGAATGAATCTCATCGCGTTCGTGGAGACGGTAGTCCGTACGTACGCACGAGCGACAATATCATTATTTTGATATTAAAATAATATATAATTGGATAGTATATCATATATACAGAATCATTATCATGTTATATTTATTATTTACATGAATTACATACCATTATTATACCCATCTAAATAATAATATATTGAATAACAATTACACCACGACGTGGAGACGGTAAGCCGTACGTACGCACGTATGGTGACATGTCATTCAAATGATGGGTAGAATACTGAATATGGTTGCTCCATATTTATAATAACATCACAGTATATAGAAGATACTGGAGTTATAATTTTAGAATTGAAATAATAGACAAAGAGGGAGTGGAAGAAGAAAGAAACATGAAAGAGGGTGATGAAAATGTTACCTCTTCTTCGGGTTCTTCCTTTTGATTTGATCAAAAGGACTCCTTAGGATGGATTTCTAACTAAAGTAAAGCTTCTAGGATGAAGGGAGAAATGTTGGGAGAGTATTTGGGCAGAGGTTGGCTGAACCAAAAGGCTTTAAAGTTTGAATAAGGTGATAGAGGTGGGGTCCTTTTATAAGAGGAGAGGAGGGGCTCTTTTGGAAAGATTGAAATGTTACATTATTATACCATGCTTTTCGGATTCTAAAGGTCCCACACTTATATAATTCGTGGCTAAGGTGATAAGGTTTCTAAATATCTTCATCCAATAGTCTTTGGACAAGTGTAAGCCTTGGATTTTGCATTATCTTCTCATTTTATTTAAATCGTTAAATAATGAGGTCATCGCCGCATCATAATAATGTCATAAATAATTTAATTTATTTAATGTCTAAAAATTATAAAAAAAATACTATGATGTAGGAAATCTTTTTATATTTCTAATGAATATTTATAATCAGAATTTGGACTTGTGTAACCCCACTAAAAAACTGTTTTTTGTAAGACAACTCATGTTTGTGTCAATTTACTTTTAACATTAAATAAATATATATTAATGTCATTTTCCAACTAAAGTGGCTCCATGGGGTCCCCAAGTTGACCCATGGGTTGTCTTGGTCGGCCATGACTCATACAATAGGAGTAGGACAAGTGTCATGCTCATCTTATATTATTAAAACATTATTTGTACCTTAAACTACACTAATTACCTCTAATCGCGATTAAGAACTTAAAAGTTACTATTCACCAAAAATTTTAATCTCATTGAACCACATTTTACTTCTTAATGACAACCATGTATGTCGGATTTTTGAAAATCAAATCATAGAAGTGGTAATATTTCATTTAAATGAAAAATCAGTTATTTAACTACCACTTAGTGGTTTCACTATTCATCAAAAATTGAAGTTTTTCAGAACAAAGCCAAAATTTCACCCTAAGCTATAATTGATATTCCGAATTCAAAAATGATGTCTATTTTACAAAATTCCAAACATATAAGTTTCATTAATTAATTTTATAATTAATTCCCGCTGTTACAAAAAATGGCGTGTTTCTAAGAAACAATTTATATCAAGAGATTGGCATTTTTTTATGTCCGATTTCAATGTTAAATTAATTCTAATGACCACCATTGGATAAAATGGTAAAAATATATTCTAATTATACTTTAAAACCACTAAATAGTATTATTTTTCACTATAAATTATTTTGATTTAAAAAGTTGTTTTTAAGTATTTTTCACTATTCATAAAAAATTCGAAGTTCTCAGAAAAATACCAAAAATTCAACATAGGCTAATTTCGATATTCCGAATCCAAAGATGAAGTATATTTTGATAAATAAAATTTATAAAATTTCAAAAAGTAGGTATTACTATTCACAATGTCTAGTTTTATTAGTTGTGGTGTGTGTTAGAGCTCGAGGTTGCGTACAACACACGCTATTGCATTATTCGAAGGGAAACGTACCGTGGAAGCTTGGGGTGTTACATTCTCCCCTCCTTCAAATAATTGAGTCCTCGCAATTTCTAGGGTATAAAAAGACTCGGGTGGTTCTTCATCATAAGTTCCTTAGGTTCCCACGTTGCCTCTTCCATTTTATGATTTCTCCACAAAACCTTTACCAGACGAGTCGTCCGGTTTCTAAGCACCTGCTCCCTCACATCAAGAATCCTGATGGGCTCTTCACAATAGGAAAGATCGGGTTCCAGTTCTAATTCCTAATAGGTTAGTACATGCGTTGGGTCAGGCATGTATTTCCTTAACAGAGATACGTGGAAAACATCGTGAACTTTGGAGAGATTTGGCGGCATCGCCAAACGATAAGCTACAGCCCCAATACGATCTAGAATTTCGAAAGGTCCGATGTACCTGGGACTCAACTTACCCTTCTTACCAAAATGTATAACTCCCTTCCATGGAGATAACTTTAGGAAAACATGATCTCCCACCTGAAATTCTAAAACCTTTCTTCTGTTATCGGCATAGCTCTTCTGCCTACTTTGAGCTGATTTGATGTGATTTTGGATTACCTTCACCTTTTCCATTGTTTCTTCCACCAGTTCTGGTCCCACAAGTTTTCTTTCACCAACGTCATCCCAACAGGTTGGTGTACGACATCTCTTTCCGTATAACGCTTCATAAGGTTCCATCTGAATGCTTGAATGGAAGCTATTGTTATAGGAAAATTCTACCAGTGGTAAGTATTGATCCCACATACCCTGAAAGTCAACAGAGCATGATCTCAACATGTCTTCTAAGGTTTGAATAGTCCGTTCTGATTGTCCATCTGTTTGAGGGTGATAGGCAGTGCTCAAACAAAGTTCAGTATCCAAGGCCTTTTGAAGACTTTTCCAGAATCTTGAAGTAAAACGAGGATCACGATCAGAAACAATCGATAGGGGTACTCCATGAAGTCTTACAACTTCATTAATATATAATCTTGCTTGACGTTCAAGTGGTAGATCCTCCCGTATAGACAGAAAATGTGCTGACTTAGTAAGACGATCAACAATGACCCATATTGCATCATTCCTTCTAGGATTCTTTGGTAGTCCCATGACAAATTCCATCGTAATATTATCCCATTTCCACTCAGGTATGGGAAGAGGTTGCAATACTCCACCAGGATGTTGCCTTCCAGCTTTCACTTGTTGACAAACCATACACCTCGACACAAAATCTGCAATCTCCCTCTTCATATTGTCCCACCAAAAATGTTCCTTCAAATCTCTATACATTTTGGTGCTCCCAGGGTGTATAGAGAAATTGGAACTATGAGCATCATCCAGCAATTCCCTTTTTAGATCAGTTATATCGGGAACACAAAGTCTCTTCCTGAATTTCAAAATTCCATCCTTATACACAAAGTCCCTCAATATTCCATCATTCACATCTTTAATCTTCTTCTGAAATTATTCATCATTGGTCTGAGAACTCTTAATCCTTTCTAGTAATGATGGTTTGGAAACCATTTAAAAAAGCATTGATGTTTCACCTTCCCTATTTATTCCCATGTCTATCTTCACTAGATCCAAGAAAATTGGATCCCTTTCAATTCTCATCACATTCAAAACTCCATGGTCTTTTCTACTCAAAGCATCTGCCACCTTGTTTGCCTTCCCCAGGTGGTAATGTATCGTGCAATCATAATCCTTGAGTAGTTCAAGCCATCGCCTTTGCCTCATGTTGATTTCTTTTTGTGTGAAAATATACTTCAAACTCTTGTGATCAGTATAAATCTCACATTTTTCACCATAGAGGTAATGTCTCCATATCTTTAAAGAAAAGATCACAGCTGCTAACTCAAGATCATGAGTAGGATAGTTTTGCTCATGAATTTTTATCTGTCGTGATGCATAGGCAATGACCTTATCATTCTGCATAAGGACACAACCAAGTCCTTTCTTCGATGCATCACTATAAATAACAAACCCATCATTCCCCAATGGTAGAGTCAATACAGGGGCATTGACTAATATTCTCTTTAGTTCTTCAAAACATTCTTCACACTCTTTTGTCCAAACAAATTTAATCCCTTTACGTGTGAGCTTTGTCAATGGGTTAGCCAATCTGGCAAAATTCTGGACGAAACGTCGATAATAACCTGCTAAACCAATAAAACTGCGTACCTCAGTTATACTTGTCGGTGCTGGCCATTCTTGGATTGCCTTGGTTTTAGAAGGATCAACGGAAATTCCATCCTTAGAGACAATATGGCCAAGAAAAGAAATCTCATGAAGCCAGAATTCACACTTGCTAAATTTCCCATATAATTCATGTCTTCTAAGAATCTTCAGGATAATGCGTAAGTGATTTTCATGATCTTCGTGGCTTTTGGAGTATACCAAGATATCATCAATAAATACCACTACAAATTCATCAAGATATTCCTTGAAAACTCTATTCATCAGATCCATGAAAACAGAGGGTGCATTAGTCAATCCAAAAGGCATTACTGTAAACTCGTAATGCCCGTACCTTGTTCGAAATGCTGTCTTTGGAACGTCTTCCTTCTTCACACACAACTGATGGTATCCAGACCGAAGGTCAATCTTTGAAAAGTATTGAGCTCCATGCAGTTGGTCAAACAAATCATCAATGCGAGGTAGGGGATACTTGTTCTTTATTGTTATAGCATTGATCTCCCTATAGTCAATGCACAACCTCATAGATCCATCTTTCTTCTTAACAAAAAGAACAGGGGCTCCCCAAGGAGAAACACTAGGGCGAATAAATCCCTTATTACTCAATTCCTCTAGTTGTTTCTTTAGTTCAACTAATTCCACAGTGTCCATTCTATAAGGGGTCTTCGATATGGGCCTTGATCCAGGAATTAAATCAATGGAAAACTCAACTTCTCGTTCTGGAGGATGTCCAGGTAAATCTTCCAGAAACACATCAACATATTCTCTCACAATAGGTACATCCTCTATTTGAATCTTCCTTTCCTCACCCTCAGTAATTTCCTTCTCTTCCTCCCCAATAATTGAATTTAGTTGAGCTACTGGGGGTGGATCTAGATAAGAATTATGTGGCGACGATTCGGCTCTAAAGATAAGGTGTTCCTTATCATCATTATCAAGAATCGTAACCTCTTTCCTCTTACAATAAATTTTTGCATCATGGTCTGAAAGCCAATCCATACCGAGGATTATATCAAATTCAATCATGGGTATGACGATGAGATCAGCAGGTAAAGAACATTTAGGTGCTCTAATGGGAACTAATCGACAAAACTTTGTTGCAATAATACTTCCCTTAGGGGTTTTGACTGACAACTCCCTTGTTAAATCAAATTGGAAATATCTAATTTTCTTAGCAAACTGGGAAGATATGAAACAATGCGATGATCCAGAATCAAATAATGCATTTTATAATCTTGAGGAAACCATTAAATTACCTGCCACCACGTCTTTCGGAGCTTCTACCTTAGCATTAGTGATAGCATAAGCCTGGCCTTGATCCCTTGTCCTTTTCTGAGGTAAGTTCTCCTGACACTTAGGACATTCATTTGCATAATTCCCCATCTCCCTGCAATTGTAGCACCGAACGTTGGTAGCTTCCTTCTTCCCCTTGCAATCATGAGCTTGGTGGCCTTTTTCACCACACTTGTAACAGACTCCCATTCCCTTCAAGAAAGTACCAGGATGTTTCTTCCCGCATTTACCACAAGATGGATATTCAACCTTTCCCTTCTTCCCTTTATTTCCATTCCCAGATTGATCAGTAGGTCTCTTCTTCTCTTGATTCGCTTTAAAGTCATAAGACTTATAGAATACCTTTTCCGTCTTGATAGCGCACGAGACAATACCTTCGTATGAAGAGAAGGTTTGTGATACTAAAGCTCGACGGAGAAATGGTTTCAACCCATCAAAGAAACGATCAGTCTTACTTCTTGGGTTACGTATGTAATCTGCAGCATACCTTGCTAACCTTGTAAAGTTAGCCTCATACTTTGCGACATTCTCATCCTCCTTCTGCCTCAGACTCAGAAATTGCCTTTCCATATCCGCTCGATGGTCTCGAGGAATGTATTTTTCTAAGAACAGCTCTTTGAACTCCTGCCATTCCATGTTTGTTAATTCATCATCTTCCTTTGTGTTTTGAATTAGTGACCACCATTGATCGGCATCTCCAGTGAGGCGGTAAACTGCCATGACAACCTTCTCCCTTTCACTACTCCCCAAGGAATGGAATATTTTCTCTAAGGAATTTATCCATTGCTCAGCTACTATAGGATTTGTACTCCCATTGAAGGTTGGTGGTTGTTTCCTCATGAAACGTTCTAGCATTGATCCTCCACATTGCGGATCAGGGTGCTCCATACGAGTAAGGTTTTTATTCATAACCTGAGTGAGTTGTCCCAGTATGGTAATAAGTTGATCGGCACCAGTTGCATCACCAGCCACACTATAATTATCTTGAGAAGGAGGGAAATCCCTACATGGAGTGCGTGTATTGATACGGTTTCCATTTCTTCCACTAGGCGCCATTTCTAAACAATGGCATAAACTAGATCAGTTTATAAATCAAAATACATAATCCTATACTTATAAAACACTTAACATAAATTGAACTATTTATGGATATAATCCATAATCATAAAAATGTTTTCTTTGAGGAAGTATATACTCATAAACCCTTCATAATGATTTGTAGAGAAAATGAGAGTTATCCTAAGCATATACCCCGGGAGTGTCGTAACCAAGAGTGAAGCAAGGCCCGTTGTCGTGCACCAGTTCCCGTTCGAGTCTGGCTCAAAGAGGTGTTTTCGGGTTTTACCCCTAGGAACATCTGTGCCAGAGCCGCCTCTACCTGCTCGTATCCAGACAGGGATGTATTTCTCGGAAAACTCACAAAATCTCTACAATACCAAAATTCTAGGAAGTTCTTCTATACTAATCCTCAAAGATCATCTTAGGTCTATGTGCTCTAATCAGATTTTATCTAAATCTAGCTTCCAAGGTTTGTACTAAACTTCCTCTGATACCAACTGAAACGCCCGACCCCAGCTACCCAGAGCCGGTGCATTACTTCGTAACATTGGCATGATCACAAAAGATCAAGTCTCGAAAGACCGATTAGTTTAGTAGCCTTGGAAATACTAGATACATTCATAAGTTTTACATTACAACATAAAATGAAAAAATACTACAACAACATAATGTCTCCACAGTCCACACTATTATCCCCTCATAATATCCCTGCAGGTCATTCATAATTTACTTCTTCACTTCCTGGGAAAAAATAAAACATAGAAAAGGGGTGAGCTCAAATGCCCAGTAAGGATAACAATATAGCGGAAACTTTCATAAATAAGAATAAACATTTAAGGCAATGTATAACTAAAACAAAAGCCTTTTAAACTTGAATATCAAAATAATATGGAAAAAGTAAAATGAAATAATGCCATTTACTCATTCACATGGATATTCTACTAATCGAATAATCACATGCAAAATCACTAACCAATTTCATGATGTTGGAATGCATAATGCCAGACTATCATAACCACATAGCCAAGGCCTCGTGCCAAGACTACAAATAATATTTTGTCAAGGCCTTGTGCCAAGACACTAGTTTGTCTCATGAGACCTACCGATGCATCGAGGAGCTATAGCGGGCTCCACCCGTCACATATTAAGTCCAATGCATTCCCATATGAAAAGGTTTAAACATGACATAAACATTCGTATTAAAACTAGCATACGAAATGTCAATAATTTCACCATAAACTATGAATGGTATAAAATAGCACATCCACAGTCAAACATATCACAAAACCTTCAATACAATATAGAAGTTTTGTATTATAATAAATCAACATCAAATAAGCGTAAAATCTATCAAAGGATGTTGACATAGATGAAATCAAAACACTTTTTAGAGAAATATCTCTTTCTATTTTTGAAATCATTTAAGAGCCATATAAAACAAAACATTTTCTTGAAAATATTCTTATAAGCTTGTAAGTAAAGCTTTGAAGATTTTATAACGGCGGAAAATAACCGCACCCGCCGTATAAGTTAAAAAAAAACATTCTTTCCTCAATTCTGTCAAAAAGGTTAAAAAGGACCTTGTTTTGAAAACGACGGAAAGATTCCTCTTATAAAAAGTCAAAAAGGGTATAAATGACTTTAACCCATATTCTTGTAAATAATAAAAATGTTTTGAAATACATTTTGAAGAAACATGGATGTGGATGATAACGAGGTCCCAGTAGATAATTATGTATAAACAACCTTGGATAATGAAGAGGTTGTGAAGTAAACCCTTAACTTGTACTTTTCCTTGGTTGGGGTAGGTTAAACTCCTGTATAATGGTTAAATAATTGTTATTAAATTATAAGAGAATCATATACATTCATATGATATCATATATGATCTTTTAACATTGCTTTGTTAACAATATCTTAGATTTATCGTTGTTTCGGGTGTTAACTTACTCGTTTTCTTATATGTTTTGTTACGTAAGTCATGTTTTTCATGGATAGGTTGTATCTTATTCATATCCAGAATGATATCATGTCCTTAAACATTATTTTTAAATTATCAAATGATAATTATACTTGAATGGATACGACGGAGAATGAATCTCATCGCGTTCGTGGAGACGATAGTCCGTACGTACGCACGAGCGACAATATCATTATTTTGATATTAAAATAATATATAATTGGATAGTATATCATATATACAGAATCATTATCATGTTATATTTATTATTTACATGAATTACATACCATTATTATACCCATCAAAATAATAATATATTGAATAACAATTACACCACGACGTGGAGACGGTAAGCCGTACGTACGCACGTATGGTGACATGTCATTCAAATGATGGGTAGAATACTGAATATGGTTGTTCCATATTTATAATAACATCATAGTATATAGAAGATACTGGAGTTATAATTTTAGAATTGAAATAATAGACAAAGAGGGAGTGGAAGAAGAAAGAAACATGAAAGAGGGTGATGAAAATGTTACCTCTTCTTCGGGTTCTTCCTTTTGATTTGATCAAAAGGACTCCTTAGGATAGATTTCTGACTAAAGTAAAGCTTCTACGATGAAGGGAGAAATGTTGGGAGAGTATTTGGGCAGAGGTGGGCCGAACCAAAATGCTTGAAAGTTTGAATAAGGTGATAGAGGTGGGGGCCTTTTATAAGAGGAGAGGAGGGGCTCTTTTGGAAAGATTGAAATGTTACATTATTATACCATGCTTTTCGGATTCTAAAGGTCCCAAACTTATATAATTCGTGGCTAAGGTGATAAGGGTTCTAAATCTCTTCATCCAATAGGCTTTGGACAAGTGTAAGCCTTTGATTTTGCATTATCTTCTCATTTTATTTAAATCGTTAAATAATGAGGTCATCGCCGCATCATAATGATGTCATAAATAATTTAATTTATTTAATGTCTAAAAATTATAAAAAAATACTATGATGTATGAAATCTTTTTATCTTTCTAATGAATATTTATAATCAAAATTTGGACTTGTGTAACCCCACTAAAAAACTATTTTAGTAAGACAACTCATGTTTGTGTCAATTTACTTTTAACATTAAATAAATATATATTAATGTCATTTTCCAACTAAAGTGGCTCCATGGGGTCCCCAAGTTGACCCATGGGTTTTCATGGTCGTCCATGACTCATAAAATAGGAGTAGGACAAGTGTCATGCTCATATTATATTATTAAAACATTATTTGTACCTTAAACTACACTAATTACCTCTAATCGCGATTAAGAACTTAAAAGTTACTATTCACCAAAAATTTATTTTAATCTCATTGAACCACATTTTACTTCTTAATGACAACCATGTATGTCGGATTTTTGAAAATCAAATCATAGAAGTGGAAATATTTCATTTAAATGAAAAATCAGTTATTTAACTACCACTTAGTGGTTTCACTATTCATCAAAAATTGAAGTTTTTCAGAACAAATCCAAAATTTCACCCTAAGCTATAATTGATATTCCGAATTCAAAAATGATGTCTATTTTAAAAAATTACAAACATATAAGTTGCATTAATTAATTTTATAATTAATTCCCGCTGTTACAAAAAATGGCGTGTTTCTAAGAAACAATTTATATCAAGAGATTGGCATTTTTTTATGTCCGATTTCAATGTTAAATTAATTCTAATGACCACCATTGGATAAAATGGTAAAAATATATTCTAATTATACTTTAAAACCACTAAATAGTATTATTTTTTACTATAAATTATTTTGATTTAAAAAGTTGTTTTTAAGTATTTTTCACTATTCATAAAAAATTCGAGGTTCTCAGAAAAATACCAAAAATTCAACATAGGCTAATTTCGATATTCCGAATCCAAAGATGAAGTCTATTTTGATAAATAAAATTTATAAAATTTCAAAAAGTAGGTATTACTATTCACAACGGCTAGTTTAATTAGTTGTGGTGTGTGTTAGAGCTCGAGGTTGCGTACAACACACGCTATTGCATTATTCGAAGGGAAACATATCGTGGAAGCTTGGGGTGTTACATTCTACCCTCCTTCAAATAATTGCGTCCTCGCAATTTCTAGGGTATAAAAAGACTCGGGTGGTTATTCATCATAAGTTCCTCAGGTTCCCACGTTTCCTCTTCCATTTTATGATTTCTCCACAAAACCTTTACCAGACGAGTCGTCCGGTTTCTCAGCACCTGCTCCCTCACATCAAGAATCCTGACGGGCTCTTCACAATAGGAAAGATCGGGTTCCAGTTCTAATTACTCATAGGTTAGTACATGCGTTGGGTCAGGCATGTATTTCCTCAACAGAGATACGTGGAAAACATCGTGAACTTTGGAGAGATTTGGCGGCATCGCCAAACGATAAGCTACAGCCCCAATACGATCTAGAATTTCGAAAGGTCCGATGTACCTGGGACTCAACTTACCCTTCTTACCAAAACGTATAACTCCCTTCCATGGAGATACCTTTAGGAAAACATGATCTCCCACCTGAAATTACAAAACCTTTCTTCTGTTATCGGCATAGCTCTTCTGCCTACTTTGAGCTGATTTGATGTGATTTTGGATTACCTTCACCTTTTCCATTATTTCTTCCACCAGTTCTGGTCCCACAAGTTTTCTTTCACCAACGTCATCCCAACATGTTGGTGTACGACATCTCTTTCCGTATAACGCTTCATAAGGTGCCATCTGAATGCTTGAATGGAAGCTATTGTTATAGGAAAATTCTACCAGTGGTAAGTATTGATCCCACATACCCTGAAAGTCAAGAGAGCATGATCTCAACATGTCTTCTAAGGTTTGAATAGTCCATTCTGATTGTCCATCTGTTTGAGGGTGATAGGCAGTGCTCAAACAAAGTTCAGTATCCAAGGCCTTTTGAAGACTTTTCCAGAATCTTGAAGTAAAACGAGGATCACGATCAGAAACAATCGATAGGGGTACTCCATGAAGTCTTACAACTTCATTAATATATAATCTTTCTAGACGTTCAAGTGGTAGATCCTCCCGTATAGACAGAAAATGTGCTGACTTAGTAAGACGATCAACAATGACCCATTTTGCATCATTACTTCTAGGAGTCTTTGGTAGTCCCATGACAAAGTCCATCGTAATATTATCCCATTTCCACTCAGGTATGGGAAGAGGTTGCAATACTCCACCAGGATGTTGCATTCCAGCTTTCACTTGTTGACAAACCATACACCTCGACACAAAATCAGCAATCTCCCTCTTCATATTGTCCCACCAAAAATGTTCCTTCAAATCTATATACATTTTGGTGCTCCCAGGGTGTATAGAGAAATTGGAACTATGAGCATCATCCAGCAATTCCCTTTTTAGATCAGTTATATCGGGAACACAAAGTCTCTTCCTGAATTTCAAAATTCCATCCTTATACACAAAGTCCCTCAATCTTCCATCATCCACATCTTTAATCTTCTTCTGAAATTCTTCATCATTGGTCTGAGAACTCTTAATCCTTTCTAGTAATGATGGTTTGGAAACCATTTGAAAAAGAATTGATGTTTCAACTTCCCTATTTATTCCCATGTCCATCTTCACTAGATCCAAGAAAAATGGATCCCTTTCAATTCTCATCACATTCAAAACTCCATGGTCTTTTCTAATCAAAGCATCTGCCACCTTGTTTGCCTTCCCCTGGTGGTAATGTATCGTGCAATCATAATCCTTGAGTAGTTCAAGCCATCGCCTTTGCCTCATGTTGATTTCTTTTTGTGTGAAAATATACTTCAAACTCTTGTGATCAGTATAAATCTCACATTTTTCACCATAGAGGTAATGTCTCCATATCTTTAAATCAAAGATCACAGCTGCTAACTCAAGATCATGAGTAGGATAGTTTTGATCATGAATTTTTAGCTGTCGTGATGCATAGGCAATGACCTTATCATTCTGCATAAGGACACAACCAAGTCCTTTCTTCGATGCATCACTATAAATAACAAACCCATCATTCCCCGATGGTAGAGTCAATATAGGGGCATTGACTAATCTTCTCTTTAGTTCTTCAAAACATTCTTCACACTCTTTTGTCCAGACAAATTTAATCCCTTTACGTGTGAGCTTTGTCAATGGGTTAGCCAATCTGGCAAAATTCTGGACGAAACGTCGATAATAACCTGCTAAACCAATAAAACTGCGTACCTCAGTTATACTTGTCGGTGCTGGCCATTCTTGGATTGCCTTGGTTTTAGAAGGATCAACGGAAATTCCATCCTTAGAGACAATATGGCCAAGAAAAGAAATCTCATGAAGCCAGAATTCACACTTGCTAAATTTCCCATATAATTCATGTCTTCTAAGAATCTTCAGGATAATGCGTAAGTGATTTTCATGATCTTCGTGGCTTTTGGAGTATACCAAGATATCATCAATAAATACCACTACAAATTCATCAAGATATTCCTTGAAAACTCTATTCATCAGATCCATGAAAACAGAGGGTGCATTAGTCAATCCAAAAGGCATTACTGTAAACTCGTAATGCCCGTACCTTGTTCGAAATGCTGTCTTTGGAACGTCTTCCTTCTTCACACACAACTGATGGTATCCAGACCGAAGGTCAATCTTTGAAAAGTATTGAGCTCCATGCAGTTGGTCAAACAAATCATCAATGCGAGGTAGGGGATACTTGTTCTTTATTGTTATAGCATTGATCTCCCTATAGTCAATGCACAACCTCATAGATCCATCTTTCTTCTTAACAAAAAGAACAGGGGCTCCCCAAGGAGAAACACTAGGGCGAATAAATCCCTTATTACTCAATTCCTCTAGTTGTTTCTTTAGTTCAACTAATTCCACAGTGGCCATTCTATAAGGGGTCTTCGATATGGGCCTTGATCCAGGAATTAAATCAATGGAAAACTCAACTTCTCGTTCTGGAGGATGTCCAGGTAAATCTTCCGGAAACACATCAACATATTCTCTCACAATAGGTACATCCTCTATTTGAATCTTCCTTTCCTCACCCTCAGTAATTTCCTTCTCTTCCTCCCCAATAATTGAATTTAGTTGAGCTACTGGGGGTGGATCTAGATAAGAATTATGTGGCGACGATTCGGCTCTAAAGATAAGGTGTTCCTTATCATCATTATCAAGAATCGTAACCTCTTTCCTCTTACAATAAATTTTTGCATCATGGTACGAAAGCCAATCCATACCGAGGATTATATCAAATTCAATCATGGGTATGACGATGAGATCAGCAGGTGAAGAACATTTAGGTGCTCTAATGGGAACTAATCGACAAAACTTTGTTGCAATAATACTTCCCTTAGGGGTTTTGACCGACAACTCCCTTGTTAAATCAAATTGGAAATATCTAATTTTCTTAGAAAACTGGGAAGATATGAAACAATGCGATGATCCAGAATCAAATAATGCATTTTCTAATCTTGAGGAAACCATTAAATTACCTGCCACCACGTCTTTCGGAGCTTCTACCTCAGCAGTAGTGATAGCATAATCCTGGCCTTGATCCCTTGGCCTTTTCTGAGGTAAGTTCTCCTGACGCATAGGACATTCATTTGCATAATGCCCCATCTCCCTGCAATTGTAGCACCGAACGTTGGTAGCTTCCTTCTTCCCCTTGCAATCATGAGCTTGGTGGCCTTTTTCACCACACTTGTAACAGACTCTCATTCCCTTCAAGCAAGTACCAGGATGTTTCTTCCCGCATTTACCACAAGATGGATATTCAACCTTTCCCTTCTTCCCTTTATTTCCATTCCCAGATTGATCAGCAGGCCTCTTCTTCTCTTACTTCGCTTTAAAGTCATAAGACTTAGAGAATTCCTTTTCCGTCTTGATAGCGCACGAGACAATACCTTCGTATGAAGAGAAGGTTTGTGATACTAAAGCTCAACGGAGAAATGGTTTCAACCCATCAAAGAAACGATCAGTCTTACTTCTTGGGTTACGTATGTAATCTGCAACATACCTTGCTAACCTTGTAAAGTTAGCCTCATACTTTGCGACATTCTCATCCTCCTTCTGCCTCAGACTCAGAAATTGCCTTTCCATATCCGCTCGATGGTCTCGAGGAAAGTATTTTTCTAAGAACAGCTCTTTGAACTCCTGCCATTCCATGTTTGTTAATTCATCATCTTCCTTTGTGTTTTGAATTAGTGACCACCATTGATCGGCATCTCCAGTGAGGCGGTAAACTGCCATGACAACCTTCTCCCTTTCACTACTCCCCAAGGCATGGAATATTTTCTCTAAGGAATTTATCCATTTCTCAGCTACTATAGGATTTGTACTCCCATTGAAGGTTGGTGGTTGTTGCCTCATGAAACGTTCTAGCATTGATCCTCCACGTTGCGGATCAGGGTGCTCCATACAAGTAAGGTTATTATTCATAACCTGAGTGAGTTGTCCCAGTATGGTAATAAGTTGATCGACACCAGTTGCATCACCAGCCCCACTATAATTATCTTGAGCAGGAGGGAAATCCCTACATGGAGTGCGTGCATTGATACGGTTTCCATTTCTTCCACTAGGCGCCATTTCTAAAC
The DNA here is from genome assembly GCA_963277665.1 of Viscum album. NCBI lineage: Eukaryota > Viridiplantae > Streptophyta > Magnoliopsida > Santalales > Viscaceae > Viscum > Viscum album. The sequence continues at coordinate 1,220,723,829 of OY728147.1, forward strand.
AATGGCATAAACTAGACCAGTTTATGAATCAAAATACATAATCCTATACTTATTAAACACTTAACATAAATTTAACTATTTATGGATATAATCCATAATCATAAAAATGTTTTCTTTGAGGAAGTATATACTCATAAACCCTTCATAATGATTTGTAGAGAAAATGAGAGTTATCCTAAGCATATCCCCCGGGAGTGTCGTAACCAAGAGTGCAGCAAGGCCCGTTGTCATGCACCAGTTCCCGTTCGAGTCTAGCTCAAAGCGGTGTTTTCGGGTTTTACCCCTAGGAACATCTGTGCCAGAGCCGCCTCTACCTGCTCGTATCCAGACATGGATGTATTGCTCCGAAAACTCACAAAATATCTACAATACCAAAATTCTAGGAAGTTATTCTATACTAATCCTCAAAGATCATCTTAGGTCTATGTGCTATAATCAGAGTTTATCTAAATCTAGCTTCCAAGGTTTTTACTAAACTTCCTCTGATACCAACTGTAACGCCCCGACCCCAGCTACCCAGAGCCGGTGCATTACTTCGTAACATTGGCATGATCACAAAAGATCAAGTCTCGAAAGATCGATTAGTTTAGTAGCCTTGGAAATACTAGATACATTCATAAGTTTTACATTACATCATAAAATGAAAAACTACTACAACAACATAATGTCTCCACAGTCCACACTATTATCCCCTCATAATATCCCTACAGGTCATTCATAATTTACTTCTTCACTTCCTGGGAAAAAATAAAACATAGAAAAGGGGTGAGCTCAAATGCCCAGTAAGGATAACAATATAGCGGAAACTTTCATAAATAAGAATAAACATTTAAGGCAATGTATAACTAAAACAAAAGCCTTTTAAACTTGAATATCAACATAATATGGAAAAAGTAAAATGAAATAATGCCATTTACTCATTCACATGGATATTCTACTAATCGAATAATCACATGCAAAATCACTAACCACTTTCATAATGTTGGAATGCATAATGCCAGACTATCATAACCACATAGCCAAGGCCTCGTGCCAAGACTACAAATAAGATTTTGTCAAGGCCTTGTGCCAAGACACTAGTTTGTCTCATGAGACCTACCGATGCATCGAGGAGCTATAGCGGGCTCCACCCATCACATATTAAGTCCAATGCATTCCCATATGAAAAGGTTTAAACATGACATAAACATTCATATTAAAACTAGCATACGAAATGTCAATAATTTCACCATAAACTATGAATGGTATAAAATATCACATCCACAGTCAAACATATCACAAAACCTTCAATACAATATAGAAGTTTTGTATTATAATAAATAAACTTCAAATAAGCATAAAATCCATCAAAGGATGTTGACATAGATGAAATCAAAACACTTTTTAGAGAAATATCTCTTTCTATTTTTGAAATCATTTAAGAGCCATATAAAACAAAACATTTTATTGAAAATATTCTTATAAGCTTGTAAGTAAATCTTTTAAGATTTTATAACGGCGGAAAATAACCGCACCCGCCGTATAAGTTAAAAAAACATTCTTTCCTCAATTCTGTCGAAAAGGTTAAAAAGGACCTTGTTTTGAAAACGACGGAAAGATTCCTCTTATAAAAAGTCAAAAAGGGTATAAATGACTTTAACCCATATTCTTGTAAATAATAAAAATGTTTTGAAATACATTTTGAATAAACATGGATGTGGATGATAACGAGGTCCCAGTAGATAATTATGTATAAACAACCTTGGATAATGAAGAGGTTGTGAAGTAAACCCTTACCTTGTACTTTTCCTTGGTTGGGGTAGGTTAACCTCCTGTATAATGGTGAAATAATTGTTATTAAATTATAAGAGAATCATATACATTCATATGATATCATATATGATCTTTTAACATTGCTTTGTTAACAATATCTTAGATTTATCGTTGTTTCGGGTGTTAACTTACTCATTTTCTTATATGTTTTGTTACGTAAGTCATGTTTTTCATGGATAGGTTGTATCTTATTAATATCCAAAATGATATCATGTCCTTAAACATTATTTTTAAATTATCAAATGATAATTATACTTGAATGGATACGACGGAGAATGAATCTCATCACGTTCGTGGAGACGGTAGTCCGTACGTACGCTCGAGCGACAATATCATTATTTTGATATTAAAATAATATATAATTGGATAGTATATCATATATACAGAATCATTATCATGTTATATTTATTATTTACATGAATTACATACCATTATTATACCCATCTAAATAATAATATATTGAATAACAATTACACCACGACGTGGAGAAGGTAAGCCGTACGTACGCACGTATGGTGACATGTCATTCAAATGATGGGTAGAATACTGAATATGGTTGCTCCATATTTATAATAACATCACAGTATATAGAAGATACTGGAGTTATAATTTTAGAATTGAAATAATAGACAAAGAGGGAGTGGAAGAAGAAAGAAACATGAAAGAGGGTGATGAAAATGTTACCTCTTCTTTGGGTTCTTCCTTTTGATTTGATCAAACGGACTCCTTAGGATGGATTTATGACTAAATTAAAGCTTCTAGGATGAAAGGAGAAATGTTGGGAGAGTATTTGGGTAGAGGTTGGCCGAACCAAAAGGATTGAAAGTGTGAATAAGGTGATATAGGTGGGGGCCTTTTATAAGAGGAGAGGAGGGGCTCTTTTGGAAAGATTGAAATGTTACATTATTATACCCTTATTTTCGGATTCTAAAGGTCCCAAACTTATATAATTCGTGGATAAGGTGATAAGGGTTCGAAATCTTTTCATCCAATAGGCTTTGGACAAGTGTAAGCCTTGGATTTTGCATTATCTTCTCATTTTATTTAAATCGTTAAATAATGAGGTCATCGCCGCATCATAATGATGTCATAAATAATTTAATTTATTTAATGTCTAAAAATTATAAAAAAAATACTATGATGTAGGAAATCTTTTTATCTTTCTAATGAATATTTATAATAAAAATTTGGACTTGTGTAACCCCACTAAAAAACTGTTTTAGTAAGACAACTCATGTTTGTGTCAATTTACTTTTAACATTAAATAAATATATATTAATGTCATTTTCCAACTAAAGTGGCTCCATGGGGTCCCCAAGTTGACCCATGGGTTGTCTTGGTCTGCCATGACTCATCCAATAGGAGTAGGACAAGTTTCATGCTCATCTTATATTATTAAAACATTATTTGTACCTTAAACTACACTAATTACCTCTAATCGCGATTAAGAACTTAAAAGTTACTATTCACCAAAAATTTATTTTAATCTCATTGAACCACATTTTACTTATTAATGACAACCATGTATGTCGGATTTTTGAAAATCAAATCATAGAAGTGGTAATATTTCATTTAAATGAAAAATCAGTTATTTAACTACCACTTAGTGGTTTCACTATTCATCAAAAATTGAAGTTTTTCAGAACAAAGCCAAAATTTCACCCTAATCTATAATTGATATTCCGAATTCAAAAATGATGTATATTTTAAAAAATTACAAACATATAAGTTGCATTAATTAATTTTATAATTAATTCCCGCTGTTACAAAAAATGGCGTGTTTCTAAGAAACAATTTATATCAAGAGATTGGCATTTGTTTATGTCCGATTTCAATGTTAAATTAATTCTAATGACCACCATTGGATAAAATGGTAAAAATATATTCTAATTATACTTTAAAACCACTAAATAGTATTATTTTTCACTATAAATTATTTTGATTTAAAAAGTTGTTTTTAAGTATTTTTCACTATTCATAAAAAATTCGAAGTTCTCAGAAAAATACCAAAAATTCAACATAGGCTAATTTCGATATTCCGAATCCAAAGATGAAGTCTATTTTGATAAATAAAATTTATAAAATTTCAAAAAGTAGGTATTACTATTCACAACGGCTAGTTTAATTAGTTGTGGTGTGTGTTAGAGCTCGAGGTTGCGTACAACACACGCTATTGCATTATTCGAAGGGAAACGTACCATGGAAGATTGGGGTGTTACAATTTCCGGAAGGATCTTCATGTGAGGCAGGTGGTTCCATTCCATTAAATCATTTAGATAATTTTATTTTCTTGTTTAGTTAATTTTAATATGTTATATGATTTATTTTCATGGGGTGAACAATTTGTAGAATGTATTGTTTGAGTAATTTGAATGTTGTTTTAGAAACAAAGTGTGATCCAAGTTTGGTTTTAAACTAGGTTATTTATGTGTATTTATATATTTAATTGTGTAAATGGTTTTAGGATTTTTTATAAGTTACTTAATGGTTTATTTAAATTTCTTTAATGGCGCAAAACACATTTTTTATATGGCGTGGACGTGCGGTCATATTTTAAAGTGGGTTTTCGGGTGTAACTATGATGTAAAAGGTTGGTGTGATTAGTGGGGTTTCTTTATAAACTGTTATAATGGAATATTAAATTATTTGTAAAGGTGAAAAATATGTTTTTGAGGGATTGGTGTGCTTACATGTTCAGATTGGATTTTGTTCAAAACAAAAGGCTATATTGTGTGTGTGTATTTAAAGTGGTGTTTAAAAGAAAAACAATAGGGTCGTGTGAGTTGTTTGTAAGGTGTGATTTGAATTTGGAAAATATTTAAAGTGGTTTGGTGTTAAGAAATGGACTCTTTGGGAATATGGGTTATATTCATTATGTGCCGCACACGCGTCTTTGTGTTTTACACCACAAATTTATTTGATAAAATGCGGATAGTGCGAAACCCCTTTTTAAATGGTTTCGTTGTGTTTATGGCTTAGAAAGGGTTTTTCTAAAATAGAAACCAGGTATGTTTTTCTTGTGTAAACCATTGTTTGTTAACTTTTTTAAGTGTTTTATAAATTGGTTAACTCGATTTATTAAATTATATGTAGAGTTTGGGAGTTGTTTTTGATAGAGTTAAATGCACATTAAGTTTTTAAAGGAACCTCATATGTGAAACTGGGCATATTTCATGTGAAAAACATTGTGGTGCTATTTATAAATGATCTTTAAGTTGTTTAAATATTTTATCAAGTCATGGAAGCAATAATCACTATTATGTGAAATGGTTTTGGTGTGTGTGTGTTTTTAAAATAGTGTTTTAGTATGCAAGTTGTGGATTTTGTTTTTAATGATTTGTTGGGTTTATAATACGAGAAATCAATATACTATGTGAATGTGGAAGTTCATTGAGAAAAAGGGGAAACCCCAGGTATCTAGGTGGGCGGATTAGGACTAGTATGCTAGATGACACGTGAGTGGTTTATCCCGGTTTCAACTGGCAGGATTGATGTTACAACACTGACTAGAATTTTGTGATGATTGGAGACCACTAGGTTATTGATGTGTTTCCCTACTAGTGGATCATGCACGAGAGCGTTGATTTTTGTGTGTGGTTTTTATTCCATTTTTACACCGAGGTACGATGTCTCTAGCACGCCACACTTACTAGCTACCTTAGGGGATTTACCCATAGTGCTCTACTATTCATGACGTGGTGCCTTACATCGGTATACATAGTACCACTTGAGTATGTGCTTGTTCTTTATAAAATTTCCCTTCCATTTTAAAGTAGTATTGTAAAATGGTTTTTTTCTTTCAGTACTCTTTCCTTTTCACTTTTAGTTTTTAAATTTTTTCCTTAAAAGTGTTTTCAAATTATGGTTTTAAATAATCATGTTGAATTATCTTTTGATGTTGTGTCATGGAACCTTTTTATTTGGTGGTATCCTACTGGGTTGTTGGCTCACACCCTAAATACACATCTGTGTATATGTAGACCATGTTCTTTGTGTATCCCAGTTTGGGGCATCGTGCTTAGTGACAGTGGTTCGGGTCGCTGATGGTCTTCTCGTGCAGGTTGGTGTTTATAGCTTGTAGATGTTACACCTCTCTTGTTACATGGAGGTTTGAGTTTGAGTTTGTGTTTCTTTTGTTGTCATTTTCTTTTGGATGTTGGTTCAAGTTGTAAACTTTTAAAGTTGATTTTAGTATGAGGGTCTATTTGGTTGTCAGTTCACAATTTTAGTTTGTTTATCTTGTCCGTGGTTTTGTGTTTACTTTTTCAGGTAAATTGTTCCCATGTATTGTTTTGATACCCGAGAACTTGTTCCAGCCCGTGGGGATTGGGAACGCACTTCGGACCATGTCGTGGACCGGGTCGGGCATCGGGTCGGATGACGACCCAACCTGGTTCGTGACAAAATGGTATTAGAGGAGGTTTCCTCTTTTGGGTAATGTTCTTTTGGGCCAGAGTCATAGTGGACTAGATTTAAGGTTGTCAGGACTCAACGTTATGGCTACGAGTAAGGTTCCTACCCTGCACACCTTGTGGCGGGACTCGATTTTCCAAAGTAAGATGAGGTTTGTCCGAGTCTTTGGTCCTTCCTGTTAATCTTGTCTAGGGGAAATGAAAAGGGAGTAGGTTTAGTGGTCCCAGTGAGCTCACAGGGTCTAGAAAGCCATGTTGAGCCAGGGAAACTTTCTTAGAATACTCTCCGTGGCGGTGGTGTGATTGGCATATGGCCTCCAACCATATGTCTTAGTCATCCACCGACACTAGTCTCCTATTGCATCGTCCCTCCTTTCTTTGTTTTGGATTCATGGAAATCTGGTTTTTAAGAAAAAAATTATTTGGTCTTGAAAATTGTTTTGAAAAGAAGTGATTAAAAAAATTATGATGTGTATGGTTTGAAAAGTTTGGGTTGAATGTTTGGTTTTGAAAAAAAATGAAAAAGGTCCGGTTTTGATTCTTGGTGTTCTCATGGGAAACCACATGCATGAGTGTACATGGAAAAGGAAATGTTCAATGGCACGGGGGAATGAATTCTTGGGTCGCAATGAGGTGGGTTCCGATGTGGAACGAGAACATGCATGTGCGAGGCCCATGGGACACCATTGGTGTTTGTGCAACCCACTAGCTTTTCTTATTTTCAAAATGTTTTGTTAAGTGAAAATTTGGTGTTTTAGTAACCGGTGATTACATGATGTGTCCTTGTGATTTGGACATGTTGTATGTGAGGCATTTTGAGCCGAGAATATTTTTTGATTGAATTGTGTCTGAGTTTGAATTTTTATTTATAAGTTGGAGTGCAAGCGTGTGGTTAATGGGTTCTTCTAAAAAGTGCTTCGGGAAGCCCTTCCAATGGTTCCCCCTCCACGTTTAGTGTTCGATTTTGGTATGCCTTGACCATTGGGCTAGTTTGGTTGGGTCCATGGTTTTCTTTCTTGACTAGTGCACGCCCCCCATAAAGTGTTAACATGCGATTGAAGTGCGGCCACCGATAACTCACCGTTGGATGACCCTCTAGTTGATTAAAGTGAGAACCCTCCCCTTTTTGTGATAGCCCTCTTTCATTTTCAGTTAAGTGGATCCTCTTGTAGCAGAGTGACAGATGCGAGGGGAGTCGAAGGGGGTTTTGGTCTCTTTGAGTTGTCTTAGTCGTCAGGTATGCAGTTTGACACCGTTGCATGGGAATATTTCCCCCCAGAAACGGTGAATGGAATTCCAGTGGGGAAGGGTGAAGGTGGTTTAGAATTATCGGTGCAGAATGATGTCTTGAAAGGATTGTATTTATTTCATCAGCTATGAGGGTTATGTTTGGTGATGTCTTGCGGTGTGAGTTCTTGTTTAATAGCAAAGGTGGATTTCGTAGAGTCCTTCGAGAATCCCTATTTTCATGGGAGTGTGTCCTACTCTTAGGAAGTTATAATTTTTCTGTTCAAGGGGGAGTGTTCATCATGAATCCTTCCTTCTTAAGTTTCTTGGTTAAAGTGGATAGGTGATGCATGTGGATTATCTAAACCCCCTTGTTTTTGGTGGATGTGCTGCGTGAGAGTAGGCGGATGTCGAAGTGTGTTGTGTCTGATGGGGTTGTCTCGATTGCAGTGTGGTTGCGTGTGACACCAAAAGGAGAAACTCCGTTCATGATTCTTTAACACCTGACTGTGAGGCAGGAGATGATTCAAACATCAGGGATCTTTCCATAGGCCTCAAAGTGAAGCTGGCGTGTATTCAGGAACCCCATGAGGGTATGAGACCCTGACTTTATTTCTGTTGTTGGTGCTGAATGTAAAGCCAGTTTAAATTGTTTTATGTGGTTATTCTGTTCTGAGCAAACTGTTTGGGTGCATAAGGATTCTGTGACTATGTGGAGGCGTGGTCATCTTATTACCTTAATGTCCCGGTGGTTGCATCCCACCGAATGTAATTTATTTTGGTGGTCCGTATGGGAGTCTGTCGGGCAAATCAGTCTCAAATTTGAATAATGATCATCCAAGGTTGTGGAGATGTTGGTTCATCTTGGGTCATGGTTTTGACACCCCAGTTGTTGGGGCCACCCTCCCTACCCCTTGTGGTGGGGTGTTTGGTCATTGTCGGGAAATTTTTAAGGTTTTGTATCTTCTGTCGGCTCTGATGGTTGGGAGACCTATGATAGGTCTCGCTTAAATTTCTCTAGAGTGAATTAGTGTTGGTCATCTTCCTAATGGTGGGGAGTCCACTTGGACCTCCCCATGTCAGTTTTCCAATATCTTCTTGGGCGTTGGTAGGCTCTTAATGGTGGGGAGCCCATCAGAATTCCCCATGTTGACCACTTGGTTTTGTTTCTAAGGTTGACTTGGTGATAAGTGATAAGAGTGTTCCTTGGACATGGTTTGACCTAATTTTTCATTCTAACCAAATGTTGTGGTTTTTTTAATAGTTCTTGAGATGTTTCGTCTTGTGAAGTTGGATCCCATGGGTGCGAGAGTTCATTTCCTTGATCAGTCCACTGGAGGTGTTTTAGCTCTTTGGGGTGGGTGACACATATCAGAAAGTCTTTTTACGAGTTTCTTGAAGTTTTCTTTTAAGTCAATTTCTTTGAGCATGATGCGCTTGCCTCTTCTCGCTTGTTGTTTGTGGGGATCCTCTTTGAACCTTAAGGGGGTGTTGTTTTCTACTTTGGGGTTCGGTCATAGTTGTGGCTTTCCGGGGACAAAAAGATTTATGGTGGGGATAATTTTCACTCCCGTAATCTTTAAATAAATTATTTTATTAATTGTATGAGTATCAGGTAGTTCGGGTTGAAGCCCGAATTAATTTTTTTTTGGATTCTAATCTAAAAATGTGTGGTTTTTCATTGACAACGTTCAACGCACCGTTGTCGATGTCGCGCAGCCTCACCTGGGTCACCGTGCGGCCTCGCTCGGTTCACCGCACACCCTTCTCGATGGTCAACTAATTAAATAAAATGACTTGATGGTAAATAAATAAAATTAAATGTGATACAAATTTTAATAAATTATTGTAAAGATCATAATTATAATATTATTTGAGGATGTAATTGTTATAATTATTTTTATCACTATTGTTATAATTGTTATAACTTTTATTTTATTACTATAAATTTATTACTATTATTTTTGTTATTAGTTTTAGTTTATTATTATTATTATTATTATTATCATTTTATTTAATTATTATTATTAGTTTTATTTTTAGTTATTTTTAGTTTTATTTATAGTTTTATTTATATTTTTCCCTCTTGGTGTGTTTGGGTTTCAGGGGACTCCCCCCCTCTCTTCCCCATCGTGCCCCAAGCCCCCTTGCACACCACCTCCCTGATCGAGCCCCCCTATGCACTACCCCTTCCAGCAACTCGGTTGGCTTCCCTCCTTCCAACACGCTACTATTCAGCAGCTCCGGCTCCACTGTCTGGCTTCCTACTTGCCACCATCCATTGCAACCCCTTCCCGGCATAGCCGGCATCGGTGCATCCTCTGTCCACGGTTCCCCATCTACCCGCGAACCCACCATCTGGCCAACTCTCCTCCAGTGGCTTCTCCTTTGGTTAAGCCTCCCCTCTATTCTTTTTATTTCTTTGATTTTTGGTTTTCCAGTGGGTTTCAGATATGTTTTTGGAGGTTTGACCATTAATTTTGGGTTTGATCTCCATGGTTAGGGCTCCTCTTTGATTATTCATGGCGTGAATGAGGTGCGAGTTTGTTTTGTGCCATTTCCGAAAGTATCTTCATGTGAGGTAGATGGTTCCATTCCCTTACGTCATTTAGATAATTTTATTTGCTTGTTTAGTTAATTTTAATATGTTATATGATTTATTTTCATGGGGAAAACAATGTTTTGAATGTATTTTTTGAGTAATGCGAATGTGGTTTTATAAAAAAAGTGTGATTCAAGTTTGGTTTAAAAGTAGTTTCTTTATGTGAATTTATATGTTTAATTGTGTAAATGGTTTTAGGATTTTTTATAAGTTACTTAATGGTTTATTTAAATTGATTTAATGGTGAAAAAAACATTTTTTTATATGGCAAGGACGTGCGGTCAGATTTTAAATAGGGTTTTCGGGTGTACCTGTGTTGTAAAAGGTTGGTGTGTTTAGTGGGGTTGCTTTATAAACTATTATAATGGATTATTAAATAATTTGGAAAGGTGAAAAATATGTTTTTAGGTATTGGTGTGATTAAATGTTGAGATTGGATTTTTTACAAGAAAAAAGTCTATGTTGTGTGTGTGTGTTTAGAAGAAAAAAAACAGGGTCGTGTGAGTTGTTTGTAAAGTGCGATTTGAATTCAGAAAATATTTAAAGTGGTTTGGTGTTAAGAAATGGAATCTTTGGGAATATGGGTTATATTCACTATGTGTCGCACAAGCATCTTTGTGTTTTACACCATGAATGTATTTGATAAAATGCGCGGATAGTGCGAAACCCCTTTTTAAATGGTTTCGTTGTGTTTATGGCTTAGAAAGAGTTTTTCTAAAATGGAAACTAGGTATGTTTTTCTTGTGTAAACCTTTGTTTGTTAATTTTTTTAATTGTTTTATAAATTGTTTAACTCGATTTATTAAATTATATGTGGGGTTTGGGAGTTTTTTTTGATAGAGTTAAATGCACATTAAGTTTTTAAAGGAACCTCATATGTGAAACTGAGCATATTTTATGTAAAAAACATTTTCATTCTGTTTAGAAATTATCTTTAAGTTGATTAAATAGTTTATCAAGTCATGCAAGAAATGCGAACTATTATGTGAAATGGTTTTGGTGTGCGTGTGTTTTTAAAATAGTGTTTAGGTATGCAAGTGGTGGATTTTGTTTGTAATGACTTATTGGGTTTGTGATACGAGAAAGCGATATACTATGTGAATGTGGAACTTCATGGAGTATAAGAGAAGACTCTGGGTACCTAGGTGGGTGGATTAGGACTGGTACGCTAGATGACACGTGAGTGGTTCGTCCCGGTTTTATCTGGAAGGATTGATGTTACAACACTAACTAAACTTTTGTGATGATTGGAGACCACTAGGTTATGAATGTGTTTCCCTACTAGTGGCTCGTGCACGAGAGCGTTGATTTTTTTGTGGTTCTTATGCCATGTTTACACCGAGGTATGATGTCTCTAGCGTACCACACTTACTAGCTACCTTAAGGGATTTACCCACAGTGCTCTACTATTCATGACGCAGTGCCTTCCATCGGTATATGGAGGACCACTCGAGTATGTGCTTGTTCTTTATAAAATTTCCCTTACATTTTAAATTAGTATTGTGAAATGATTTTTCTTCTTTCAGTACTATTTACTTTTCACTTTTAGTTTTTAAATGTTTTCCATAAAAGTGTTTTGAAAGTATGGTTTTAAATAAGCATGTTGAATTATCTTTTGATGTTGTGGCATTGAACCTTTTTATTTGGTGGTATCAAACTGGGCTCTTGGATCACACCCTACATACACCTTTGTGTGTATGTAGACCTTGTTCTTTGTGTATCCCAGGTTGGGGCATCATGCTTAGTGACAGTGGTTCGGGTCGCTGATGGTCTTTTCATGAAGGTTGGTGTTTGTAGCTTAAGGATGGTACACCTCTCTTATTACTTGGAGGTTTGAGTTTGAGTTTGAGTTTCTTTTGTTGTAATTTTCTTTTGTATGTTGGTTAAAGTTTTAAACCTTTAAAGTTCATTTTATTATGAGGGTCTGTTTGGTTGTCAGTTCACAATATTAGTTTGTGTATCTTGTCAGTGGTTTTGTGTTTACTTTTTCGGGTAGAAATTTACCATGTATTTTTTTATACCTGGGCACTTGTGCCAGCCCGCGGGGATCAGGAATTCCCTTCAGGCCATGTTGCAGATCAGGTCGAGCACTGGGTCAGATGGAAACCTGGCCTGGTTTGTGACAATTATGATAATAAAATTGTAATAAATATTTATAAGAATCTTGTATCACATTCATGGACAAAACATATTGATATAAAAAATCAATTTTTGAGAGATCATTTTCATAAGAGATATCACTGTTAAATTTAACGACATAGAATATTATCTTTATAAAATATTTAAGAAGCCTATAAAATATGAGATAATTAATTCTATCAAACATGAATTGGGTATGATTAATTTTGTTTAAAATGTTTTTATAAATCTTTTAATATTATTTTCAATATTTTTATAGATATAAAAGTTATTAGTTTATTGAGTATGCATTAGTTAATTAATTTTAAAATATATCATATATAAATATATTAAATACTTCTTATTTTTTCCTATAAATCATAATAAAATTAAATTTATAAATTATTAGTGTCAAATTAGATTCAAATAATCTTGCTATCTTCTAACCCAAACTAAACCCTATTTTTAAACCTTCTTTCTTGAACCCTTATTTGAATTCGTAGTCTCTCAACTTGTGATTCTTAGTATTATTAGTCAAGATAAAGATATCATTAAACTAGGATGCTCTCGAATCATTCAAGTAATTGAAATCTATTTCAATTAAGTCAATAAAGATTTCATAGCCTCATCAATTTCTATGTAAAGTATTCTCTCAGAGAGATGATGACATTGAATGGTTTAGAACCAGTCAACCATTACTATGGAGATCAGTTCTCCATTAAAACTATACAAGTTAGGTTTTAGATAAAAATACATCTATTTATCCATTACTAGTAAGATAATTTTATCTGAACATGGTTTTTGAATCCATAGAGTATGTGGATGTGATTGGAACAATCATCGATGATCAAGAATGTGAGTTCACTTCGACATTTCGGGATTACTACTTAAGAGTCCCATATATTGAAGAATATGAGGACTACCAAATCTCATAACCTATGATACATCCCAATTTTAATATTATTAAATATTTGGATGAATTCAAGGATGACATAATCTGTTGAATACTATTCACAAATGAGATGAGTGATGAATGTACCCTTTTGTCGAAATTTATTTAGCACGTGATTTCCCAAGGAAGGAATATTTCCTTACTATTAGGTGTCAGGATTTTTTTATTTTTATACCTTATGGAACATAGCATTCAAATAATTCTACCTTGTTTCTTAATGAGACATATGAATTAGTTAACTAGACCATCCACTCAATTCAACCCCCTTCCATATCCTAAATTCATTTATATTTTTCTAAAATAAAAGAGATTGGTTCCTATGGGATTTGAAAGGAATATGTTTCTAAGTGTTGTCTATTTGAATCATACCACCTATAATAATATGAATATTATCTTGACTAATTTTAAAATGACGTGGGTTTCTGATGAGGATAGATTCTATGAAGGATTCAATATAGTCTCAAATACCTCTAGGCCAAGAGATATAATTAACCATGGCTTAGAACCAGATAAAATTGTTTATGTTTATTAATCCATTAATGAGGATGAATATCAAGATGTGTCTATAGATAAGGAATCTAGAAGATATTTATAGGAAATAATTGAAAGGACTCATGTCCATGAAGTTCTTGATGAGGGATAACCTATGATATAAGAGGTATCTCCTGCTCATGAAGTTCAAAAGATTCCTAAAATTTAAGTTGAAGCTACTAAAGAGACTAAATTAACCTTGATGGTTAAATTAGTAATATAAGATTAACCTCATGATGTAGGCATATTTTCAAGGTCTATTCTGTTTGGAAAAAATCTTATAGATTCTAAAAGTGATAAGGATATGGATCTGATAGTGGAGAGCCCACCTATATTTTAGATAAGGGAGATAAATTTTTTTATTCCTATCATTGTGAGGAATAATCCCATCTAGATAATCCATTATTTGATATTAATGTGTTTGGTCCAATGGTTTTTAATTAAAAGGAAGATAAATAAGCTAAGAAGGATGATAAGGGTGATGAGAATGGAAAGGATGATGATGATAACCCTCAAAATCTAGATAAACCTATTCTTGCTATTACTGTCAGAGAAGAAAAATAGTTGAGACAAATATTTATACTCTTATTTCGTATATACCAGTAAGGCCTAACTATTTTGAAGATTTATTAATGTTTTTGTATACGTCACCTTCTCACAAATATGAATATTCAATACCTTCTCAAGAAAAACTAGTGTATGACTCTTCCACTAGAATGAAAGTGGTGGCTATGGAAGATTCTAAAAAATAATCTAAAACTTTTTGAAGAAAATTGTTAGACCTCCTAGTCTCCTATATCCTAAAAAAGAAGCCTGGATAAAGACTTTGGATTTGAGTGATCATTCATATAATGATAATGATTATTTCCATCCTAAATTTGCTACTACTCATGTCCAAGCTAATCCATCTCAAGAAGTTATACCATCCTCTTCTCACCCTTTAGTGATAACTTTAGTAGACTTTATTAAATTTAAGAATGATCTATTTTAAATATTAAAAGAAGTTATTTTGAATATTATATGGGCTAATACTCAACATTGCATAAACTATTTAATGTGTTGTTGAACACATCTAGCCCAAGCAGTGTGTGAAGATATACCATATACACTAATAGATTTGATCTTTCAGAAGAGAAATCAAAAGTTTAAGAATTTACATTAGAGAATAGTAAGATGATCTATTATATATGATTGATATGATAGATGTAATGTATATTTTAGTAATTACCATTCTATCCATACCTTCAACCTCTACTTAATCACCTTCTCCTACCTTAGTTTTTATTAACTAGGATTTTATTTAAAGGATGATTCATGAAGAGGTTCATATTATCTTAGATAGTGTCAAAGATAACAAAAACTGATTACAAATGGAGATATCTTCTCATAGAGAAAATAAATTTGATTTTATTAAAGTTAAATCCCATAAGTATACCAAAGATAAATTTGAAATCAAGGGTGAAATTAGGTATTATCTTAAAAGTTTTTAAAATAAATTAGATCTAAAGACTAAATTATTACCATTGACTATAGATTTGAAGACTCCACCTTTGAAATTTACCTTTACAATGATTATATAAAAGTTATTAGAGATGAATCCAATTTTAAATCAATTCATGTCAGATAAATATGAATTATTTCAAGTTTTAGAACAAGGTACAAGAGCCGTGGATGATATCATAATAATTTCAGATACATATATGTATATTGATAATTCCACTATACTATCACCTCCTACTCTTCTTATGCCTTTAAAATCAGCCTCTATTGCATAAAAATCAACCTTAATTTTAGTTTTTTCCACTTATACCTACACTATAACTCCTATAGAAACTTTTGTCTCACTCTTTCACAAGACCTTGGCCACATAATTTCTGTTTTAAAGGGTATATCGATTCTGTCATGGACCATGTCGAGCTTCCATCCAACCAGAAACCCAACCCAACCCATGGATTAGACTGAAGGGCATTCTCGATCCCTATGGGATGGTAAATAGTTCATGTGAATCAAGCACCACATGTGGGAATGATTTTACCTAGAATAATCAACCATAAACATCCCAAAATAATAATAAATTACATCAAAATCAATAACCATGATCAAAATCACATCCGACATGAGTTAAACATTATAAAATTTTAACCCAAAAAACCAAAAAACCAAAACAGAGTGGGGAAACAACTACACAACCAAGAATCTATGAAATAAGAGGGAAAACCCCCTCATTCTACCACCACTAACACCAACCAATCAAGGAACTACTAGCAACCAAATCCACCACCACCACCACATAATGTCTTTCCTTTACCTGGGTCAAACATAATAAGGTCTACATACAACTACCACCAAAATAGATTCCATGCCATAAAATTATAAGACAAATAAACATGCTAGTTTTTAATAAAAATAAAGATACAATTTTAAATAAAACATTATTTGAAATTAAATAGAAAAAACAATCGACAACAAACTGAATGATAAGTATAACATCACATGAGTTCCATTGGAAATCCCTAAGGCACTAGAGTTATCGGGGTCATAGGATCCTTGTACCATGTTTAAGAATACATACCAAAACCCACAGTATCCTCATAGATAATCCACTAGGGGTAATCGCATCCCAAGGTCTAGTGGTCTCCAATCATCATCATATGTTTATCTAGTGTTGTAGCATCAATCCTACTAAGAGGAACCAAGAATTAAAGTATCTGATACACCTAGAATACTAGACATAGTATTCCCACCTAGATACCTAGGATTACCTTGTTATCTATTCATTTTCTTGTGTAACATGAACCACCTATTACATATACACACATCCAACAATATAAACACACATGAAAATCCACAAATTTCAATAGGAAAAAACCTTTTAAACCCTTATTCACACCAAAACCCTTTGAAAACATGATTCAAAACACCCACACAATTCATAAAACCCATTTAGAAACCATATTAAGAACATTAAATTCATTGATCAATGTTAGATCATGGAACCACCTACCTTTTCTTGAGAAACATTCATAAACTTGTTGAAAATAATAATCACACCATAATGTAAACCTATAAAGGCAAGAATATACCAAAACCATCAAGATTTAACCCAATAAATCATGATTGAACCCTTATAAAGTCAAACTATTTTCTGAAGAAAGAGAACCCAAGGAAAAAAAGGCCAAGAAGAAGGAATAAAATAGAATAGGATATACTTAATCGAAGATTTCTTGAAGATCCAAGGACAAAACCACCAAGATATTGAGGCCCAAGAGAGAAAAGAGGGAGGGGGAGGCATTCCTTGGGCTATAGAGATCAAATGGGGAAGGAAATGGGGGTGATTTAGGGTTAAATATGATGAGTAAAAAAAGAGAATTTCAATATTTTTAATTATCTGGAAAGCTGTACAGTCTTCCAGACTGCATGCCTACTGTGTGGCACCACCATCCAAAGGGAAAAGAGGCCACACGATTGACTAGGGGAGGGTGAAAACCCATTCACCAAGCCATGAACCTCATACAGAGCCACTATCCTAGGTGAATGGTTAGACCACACCCCCATGTGTTTGGCTATGCATCCTAGACACTTCCACTATCTAGGGTGAATAGTTTCCTCTGGTTTGGAACACATTTTCCCATAATCATGTGTCAACCATGCACCACCTTCCACCTGTACAAAAATCACAATTTTCACCAAAAACTATAGGGAAATCCAAGAGATAAATATAACACAAAAAATAAAAGAAATAATACCAAAAAATGACATCACAGATGTGAAAATTCTCCCCACCATGTAAGCTTTCCGCCCTCAGAAAGTCAAACTAAAGTGTGATCAGAGAATAAAATTGGATACTGCTCTTCCAGCAAAACTTCCCATCTCATATACCATGCTCATCATTACCATGATACCAAAGGATCTGAACCAATAGTATGGATTTTTCCCAAATATTTTTTTCTTGAGAATCCAAAATCAACACAGGTCACTCAAACAAAGACAAATTAGGCTCTAACTCCAATTTTCCCCATTCAACACATGATATGGGGACAAATTATACTTATTTAACTGTGATACATGAAACATGTCATGGATTAATGTTAACTAGGATGAAAAGTATAACCATTATTCTACTTTACCCTCTCTCTCGGTATCCTCAAAAGGTCCGAAATACCTCGATGTTAAATCCCCCTACTTACCAAGATAATGGTGACCCAAATGAGGGGCCACTTTCAGGAACACTTGATCACATAATGATAATTCCAAGGCTCGGTTCTTTTGATCAACATAAGACCTATGGATACATTAAGAAGTTAACAAATGCTGCCTAGTCAATCGAACTTTATCATACATCTCCTGTACAATTCACAATCCCAACAATGAGGTCACACCCACTTCCATCTAACACAAGGGTGACTGAAATGATTAACTATAAAGAACCCTAAAGGGATCCATTATTAATGAGGATTAAGAACTATTATTATATAAAAACTCAGCCAACCCTAAATGGTTATCCCACAATCCTCTAAAATACAATACACATGCCCAGAGCTTGTTTTCCATGATCTAGTTATCCTGCTCCATTTAACCATCCTTTTAAGGATGTTATGCTATATTGATATTAACTTAGTACCCCTATTTTATATTTTTCATAAACCAAGATGGGTTTCCATCTAACTCGAAACCCGACCCAACCCATGACCTATCCCAAAGGGAATTCTTGATCCCCCGGGCAGACAACTAGTTCCTAAGCATCAAGCATCACACGTGGGAATGATCTCACCCATAATAATCAACCATAAAAATCCCAAAAGAATTATACATTGCATGATAATAAATAATAATAATAAAAGTCACACCAAACATGATTTAAAAATTATACATTTTAACCAAAAAACCATAATACTAAAATAGGTAAGGGAAACAACTATACAACCAAGCCTCCATGATATAAAAGGGGAAACACCCTCATGCTACCACCACCAACACCTTCCAAACAAGGAACTACTAGCAACCCGATCCACCATCACCACTGTGGAACATCTTTCCTTTACCCGAGTCAAACATAATGAGGTCTACATATAACCGAGGGTGTATGTAGGTTGTGAGAAAATTCACATAAGGATACCAACAAAAGTGATTCCATTCTATAACATTATAAGAAAAATTAACAAGATATTTTTTAAGAAAAATAAAGATATAATTTTAAATAAAACATACTTTGAAATTAAAGATAAAAGGATACTCGATAACAAGCTGAAAAATAATCATAACATCAAAAGAGAACTATGGGAAACCCCCAAGGCACTAGATTTAATGGGGTCCTAGGATCCTCGTACCATGTTGAGGAATGCATAAAAAAATACCCATCATCCATATGCATTATCCACTAAAGGGGAATCACATCATGAGTTATAGTGGTATCTAATAATCATTATATATTTAGTTAGTGTTGTAGCGTTATTCCTACTAGGAGGAACTGAGACTTAGCCTTGCCGATCTTCCTAGAATACTAGACCGAGTCTAAACACTTAGATACCTATTATTAAATTATGATCCATTAATTTTCCTATTTCACATGAACCACCTCTTACACATAGACACATACAATAATAGAAACAAACATGAAAACCAACATTCTAAATAGGAAAAACCCTTTCAAACCCTTACGCACACCAAAAACCTTTGAAAACATGATTTTCACCACCCAAAAAATTTATAGAAACCATTTATAAACCATAAAAATCACACTAAAATCATCAAATAATGTTAGATCACGGAACCACCTACCTTTTCTTGAGAAACTTCCATAAACTGGATGAAAATCACAACCGAACCACAAGGAGACAATATAAAGGTAAGAACATACCTAAAACATCAATATTTAACCCAATAAATCAATATTGAACCCCAATTAAGTCAACATATCTTCTAGAGAAATATAAAGAAAGCAAGAATGAAGAAGAGACCATGAATAATGAATAAAAGAGAAGAGGAGAATGTTTCTTGATGATTTCTTGAATATACAAGGCCAAAACCACAAAAGTTTGAGGTCTAAGAGAGAAAAGAGGGAGGGGAAGAACGCCAAAGGATATAGATCTTGACTGGGTAAGAAAATGGGGTGATTTGGGGTTAAATTCAAGGAGGTTAAAAAAATACAATTTCAATATTTTTAATTATCTAGCAGACCGCACTGTTTAAGTGCACAATTTTCTAGATCATACACTAACCTTGAGGCACCTACATCCAAAGGGAAAAGAGGCCAAACTTTTTTTTTGGGATAGGGATAATACCCATGTTACTAGGCATGCACATAAAATAGAGCCACTATCCTAGGAGCACATTTATCTCTCTATGACCATGCGTTGGGCCGTGCAGCCTATATAGTGACACTGTCCATGATGCACATTTTCCTCTAGTATAGTGCACAATTTCCCATAAATGTTCCCCAACTGCGTGCCACCTTCATCCTATAAAAAAATCACCATTATTCACCAAAAAACCCTATAAATACATGATATAAATATAATACAAAAAATAAATGAAATAATACCTCCAAATAAAATCACGAATGTGAAAAATTCCTAGAGTTACCATCATTCCTCAGACTACTACTGCTCCTGATCCTCATATTAGAAGAGGTAAGGATACCCCTGAACCTTCTACCCATCTAGTTCCTAATGATTATGATTCTAATTAGACTCTAATAGGTCCTATATAATCTTTTATCCAATTAATGAGATATCAGTTTATTATTATTTTTGTGTGTTCCTTTTATTCTATTTATTATCTATTTACTCTTTTAAACCATTATGAATTATTTTTGGTAATCCTAATGGGAGAGAAAAATGAATAACCTAGAATATCTTATTACATGTGTAAAACATGGATTTTTTAATTGACATTGATTATTAATCTTTATTTATTATTTTTTTCTACAAGAGATTATAATTATTTATATAATTATTTATTCTATGATTTGTGATCATAAAAAAGGGAGAGATTGTTGGATTTGTCCAATAATTCCTTATTTTAATAACAAAAATTCAATTTTATTTTATTTTAAATCCATTTTCTAAAAAATTATGAAAATTTAACTGAGTCTCAAATTGACCACATGGTATATGAAATCAACTGCATGGTATATGAAATCGACCATATGATTTATGCACTTGAATGCATGACCATCTAATCATTCATGACTAAATTTTGGAAAAGGAACTAAGAGATTGTAAGATTTAACTGAGTGCCTACATGTTATAACTGAGTGATCATAGAGATCAAGGTTTTTCCAAAGGCATATATTGACCTCACACCAAACAGATCGACCACACGAGAAATTTATCGACCACAAAGTTATAAGGAATCAGGTAGACTTGGTTCCCTGTAACCAACTTTTGTGTACTTTATGATAAACCATATTTATAGTTTTTGAATATTAATAAGATTCTTATCACATAATTATTGTTATTATGCATAATATAGTATGTGATAATGTCCCAAGAGTATCTATCACACTAAAAGGTTATAGTAGTTTCCCACTATGTTGAGAACCCTGAAGTGCTATTAAATTATTCTTAAATATATGTTATATAGATGGATGATATCATTTTGAGGAAAAATGATATAGGCTATCAGGGGTGGAGACTCATAGGACTTTGAGGCATCTTCTCATGGTGAACACCCTTGGTAATATCCAGTAGGATATTATGAGAACGAGACCCACCTATAAGAAATCCAAATTTCTACGTGTCATTGGATATTCCTACCTATGGACATGCGTATTGATCATTATACTTTAATATTATTATCAATGAGTATTTTGAGTTGCATACTTAGATGTATTGATGAAAACCATGATAATAGATGTTTGTGGTAAGGTAGGATATGTTGGGTGCATCATGAGTAATATTGTATTAGTGAATAACATGAGAAAGGATTTGTCCCTTATGTTCTTTAATGGAATTAAATATCTTAGTAATGAAATAGCTTAAATAAATCCATGTCCTTGGTGTTCTATAGGCAAGTTCAATTTTCAGGAAGTCAAAGAAAGAGACATCGAGCAAATGAGTTGATGGAATTGCCATGAAAGCTTATTGATTGGAGATATTGTGATAAAAGGATTATATTACACAATAAGCATCTTTTTGTGGTGAAATGTCATTTTGGCATTAACTTCTTTCTCTATGGGTTCCTTGGACCTGTGACTTTAGGTCGTTTTGCTTAATTCCACAAAGAAAGAGGCCTAGTGGGTCACCCACTAAGTGTATCCAAAATCCGAGTTAAATAATATATTATTATTTATTATTTAAAAAGTTAAATAAATATTATTCCCACATGTGGTTTAATAAGTATTCATGCATGCTTGATCATATATATCCCTTCACCAGATATTTGAGAGAATATAATGTGAGAAAAATATTTAATAAATATTTTTTTATTTAAGTTAATATAATATTTTTTTATTTATTAGAGAATCATATAGAGATATGTATTTAATAAATTAATAGTCATTATTCAAGGTCCGATAAATATTATGGAGGAATAGAGGACCTAGATTTTAGGTCCAGTGAGAAATAATAAATACTGAATATTATTTTATTAAATAATAATTAATTATAATTTTTAAATTAAGAACATGTCTAGAAATAATGATATTATTATTATTATTATTATTATTTGGCATGAGGTTTATCTAGGATTAAATAAATAATCAAGGTCACTTGTGAAATTATTTTATTTAAACTCTAGAAATATATAAACCCAATTATGTTATTCTCTCAATAGAGAAATTATCTTTTTTGGGTTATGCCCAATGGAATTGGAGAATTATCTCAATCCCTAGAGAGTTCCTTTCTCCAAGAACACTTCTAATAATAGAGAGAAATATTCCTCCCCAATATCAAGAAGAATGATTTAGAAGTGGTTATCAAAGCGATAAAAGGATGATTATTCAAGAAGAAAGATCTATCATGCTTGAACTTGATGGTTAATTTGGAAATGTCTAGAGATTCGTGGAACATGTGTGGATCACCGCTAGAGGGAATCTGCACTTGATTCCTACAACGTAATGATGGTGCACAACAGATCTGTCACTAGATCCATCAATGAAGATATAATCCCATCAAGGTAATTATTATTTTAATTAAATTTATTATAAATAATATGTGATGATCCTCTCTCTAGTTCTGGCGTGATTCATGTTTTTTTTCTTCTTTGATTCAATTCTATTGAACACGACACTTATCATCATGGAGATCTCAGATTGATCATTGAACATGACACAAACCAATGCTGGCCACCACCCATCACACTCTTCCACTACACCCAGAACCTAAAAGTGGTAACAAAGCTGTCACATAATTATTTATAATTATTTAAAGATCATTGGTGATTTACAAATTTTAATTTAGTTTTTAAATTCATGTTTAGTTCTTATTTTAATATGAATCTTGGTATTTATTTATTTCTCTTTTATTTCTCATAAATCTAATAGACACTATTAATTTAATGAATGAAATAAAATTGAAGATCTCATATGGAGGTGATAAAGATTCTGGAAGAATAACACAGAAGTACACACTATGTAATTATAATTATACACTGTGTACTTGTGGTATATGCATCAGGAATTAATTTAGAAATCAATTCAAACTGTGTTCATTGATTGCATGCGGTGCATTAAATACATTACAATGCGTGTTGAATGGGCCAGGGTGGTGCATAGTTAACCATAGTATATGATGTGTAGCCCATGTAGATGGTGTGTAGTCCCTTTTGAGTCATAGACAAGCTATGTATTACTATACACGTCCTACCTGACTGGTGACCATATAATTTAGAGATCACACAACATCTATCCCATTGGAAATGCTGTGTACTCCATTTTTTCAAGGTATGATTTACACATCGAGTCCCTAGGCTTTTACCTCAGATAGATGGTGAGATTTGTATACACCATATAGCTCATCCGCACACTCTGTGTACTTATACCAAATTATGAAGATTTAAAATTTACTTTTTATATTATGTAAACCTTGATACATGTTCTTGCATGTGGTTATTAAGTTGATAGGACATTCCATGTGATGGTTTTTAATATTTATTTATGTATAAATGTTTAATTAACATCTATGTAATTATTGGATATGCATATCAAGTATGAGTCATATTACAGTTGTTAATCTATGTGAATTAAAGTATGATAGGTTACAGAAAAATCATGTAATTCATATAATCATTAAGTTGATACTACATGTCATGAAAGTACGTGATAATTCATATATGCTATATGTCACAAAGAATAAATAAGTATATGATTATAATATATGTTGGGAAGATTCAGAAATTTATTCACCGTATTTCCTCTAAGGTACATTTATGTACATAGTTAATTTTTAATGAATTTATTTAATTTGTTTAAAATTATAATGAATGAGAATCTCAAGGAAATTCAGATGAGAGTTAAGATAAAAGAATTGATTAATTAAAGATAATAATTAATTGATTTGAGTGAGATTTATCTTAAATAATAATGATTAAGAATTGAATTCTAGTTTTATTAAATGAAAAAATTGTTTCATTAATGTGGATGATCACGAGCATAGTTCGTGCCATATGTATGTGATTGGTTTTATTTAATTTATTATTAAATTAAATTATTGGCCTGCGTGCCTTCTATCATGTAGGGCCTATGCGCCATTGGTTTATTTAATGTAAACCCCTTGTTTCCATCACCTACATGTGAGTTAAAAATCATATGTAAAGGATGGAGATACCAAGCTAGTGGAGGAAATTCAGGTTCATAGCTAAGGAGAAACCAATCCAATGAGATACATAGGTGGACAAGTGGAAAGTTTCAAACAAAACATTAATTGGTTCAAGGTGGTTTTCCCTTAGGTCAAAAGTTAGTTTAACAACCACTAGATAAACTAAATATTGGTAAATATCATGATCATACCACTTTATTATTTTAATTCTATCAAGTTGCATGGTTATTTCATTATAAATGTTTTGTCGTGATCACATAATTCAATGAAATTAGTGGGCATGAAATATAGAACTAAAATAAATTAGATTATGCATAAATATTATCTAAGACATGGTTAATCACTTAATTATACCCACCTAATATTAAAAAGCATGCGATAAAGATAATAATTTGAAATTTATGCATAAAATGATAAAACCCGTCAATAAAATATTAAGTCGGTATAGCCTTCCATTACTTTAGTTAAAATTGAACCATAGTTCAAAGTGGTTGACCGGACAAAGTTGGGGTGATTTCAATAATTGGGGATTTCTAACTTTATGTTTTGGGTTGACTTAACTGAGTTCACATTAAGAGTTGACTACCAAAGAGAGACTTGGTGTAACTAAGAGGAAAAGGTAGAGGAAATATAATTAAGGATTTCAGGATTGGGTATTCCTCTCAGTAGATCAAGGAAATTCAATTTAATGCATTTTTCATTTGGAATGCCACCCTAAAACCATTCAAGTTTCTGGACCAACCAAATTTGGGGTAATGAGAAGGGGAATATGGATCCTTTCCACTAGGATGCCCGATAAACAAGATATTATGAATCCAATGGTGAGGGATATTGGGTTTTGATAAAATAGAAGGAGACTAATAAATATAATAATTATTTATTTGTCTAAAATTTATCAGATAAAGTAATAAAATTATTTTTATCTCATTTTGTATAAACAACATTAAAATGACATCAAACATATCATTGTGATCCATTCTTTAGAAGGAAAACCTTCTCACCGGAACAAATTTACAAGGATGGAAAAGGCACCTACATGTTATCATTTTCCATGAAAAGAAATCTTTTGTGTTAGAAGAACCTTTTCCTAAAGTGAATGGAAATGAGGATAGTGATAAAGAGTTAAAACTCTATGAGAAACATTTGAATGATTCCAAAAATGTTCAATGTTTCTGATACCATCCATGCCCATGAGGTTTTGAAGTAACATGAAGACATGGATGCATATAACATGACATATAACCTTAGAAATATCTATCAATAGAGGGAGATACAAGAGAGATATGAGATATATAATTCTTTGTTCATAACTAATCTTAGAGAGTCTATGCTAGATGGGCCTCATGTAGTCAAGCTTATTGGGTACATTGAATTTCTAAACATTTTAAGGATTAAATTCCCATATTAGTCACATACAGATCTCATAATTTCATCACTACCCATGACATTCTCCATTTTTATTGTGAATTACAATATGAGAAATAATGATAAGAGTATTTTGGAAATTATTACTTTAATTGACCAAGTGGATAAGGACATGGTATAGCATCCAGCCTTTTTATCACATAAACTTTCATTACATTATACAAAACCGAGGATCTTTAAGGTTTAGTGTCTTGGAAACCAGGAACTTATTACATGAGAAAAAAACATCCTTCTTAAACACTTGAAAGGATCCTTAATTTGTTCATCTTAAGTTCATTACAGCATCTCATAACCTGGGAGAATACATCAAAGGAAAGGGTGAGAAAAAGGCCCAGTAAGGGAAACAAGGGAAACATTTTACATGAGAGCTTGAGATATATCAATAAAGTCATGAAAAGATCTTTAAGGTATGAGAATGAAATCATGAGGCATATCATAATAAAAATAAAGTTTTTCATAACTTAAAGATGTGTCTACAACATCTAATAAAGACAATCATTTTCGTTTCACCAAGGTCCATCCCCAAGGTGTCAATAAAAATTACCAAGGTTATTCACCAAGGTATCAGTCTAAATGGTCATCTCTAGAGATTAAGTCTTTACCCAATGCATTGGAGAAATATCAGGGCGCACCCTTAATTTGTCTTTATTATCATGTGAGCCACATATATCATCATCAATTATTTCATAAACAACAAATATA
Organism: Viscum album; assembly: GCA_963277665.1. Classification (NCBI taxonomy): domain Eukaryota; kingdom Viridiplantae; phylum Streptophyta; class Magnoliopsida; order Santalales; family Viscaceae; genus Viscum; species Viscum album. Next base: position 1,220,750,367 of record OY728147.1, read on the forward strand.
TCATAAAATAAATTGGTTTCATTTCATAATCATAATGTTTTAAAAACTGCTTTAAAGACATGATCTTTATGTCACTTTAAACCCACAGAAAGGGAAAGCGGGTCTCATGTATGTAAATCCCAGAATTTAAAATAGAAAATTTTTATATATATGTGAATACACATTTAGAATAAAGAGATTTGATTATTCACTTAATAAAATAAATGAATTTGAGAATAAGAGAGAGACATTTTGAGACAGAAATTCTGCAGTATAACGACAATGTTACGAGGTTTTAGAAAACATTGAAAAGAGAGGGGACATGGATCACCCACTCATAAATGATCCATATAACTTTAGGGGGACAGAATATAAAGAATTTAATAACATGTTAATGAAATTTGAAAGATATAACATATGAAATGAAGAACATGAAAGGAAGAAAAAAGTAAGATTTCTTTTATGAAAATTCGGCAGCCTAACGACGTCACTTAAACTTCAACAAAAATGAATTGATGAGATAAAATAGGGTCTCTAATCATATGAACATAAAATATCAGTATGATAAATATAGAGATCATACCCTAAAATAATAAAAAGGAACTTGAAAGACTTGACATGAAAGTAGAACTTTGAAAAATGAGAAAGGTGAACGAATCCCTTAAAAATTCTGCAGCCTAACGGCGTCACTTAAACTTCAACAAAAATGAATCGAAAAGATCAAATAGGGTCTCTCATAATATGAACATAAAATATCAGTATGATAGATTTATATATCATACCCCAAAATAATAAAAAGGAACATGAAATACTTGACATGAAAATAGATCTTGAAAACGAGAAGGGTGAAAGAATCCCTTAAAAATTCGGCAGCCTAACGACGCCACTTAAACTTCAACAAAAATAAATTGACAAGATCATATAGGGTCTCTAATATTAATAAAATAAAATATAAGTATGATATATTTAGATATAATACCCCAACAAATTAAAAAGGAACATGAAATGCTTGACATGAAAATATATCTTGAAAACGAGAAGGGTGAAAGAATCCCTTAAAAATTCGGCAGCCTAACGGCGCCACTTTAACATTATTAAAATGAAATTATGAGAGCAAGAGGGGGTCTCTCATCATATGAACATGAAAAGGGAAGTAATATGAATATAAAATAACATCCTTCAACATAAGATCATGGAGCATAAAAGAAATGACATAAAAGAGATTACTTGAAAAGAAAGAGAGAGGTCAGATCCCTTACCTTAAAACGTATCTCTTAAAACTCAAAGGTTGGGACCTTGAGGGCTTGGGGGCACCTTGAGAGGACTCATTGGGAGGTAATGAGACCAGAGATTCGTTGGGGGAGAGTTCGGATGGAAAACTAAAGGAGGAAAGGGTGGGTATTTATAGGGAATGTGAGGGGACAAGGCATTAATGGCCAAGGGACACCTCACAAGTGGTTTTCTCAAAACCATGGGCTCTCCCATGGTATTTCCCATGGAGTTAGGCCAAATGGGGCCCTCAATACAATAATTCATCACCTTTGGTCAGCCAACCCTTAAAATATCTCATGAAATCATCATGACACAGTTATGATGTCATTAAACATACCGAAACCCTAAAACTGTATTTTTACTATTCACTTAAAATTCAACTTTCTCAGAAAAATCCCAAAATTTCACCTTAACCAAATATCGATGCTCTGATTTAAAAAAAGAACTCCATTTTATAAAAATAATTTTCTAAATAATTTTAATTTAATTTTTAAATAAATACACTATTCACCGAAAAATCATTTTTTTTCAGAAAAATCCCCAAAAATTACCTTCACACAATATCGATGCTCTAAGTTCAAAAATAAAGTCCATTTTATAAAAATAATTTTATAAATAATTTTAATTTAATTTTTAATTAAAAAACACTATTCACTCGAAAAAACTAATACTTGACTAATAATTTATGAAACCGTTATTTAACCATTTTATTGAATCACATTATTTAATCAAGGTGCCTAGATTATATTAATACTTTCTTTAAGTGAGATTACTAATCCATTTGGTCACATTACTAATCATAAGCATAAAATCACTATTCATACTTTACTATTCATCAAAAATTAAGTTAATCTTATTAGACTCTAAATTTCGTACTAAACATAATTGTAGAATACCATTTTTTGAAAATAATTACACATTTTTAATTATTTAAGGTTTACATAAACATTTTTAAAATATCCTTTCTCTAAAATTCATCAAAAATATGTATACTATATTTATCCGGACATTTGAAAATTCATAAACTTTATTATAAGAAGAAATCAAAATTTTTATTTAAAACAAAGGATTAAACAAGGCAGTTACGGTCTCCTTACATAGCCCCTTATAACCCTAGCATAGGACCTAAGTGTAAGGTGTGGTAAGGTGAGAGAATCCGAGGGAGGCTTGGCCAACATCGCACGAGTAGTAATTTCTATCAGTTTGGACTTCTCGCGAAGGCGATTCCGTTCTAGCTTCACACGATGAAGTTCGGCTTGGGTTTGGTCCAGAGCAAAGCCCAGTGGTGCTACCTCCTTCCCAAATTCTATTATATGGGCTTCGATCGGTCCAAGACTACTGGGTGAGGCCATCAAATCTTCTTTCTATATTAATTAACCAAGATCACTTGTATTTAGAGACAAATATCGAAATGTTTATTTTCTAGCGGTCATATTGACCAATGGTCATATAACAGTCAAAACCCAATAGTCTCATCTTAATTATATTCATGTTATCAAATGAAACAGTTTTGTTGATAAAAAAATAAAATAACACCCAAAATTAGGAAACAAGATTTATTCAAAATTTCGGGTTGTTACAATCTTCCCCCCTTAAGAAATTGCATCCTCTCAATTTTTAAAATTGGGTTTTGAAATTTCATTGAAAGTCCCACATCAGAAAAGGAGTCAGTAAAACTATTACTTTAAAAGAAAGAAAGGAAAGTACAAAGGTCACCCGAGTTAACCCACACTAGGATTCCATGTAGGAAAACATGGACATGGAGGAGAAAGAAAAGGGTCAAGTTCTGAGGGAGAGTGATAGAAAACATGATTAGGAGAAAGTTAGCCACAAGAAAATCACAAACTTATGATGTGTGTAAATGGTCTTTGATTACCTAGTAGGAAACGTAAACCAACATTGTTTTTGTTTTACATTCCTTTTCATAATTTTGAGGAATTCATTTACTATATAGAAAAAACACAAGGAAATATATTTAACTTCAAGTAGAGTTTCATCCTTTAATAAGTTTCTACCAAAACTAGTCTTTTCTCCAAACGATGAGCATTCAAAACTAATTGGTCTCATCAAAACACAAGAATCAACTTCTTGAGAGTCACGTAATCCACAAAAGATTAACTATCAATTTCTTCTATCTTTAAACATTATTTCAAAAACAAAAAGGGTAAGATAAAACAATTCTTCAAAAATAAAGAATCCCATAGGAAGGGAAACTTATTTAAATCATCAAAATTCTATGGTACTACTCAAAGTTCATCATATAACATTCCCTAAATAAATGTCCTTAAAATTCCTCAAAATAAACCAAACTAATATTGAAACTTAAATATAAGAAGGATTTGATAAAATGCTCTTCCAAGATAAAATTTATATTTCATCTCCAAACAACATCAACCACTCCTAACATCTTATAACAAAAGTAGCTATCCTAAACATATTTTCCCCAATATAGGTTAATCATTTCCATAAGTAACCTATATTACCAGAAGTTCACCTTAAATTCGTCGATTCTTCAAAATATAAGTCAACCTTTACTCCTCAAATAAAATACCGTAGTAATCTATTTACCTCGATCAAATAGGTTTCCCAAAATAGTGAACATCTTCCAAAATAATAATCATCTTTTAATCCCCTAATCATCTCTGTCATATTAATATGGAAATCGTCACATTTCCTATCACATTGTTTGTTGGGACATGTTCTTCCATTTCCCACCATTAACTAAAAAAATAAATTACAATTAGGGGCTTAAATACATAGCCAATAATCATGAAAAGGAACTTAAATAATAGAAGGATAACTTATAAAAGAAAAGTATACCCTAACTTGTGATCCCCTAGGTTCCAAACTATGTTATCCATGATCATATATTCTTATGTGAATCTTTATTTTATTTTATCTTTGTTCATTTATTAATGGTTTATACTAAGCTTATGAATTTACCAAAGCATATCCCCCAGGAGTGTCGTAACCAAGAGTGCAGCAAGGCCCGTGGTCGTGTACCAGTTCCTGTTCGAGTCTAGCTCAAAGCGGTGTTTTCGGTTTTTACCCCTATGTACATCTATGCCAGAGTCACCTCTACCTTCTCGTATCCAGATAGGGATGTATTTGCTTGGCAACCCCTTACTCAATACTAACCAAAATACCAAGAAGATTTTCTATATTTAAAATTTTCTATAGGGTTATTCCTAAAGTTTTCATATCCTAATTTCCAAAAATAACTAAACCATCCTTTGATACCAACTATAGCATCCAACCTTTTTATCACATAAACTTTCATTACATTATACAAAACCGAGGATCTTTAAGGTTTAGTGTCTTGGAAACCAGGAACTTATTACATGAGAAAAAAAACATTCTTCTTAAACACTTGAAAGGCTTCTTCATTTTTTCATCCTAAGTTCATTACATCATCTCATAACCTAGGAGCATACATCAAAGGAAAGGGTGAGCAAAAGGCTCAGTAAGGGAAACAAGGGAAACATTTTACATGAGAACTTGAGATACATCAATAAAGTCATGAAAATAACTTTAAGGTATGAGAATGAAATAATGAGGCATATCATAATAAAAATAATGTTTTTCATAACTTGAAGATGTTTATATAACATTTAACAGAGAAAATCATTTCTGTTTCACCAAGGTCCATCCCCAAGGTGTCAATAAAAATTACCAAGGTTATTCACTAAGGTATCAGTCTAAATGGTCATCTCTAGAGATTAAGTCTTTACCCAATGCATTGGAGTGCTATCAGGGAGCACCCTTAATTTGTCTTTATTATCATGAGATCCATATATATCATCATCAATAATTTCATAAACAACCCATATATCATAAAATAAATGGGTTTCATTTCATAATCATAATGTTTTAAAAATTGCTTTAAAGACATGATCTTTATGTCACTTTAAACCCACAGAAAGGGAAAGCGGGTCTCATGTATGTAAATACCAGAATTTAAAATAGAAAATTTTGATATATATGTCAATACCCATTTATAAGAAAGAGAATTGAGTATTAAATTAATAAAATAAACGAATTTTAGAATAAGAGAGAGACATTTTGAGACGGAAATTCTGCAGCATAACAGCTATGTTACGAGGTTTTAAAAAACATTGAAAAGAGAGGGGGCATGGGTCACCCAATCATAAATGATCCATAAAATAGTAGGGGGATAGAATATAAAAGATTTAATAACATGGTAATGAAATTTGAATGATATAGGATATGAAATGAAGAACATGAAAGGAAGACAAAAGTAAGATTTCTCTTATGAAAATTCGGCAGCCTAACGACGTCACTTAAACTTCAACAAAAATGAATTGATGAGATCAAATAGGGTCTCTAATAATATGAACATAAAAGATCAGTATGATAGATATAGATATCATACCCCAACATAATAAAAAGGAATTTTAAAGACTTTACATGAAAGTAGACCTTTGAAAAATGAGAAAGGTGAACGAATCCCTTAAAAATTCTGCAGCCTAACGGCGTCACTTAAACTTCAACAAAAATGAATCAACAAGATCAAATAGGGTCTCTAATCATATGAAAATAAAATATCAGTATGATAGATTTATAGATCATACCCCAACATAATAAAAAGTAACATAAAAGACTTGACATGAAAGTAGATCTTGAAAACGAGAAGGGTGAAAGAATCCCTTAAAAATTCGGCAGCCTAACGGCGCCACTTAAACTTCAACAAAAATGAATTGACAAGATCAAATAGGGTATCTCATCATATGAACATAAAAGATAAGTTTTATATATTTATAGATCATACCCCAACATAATAAAATGGAACATGAAAGGCTTGACATGAAAATAGATCTTGAAAACGAGAAGGGTGAAAGAATCCCTTAAAAATTCGGCAGCCTAACGACGCCACTTTAACATTATTAAAATGAAATGATGAGAGAAAGAGGGGGTCTCTCATCATATAAAAATGAAAAGGGAAGTAATATGAATATAAAACAACATCCTTCAACATAATATCATGGAGCATAAAAGAAATTACATAAAAGAGATCACTTGAAAAGAAAGGGAGAGGTCAGATCCCTTACCTTAAAACGTATCTCTTAAAACTCAAAGGTTGGGACCTTGAGGGCTTGGGGGCACCTTGAGAGGACTCCTTGGGAGGTAATGAGACCATATATTAGTTGGGGGAGAGTTGGGATTGAAAACTAAAGGAGGAAAGGGTGGGTATTTATAGGGAATGTGAGGGGACAAGGCATTAATGGCCAAGGGACACCTCACAAGTGGTTTTCTCAAAACCATGGGCTCTCCCATGGTATTTCCCATGGAGTTAGGACACATGGGTACCTCAATACAACAATTCATCAAATTTGGTCGGCCAACCCTTAAAATATCTCATGACATCATCATGACACAGTTATGATGTCATTAAACATACCGAAACCCTAAAACTGTATTTTTACTATTCACTTAAAATTCAACTTTCTCAGAAAAATCCCAAAATTTCACCTTAACCAAATATCGATGCTCTGATTTTAAAAATGAACTCCATTTTATAAAAATAATTTTCTAAATTTTTTTAATTTAATTTTTAAATAAATACACTATTCACCGAAAATTCATTTTTTTCAGAAAAATCCCCAAAAATTACCTTAACACAATATCGATGCTCTGAGTTCAAAAATAAAGTCCATTTTATAAAAATAATTTTCTAAATATTTTTAATTTAATTTTTAATTTAAAAACACTATTCACCTGAAAAAACTAATACTTGACTAATAATTTATGAAACCATTATTTAACCATTTTATTGAATCACATTACTTAATCAAGGTGCCTAGATTATATTAATACTTTCTTTAAGTGAGATTACTAATCTATTTGGTCACATTACTAATCCTAAGCATAAAATCACTATTCATAATTTACTATTCACCAAAAATTAAGTTGATCTTATTAGACTCTAAATTTCGTACTGAACATAATTGTAGAAGACCATTTTTTGAAAATCATTACACATTTTTAATTATTTAAGGTTTACATAAATATTTTTAAAATATCCTTTCTCTAAAATTCATCAAAAATATGCATACTATATTTATCTAGACATTTGAAAATTCATAAACTTTATCATAAGAAGAAATCAAAATTTTTATTTAAAACAAAGGATTACAAAAGGCAGTTACAATCTCCTTACATAGCCTCTTATAACCCCAGCATAGGACCTAAGTGTAAGGTGTGAAACGGTGAGAGAATCCGAGGGAGGCTTGGCCAACATCGCACGAGTAGTAATTTCTATCAGTTTGAACTTCTCACGAAGGCGATTCCGTTCTAGCTTCACACGATGAAATTCGGCTTGGGTTTGGTCCAGATCAAAGCCCAGCGGTGCTACCTCCTTCCCAAGTTCTGTTAGATGGGCTTCGATCGGTCCAAGACTACTGGATGAGGCCATCAAATTTTCTTTCTATATTAATTAACTAAGATCACTTGTATTTAGAGACAAATATTGAAATGTTTAGTTTCCAGTGGTCATATTGACCAATGGTCATATAACAGTCAAAACCCAACAGTCTCATCTTAATTATACTCATGTTATCAAATGAAACAGTTTTGTTGATAAAAAAATAAAATAACACCCAAAATTAGGAAACAAGATTTATTCAAAATTTCGGGTTGTTACACATGGGACATGATAATAATTTATGGTGAATAAGAAAAGGAAGAACTACGCAAAGGGGTTCAAGACTTATAAAAATTATAAAGCTCTTGAGCATCATTTTTCTAAGAAGAGAAAGATTCAAAGGCAGGGAAAGGAAAAATGAGGCAGTATGTGGAAAGTTAGGCCATTGTAAGAGGAAATGATCCCAAAATCTTGGGGAAGCTAAAGGTTTATTAATTATTGAGTGTAATATTTCTATATCTATGAATTGGGTATTAGATATAACTTCTGACCTCACATATGTATCCAAATTCAATAACTAAGTAGATTCTAAAAGATTTACATAGGAGAGGTAGATCTGAGATCTACCAATGGTGTAAGGATAGTTTCTCTAGAAATTGGTTACTACCACCTTTCATTTCCAGCACAAATGATTTTGGTTTTAAAATATTGTTATTATGTTCCTACGGTTACCAATAATATAATTTAGGTATCATGTTTAGATAAAGATGGGTTTATTTTTAAATTTGGATATACAAGTTGTTTCTTTTATAAGGAAAACATATGTTATGGTATGAAACATTTAAATAACAGAATTTATGTATTGAATTATGAAAACCAAGTGTTTAAAATTGATGATAAATCATGTTAACACAACTCATATAACACCCAGCTATGGCATCACCATCTTGGTCATGAAAAAGAGAAGAATTTGAAATATATCTTTCAAGATGGTTACTTAGAATCTTCTAATATTAAACCACTTGAAAGATTTCATTCTTCTTTGCAAGGAAAAATGGCCAAACCGCTATTTGGTGGATAGGGTGAAAGGTCTATAGAGATTCTTGGATTGGTACACATTGATGTGTATAGACCATTTCTTATAGAACGTATAGGTGAATATTATTACTTCATAAATTTTTCTAATGACTTGAGTAGATATGGATATATCTACTTGATGTGGTATACGTATAAGTCCTTTGAGAAATTCAATGAATTCAAGAATGAAGTATATAATATAATTGGAAAGAATATAAAGATGCTTTTATCGGATCGAGGAGGTGAATATCTTAACCAAGAGTTCATCGAATATCTATGGGATTTTAGGATTCTATCTCAACTCACTCCACCATACACACCACAATGGAATGGAGTTAGTGAAAGGAGGAACCATACCTTGTTAGACATGGCAAGGTTGATGAGGAGTCATACAAATCTTCAATTATCCTTTTGGAGATATTCATTACAAATAGTGGAATACACATTAAACCAAGTACCAACTAAAGCAGAAAATGGAATTCCCTCCAAGTTATGAAGTATAAAGAAACCTATTTTGTCACTTACATGTGTATGGGGTTGGGAATAATTTTTTACGGCCTTATTAGGAAACAAACTAGCACCCTAGGGAACAAAGTGTATCTAGATATGGTATCTAAAGGAAAAAATGGATACTACATATACAACTACTTAGAAAAGAAAGTGACTATTGCCAAACAAGCTATCTTTATTGAGAGGGAGAAAATTTTCAAAAGGGATAGTGGGAGAAAGATTGACTTCAATGAAGTTTATTCTCTAGATACAGAAGAGTTGGTATAGGAACAGTATCTAGAGGTCCCTATGGAAGAAGTATTTCCTAAAACACAAGTACTACGTTTGATTGTAAGAGATTTAAGAGAACTAGAGAGATATGATTTTATAGTCACCGATGACGGTGACTCATTATTGGTTGACAATGATGAACCTCTCTTCTACAAGGAGGAATTATAGATATCAGAATCTGTAAGATGGAAAGAAACCATGAATTTTGAAATTTATTCTATATATCAGAACTAAGTTTGGGTTCTGGTCGATATGCGAGATGATGTAAATCCTGTTGGATTAAAATGGGTATTGAATAGGAAACTAGACATGGAAGGTAAATTAAATAACTATAAAGAAATCATAGTTCCTAGTTGGTTTAAAAAATGTCAAGGAATTAACTACGATGAAACCTTTTCACCAGTTTCCAAGTTTAAATCCATCAGAATTGTACTTGCTATAAGATCTTACCATGACTATAAGATTTGTTAGATGGATATCAAAACTAAATTCCTTAATGGGAACCTTTAGGAAGATGCCTATATGACACAAACATAAGGGTTTTTTAATATAGGTGACACCAAAAGGATTTCCAATTTATATAGATCCATTTATGGATTGAAGTAAGCATTTAGGTCATAGAACATTTGAATCGATGAATCCATAAAATAATTTGGTTTTATAAAGAAAAAATGTGAGTTGTGTGTTTACAAGAGGTTTAGTGGGAATGCGTTCATTATTCTAGTAGTATATGCTGATGAAATATTACTTATTGGAAAAGACATTCTAGTCTTACAGTCTGTTAAGGACTAGTTAAACAAGTGTTTCTCTATGAAGGACTTAGATGAAACAACCTATATTCTAGGGATCAAGATCATTTGTGGTAGATCCAAGAGGCTTCTTGGACTAAGTCAAAGTACATATATTGACCAGATACTAAATAGATTTAGTATGGAACAATCCAATAGGGGATTGGTTCCAGTGTCACATGGTTTACATCTTTATAGGAAAATGTGTACTCAGACACAACATGAGAAATAGAGAATAAGTAAGATACCATATGTTTTAGTGATAAGATCAATAATGTATTCCATGTTATGTACTAGAATTGATTTTTCCTTTGCATTGAGAATGGTAAGAAGATATCAAGAAGATCTAGGAGAACAACATTGGTCTTATGTTAAGGTTATCCTTAAGTATATGAGAAGAACTAGGGATTTGTTTCTAATTTATGGAGGAAACTAGGAGATGATCATTAGAGGTTATACTGATGCTAGTTTTTAGATAGAATATATTGATATGAATTCAAAATCGGGATATGTTTTCTATCTCAACCTAGAAACTATTATCTAGAAGAGTTCAAAGAAGTAAGTTTTCATTAATTCTATAGTGGATTCTGACTATATAACAACTTATGATGTAGCCAAGGAAGCTATTTGGATTTAGAAATTTTTACAATATCTTGATGTGATTCCAAGTAATAAAGATCCCATTAAATTTTATTTTGATAATAATGAAGCTACAACTCTTGAAAAAAAATCCAAGGTCACACCAAAAGACAAAGAATATACTTTAGAAGTATCGCCTCTTGAGGTATTTTCATCATAGGGGTGAATTTTTAGTAATTAGAGTACCCAAAAAAGAGAACATGGTAGACCCCTTTACTAAAGGCCTATCTTAGCAGAATCATGAGTATCACGTGAGAGCTAGCAGGTTGAAGGTTATTAGGAGTTGGCTCTAGTGAAAGTGGGAGTTTGTTGGAGTTGGTTCCCTAAAACCAACCTATGTGTACTTTATGATAAATCATATTCATAGTTTTTAATATTAATAAACTTCTTATCAAATTATGATTGTTATTCTGTATTACATAGTATATGATAATGTCCCAAGGGTAGCTGTCTCACTAAAACTTCATAGCAGTTCTCCACTATGATGAGAACCCAAAAGTGCAAAGAAATGATTATTAAATATATTTTCTACAGCCAGATGATATCATTTTAGGGACACAAATGATACAGGCTATAGAACAAGACCCGCTATTATGAGAACTTTGAGGAACCTTCTCATAGTGTACTCCCTTAGTAATATCCAATAGGATATTATGAGAACAAGACCCGCTATTGGGAAATCCACATTTCAATGTGTCATTATATATTTCTATATGTGGATGTGTGTATTGATCCTTATAATTAAATATTATTATTAATGAGTATCGTGAGTTTCATACATATATGTATTAATGAAAATCTTTAAGAAAGATGTTCGTGGGTAGGTAGGATACATTGGATGCATTACGAGTAAAATTGTATTAATGAATAATGTGAGAAAGGATTTGTCCATTCTGTTTTAACGAAAGTTGATATCTCTATCCCTTTGATGGAAATGATATATCCTAGATAAATCCATGGCCATGGTGTTCGATAGAAAAGTTCATTTTCCAGGAAATCAATGAAATAGGCATCAAGAACTTGGTTGACAACACCAACATGCAACCTATTTTATTAAAGATATCATGATAAAGAGATTTTATTACATAGTAAGCATCTGTATATGGTAACATGTATTTGATTCATTAACTTGTTTCTCTATGAGTGCCTTTCCATGTTTCTAGATGCTAACCTTAGACTTTAGGCTGATTCGAACAGTGCCACTGAGAAAGAGGCCCAGAGGGTCACACACTATGTGTATCTAGAATCTCAGTTAAATAATTTATCATTATTTATTATTAAACAAGTTGAATAAATATTATTCTAGCATATAGTTTAATAATTATTCATGTATGCTTGATCATATATAACCCGTCACCAGTTATTAGAGAGAATATAATGTGAGTGTAAGATTTAATAATTAATGATTTTCTATTTAAGTGAATATAATATTTATTTATTTATTATAAAATAACGTAGTTTTATTTATTTAATAAATAAATAGTCATTATTCAAGATCTGATAAATATTATGGAGGAATAATGGACCAATATTTTAGGTTTGGTGAGAAATAATAAATATTGAATATTATTTGATTAAATAATGTTTTATTATCATTCCCAAGTTAATCACATGTCAATAAATAATGATATTATTATTATTATTTAACATGGAGTTTTTATAGGATTAAATAAACAATTAAGGGAACTTGTTCAATTATTTTATTTTAACCCTAGAAATATATAAATCCAATTATGTTATTCTCTTAATAGATCAATTCATTTTTTGGTTTTTTTCATAATAGAATTAGAGAATTATCTCAATCCCTAGAGAGTTCCCTTATCCAAGAACGCTCCCAAGAATATAGGGCAATCTTTCACCACTAGATCAATGAGAACTGTTTGGAAGCGTTTCTCGAAGTGATCAAAGGTAGACGATGCAAGCGCAATGATATGTTGTGCTAGTACCCGGATATTCCTTTGGTGATGATTATAGATTCATGGAACACATGTGGATCACCACTATAGGGATTCTATACTTTATTCCTATAATGCAATTATGGTTCACCACAGATCTTTCACCATATCCATCAATGAAGAAAGAATTCCTTCAAGGTAATTGTCATTTTAATTAAATTGATTATAAATAATATGTGATGATCCTCTATCTCTTCTTCAATGTGATTAATGTTGTCTATCTTCTTTGATTCAATTAAATTGAACATGATGTTTATGATCATCCAGATCACATATTGATCATTGAACATGACAAAAAGCAATGTTGACCACTGCCCATCACACCCTTCTGTAGTGTCCAGAACCTACATAAGAAACCATGGGTCTCTCAATAATCTCCCCAAGTAATGTTTATAATTAAATACCAAATTAATATAACATGGTTAGTAGTCTCAAGATTTATAATGGGATCAAATGTAACTACATGATTATTGGAAAAAAATACAAAATAATCGACCATAGGTACAAGTGATCAGCTATTCAACATATCAAAGAATCTGAAAAGTATAGAAGTGAACATGGATGTTGACATGACACCTTTAATTCGACCATATATAGAGGTAAGTATTACATTATTATATTATTAAATATATTAATCCAATAACTTTATATGAATAATTAAATGTTGGTCAGAAGCATTTAATGAACATGGATTTCCTGCCAAAGTGTACAGATTTTTATGAGGATTTATTAATGGATATTTTTAGAGAAAGATTCTGTAACACCCCGAGATTTTATAAGATATATTCTTTTTAATTTATTTCATATCTTATGTTGTACACTACACCAAGATTAGCTTGTACTATACGCAACACTGTATTAGTTTTCAGGATACGCAACATTATTCTTGGATCGTGTTTCACACAATTTCAAGTTCGCAACATTGAGTGAATATATATATATATATATTCAATGTATAAATGAAATATGGTTGGATTCTGTTATACAAAACAACAAATAAGTCTTGCAATACATGCAACCCTTACTTGGATTTCATTACATGCAATCATGGCCTTCTTCGATAGCGTGTGTTGTACGCAATACCGGGTTTCACTAAACAACGGTATATGGTTATAATATTATTATAAACTAGCCATTATGAATAGTAGAAAATTATTTTTTAATTTTATGAAATTATAATTCATCTTACACATTTTATAGAACATGTTATGAGAACAAAATAATTTTTTTGGGTAAAATAAGTATTTTTCAAAAAATGCAGTTTTGCCGCCTTTTGATGGCGCACCCATTTTAAATATAATTTTGGATAAATTTATAAGTTAAATTTTACAAAATAAACTTCTTATTATGAATCTATATATAAAAATTTACATTGGATTAAGTTTTGATATTTTTCTGATAACTTTCATATTTTAATGAATAGTAAAAACATGCTATATTTTAATTAAAAACAACTTTTTTCATCATAATAATCTATATGGTTAAATTATAATATTGAATGGTTTTATAGTATAAATAGAATATATTTTTACCATTTAATATAATTTATGTCATTATCAATGATTTTACATTGAATTCAAAGGTTAAATCAATTCAATCTTTTGCAATGTTTTAAACAAAAACCCATTTTCTTTCGACAACGGGATTAATTTTAATTTAATTTCTAGAACTTCTGTATATTGAATTTGAAAAAATGGATACCATATTTGAAATCAGTGGGTACAAATTATGTTAATAGGTTACTTTTTTATTTTTGGGCATTATGAATAGTAACTACGGTAAATTTTATTTACCATAGTTAAAGGTAAGAAGGGTAATTAAGGGTAAATGTAATATTAAAAAATTAACCTAACACTCGTCTTAATATAATTGGATGATTATATTTCGTCCTAAGGAATATTTGGGTAAAAATTAAATCCATTATAACCCACTTGTATGTGATTAAGACCTTTAGTTTATTTTATTTAAAGGAAAGTGAAATATGTCTCACTCAAACTTTAATAATTAAAGTATTTTTAATATAAGGTTATACAGAATATAAATTCGGTTATAATTACTCATTTGAATGATAAAATGTTTTTCTTTGTTATGGTAATTTATTTGGAATTTTTAAGAGATATTTAATTACCTTAGTAGCTTATAGATCAATGATGCATAAATTATTTATTTAGTGAAAAAATCAGTAATATAGTTTTTATTGAAATAATAATACCTATTAAAAGGCCAAAAAACCTGACCGAAACTTATTGGTAGTGTATATATACACCATAATCATCCAATTACCGAATATATGACCATTTGGAGTCTTATGAAAGTGATTATGACACTTATATTATTTTATTTTAAATGATGTCAAAGTTGTCGCCTTCATAATTTAATAAATATAACATTTTAAAAGTTAGGTGTTTTAGACGATAAATCTGACTAAAAGTATTTTTATGCAATCTGTAATATTTATATTAATCCTAGTATTTTATTTTTAATTTTTATGCAACAAATAAGTATATTAAATATTTATACAAAAATGTTGTAGTAATTATTTAATTAAGAGAAATATCACATAAATGGTTTTAAAAATATTAAAATAAATATTATATGAACTATTTAAAGTTCTACACTAATTTTCTAAATTAATATGACATGTTAGGAACCTATTAAATATTTTATTTCGAATATATCTTCTGTGTGGATTTTATTTAAAGTCAAATAAATGAATAGTGTCAAAATTGACACTATTGTTATTTTATAAAAATAACATATTATTAAATTGTTTAAAAATCACAAAAATATTTAAAAATTATAAATTGAAATTTATATAGTCTAAAATGTCATAAAGTATCTAATTATGTAAAATTAACAACAAATAAGTGATTATTTTTAAACATTTAAAATTTAAAATTTTATTACCACAAATAAAATTAAATAGATTAAATAAGGATAAATCAAAATGTTAAGGTTTAAAATAAAATAAAAACATGTCTAAATTTTATTGTTTGATGATATTACAACCTTATCTAATCTCATATTCGAGTTGAGTCATTTTTGGAGATTTATATGTTGGGTTTTAATTTATATTAAACTAATATTTTTGAGGATTCAAAAGGTGCCCCTCTCCTCCCTTATAAAAGGTCACCTCCTCCCTCTCATCTTTACACAACTTTGATCCTTCAAGATTAGAAAACCCCTGCCCATTTCCCTTCTCAACTTCCCTAGAAATATTCTAGAGGTCTTTTTCTTCTTCAAAGACCAATTTTAGTGCCCTAAGAGGAGGTTTCAAAGAGGCGTGTCGAAGAAGAGGAGGTTCGGATACGTATGAAGCATATCAGACCTAAGGTAAGGGATAATTTTGAAAATCTCATTTTTATCCGAGATTTCTTATTATAAGTATTTACTGGGGTTATTGTTATCATCAATGTCCATGTTTTATAAAAGTGTTTTCATGTATTTTTAAAGTTATTTTTTACTCATTTTGACTTTTAACCCATGGTATGGAAGGAATTTTTCTTTTGTTTACCATATGAGGTACTTTTTGACTTTTCCATAAAAATTACGAGGATAATGTTTTTTTAATTTATACGACCTGAAAATTTTTTTACGTTTTCATAACGACTAATTTTCATGAAGCTTCCTCTACAATATTTCATGACTATTTTCAACAAAATCATTTTTTTTAAATTGCATGTCATTTTGTGAAAAGAAAATGATTTTGAAAAAGAATGGATATTTTCCTCAAGAATTCATTTCAAGTATTTTGTCAAAACTACTTTCCATCTAAGATGAAATTATTTCATATGTGTATGTTTCAAGTATAATGTCTCTATTATTTACTTAGTATGATTCGTCTTATGATAAAATGATATCCATTTGTTTTATATGGATTATGTTATGATGGCATGATGTTTAATAATCCCTATTTATTACATGGGTTATGCTATGATGTATGATTTATGATTTTGTGGAACAAGTAAGAATGATTTCATTATGAGATGGGTGGGACCTATATCTCCCTCTAATGCATTGGGTAAAGATTTATATCTCATGAGATAGATATGGCTGTAATGGTAAGTTAATCCGGTTCAGTGTTACAGGACTGGAACGAGGAGTGAACTCAATCCAGAAAGGGACTTTGTCCACTAAGATGGTCTTGGCAGCAATGCCTTGGCTACTATGGAAATCATAACATGTGATTAATGGTTTCCATAATTTCATGTTTTATTCCCATTCTATTTTATCATGATTGATGTCCCATTATGATCTATGCCTTACGTACTTCCATGTTTTATGTCATTGCTCAAGGTTTTGATGTTTAAACATTATGTTCATGTTTTTAAGTTCAAATGCATATGGGTTTGTTTTATTTTCTCCATGCTTACCCTTACTGAGCATTTGATCTCACCCTTTATATGTTTTCTTTTCCCCAGGATATAAAGAAAGGTTTTAGGTAAGAAAAAAAAGTAATATATTTATGGGAGATGTTGAAGATATTTCACCAAGATTAGAAGATTATATTCCAAGTTTCCAAAGACCCTAAATTATTACAGTCCTTTGGTGTCTGTTTTTGTTATGTAAAAATTATTCCACAAAATTAATGTAATGTCCATGTACGTCAAGCTTTGGGTCTCTACAGTTGGTATCAGAGGAAAAGTTTAGTCAACCTTTGGAAACTAGGATGCGAAAACTTTAGTGAAATCCCTAGAGATATTTATAAGGTATGTCTAGGGATGTACCTAAGGTTAAGTATAAGTATAGGTTATAGTCCTAGAATTATGGTAAAGATATTAGAATTAGACCTAAGAAATTAGATATTAAAGGTATTCCCCCTTTATTATGCTGTTTTCCTAGCATGATTTTTTCCACTCACACTATTATTTTTGGGTTTTAGAAAATGGATGGAAACAGGAAGATTCATGATAATGGAGGATATGATGGACAATGGAATGATATTCTTCATGAGCTACCAAATGAAATAGAATTTTGAAGGTGAAACATCGTTATTATGCCTAATTAGAAATCTCATAATATGATCAATAATCTCAACTTTGGTAAGATTCCTGACTCAGCTAATAAGAGAAAGATAGAGTTTCATGATGATCATAGAAGAAAGAAAGTTCAATTTCTCTCATGTAAGTCATGTGGGAAGAGGCATCAAGAGGAATGTTTCAAAGGAACTGGAAGATTCTTTGGGTGTGGAAAATAAGGACAAAAAGACAGTAATTGCAAACGAAAAGGATCAGTTAACACAATGGACAAGGATAATGGTATTTCTAATACATCAATAATGGTTAAATGCTTTAAATGTGGAATTTATGGGCCTTATGAAAATCAATGCCCTAAGGGAAAATCTCATGAAGAGAATCAGCATGGTTGTATGGGTAGTATTTATGTTGATGATGATGAAGATACAACAAATGATATGTGAGATGAAAGAAGTGTTGATGAATAAAATGATGAAGCTCGGTCAATGTTTTTTGAAGGTAGTGGAATGATTGTATGTTTATCAAGAGTTATGTTGTATAGGTAATTTAATGGTACTATGGAATAAAGAAACATATAAGGATGGTTACACTATTGTTTTTCCTAAAGTATTTGAAAGTATATGTTGAATGGTACTGGTAACCATAAAAGGTTATTCAGATGTTTTTGGAAAGAAGAAGATATGCGCATGATGAAAGGATACGGAGAAAATAATATGTTTGAGAGTATTCATGAGCTCATGACTGATATAAGGACAAAGTGATAGCATGGTTTGAGTATATAGAATTTTTGGCATTTTGGTATGTGGAAAGAGTTATCTTTTGACAGCATTCATGTTTTCGCTAAGGTTCTATGGTAATTTATTTTTCAAGAGAATACATGACTAAGGTATTCATGTGTTTGGAATGTAACCAACAAGTTATATCTTATGATATAGGTGGGATAGATGCTTGTATTCACATTCTTGGTAGATAACCTTTCTAGTAATTGTTTTCTTTACACTATGAGCTCGGACAGAAGTATTTTGGATAATCCTAAAGATTGGAATGGTTTATGTTGGACATGAGATAGTATTGTTTAAGGATAGAACGTTTTTCAATATTATTGATGGAATATTATAATGATGTAGTTTTAGAAAAAGGACAACCTACAGGACGGGCGACAAACCATCCCGTCAGACAAGGTTGCGGGAATCGAACCCACAACTGAAGTGCGACAGACCTTTATCACCTACCACTGGCCTACAAGAAGTCCCTAGTTAGTGAAAACTAGTTTTATTTTATTAAGAGGTATGATATATGAATTATAAGTTCATTTTTGGAATCATATACGATTAACCTCACCATAGATGGACATATGTATATTTGATAAATTTTTCTAACCTTTTGTTTGAGATAGATAGAATGACCTATCATTCTATCGCATGATCTTATCACACTTCACTAATAACAAATTCAACTTCATTTCTTTAAGAGATGAAGTGGAAATTGTTCAAGGCATGAACAATAGTGAGATTGTACCAACAATCATGTAAGTATTTATTTTAATTCATAAACTTTAGGGAAATGATCTTGAAAACCAAAAATGTTGTCTTAGTGCCCTCATACCTGATGAATCAGATGGTACCTTAAATCATCACAAATTTATGGCTTTGTGATTGTTGGATTTTTCATAGCCAAGTCCTCTACCACTCTTCATCAGAACATGATGGTTAGATTTTTCTTCCATATCCATATTTTCACCTATGTTCTCCTATGTGGAAACCCAGTGATTATTTAATTTGGGTAACCGTAACGTTTCCAACTTTAGTTTTTAAAGATATGTTTTGGTATTCCCTCTTACGATGTGGGTTTCTATAAAAGAAACTATCATGTAATAAACCATTTATAACCACGACGAATTTCGAGGGCGAAATTCATTTTAAGGGGGGTAGAATATAACACCCCGAGATTTTATAAGATATATTATTTTTAATTTATTTCATATCTCCTATTGTACACTACACCAAGATTAGCTTGTACTATATGCAACACCGTATTAGTTTTCAGTATACGCAACACTGTTCTTGGCTCGCGTTTCACACAATTTCAAGTTCGCAACATTGAGTGAATATATATATATATATATATATATTCAATGTATAAATGAAATATGGTTGGATTCTGTTACAAAAAACAACAAATAAGTCTTGCACTACATGCAACCCTGACTTGTCTTGCATTACACGCAATCGCGACCTTCTTCGATAGCGTGTGTTGTATGCAATACCGAGTTTCACTAAACAACGGTATACGGTTATAATATTATTATAAACTAGCCATTACGAATAGTTGTAAATTCTTTTTGAATTTTATGACATTATAATTCATCTTACAAATTTTATAGAACATGGTATGAGAACAAAATAAATTTTTAGGGAAAAATAAGTATTTTTCAAAAAATACAGTTTTTCCACCTTTTGATGACGCACCCATTTTAAATATAATTTTTGACAAGTTTAAAAGTTAAATTTTAAAAAATAAACTTCTTATTTTGAATCTGGATATAAAAATTTACATTGGATTAAGTTTTATATTTTTCAGATAACTTTCATATTTTAATGAATAGTAAATCACTACGGGAAAAAGGAGTTTTTGCGACGGGTTATTTGCAACAGGGATAAATCCCGTCGCAAATAGTCTCATTAGAAACTTATTTGCGATGGGGAAAGCTCACCCGTCGCAAAATGTTTGGCGCGCAATGCGCGCGAAACCGTAGGAATGTTATTTGCGACGGGGGGTTACCACCCGTCTCAAATAACCAGCGGCGGTAAAAAATATTTGCGGCGGGAATATACCCCCGTCGCAAATAGTATGTCGACAGGTTATTATTTGCGATGGGACCCGTCACAAATAGTCCCGTCGCAAATAAGCTAACATATAAATACCCCCATCCGTTTTTTTCATTCATTCTCAAACTCTATCTTCTACTTCTCTCAAAACTCTATTTTTAGAGTTCACGGTTTCTTAAGTTTAATTTTTATTTCCGAAGTTGATATTGAAGTCTTCAAAAACTATCAGAGATCAACCTCAGATCAATTTTAAAGGTATTTATGTTCATTTTAATTTAATATTTATTTTAAATTTTTTATTAGTTTTAATTATTCTTAATTAGTTGTAATTTAATTATGTTTAGATTTTTTTGTTATTTAATAAATTTAAATTATTAGTATTCATTGTTCATAGTTAATGGCAATTAGGAATAATTAATAATAAATAGAAATAATTAATAAAAAATAGGAATAATTAATAATAATTAGTCATAATTAGGAATAATTATTAATAATTAGTCATAATTAAGAATAAATACTAATAATTAGTAATAAATACTATTAATTAAGAATAAATAGTAATAATTAGTAATAATTAGTAATAATTTAGAATAATTTAGAATAATTAGGAAATAATTAGGAACAACTACGAAAAATAAGAAAAAATATGAATAATTACTAATAATTACTAATAATTACTAATAATTACTAATAATTACTAATAATTATTAATAAACCTCCTCCATGCACGCATTAACCTTTAAAACTAAGTCATTTCATTTTTTTGTACATTTAATGATCTATCTATATATATATAGTTATATTTATTCGTATATTAATATAGATTTATATTAATATAAATATATTTGGTTATATGAATAAATAAATAAATATATATATTTATTCATATATTAATATATATATTTATTTGTATATTAATATATATTTATATATATTTATATATATATATATGTAGTTATACATTTTTATTCGTATATTTATTTGTATATTAATATATATTTATAAACTTAGTTTTAAATAAATTTATAAAATATGTTTTTTTTATGTGTATTTATAAATAAATAAATAAATAAATACATATATATATACAATACACACACACACACACACACACACATATGTATAGTTATGAATGAATACATAGAAATGAGGGGGTGAAAATCCATCGAGAATGTTAAAACAGATATAACTTCTAATCTGTAAGTCCGTTTCAACTCCACAACCAATCAAATCGAAGAACATAAAATGATATTTGATATGATATGTGGTACAGGCCAAACGGACATCCGGATCGGAAGTTATAGCCATTTGAATGTTAAAACGACCATAACTTCTAATCCAGGAGTCCGTTTCAGCTTTACAATCAGTCAAATCGAAGAACATGAAACGATTTTCGATATGATATATGGTAAAGGTTTATTGGACATCAGGATAAGAAGTTATAGCTGTTTGAATGGTAAAAAACAGGGGTACCCCGACTAAAAACTCAGGTTTAGAGGCCTTCTGGGCCTTTTTAGCCTTAAAAATCCCTTGATCAGGGTCCCCCCGGGTCATAGAGACGTAGAGCTCGTCGCAGGCTTCGATTTGATATGCTGTAGAGCTCAAACGGAGTCTCGGATCAAAAGTTATGGACGTTTCAAGTTTGGGTTTCATTTTCAACTTATTTTTTATCTTTCATTAATTTTTTTATTTTTTTTATATTCAAAGAGTTATTAAATGACTATTAATTGATAAAAATTACATAATTACTAATTAAAAATATTTTTTAATTTATTTTATATTCCTATTTTATTAAATATCTTAAAAATTAATATTATATTTCCATAGATCCTTTCAAAAACATATTTATAAAATAAATATTATTTTTATATCAATATAAATAGATTAATATATTTAAATATTAATAAATATTTTTTTTAATTTTTTTAATTTTTTTATTATTATTTGCGACGGGATCATCACAAATAGACTCTTTGAAGAAACTATTTGCGACGGGAAAAGGGCCCGTCACAAATACTTTGTTGCGACGGGCCCGTCGCAGAATTGTTTTAAAAAAAAACCAGAAATCTATTTGCGACGGGCCCGTCGCAAAAAAAATTAGTTGCGATGTCGTTTTCCGCAATATGTCATTTGATACGGGGCCCCATCGCAAAAGGCCATTTGCGATGGGATCCCGTCGCAAATGACCCTTTGCAAATAGTGAAAAAATCAGTAATATAGTTTTTATTGAAATAATAATAACCATTAAAATGCCCAAAAACCTGAACAAAACTTATTGGTAGTGTATATATACACCATAAGCATCGAATGACCGAATATATGACCATTTGGAGTCTTATAAAAGTGATTATGACACTTATATTATTTTATTTTAAATGATGTCAAAGTTGTCACCTTCATAATTTATTAAATATAACATTTTAAAAGTTGGGTGTTTTAGAAGATACATCCGACTAAAATTATTCTTATAAAATCTGTAATATTTATCTTCATCCTATTATTTTATTTTTAATTTTTATCCAACAAATAAGTATATTAAATATTTATACAAAAATGTTTTAGTAATTATTTTATTAAGAGAAAAATCACATAAATGGTTTTAAAAATATTAAAATAAATATTATATGAACTATTTAATGTTCTCCACTAATTTTATAGATGCATATGACATGTTAGGAACCTATTAAATATTTTAGTTCGAATATATCCTGTAACATCCCAAGTAAGTAATGAATAATAGATATTTTTATCTATGTCTATTAATGAATTATATAGTGTTTTAGAGGCTTAAAATGAAAATAAATCCAATCTTAAACATGGAATACACTAATATTCTTAAAAGATTGTTTTACTGCCTTTTGATGGCAAAACCTTTTTAAATAAATATTTTGACAATTTTATAATATATATTTGTCAAAATAAACATATTCATTATGATTGGGACATTGAATTTTACATTGGAAAATTTTTGGTATTTTTCTGACAATGTTCATTTTTCAATGAATAGTGAAAAATACAACATTTTACATCAAAACTGCTTTTTCATTTAATTTAATTATATAGTTAGATTATATTTTTAATTGGTCTTAAAGTGTAATCTTAATATAATTTTACCATTTAATCCAATGGTGGTCATTAGGATTAATTTCACTTTGGAATTGGTCATAAACTAATGCCAAACTTTTCATAGATATTGTTTAAAAAAAACCCGCTATTTGTCATGACAGTGGGAATTAATTATTAAATTAATTAATGTGACTTATATGTTTTGAATTTTGTAAAATAGACTTCATTTTTGAATTCGGAGTATCAAATATGGATTAGGGTGAATTTTTGGTAATTTTCTGAAAAACTTCAATTTTTGATGAATAGTAAACCACTAAGTGGTACTTATAAAAACTGATTTTTCGTTTAAATGAAATTTTGCCATCTTTGTGTTTCGAATTTCAAAAATCCGACATACATGGTTGTCATTAAGAAGTAAAATGTGGTTCGATGATATTATAATAATTTTTTGGTGAATAGTAACTTATTAAGTTCTTAATTGCGATTTGTGATAATTAGTGTAGTTTAAGGTAAAAATAATATTTTAATAATATGAGATGAGCTTGACACATGTCCTACCCTCATTGGATGTGTCATGACCGACCAAGAAAAGCCATGGGTCAACTTGGGGACCCCATGGAGCCACTTTGGTTGGGAAATGACATAAATAACTTTTTATTTAATGTTAAAGTAAAAATGACACAAACATGAGTTATGTTACTAAACCAATTTTTATATGGGGTTATACAAGTCAGATGTTTGACTATAAATATTAATTAGAAATATAAAAAGATTTAATACATCATTGTATTTTTTTTATAATTTTTAGACATTAAATAAATTATATTATTTATGACATCATGATGATGCAGCGATGACCTCATTATTTAACGATTTAAATAAAGTGGAAAGTTAATGTAAAATATAAAACCTACACATGGAAAAAACCAATTGGATGAGTGGATTTAGAATCCTTATCACCTTATCCTAGAATTATATCAATGTGGGAACTTTTGAATCCGAAACTCATTTTAAAATAAAGTAACTTATCTTTACTTTCCAAGAGTGCCCCTCCTCTCCTCTTATAAAAGGCCCCCACCTCTACCTCCTTACCCACACACCCAAAGCCTTTGTCTCGGCCAAACCCTGCCCATTTTGTCTCTCCACTTCCCTATATTACTCCTTGAAGCCTCACTTTGGGCATAAGTCTTCCCAAGGAAGCCTTGGAGCTCAAACCAAAGGGAGTTACCCAATTTTAAGGTAATGTCTTCTTCTGAGTCCTTCTGTTTTATTTTGCTTCTCCAACCCCCTAAACTCTTTTTATTATTTTCTTTTGTAACAACTCTAGTATCCTCAATATACTAGTACGTTGTTATAATATGGATTCGAGCTACACTTACACACACCTACATCTAATAGTTAACGAACATACTGTTTTCGTGGATGGTGAATTTATGCCTCCCGAAACGATGATTGTTCAACATTCTTTTAACACCTTCAAAGGTGGCCATTAAGATGTCACTATATTTATATATGATATATAATATGTTTATTTTTTCCTTAATCTTATGTATTTTTCTTTTTGGGCATACCTTTATGGTTTCCATTATGGGTAAACGCGATATCTTCATTTAAGGAAGTGCAGACTACCGCCCCCTCAAAGTGATTTGATTCGTTAAATACCATATGTGGGACGTATAAAGGATGGAACTATGATATTATATATTATATTATAATGGAATTATAATATACCTTTATATCATTATTATTCCATTCTATAAAATACGAAATAGAAATGAAAGTAGCGTTCATGCGTACGTACGGCTTACTGTCTCCATGAACGGTGCATTTCATTTATTACCTCTAAATGATTATGTAATATTATAAATACATGAATGTACTGGATATATATGACATATATGATATCTACATCATGAATACCATTCTGGATATAATGGATAGATGAACAACTTGTAATTATAAAGGGTTTATTTTTGACTCAAGTACCAATGATCGTTAAAACGACCGTTATTAACTTAAATAATTACATAATGTTCATGACATGGTAATAAGTGATATAAAAGGAATAATGAACTTGAAAAAGGTTCTTAAGAAAGTAGAAATTAACTCAAGTTTATTATTCAGGACATTAAAGAACGATCGAGTCAAGTCGGACCCGAGGTATGGGACTTCGTCTCAATCTCCTTTCATTGAGGCATATTTTATTTTATACACAACCTTCTTTTATACGGTGTATAAACCCCTTTGACTTTTACGTTTATTAAAAAGGAATCTTTTTTATACGAAGCGTTTACTAACGACAAAAGGGAATGTTTTTGTCGTACGTATGCGGCGACAATTACTTTTCCACCGCCGTGACCATTATTTGAGTTTCGGCTTCCTCTACAAGCCATACATTTTTTTTAAAGAAAAATAAATATCATGTTTTACTTTTCTTTTATTTTGGTATTGAAAATTGTTTTCATAATGTTTTTATATCAATGTGTTGTATTGATATCTTGTGCTTGAAAGGTGGAAATGTTATGTTTCCTTTATGTATGTTTTATGTGATACGATTATGTTGAGGTTCTTGGGAATTATTATGAAGACGAGTGGTTTCGTGATAGACTAAGGGCGGGTGAGCCCGATATAGCTCTCCAATGCATTGGGTAATGCGAAGGAGTGAAACATTAAGGTTTCTCCAAAGAGATTTAGGGAATATACTGTGATGGGTATTCCAAATGTAACCAAGAGGGTTACTCCCTACGTACGAATGTTATGAATGCATCAAGTTACCTTTATGTCTTATGATTTCTATGATTTATTCATGATTTGATGAGGTATGTTAAAGTGATTATGTTTTATGGGTAAATTATGATTTCATTCTTATGTATATATGTACCCATGTTTCCTTTCCATATTTTTATATCCCTTACTGAGCTTTTTATGCTCATCCCAAGTTTTTTTGAAATGTTTTTCACAGGTCAAGGGAAAGGTACATGATATGATGATAGTGTCAAGGAAGTGTCAAGAAAGAATCCATGTTTTATTTTAAATATTTTTCCATTGATGGGAAAGAAGAATACTATCTTTATGTAACCACTTTGTTTATATGTGGAATGTATTGCAAGTTTTATGATCTAATTATCTAAAACTCTAAACCCGAAAAGATCCTCAATGTGTAATCTTGTAATAACTCAATATTAAGTAAGGTTTAAGGCTGGGGCCTTATAGTTGGTATCAAAGGTCAGTTTAGATAACTTTAGGAGTTAGAATTCTCTTAAATGATTATCCAAAAATATTTTTTTTTGAAATGATATAGCATTTGAAGATTACCATGTTGCTTCATCCAAGACATGTTTGTTCAGAATGGTTTTCCATAGAGGAAACAGGGAAGCAGTGCTAGGAAGGCATACAGAAGGAAATAACCTTCCGAATTAGCATCCTGAGATGGTCGGAATTGGAACTGAATAGTTTGTTCCAGTAATGGCGCAGTTGACTCAAGCGATAAATGGCGGTGGTATCCATACACAAGATCAGCCAGATCAACCGCAGATGAACATGTCAGTGGTGGAACATTTCATGAGGCAACATCCCCCATCATTCAGAGGATCATCTGACCCTGTGCTAGCTGAAGGGTGGATGAAATCACTAGTGAATATTTTTGATGTCATGGGGTGTTCAGACAATCAAAAGGTTAGTCTTGCTATTTACCGTTTGGAGGGTGAGGCAGATCAGTGGTGGTCTATGGTTAAAAATATCAGGGATGCCGATGAGATTGATGCTCTTGACTGGGATGAATTCAAAGGTATGTTTCTTGAGAAGTATTTTCCTAAGGCTGTTCGACTTAGGATGGAAAAGTAATTCTTGGAATTGAGGCAAGAGGAAGACTCAGTGGCTACCTATGAAGAAAGGTTCACTCGATTGGCAAGGTATGCTCCAAATTTTATCCGAGACCTTGATAGTAAAATCAATCGTTTTTACTCAGGATTAAAGCCAAAATATCAAAGGGCATTAGCTTCTCGTGAGTTTAAAAGTTATGAAAATCTTGTTCGATGTGCTGAGATGGTGGAAATGGAGTTTTCCCATGATCAAGTGTTCTATAACAACCAACAAAAGAAGAGACCGAGGTGGCAGGAGAAAGGTAAGAATTCTTCAAAAAAGTCTGATGGTAAGAAAACTAAGTTTCCAGTTTGTGATAAATGTGGCAAAAGACATGCTGGGGAATGTCTTCTGAATTCTGGAAAGTGCTACCGATGTGGTAAGATGGGACATAAGGCTCGTGATTGCACTGAAAAGGATCAAGGTGAAGGTAAGACCAAATTTTATTTACAGTTAGTGAAATGTTATAAGTGTAATGAGATGTGTCACTATGAAAACGGGTGTCCGACAAAGAGCTTGAGTGATGGGAAGAAGTTAGACTACAAGCAGAAAGGGGTGGTGAAATCCTTTGCAACTACTTCAACAGATGTCGAGCCATCAAATGAAGTTGTATCAGGTACTTTGTTTGATTTTTCAGATTATTCTAGTGTGTTGTTTGATTTGGGGTCTACACATTCTTTCATCTCTGAAACCTTTTCTAGTAAAATGGGAATACCATCTCAAGAAATGACTCCTGAACTTTTGGTAAAAACACCTGGGGGGAATGTTGAGGCAAAAAGAATTTATAAGAATCTTCCTATCCTTATCTGTGGAAAGAACCTACTTTCAAACCTTATTGTTCTACCTATAGTAGAGTTTGATGTTATCCTGGGTATGGATTGGATCTCTATTTACCATGCTTAGATTGACTGTAGAGCTAAAGAAGTTTCTTTTCAGAAAGAATTTCAGTTTGTGTACAAGAATGAACCCTTACTATTGATAACTTATCAAGAGGCTGAGAAACTTGTAAAAGATGGAAATGAATGTTACCTTGCACACATCATTGAAAATAAAGGAAATGTTAAGATTAATGATGTGCCAGTGGTAAATGAGTATCCTGATGTTTTTCCTGATGAGTTGCCTGGAATAATACCAGATCGGGAAGTTGAATTTACTGTTGACTTAGTTCCTGATGCTAAGACAATTTCAAAACCCCCTTATCGAATGGATCAAATTGAACTTTTAGAGTTGAAGGAGAAATTGCAAGATTTATTAGAGAAAGGTTTCATTCGACCTAGCACATCACCATGGGGTGATCCTGTCTTGTTTGTTAAAAAGAAAGATGGTTCAATGAGACTTTGCATTGATTATAGATCCTTGAATAATATCACTGTTAAGAACAAATATCCTTTTCCTCATATCAATGATTTGTTTTATGAGCTCTAGGGAGCTCAGTATTTTTCAAAGATTGACTTGAGATCGGGGTACCATCAGCTGAAGGTAAAGGAATAAGTTGTTCTGAAGACCACGTTTTGTACAAGATATGGCCACTATGAATTTGTAGTAATGACTTTTGGGCTAACCAATGCACCTGTTGTATTCATGGACTTAATGAATAGAATTTTCTATGAGTTCTTGGATAAGTTTGTGGTGGTTTTTATTGATGATATTTTGGTGTTTTCTAAAAGTAAAGAAGAGAATGAAAGACATTTAAGGGTTATCTTGAAAACCTTAAAAGAAAAGAAATTGTATGGGAAATTCAGCAATTATGAGTTTTGGTTGTAACAAATTTCTTTCCTTGGTCACATTTTTTCTAAAGATAGGATAACTGTTGATCCTACAAAAAAAAAGTTGTGGAAGACTGGCCAAGACCCACAAATGTAACTGATATTCGTAGCTTCCTTGGTTTGGCAGGCTATTACCGAAGGTTTGTTAGAAATTTATCATGGTTATCTAGTCCAATGACTAAGCTAACTCGGAAGGGTGTTAAGTTTATCTGGAAAAAAGAATGTGATGATTGTTTTCAAGA
Organism: Viscum album; assembly: GCA_963277665.1. Classification (NCBI taxonomy): domain Eukaryota; kingdom Viridiplantae; phylum Streptophyta; class Magnoliopsida; order Santalales; family Viscaceae; genus Viscum; species Viscum album. The sequence continues at coordinate 1,220,779,978 of OY728147.1, forward strand.
ATTGAAAAGAATATTGGTGAATGCTCTAGTTTTGGAACTACCTTCCAGGAATGGTGAGTTTTTTATCTACAGTGATGCTTCATTGAAAGGACTTGGTTGCGTCCTAATGCAGAATGATCAGGTAATTGCTTATGCTTCACGACAGTTGAAAACTCATGAGGTAAATTACCCTACACATGATTTTGAATTAGCTGCTGTTGTTTTTGCTTTAAAAATTTGGAGGCATCATTTGTATGGAGTAAAGTGTGAAATATATACCGATCACAAAAGTTTAAAGTATATATTCACTTAGAAATAATTGAACATGAGACTAAGGAGATGACTAGAATTAATCAAGGATTATGATTGTACAATTCATTACCATCCTGGAAAAGAAAATAAAGTGGCTGATTCTTTGAGTCGAAAAAGTAATGCTTCATTAGCAATGTTGCATTTGGAACGTGATCATTTGGTTAAGGATTTGATGAACTTTGGCATAGAAGTTGTTGGTGCAGGAAGTTCTTCTGTTTTGTTTCAGGTATCAGTGAGATCATCTCTATCAGATAGAATCAAGCAAGCATAGAAGCAAGACAGTCAGTTGCAGAAAAAGGTAGAGCTGGTTCATAAAGGTAAGTTTCCTGAATTCAACATTGATAATGATTGCGTTTTGAGATTTGGGAAGAGATTATGTGTGCCTTGTGATTCACAGTTGAAGATAGAGTTGTTATGTGAAGCTCATAGTTCTCCGTTTTCAGTTCATCCTGGCAGTACTAAGATGTATAGAGATCTGCGGGAGTATTACTGGTGGGATGGAATGAAAAGAGATATTGCTGATTTTACTGTGAAGTGTTTGACTTGTCAGTAGGTTAAAGCAGAGCGGCAGTTACCGAAAGGGATGCTTCAGCCTTTACCAGTGCCAGAGTGGAAATGAGAGAATATATCCATGGACTTTGTTGTGGGATTACCAAAGACATCTCGAGGTAATAATGCAATTTGGGTTATTGTTGATCGCTTGACTAAATCTTCTCATTTCCGTGCTATATAAGATACTTTTTCCCTAGATCAACTTTCCCGTTTGTATCTTAAATAGATAGTCAGGTTACATGGAGTTCCTCTCTCCATTGTATCTTATCGTGATCCCAGGTTCACTTCTAACTTTTGGAAAGGCTTTCAGAAGTCGTTGGGTACTGAATTAAATTTTAGTACAGATTTTCATCCTCAATCAGATGGGCAGTCAGAACGAACAATTCAGACATTGGAGGATATGCTACGTTCTTGCTCTATGGATTATCAGGGAAGTTGGGACCAACATATTTCTTTTGTTGAATTTTCATATAATAACAGTTTTCATTCCAGTATACAGATGGCACCATTTCAGGAATTATATGGGAAGCGGTGTCGAACTCCAACTTTCTGGGATGAAGTGGGTGAAAGGAAGTTGATGGGACCAGAATTGGTAGAAGATATGGAAGAAAAAGTTCAGCTGATTTAGAAGCACATGAGAATAGCTCAGAGCAGGCAGAAGAGTTATGCGGATAACCGGAGGAAGGATCTATCTTTTGAGGTAGGTGATCATGTTTTTCTCAAGGTTTCACCATGGAAAAGTGTGATGCGATTTGGTAAGAAAGGAAAGATGAGTCCAAGGTTTATTGGACCATATGAAATTCTGGAGAGATTTGGATCAGTTGCATACCGAGTGGCTTTACCTCCGAGTTTATCTCAGGTACATAATGTTTTTCACGTTTCAATGTTGAGAAAGTATATGCCAGATCCATCTCATGTTTTGAGTCCAGAGGTAGTTCAGCTGGAAGAGAACCTATCTTATGAGGAACAACCGGTCCAGATTCTTGACCACAGGGAGCAAGTGTTACGGAATAAGGTGATTAAGTAGGTAAAGATTTTGTGGAAAAACCACATGATGGAAGAGGCAACATGGGAATCTGAAAATGCAAGGAGGGATAAGTACCCCTATTTATTTGATAAGTAAATAAATTGCGGGGACGCAATTTTCTAAAGGGGGAAGGAGGTAACATCCCAAGTAATTAATGAATAATATATATTTTTATCTATGTCTATTATTGAATTATATAGTGTTTTAGAGGCTTAAAATGAAAATAAATCCAATCTTAAGCATGGAATACACTAATATTCTTAAAAGATTGTTTTACTGCCATTTGATGGAAAACCATTTTTAAATAAATCTTTTGACAATTTAATAATCTATATTTTTCAAAATAAACATATTCATTATGATTTAGACATTGAATTTTACATTGGATAAATTTTTGGTATTTTTCTGACAATGTTCATTTTTTAATGAATAGTGAAAAATACTGCATTTTACATCAAAACTGATTTTTCATTTAATTTAATTATATGGTTAGATTATATTTTTAATTGGTCTTAAAGTTTAATATGAATATAATTTTACCATTTAATCCAATGGTGGTCATTAGGATTAATTTCACTTTGGAATTGGTCATAAACTAATGCCAAAATTTTCATAGATATTGTTCCAAAAAAACCCGCTATATGTCATGACAGCGGGAATTAATTATTAAATTAATTAATGTGACTTATATGTTTTTAATTTTGTAAAATAGAATTCATTTTTGAATTCGGAGTATCAAATATGTCTTAGGGTGAATTTTTGGTAATTTTCTGAAAAACTTCAATTTTTGATGAATAGTGAAACCACTAAGTGGTACTTATAAAAACTGATTTTTCGTTTAAATGAAATTTTGCCATCTTTGTGTTTTGAATTTCAAAAATCCGACATACATGGTTGTCATTAATAAGTAAAATGTGGTTCAATGAGATTATAATAATTTTTTGGTGAATAGTAACTTATTAAGTTCTTAATCGCGATTAGTGGTAATTAGTGTAGTTTAAGGTAAAAATAATATTTTAATAGTATGAGATGAGCTTAAAACATGTCCTACCCTCATTGGATGTGTCATGGACGACCAAGACAAGCCATGGGTAAACTTGGGGACCCCATGGAGACACTTTGGTTGGGAAATGACATAAATAACTTTTTATTTAATGTTAAAGTAAAAATGACACAAACATGAGTTATGTTACTAAAACAATTTTTATATGGGGTTATACAAGTCAGATTTTTGACTATAAATATTCATTAGAAATATAAAAAGATTTAATACATCATAGTATTTGTTTTATAATTTTTAGACATTAAATAAATTAAATTATTTATGACATCATGATGATGCAGCGATGACCTCATTATTTAACGATTTAAATAAAATGGAAAGTTAATGTAAAATATAAAACCTACACATGGACAAAACCAATTAGATGAGTGGAGTTAGAACCCTTATCACCTTATCCTCGAATTATATCAATGTGGGACCTTTTTAATCCGAAACTAATTTTAAAATAAAGTAACTTATCTTTACTTTCCAAGAGTGCCCCTCCTCTCCTCTTATAAAAGGCCCCCACCTCTACCTCCATACCCACACTCCCAAAGCCTTTGGCTCGGCCAACCCCTGTCCATTTTGTCAATCCACTTCCCTATCTTACTACTTGAAGCCTCACTTTGGGCAGAATTATTCCCAAGGAAGCCTTTGAGCTCAAACCAAAGGGAGTTACCCGATTTTAAGGTAATGTCTTCTTTGGAGTCCTTTTGTTTTATTTTGCTTCTCCAACCCCCTAAAATATTTTTATTATTTTCTTTTGTAACAACTCCAATATCCTCAATATACTAGGATGTTTTTATAATATGTATTAGAGCTACAATTACACACACCTACATCTAATAGTTAACGAACATACTGTTTCCGTGGATGGTGAATTTATGCCTCCCGAAATGATGATTGTTCAACATTATTTTAACACCTTCAAAGGTGGACATTAAAATGTCACTATATTTATATATGATATATAATACGTTTATGTTTTCCTTAAGCTTCTGCATTTTTCTTTTTGGGAATACCTTTATGGTTTCTATTATGGGTAAACGCGATATCTTAATTTAAGGAAGTGCGGACTACCGCCCCCTCAAAGTGATTTGATTAGTTAAATACCATATGTGGGACGTATAAAGGATGGAACTATGATATTATATATTATATTATACTGGAATTATAATATACCTTTATATCATTATGATTCCATTCTATAAAATATGAAATAGAAATGAAAGTAGCGTTCATGCGTACGTACGACTTACCGTCTCCATGAACGATGCATTTCATTTCTTACCTCTAAATGATTATGTAATATTATAAATGCATGAATGTACTGGATATATATGAAATATATGATATCTACATCATGAATACCATTCTGGATATAATGGATACATGAACAACTTGTAATTATAAAGGGTTTATTTTTGACTCAAGTACCAATGATCGTTAAAACGACCGTTATTAACTTAAATAATTACATAATGTTCATGACATGGTAATAAGTGATATAAAAGGAATAATAAACTTGAAAAAGGTTCTTAAGAAAGTAGAAATGAACTCAAGTTTATTATTCAGGACATTAAAGAACGATCGAGTCAAGTCGGACCCGAGGTATGAGACTTCGTCTCAATCTCCTTTCATTGAGGCATATTTTGTTTTATACACAACCTTCTTTTATACGGTGTATAAACCCCTTTGACTTTTACGTTTATTCAAAAGGAATCTTTTTTATACAAAGCGTTTACTAAACGACAAAAGGGAATGTTTTTGTCGTACGTATGCGGTGACAATGACTTCTCCGCTGCCGTGACCATTATTTGAGTTTCGGCTTCCTCTACAAGCCATACCTTTTTTTTAAAGAAAAATAAATACCATGTTTTACTTTTATTTTATTTTGGTATTGAAAATTGTTTTCATAATTTTTTAATATCAATGTGTTGTATTGATATCTTGTGATTGAAAGGTGGAAATGTTATGTTTCCTTTATGCATGTTTTATGTGATACGATTATGTTGAGGTTATTGGGCATTATTATGAAGACGGGTGGTTCTATGATAGACTAAGGGCGGGTGAGCCTGATATAGATCTCCAATGCATTGGGTAACGCGAAGGAGTGAAACTTTAAGGTTTCTCCGAAGAGATTTAGGGAATATACTGTGATGGGTATTCCAAACGTAACCAAGAGGGTTACTCCCTACGTACGAATGTTATGAATGCCTCAAGTTACCTTTATGTCTTATTATTTCTATGATTTATTCATGATTTGATGAGGTATGTTAAAGTGCTTATGTTTTATGGGTAAAGTATGATTTCATTCTTATGTATATATGTACCCATGTTTCCTTTCCATATTTTTATATCCCTTACTGAGCTTTTTATGCTCATCCCAAGTTTTTTTTGAAATTTTTTTCATAGGTCAAGGGAAAGGTACATGATATGATGATAGTGTCAAGGAAGTGTCAATAAAGAATCCATGTTTTATTTTAAATATTTTTCCATTGATGGTCAAGAAGAATACTATCTTTATGTAACCAATTTGTTTATATGTGGAATGTAATGCAAGTTTTATGATCTAATTCTCTAAAACTCTAAACCCCAAAAGATCCTCAATGTGTAATCTTGTAATAAATCAAGATTAAGTAAGGTTTAAGGCTGGGGCCTTATATATCCTCTATGTGTATGTTATTTAAATTCAAATAAATGAATAGTGTCAAAATTGACACTATTGTTATTTTATAAAAATAACATATTATTAAATTGTTTAAAAATCACAAAAATATTTAAAAATTATAAATTTAAATTTATATAGTCTAAAATGTCATAAAGTATCCAATTATAGAAAATTCACAACACATAAGTGATTATTTTTAACCATTTAAAATTTAGTATTTTATTACCACAAATAAAATTAAATAGATTAAATAAGGATAAATCAAAATGATGAGGTTTAAAATAAAATCAAAACATGTATAAATTTGATTGGTTGATGGGATTACAACCTTATCTATTCTCATATTCGAATTGAGTAATTTTGTAGGTTTTTATGTGGGGTTTGAATTTATATTAAACTAATATTTTTGAGAATTCCAAAGGCGACCCTCTCATCCCTTATAAAAGGGAACCTCCTCCCTCTCATATTTACACAACTTTGAGCCTTCAAGCTCGGAAAACCCCTGCCCATTTCCATTCTCAACTTCCCTAGAATATTATAGAGGTCTTGATCTTCTTCAAAGACCAATTTTAGTGCCCTAAGAGGAGGTTTCAAAGAGGCGTGTCGAAGAAGAGGAGGTTCGGATACGTACGAAGCATATCGGACCTAAGGTAAGAGATAATTTTGCAAATCTCATTTTTATCCGAGATTTATTATTCGTAAGTATTTACTGGGGTTATTGTTATCATCCATTTCCATGTTTTATAAAAGTGTTTTCATGTATTTTTAAAGTTATTTTTTACCCATTTTGACTTTTACCCCATGGTATGGATGGAATATTTCTTTTGTTTACCCTACGAGGCACTTTTTGACTTTTCTAGAAAAAGTACGAGGAGAATGTTTTTTTAACTTATACGGCATGAACGGATTTTTACATTTTCATAACGCCTAATTTTTAGGAAGCTTCCTTTGCAAGATTTCATGACTATTTTCAACAAAATTCTTTTCTTTTAAAATTGCATGTCATTTTGTGAAGAGAAAATGATTTTGAAAAATAATGGATATTTTCCTCAAGAATTAATTTCAAGTGTTTTGTCAAAACTATTTTCCATCTAAGATGAAATTATTTCATATGTGTAAGTTTCAAGTATAATGTCTCTATTATTTACTTGGTATGATTCTTCTTATTATGAAATGATATCCATTTGTTTTATACAGATTATGTTATGATGTCATGATGTTTAAGAATCCCTATTTATTACATGGGTTATGCTATGATGTATGATTTATGATTTTGTGGCACAAGTAATAATGATTTCATTATGAGATGGGTGGGACCTATATCTCCCTCCAATGCATTGGGTAAAGATTTATATCTCATGAGATAGACATGGATGGAACGGTAAGTTAATCTGGTTCAGTGTTACAAGACTGGAACGAGGAGTGAACTCGATTCCGAAAGGGTCTTTTTCCACTAAGATGGTCTTGGCAGCAATGCCTTGGCTACTATGGAAATCATAACATGTGATTAATGTTTTCCACAATTACATGTTTTATTCCCATGCTATTTTATCATGATTGATGTCCCATTATGATCTATGCCTTATGTACTTCCATGTTTTATGTCATTGCTCAAGGTTTTGATGTTTAAACATTATGTTTATGTTTTTAAGTTCAAATGTATATGGTTTGTTTTATTTTCTCCATGCTTACCCTTACCGAGCATTTGAGCTCACCCTTTATATGTTTTCTTTTCCCGAATATATAAAGAAAGTTTTTAGGTAAGAAAAAAAGGAATATATTTATGGGAATGTTGAAGATCTTTCACCAAAATTGGAAGATTATATTCTGAGTTTCCAAAGACAATAAACTATTACGGTCCTTTGGTGTCTGTTTTTTTATGTAATAAGTATTCAGAAAAAGTAATGTATTGTCCATGTACGTGAAGCTTTGCGTCTCTACAGATTCTACCTTTAAAAGAACTAAAAGATATGTGGTATAAACATTACATATTTTTATCTAAATGAAAAGGAATAAAATATGTCGTTTTTTGAACATTTGTGACTCTCTATTTCCACCCAAATATCAACAATGCACCTGACACCAACTAAATTTATTCACACATAAATTATAAATCAAAATTTTAAAACAATAAGTGAATAATATTATATATAATAACAAAAAAACATACTATGATATATAAAACTCTTTTACTTATCTTACTAAGTTTTTACTTCTTTTGAGTTGTTTGTGTGTGTTGTATGTGGGTTATATTTTAATAACTATCACTTGTACAAAACTAGAGAGTATAAGGAAATCTATCTATAATTTATATTTTTCTTCCTTGTAGAACTGTGTAAGAGGATATATATCATTGACTACCTATGTGTAGTTTTTATCATTTATTTCTCCGATGCAGAACTGTGGAAGAGGTTTTATAAAGCTTGTAAAATATTGTATGTTGTTGTGTAAATACTAATCTAGGTTTCTATATTAGTTTATTTTATAATAAACTATTTTGAAGTGGGTTACTTACAATAGTATAATATTAGGTCTCAACTTGATATTGAAACCCTTATTTATTTCCACTGGGATTTTATCTATTTTTTAGTTTGTTTTTTAAAACATATCTGTATATGTTTTACAAATTAGATAAATAAAACTTACTATGATATTTAATTTTATTTTTTTTTATATAATTTTTTTTCTTTGAGTAAATATATTTCAAAAGTCATAAATATTTTCAAACTTATTTTTAACAGAGTGGTGATCGAACTTCTAAGAATCTATTTGAAAATATGAAATAATTAAATTGTACTATTTTAATTTACTTGATGTATTTTCTAAATTGGGGGTTTATGTTTTAAATTTTTTTAATAGAGGCATTAAATTGTAACTCAACTCACCCCACTCTCGAGTTTTCCACTGGGACAAAAAAAATCCCTTTTCTCATTATTCATTAATGAAAAACTACCCATGATGCACCCAAAGTATCCTACTTCCCCACAAACATATATCATCATGGTTTTCATCAATACATCAAAGTAGATGACTTATAATACAGATCAATAATAATATTAAATTCTAAGGATCAATTCACACATCCATATATAAGAAGATACAATGACACATATAAATGCGGATTTCCTCCTGGCAGATCATGTTCTCATAATCTGGTATATTGGAAATTACCAAGGGTGTTCACTAAGAGATGATGCCTCAAATTACTATGAGTCTCCACCATTTATAGACTATGTAATTTTTATTATGTTAAATAATACCATTCAACTATAAAACATAAATTTTAAGAATACTATTGTGACACTTCTGGGTTGTCATCATAATTGAGAATTACTATGACCTTTTAGTGTGACGGTTACTCTTAGGAAATTATCATATATTATGTCATACATAAGAAAAATCATGATATTATAAAAATTATAATATTAAAAAATGATTATAGTTAATCATAAAGTACATATAAGTTTTTCTAGGGAACCAAATCTAACATAACTCAATTAACATCATTCTTAATAACACGGTGAAGAGGAAACATATGAAAGGGTGACCTAAGTACTTAGTAAAGGTAAACATAAGTATTAAAAATTTAATATATTTTATGAGTAAAATATATTAATAAGAGTATAATAACATATTAAAAGTGCATGATCATAATATAAGAGAATTTATACTTGTCAAAACCTATAATATAAACAATGAGACATGAAATAAATATTTAACAAAAGATAAAATAATATGAGTCAAAAATCATGATCCATGTCAAAAAAATTATTGATAAAAGGAATCATTAAAAATTATTACAAGAAAAAAGAAATAGTTCTTGTAAGTTGGAACTTCAAAAATTCATCATGGAATCAACTAAACAAGATAATTCCAACATTCTCTTGGGAGTAAAATACAATAGTTAATTGTATCATATCTAAGGGGATAATAATATTTAATAAACTCTATTGTCTCTTAGGGTTAACTTTAAATAGTTAACTCCATCATTTATTTGTATTAACTTACAATAGATAAATCCATCACTTTACTTAATACATTGGGGGGTTATACAGACCCATCTATTCTTGGTTTACATTGGTTCCACCTGAAAATAATTCATACATATTTCCAAGAACTATATAATGAAGAAAACATTTATAATCTTTCACTTTTCAACAAAACTCCCCCGAGAACAATCATCATTCCTTTTTATCTTGACTAACCTATAGAAAAGAAATAAGTTCCATTAAAATATATTTAAAACAATCATAAAAAATCCAATAAAAGAATAAATATGGTATCATTAGAATATATCCCCATTAAAGTATAGGAAAAAAGTAAATGATATTTTCATAGATTAAAAATACTTTTAAAATATCATTAAGACATTTATTTGAAAATAGGGAAAATATATTTATCTTTTGATAACATTTTAAATAAAAAATACAAGAATATTGAGAAAAATATTTATTTGAAAATAACCATGAAAACTTTTAAAGTAAACTTAAAATAAATTAATAGTTATTATGGTGTGAAAATCCATTCATTTGGTAAATGTTAATACAAAGACCCCTTCCACACTTTCGATAAAAAGAAAAAGTACCCGATTTGGAAAATGACAGAAATATTCCTTTTAAAAATTTGTAAAGAAAGTAAAATATAATATAAAATGGATTAAATAAATATTTTATTTATGTAATATAATATTATTTATACCATTTTAAATATAATGTATATGAAATAGAAAATATTCTTGACCAAAAGGAGAACTAAGATCAGATTTTCCTAAAAACATTATATTGATCTTATTGGTTACTAAATAGAGGAAAATGAAATAAAAACATATAAAACTTATAAATAACCAAATGAGAATAATATATATGTGGTTTAATAAGTTAGTATCATATAAATTTTTATAAAGGAACCATGAACATAAAAAATCCTGAAGATAATGAGATTGTAAATTAAACATTTTTCTCTTTAGTAACTATCTAATCAAAAGTCGTTGAAAGAAAAAAATATTATATGGAACTATAAATCCCATGAATTAAATAAATTAATATTTAAAAATTAATTCATGAGTTATTAAGTAACCTGTAGAAATAAATAATGGTGCTTGACATGAAATAAGTCTCAAGAAAATGATATTGAGAAAAAGAAAACCCTTTCCATGTTCATAACATTTTAAATGATAATTAATACATAAAGTGATCATATGAACATATGTAAATTAATATTTTTTTAAATAAATCATAAAATAATTTTGATATCAATTAACACCTAATAATGGCATGACAAAGTCAATTAAGAAGTTTTATAACATAATGAAAGGAAATTGTGTAAAGAAACCCCTTACGAAGACAGTAGCATTGAAATGAGAATCAATCAATGAAGTGGTTCTATGTAAAAAACTAAAATACAAATAAAAAAGTGTAAATAAATTATAAAATAATCATAGGTAATTACCCATATATCTTGGCATAACATAGTCAATGAAGTACAAGTATAACCCATTGAATGTAAGTTGAGTTAAGAAACCCTCAAGTCTAGAATTTCTATTTATGTCCATTAAATCCTATATAACAAAATTATATTAATTATTTACTTTTTTTAAAACCTATAAATGTTTATTATCTTATAATTAAACTATTATATCATTTATTTCAATGAAATATTTATTTTCTTAATTAGTTATGTTCACATAGGTTGTTTTGAGGATGTTCGGTTCATAATTTCAAAACAACATCGATATATTTACTATAGTAAAAGTGTTCATTATTCCATAATATATAGAAAACTATTCATGAAATAATTATCATTTTTATATGTAAAATAAAATTTTATATTTATTCATAAAAAATAAAACACATCAGCTCGTGAGGCAGTAGTCTTCACATACACACAAGAGATGTTTTTACTTTCATTGGATGGAAAATATAGAAATAAAATAAAATATTATCTTTATAGAATTATTATAATTTTATATACATAAAATATATTCATTAAACTGATCCCCATGACCATAAATGAGAGGAAATTTTTGAAAAATGATGCACAACGCTATGTGGAGATAGTAGTCCGTGTGCACACCTGTGTGAAGATTCTGTTTTAATGATTGAAATGGTATGAAGATAGATGATATATTATATTTACAAAATAATATTTATTTCATTAATATCATATATATACATTAAATACATCATAATAACCATTCATAAAATGTGGTTATGAGAAAAAAATACATTAGTTTTTTCAGGTGGTAGTCCGCATGTACACATGAACAATGGTTTCATTTCCCATTCGATAGAAAATGATATGAATAAGGTTATTAAATTAACATAATAAAAAATACGTATATGTTAGATACTGATGTAATTATATTGTATTGATTAGGAAAAAATTGAAGGATTTAGAAGAAGAAGTAAAATGAAAATGCTCGATATGACGGTTACGACCTCTTTGAAGAATTTCATTTTGATTACACATTAAGATTTATAGGTTGGTATTTTTGTGTGAAAAGGGCCTACAAAAAGTGGGGAGAATTTTTTGGAATTTATTTGGGTGTATCTTGGTCGAGCTATATGGCACATTAAGTGTGAGGAAGAGAGGAGGTGTGGTGTCCTTATATTATAGATGAGAGGGTCTCCCTTGGAATTTCTTAAAGTGTTAAATTAATATAAATTAATTTTCATGTTCAAGTGAAAAAAAATTATATATTTTTATTAAAAGGTTAATATAATTCAAAATACTCTAATAAAATAAAATTTATACAAGTTTATGTTATTTTTAACCATTATATCTTATTTTTAACCACCGTTAACCCATATGATGATTACTGCGATATCAAAGTTTTTTACTCTTTAGGGGTCAAAAAGTAACTATAAAAGGGAAAGTGAGACATAAGTAGACATTGGTAGATATTATCAACCATATCCCATTCAATTGTACAAATAATTTTTTTATTAATTTTAAATAATTTAATAAAATATTATTTAACATAAGATATAATTAAATCATTTTCTGGACTATTCACATAGTTGAATTTAAAAAATATAAAAATAGTAATGTAGTTGGAATGTAAAATTTTAACACATAAATAACAAATTATATTTATCCAATTTTTTTTGAAACACCATAACTCACTAAAAATATATTACTTTTTAAGATTTAAATGTCATTTACATAATCTTTACACTGTTTGCACAAGAACTATGTCGGTTTTGCATAAGAATTTAATGTAATTATTTCATCACTAAAAATTTAATATAAATTAACATCCTAAAAAAAATTATTTGAAAAAAATAGAATCATTAATAGATTTTTTATCCTTTTTGAAACATATTAGAGATATGAAAACTATAAAAATAACATTTTGAAAATATTCTTTACTTAAAATAATATAATGGTTATATTAAAAAAATATAGCACCAAAATTACCTATTTTATAATATATTAATGATTTTGTGGAACTCCACTCATAAAAAATATTAAAATCAAGTGTTAGGGTGATTTTAAATCCTTTCTAGATTTTTTTTAACCATAGTTAACTATATTTACCCTTTCCTCTTTTGATAATTTTATTGTGGTTACTATTCATTATGGTAAACAATAAGTTGAATTATTTAGAAATTTTTTGAAATAATGATTCCAAATTTTTAATCCATTTTATCAAATTCAAATCTTATAAGTGACATTAATTTATTTTAAATTTTTTAGTAAAACGTGATGAAAAATGTTTTTCTAGAAAAATGAATTTTTAAGTATAAGAATGTTTTAAAAAAAAATTAAGAATAATTTTCATTAAAATGACATTAATAAGAATATTTTTAATAAAAATTAATTAATTAAATTTTAAAACCAATTAAAACTGTTAACTTTATAAATAATTTAAAATAAAATATATTTTTCATTAAAATCAGTATTTTCACAATTTATTGAAAAACCAATATTTTCATAAAAATATAAAACAATTTCACCCTAATATAATTTTTACATGATGATTTCAAAAATGATATCATTTTTATTAAATAAAATTTCTCAAAGTGTCATAATTTAATTATAATATTTTCTCAAAAAAATTAATAAAAACCATTTTTGAAGAAAACATATTTTTAAAGCATAAAATGACTTTAATAGAAATTAAGTGATTATTTATTAAGACTTAATCAATAAATTTTTAACTAGTAGGAATGATATATATATATATACACACAATTCACAATGAAGTTACTCCTATTCATATCCTCAAATTCAATTCCTAGGTTATAACGATCATATTTAAATAATAATATTTCTCAATCATTAAAGCTTGGTGTTTCATGTACTGTGTGCTATCTAACATAGTGATATTTTAAAATCTAGGGATATTAAACTATATCCCCTTAAATAAATTGGAAAACAAATCAATTTGATCTCAAACTTGGTAATTCAATGTTTTAATATTTGGAAATCCATTTATTTAATACCCACATTGTAAAAATGGTTAATAAAACATTATTTTCAAAAGAGGGAAATAGAAATATAATGGTCCTCTAGAATAACACATAAATTGGTTACCAAAATGGATAAAATTAGTGGTAGGTAAAAAATATAGACATGGAGGAGAAAATTAATGTCCAAATAATTAAGGTGAGTAAAAGAGAACATTGATAACAAAGAATTGAAAGATAATGAGAAAGTCAATGACCATAAAACCATAAAACAATGAGGTGTAAAAATTACCATCAATTAAATAAAAATTATTATAATAAATAAAAAAATTTACTTTAAAGATCATTTATTTAATGGTGATAGATAATTTTATCATTAAGATAGACAACATTAAAAAACACACTTAATTTATTTTCATCAAATTAATAAACACAATTTTATCCTTTGATTGAATGTTTTAACAAGTTTCCAACTCTATATTATAAGTAATGAGTATCCATGATGAATCCTATGCATAAATCACCAACTTTTTTTTGAGATGGTATGTGAGTATGATATACTCTATAATACAAAATATAGGATCCAAATAATATAGATACCGAATAAAGTATCTAAATATTCTCAAAATACAAGAGGGGGGGGGGTGAATTGTATTCTTTAAAAAATTCCTTTGGAACTTTTAAATATGGTTGTGTTTAACAAGGTGAAACAAGGTAATTCACAAAACCTCTAAGTTCAATACACTTTCTAGATTCTAGAAATATTCTTCTGAGAAAGTGAATCTGAAAAGATGGTTTCAGAAAATGAAACATAATGAAAGTTTACAATGATAAAGATTCTATCTTAAAGAATATAGAATCTAACTAAATCAGAGTATACAAGAGTAAGGAACTATAAGATAGTTATAATTTCTTCAAAAATAAAAATACTATGGCAAACCTGAAACAAGAAAGTAAAAAGTAGTAAATATTTTAACCCAAAGAGAATGGTATCCAACAACCTTGGATAAAGGTCCCTTGATTTATACTTTCAGGAAAGTTTATCTTACCCACACCGGGGTAAGACCTCGATACAAAGATCAGAGTCTGTTTGGCTATCCCCGTAAGACCTCAACTTGAAGGTAGTCGACACCTCTGTCTTCCTCAGCAAGGAATCCCTCAAGTTCAAGGTAGTTGGCACCTCTATCTTCCTATCCCCGGAAGACCTCTATTTTACACAACAAAAATAAGAGTCGCACAAAGAAAATCTGAATAAAAAGTTCAGTATGCACACAAAAATGAGAGTATCTCTCTAGAAATCACTTCTACAACATGTAATCTCTAGAGTCATAGAATAGTTTTGAGCTCTTTTCAAATGAGATCCTATTTATAGGAACAACACCAACAATTGGATCCATCCTCCAATAGTCATATTTTTCTTTGAATTTCAGAGGGACCTATACACATGTCACTCAAACAACAGTTAGTTAGTAACTGAATGCACGAAATCATTTTATAATAAAAAAAGTAAGCAAAAATATGGTTACATAACCAAAATCCAATATTCAAAATGTAAGAAAATAAAAGTTTGGAGTCTTACCAAAAATTAATTCAGAGTCTATAATAAAGGGATATTCGGATTCTATTTTTTGAGGAATTCAGAACCTGAACTCTATAGAATTTCGGAGTCTGAATTTCAAGGAAGTTCGGATTATGGATTCACAAGAATTCGAAACCTGAACTTACAAAGTTTGGAGTCATAGTTCATGAGAATTCGGAGTCTAAACTTACAAAGTTCAGAGTCAGAGTTCATGAGAATTAGGAGTCCGAACTTACAAAGTTCGGAGTTAGAGTTCATGATAATTCAGATTCAGAACTCAGAAGAGTTCGAAGTCTAAATTCAGAGAACTCGGAGTCAGAACTCAGAAGAGTTTGAAGTCTGAATTCAGAGAACTTAGAGTCAAAGCTCTGAAGAGTTTTGAGTCTGAATTCAGAGACCTCCAAGTCAGAACTCATAAGTGTTCGGAGTATAAATTTAGAGAACTCAGAGTCAGAACTAAAAAGTCTTCGGATTCTGAATTTAGAGAACTCGGAGTATGAATTCGGAGTCTGAAAACAAAATTCTCTTTATCTAAGTATTATATGATTCCGTGGTTTTAGATATGAAACCTAATTTTACACTTAGACAAGATAATGAATAATGAAAAACATGGTAAGGATAAATTTCCTTGGGGAAGGAAAATTTTCCTTATAGAAGTAAAAAATAGGGTAAAATGAAATTTTACTTGAGATAAGGTGTTTGTGATTTTCAAAAAATAAAGGAATGGTAAAGTCATAAGGAAACCTTATTGACTCAAAAATATCCCCCAAGTATGAAGGGATAGAAAATTCATAAGGAAAAACTTATTGACTCAACAATCTTCGCCTTTTTGGAAAGCAAAAACATCCTTATGAAAAAGAATATAAGGACTTAGAAATATTTTTCTAGACTTTGAAATAAAACTTATCTCCCTTTTCACATGGACAAAGATGAATACGAATAACTCACCCTTAGTCTTTGGAACACTATGGATCATATTCTAGATTTTCAGAATGAGATTTTTCATTATCTCGAGTATATAAATCTCTGTAATGAAAACTCCCCCTTTGATAAACTCCCCCTTACTTAGGGATATTTCTTTTTTTATTAGTATTATTTTTTTTCCTTTCTACCCCTTTGTTATTTTTAAAAAGAATTTGAGGGAATGAAAAATAAATTATAGTACCTAAAATATTAGTACAAAGCATGAAAACAAAAACAACAAACCAAAATTTCATTAAGATAGGAAGAATTTGTACAAGGAAGAAAAAATACAACAAAAGATCAGACTGGATCTATTTTCCTTACTTTTCCTTGAGTATCCATTTCTTCACTATGGTTTTCAGATTTTTAAGTTCCTTGTGGTCTTTCTCTGCTTACTTTAGGATCTGATCCTGATCCTCTAATTTCTTCTCTAAACCTTGGATCTTTTCTTTCTGAGACTTTAGAGGCACTACTACAACCTGGCCCTTTATCAGCGCTAAAAACCGGCATTAACAGCGCTAGAAAAGTGCTGTTAATGCCGGCGTAGATAAAGGGGGGGGGGGTCCCCTTTATCAGCACTCCTCTAGCGCTATTAAAGGTGTCCTTTATCAGCGCTAAAAAAGCGCTGATAAAGGCCCCATCGCCTGCACCTACAAAATAGTACCTGCACACCTGCACACTAGAATACCTGCACAAAGTAGCACGTGCACACCTGGACACTATAGCACCCGCACCCAATATTTTTACTGACAACGGTATATACATTTACTTAACATCATGAATACAAAAAAACGCATTGCTATATACATTTCAAACACTGTTTTACATGGTTACATTTACAATTATTCAACAACAATTATAAACATTCATGTTTCATCCTTTGATATCCGTGATCCGCTCTCGACAGTATTTGTTGCCGAACAAAGCATCCGAACTCAAGGGAAAAAATTCACCTATATAAGAAAACAAATATTATGTTAGTAATGTAATAATGAAAGAAATTAAAATAGTAATATGAAATAATACATTAATATGGAAATGTGAAACTAAAATATAAAATTTTAAACTCAAAAGTTTTCATTTTCATAACAATGAATGGGAATAATGTAAAATCAATATGTTTTTGATTGATTTATCTCATTTAATAAATACTGATTCTTTATCTAATGAAAAGATTTACCGGTCACACCATGTGTTGGTGTGATTGAGGTGAGGTCGATTCGTACACGTCACAAATGACTCGTGGATCATTGTCCTAAAGTATCAAAACAATCCGAACGCGTTTTCTCAGTTTGGCGTATGTCATTGGTGTTGTTTTCCAAAGTTTATCTCAATTTCAAACTGATATCAGACACTTTTATCCATACCGGTCACGTCGTGCATCGGATTGAGGTGCAATCGATTCGTACACGTCACAAATGACTAGTGGATCATTTTCCTAAAGTATAAAAACAATCCGAACACGTTTTTTTGGTTTGGCGTATGTCATTGGTGTTGTTTTCCAAAGTTTATCTCAATTTGGAACTGATATCAGACACTTTTAGCCATACCGGTCACACCATGCGTTGGATTGAGGTGAAGTCGATTTGTACACGTCACAAATGACTCTTGGATCGTTTTCCTAAAGTATCAAAACAATCCGAACACGTTTGCTCGGTTTGGCGTATGTCATTGGTGTTGTTTTCCAAAGTTTATCTCAATTTGAAACTGATATCAGACACTTTTAGCCATACCGGTCATGTCGTGCGTCGGATTGAGGTGCGATCAATTCGTACACGTCACAAATGACTAGTGGATCATTTTCCTAAATTATCAAAACAATCCGAACGCGTTTTCTCAGTTTGGAGTATGTCATTGGTGTTGTTTTCCAAAGTTTATCTCAATTTGAAACTGATATCAGACACTTTTATCCATACCGGTCACATCGTGCATCAGATTGAGGTGAAGTCAATTTGTACACGTCAAAAATGACTCGTGGATCATTGTCCTAAAGTATCAAAACAATCTGAATGCGTTTGCTTGGTTTGGCGTATGTCATTGGTGTTGTTTTCCAAAGTTTATCTCAATTTGAAACTGATATCAGACACTTTTAGCCATACCGGTCACACCGTGCGTCGGATTGAGGTGCGGTCAATTCATACATGTCAAAAATAACTCGTGGATAGTTTTCCTAAAGTATTAAAACAATACGAATGCATTTGCTTGGTTTTTCGTATGTCATTGGTGTTGTTTTCCAAAGTTTATCTCAATTTGAAATTGATATCAAACACTTTTAGCCATACCGGTCACACTGTGCGTCGGATTGAGGTACGGTTGATTTGTACACGTCAAAAATGACTCGTGGATCGTTGTCCAAAAGTATCAAAACAATATGAACACATTTTCTTGGTTTGGCGTATGTCATTGGTGTTGTTTTCCAAAGTTTATCTCAATTTGAAACTGATATCAGACACTTTTAGCCATATCGGTCACACCGTGCGTCAGATTGAGGTGCGGTCGATTCGTACATGTCACAAATGACTCGTGGATCGTTTTCCTAAAGTATCAAAACAATCCTAACGTGTTTTCTCAGTTTGGCGTATGTCAATGGGGTTGTTTTCCAAAGTTTATCTCAATTTAAAACTGATATCAGACACTTTTAGCCATACCGGTCACACCGTGCATCGGATTGAGGTGCGGTCGATTCGTACACGTCAAAAATGACTCGTGGATAATTTTTACAAAGTATCAAAACAAACTGAACATGTTTGCTCGGTTTGGCGTATGTCATTGGTGTTTTTTTTGCAAAGTTTATCTCAATTTGAAACTGATATCAGACACTTTTAGCCATTCCGGTCACACCGTGTGTCGGATTGAGGTGCGATTGATTCATAAACGTCACAAATGACTTGTGGATAGTTTTCCTAAAGTATCAAAACAATCCGAACGCGTTTGATCAGTTTGGCGTATGTCATTGGTGTTGTTTTCCAAATTTTATCTCAATTTGAAACTGATATCAGACACTTTTGGACATACCGGTTACGTAGTGCGTCGGATTGAGGTGCGGTCGATTCGTACACGTCAAAAATGACTCATGGATTGTTTTAATAAAGTATCAAAACAATCCGAACATTTTTGCTCAGTTTGGCGTATGTCATTGGTGTTGTTTTCCAAAGTTTATCTCAATTTGAAACTGATATCAGACACGTTTAGCCATACCGGTTACACCGTGCATCGGATTGAGGTGCGGTCAATTTGTACATGTCACAAATGACTCGTGGATCGTTTTTCTAAAGTATCAAAACAATCCGAACGCGTTTTCTCGGTTTGGCGTATGTCCTTGGTGTTGTTTTCCAAAGTTTATCTCAATTTGAAACTGATATCAGACACTTTTAGCCATACCGGTCACGCCGTGTGTCGGATTGAGGTGCAGTCGATTCTTACACGTCACAAATGACTCGTGGATAGTTTTCCTAAAGTATAAAAACAATCTGAATGCATTTTCTCAGTTTGGAGTATGTCATTGGTGTTGTTTTCCAAAGTTTATCTCAATTTGAAACTGATATCAGACACTTTTAGCCATACCGGTCACACCGTGTATCGGATTGAGGTGAGGTCGATTCGTACACGTCAAAAATGACTCGTGGATAATTTTCCTAATGTATCAAAACAATACGAACACGTTTTCTTGGTTTGGTGTATGTCATTGGTGTTGTTTTCCAAAGTTTATCTCAATTTGAAACTGATATGAGACACTTTTAGCCATACCGGTCACACCGTGCGTCGGATTGAGGTGCGTTTGATTCGAACACGTCACATATGACTCGTGGATCATTTTTATAAAGTATCAAAACAATCCGAATGTGTTTGCTCTGTTTGGCGTATGTCATTGGTGTTGTTTTCCAAAGTTTATCTCAATTTGAAACTGATATCAGACACTTTTAGCCATACCGGTCACACCGTGCGTCAGATTGAGGTACGGTCGATTCGTACACGTCAAAAATTACTCTTGGATCATTTTATTAAAGTATCAAAACAATCCGAACGCGTTTGCTCAGTTTTCTGTATGTCATTGGTGTTGTTTTCCAAAGTTTATGTCATTTTCAAACTAAGTAGTAGGAATTCACTAATCTAAGGATATGAAACATAAGAAAGGGAGATCATAGATTCTCAATAAGTGTAAAGGGAGATATCAATGACCATATAAAGATAACATAAGTATTAGGAATTAACCTTCATTTTCCTATTTGTTTACATTCTTCCATCAGGTATGATGCCCATTCGTTTCTAAAGACATTTATATCATCTTCTGAATAGGAGTTTTTGCGACAGTCATAGTAGTACTGAAAAAATATAAATACACAGAGGATTAATAATTATTTTAAATAAATTAGTAATTATTTTCAAAAATACCTCTTCAGGGATGGTAGTTTGTTCATGAAATACGATCTCTTTCCTAAATTTACAAACATAATAACCGCAGTCCTTGTCATTTGTTTGTTTCAGACACTGCAGAAACATCGAGAAAAATAAGTAACTTGTTTTGATATGTATTTGGATAGTGAAATATAATTATATATACCCAGATACTTCTCCATTTGTAGATCTTGTGGGCATTGACGTCCTTACGCCCTGGATTCATTCCAGCCTTTAGACGATATTCATACACCGCCCTATCATAACAAAATCCTCATTAAAAGATAATATAAATTATATAACTAGATATTTAGTTCTAAAATGTTGGATCTAGTGTATTACAAATTGAAAATCACCATAATCTGTGGTCGGTTAGTTGGATATTCATGCAGTGAATCCAGAAAATAAATCTTTGGAGTATCCAAATTGACTGCAATGAGCATCCAATGTTACCTAAAAACACAAAAAGAAATAAGTACTGATAGAAATGAAAATATAATTGATATGATTAAAATGTAGAGTTTTACCCTTGCATCATTGGTATTAAAAAGATCCTATTAGTCAAAATTCTTCTTTGAAACGTTCTGAGCAGATTTGACATCAATTCAGCCTGAAAATTAGAATCTATTTCTGTTCGTTGTGTAGAAATGGTGTGAGGACTAACGAGTCCAAATTTGTATTCATGGGAAAATCCCTTAATTTTTTTTTCATATATACGCCTGTGAAAAATATGAGATGTATAATCCATAATTATCAAAGTATATCAGCTTCTGTAAAATCAAATCATGAAAACATACCTCATGTATACATTTATAACTGAGGCGCCTAGCCAGTCGTATGTGATGATCTCAGAAACAACGTCTGCACTAACGAAATCTATTGTTTCCTCTCCGTACATATCTTTTTCACAAACAATTGTATGACTCTTGCCATCTTTCATTTTCGTATCCACATGAGCTTGTAATGATATTAAATGTGGATATAGAACGGGCGGGGTGAACACACTCTCAGTAGATCGTTTTGATCGGTTGGTTGATCCAATGTTGGAGCCTCTCTTTTGTTTTAGCTTATCTATTTTATCCTTCTGTAATAACATTCATCAGTTCAGTCATTTTTTTAATTTAATGTTAAAGGTTCTTCTTAAAAAATGAACTGGAAATGAATACCTCCTGCTCGACATGTTCTTTTACAAGATTCGACAGCAATGCAACAAATGTTCCAACAACGTTTTCCACCGTATGAATGTCGTCATCGTCATTTGGCATGGGTAGCTTGGAGCTCGGCTCATGAGCTACATTAATCGACACTTTGACATGATCAGTTGGAAGTGGTCTGGTGTGTAGCGTGTCATTTTGCATATTGAACACCGTAGCCCTTGCTACAAGGCGATGGGTGGGAGTTGACAGATATAAATCACAGTCATTTTCACCCTGCAGAATATCATTACATGAAAGGTATCAGTGTCTATGTGATTCAAATCTCACAAAAATGAATATTATAACATTGATTACCTTAGTTAAGTTAGGTCTTTGAGGGGAATGGCTCGCCTCAAAGCTGGTGAGGGGTGGATCTTCTCGTGGGGGTTGTTCTTGAGTTGTTTGTTCTCTTCGCCTCTCCTCCGTCAAACTCGTTAGAATCTTTCCATGAGTTTGGATTAGTTCTTAAAGGGTAGCTAATTTATCTCTCATTACATGCAATTCTTTAGTTTTTTCATCCTCTTGTTTTTTTTCTGAAAATATGTCCAGGGTGACACCCCAAAACCCACACCTCTGACACGGCCATACTGTTCTGGCTGTTTCAAGGATGTTGAAAGTATGTTTGCATCTGGTGCGGGTGTTGTTGATTCCTGTGACTATGTCAAATAGAAAATATGAAAAAATAAATAAGCATTGTTATATAATAGTGATTTAAAGCAAAACAAGTTTATATTATGTCATAATTACACATGTTTCCCACACTTTTTGTGTGTTTTCATCTATCAGTTTCCCCTCTTTATTAACACGAGCCTCCTTCCATAGCACATGGCGTGGAATAGAAGTGACTTGAGATTTTGCTTCATCAATCTTCATATAAACAGAGAAACATGATTACAGTGTTGTTTTATGTCACATAAAATTATTACAGTACTTTTAAAATACATACCAATTGTTTTTCAATTGAAGCGTACCCCAACCTTGCTTTACGGTAGGGGTACGCTGGTTTTGCTGCCCGTTCTTTATTTTCAGAAATCAGTTGCTGTTTCATAAATAAAAACCTATCAATCAACGTGATGAATACAAGAAATGTTACACAACGTGTAACCAAACACAATGTACCTGAAAATTTTGTTCCGCCCGACGGTTGCAAAACGCATCCCACGTTCCTTGGGATATAAAGTGTGCATAAAGAGGAGGCGGGTGTGGCTTGATTTTCCCTTCGGCATCTTTCAGATGATGTTTCGTTAAAATGTTGTGAAAGCCTCTATGAATCCTTCCTGCCAGTCTGAAAAGATATTATTTGTGCGAAACATCTACTATAAATGCACTCTACAAGAGATGATGAAGGGTTAGTCAATATTTCAATATTGCATTTTATTTTAATAAATTAAATAGATGATATCGTAATGTTACCGTAATCTCTTCCCACATTAAATTTTTTAACCCGCTGACAACATGGTGCCATGACTCTACGTCAATCGGCACACGTTGTCGAGTGACGATTCCAATGTAGCTACTAAACATGGCTTTGTTGGGGTTTACATGATGGCCTAGCTTATTCCATCCCACCTCATATTTGATGTCTTTTGCTTTTGCCTTAACGATTTTTGCTAAAACTGTCAAACTACGACGCACCTGTTTTTTTTGTTTCACTGGGGTTTCATCGCCTACCATTTCCTCAGTTTCTGCATCATCATTATGTTTCTCCGAAGCGCTAGCATCTGCACTGACACCAGTTGCAACAGGTTGAGAGACCTGTTGTACGTTAGCAGTGGGACCAGCTGCAACAGGTTGAGAGACCTGTTATCTCTCAGCAGTGGGACCAGCTACAACAGGTTGAGAGACGTGTTGTGTCTCGGGATTGGGTGCATCAGAAGGTGAAGAAGTCATTATCTATAGAACTGGTTTAAAATTTAATTTAGATCACATAAAAGCAGCAGCGAACAGATAATAACATAATGTAACACAATCTATATTACAATAAAAATCAATAACCTGATTATTGAACTCCCTTTTTTTTAAAGGCTGAAGGGATTTGACCCCCCTATCAACTATCCATATCCCTTCATTGTGGTATCCTATGACATACAAAACGTTGTCTACATTGGGACCACTATGAAATGATTGCGAAGTCCCAATGAAAGGGCCATCTTCCATTGAATTTTCATCTGACCCTTCAGCTGTTTTGGTCGATAACAGAACAATTGACCAGTTTCGGTTTGCAGGATCTGGAACATAAAATACTTGCACTGCCTGTGATGCCATTATAAATGGTTTGTCTTTCTCTCATTCCTTACTGAAATCAAATTTCACGAATCCCAAATCATCTATTTTAACAACACCTCTGTTATCAACCCACTTGCATTGAAATATCGGAACTTGAAATTCTGTATAATCCAACTCCCATATTTGTTTGATGATGCCAAAGTATGACATATTCGCATAAATTGGATTTCTGTCCTTAGCACCGGAAACATGCATCGCTTCAGCCACAAGTGTAACCCCACTATTCTGCATGGTACTGTCTTCATCATGTTCATTAGTATAAAATGTATAACCATTAACTATATAAGAATTATAAGATAATGCATACACACTTGGTCCTCCGGCTAGCCATCGAAGTCGTTCCGAAATTGACTTTGGATTTTCATCTAACTTCTTAAAAATATGATCTCAAAACCATCCTATAAACTGTCGATTATGTGTATCTGATATCCATTTTTCAGCCCTTGATAGATTCAAATGCCTAAGAATTTCTTTGTGGATTTCAACATATGGGTCAACATCGAAACTGTTATGCAAAACATAAAGGTGGACCTGCTCCCGATCTGTAATATTTATTGTGAAAACCTTTCTTCCAGAAATTCCTTCACCCTCAAGCCACCCAGTGTGATGAGATTTCGGTAAGACAATGCTTTCCACACCAGACAAGTATTCGGTACAGAATTCAACGGCTTCCTCAACAATATATCGCTCTACAATAAAACCCTCTGGCCGACTTCGATTTTTGACATACCCTTTCAAAATCTTCATATACCGTTCAATGGGGTACATCCATCTGTAATGGATAGGACCACATAGTCAAATCTCTCTCACCAAGTGGACCATCAAATGGACCATCATATCAAAAAATGAAGGTGAGAAGAACATTTCTAATTCACATAATATAACGACAATTTCTTTTTCCATAGTTGGAAATTTCACCGGGTCTATAACTTTGCTGCATATAGCTTTGAAGAAGAAACACAGTTTCGTTAATGTATGGAGGACATTATTGGTAAAAATTCAATGTAAAGCAATTGGAATGAGATTTTGCATCAAAACATGACAGTCATGTGATTTCAGACCTTTTAACTTCAAGTCTCTCATTAACACAAGGTTACTGATATTTGACGAATACCCCTCTGGAACCTTTACATCATTCAAGAAGTTGCAAAACTGATACCTCTCCTGCCTAGAAAGAGTGTAAGCAGTAGGAGGAAGAAATGTTCATTTTTCACCCTTCACTGGTGCCAACTCTTCTCGTATTACCATCTCAACAATGTCCAACCTAGCCTTAATTCCATCTTTTTTTTTCAGATGTATTTATCAACGTGCCGATAACACTGTCAAATACATTTTTTTCTACATGCATAACATCAATAAAATGTCTTACATACAAAAAATTCCAGTATTTCAATTCAAAAAAAATTGATCTCTTTTTCCAACCGTTTTTCGTAAGGTTTTTCGAAGCCGGTTTACCAAAAGTAGTGTCCACATTTTTAACTTTCTCAAACAATTGATCGCCTGTTAGTGGAGATGGTGCTGTACATTCTTCTGAACTTCCATCGAATGATGTCTTCCAAGAACGGTACTTATGTTGTCGTGGTAGAAATCTGCGATGTCCTAGAAACACGGTTTTCGATGAATGTTTCATCCTAATTGATTGTGTACCTTCTTCGCAAATGGGACAGCCTTGAGTTCCTTTAATGCTATATCCTGACAAATTTCCATAAGCAGGGAAGTCATTTATCGTCCCATACAACATGACTATCAAAGTGAAATCTTCCTTTCTGTAAGCATCATACAATGTAACACCTGAATCCCACAATAATTTCAAATCTTTGATCAATGGAGCTAAATAAACATCAATATCATTACCCGGTTGTTTTGGTCCTGATATAAGCATAGATAACATGATGTATTTTCATTTCATGCATAAACACGGTGGTAAGTTATAATTTTTCAACATAACCAGCCATGTACTGTGTCTGTTGCTTTGAAAACCAAAATGATTCACTCCATATGTAGATAACGCAAGATGAAGGTTTCTTGACTCGTTTCCAAATTCAGGATACTCATGATCGATTCTCTTCCACTGAGGAGAGTCTGCCGGGTGACGTAGTATCCCATCTTTAATTCTTGTATCTGCATTCCATGTTAATTGTTCTGTAGTCTCCTCACTTCCATATAGGTGTCTAAACCTTGGAATGATTGGAAAGTACCATACAACTTTAGTAGGACTATATTCATCTTTCTTGTATCGAGAAGCACCACACTTTGGGAATTATTTAAGTGATTTGTGGTCGTTGAGAAACAGTATACAGTCATTCAGGAAGGCGTGTATTCTTTCATAGATCATACCCATAGAGCGTAGCATTCATTTGGCATCGTATGTTCGGCTCGGGAGCTCATTGTCTTCTGGGAGCATGTCATTAAAGAGGGAAAGTAGTTTCGTAAAACTATCGTCACTCCACCCGTTATCTGCTTTCAAATTATACAGCTCCAGTACGGCTAACAATGCTATATATTTAGTGCAACCAGCATACAATGGCGTCTTTGTACAACTTTTTAACTTCTCAAACAATTTTGGGCAATCATGAAGTTCATCTTCGAAGGTCCTTGTCATTTTCTCAATACGATCTTCATCATCATTCACATCTGTAATCACATCCTCCATACGGTCATCTTCATTGTTCATGTTTGTAATCATATCAGATGATCCATAAAACGTAGTGTCACCCCAGTCACTACTTACATTCGTTGTTTCCCCGTGTTTATTCCAACATGTATAACTTTGATCTATTCTGTGACAGATCAAGTGTACTTCCAACTCATCTGGACTAATTTGTTTTGAATAACAACAGCGTAAACACGGAAAAAGGATTTCAGAAGAGTCACATGCATGATCTTTTTCAAACTTGATAAATTCTTTCACGCCTTCTTCATACTCTTTTGTCAACCGATTGGCATTCATCCATTCTTTATTTATATTCATCATATTTGAAATCCATAAGATGAGTATATAGGTTAGAGGAGAAATGACTTCTCGAACCTTTTCTGGATAACCTAGAACTCCTTCCAAGGAAATAATGTGACCATGAAACAATACTTCTTAAACAAAATATGGGGAATTTATAATATTGTAATAAAGAAAAAGCTCTCTAAAAACACCCAAAACAACCTCCAGATTATCGAAGTACTCCTCCTATATATTGTAATACACCAAGAAGTATTCTAAAAAAATGAAAATGGAGGTGTCTAGAAAGATATTAAAGATCTAGTTCATCAGTTCCATGAAATATATAGAGCATTGGTGATCCCAAATGGAATTCATAAATACTTTAAATTTCCATATCGACTTTAAAAATTTATCTTTTGAGCATCCTCTTCCCAAACCCTCAACTGTTGGTACCCTGATCTCTAGAAAATTTTCAAAAACCAATAGAACCTTATAAGATGGTCAAACAAATCATCAATTATAGGCAATATGTAATTATTCATTACTGTCACCTAGCTATGAATATAGTAGACTGTTAAAATTAATAGGCTATGATATGACTTCATTGAAAATAGAATTGGAAAATCCCATAGTGACATGATCATATAGATAGAACCATTTCCCTAAAGATCTTCTAGCTGATCTTTTAGATCCTCTAAATCGGCCAGGGCCTTATGATGTGATGGAATGGAAAATGGGATCTTCCTATGAAGCAAATAGATAGAAAACACAAACACTCATTGGGGAGTTTATCCCATGAAGTCCTCTAGAAATGATTTTGTGTACTTTTCCATGACCACTGGAATTTCACATGAAGAACACTTCTCAACAACCCCAAGGAAAACCTTGGAAAAATGACATGATATGAACCATAACATAGAAGCAACTTTTCACACCCTTCATGGTTATAGATCACAATCTCCATAAAAGACATGGAATCTCCTGTTAAGAGTAAGTAACTGAACGCAATGGTGATAATAGTCATCTAGTGCACTAAATACAATAAAAAAATCCAAGATGATAATGAGGTCGGAAAAGACCAGGTCCAAAACATGGAATTCAGAAATTTCCTCCATGCCAAGTACCACAACACAACTCTCAAAGAACATGAAACCATGACCATTTTTACTACCCAAAAGGGTTAGGCAATACATGAAATAATTCATAAACTCTGCCATCATAACCAAGTAATAAAAAAATATGTGAAATTAATGACTAGGATTCACCATTTTGAAATGAAACCAATAATATAGAAGAATTAAAAAAAATTCCCCTCGAATTGTGGTTGGCTAAGATTATGAGTCCTCATGAATGACCTATACTGCATTGATTTTTTCTGGATTAGACTCGTCTATGTATTATTTCCCTATTAATAATCCCCCTTTCTTTTAGGATGTGATCCTCCACCATTTGAAGCCTCTTATTTTAACTAAGAGCCCTTAAAAAAGTGGAGCCTACACCACCCATTAATGGAACACCATTGAGACCAATATTTCAATTAAAATATGCCTCTCACATCAATACCTTGGGAAACACCTAAAAATAGGTTGGTATACTTAGAACAATAAGAATAAATCTGATATATTTCCTCAAACCCATATCAAAATTAATAGCCATAAGATAATCATTCGTGGGGAGATAAATAGATACATGAACCAAATGAAAACACCAAAACATAAGAATAACTAAATAAATCTAATGAAGTAGTGGGAAATCATAAAAACAACCCATAGTCAGGATCAAAACATAACCACAATCCCAAACCATCCATGAAAACTGAAGATTCAACACGAAGAATAGTTGGACAAACACTTACCCATTCCAAACATAATTAATTCATGAAAATTAAATTTGAATCACCTTAAGGAGGAGGACCCGGTGGCGGAGGAGAAGGAGGTGTCGAAAGCGGAGGCACCAGAGGCAGTGTAGAGGCAGCGCGGAGGCAGGGCGGAGGCATCGAAGGCAGCGGAGGCAGCAGAGGAGGAGAAAGAGGAGGAGGAGGAGGAGGCCGCGGTGGAGGATGAGGCAGAGGAGTAGGAAGAGGAGGAGGAGGCACCGGTGGAGGAGGAGAAGGATGAGGTCGCGGACTAAGAGGAGGAGGAGGAAGCACCGGTGGAGGAGGAGGAGGAGGAAGAGGCCGCGGTGGAGGAGGAGGAGGAGGAGGCGGCGGCGACCGGAGGAGGAGGAGGCGACGGCCGGAGGGAGTAGGAGAGGGGAGGAGGAGAAGGAGGAGGCGGCGGCCGCGGCAGAGGAGGAGGAGGCGGCGGCAGCGAAGACAGCAGCGCAGAGGATGGCTTCCGCGAGAGCTTGACTGTGTGCAGTGAGGAGGAAGAGGACCCGCGGGTTTTTAACAAATCCGCGTGAGCCTTTATCAACGCTAGTAAAAAGTGCTGATAAAGGGTGTATTTATCAGCGCTAAAATGAAAAGCAAGATAAATACAACCTTTATCAGCGCTTTTTTAGCGCTGATAAATAAGCCCTTTATCAGCGCTAAAAAAAGCGCTGATAAAGGGGCAAGCCTTTATCAGCACTAAAAAAGGGCTAATAAAGGGGACACCTTTATCAGGGCAAAAAAAAAGCGCTGATAAAGGGTACACCTTTATCAGTGCTTGTTTTAGCACTGATAAAGTGGACCTTTATCAGCGCTTTTGTTAGCGCTGATAAAGGCCCGACCCTTTATCAGCGCTTTACTGTTAGTGCTGATAAAGGCAGGCACATGCCTTGCCCAGTTTTGTGGTAGTGCCTCTGCCTGAGCCTTTAATAACTCATCTTGCTTAACTAGATTCTCTTCGATCTCGATCTGAAGATCCATTTCCCTATTCCAAATTTGGGAAACAAAATATAGCTTTCCATTCAGATCCTTTACCTCTTGAATCCGAGTATTCTTCTCAAGGGTTATCTTTTCCTTACAGCTAGTCATGAGATCCTTGATTTTACTATCTTCATTATCAAAAGCTTCCTTAAATTCATGTTGAAACTCATCATGCTCTCTCAAATATTCAACTATTTTCTTTGACCGACTAATCACTTTATTACAACATTTTTTGTGGGCATCATAGTTAATTAAGAATTTCTTGGAATCAGCCTCAAGCTTTACACACTTATCCATCAACATGGATACTAAATCCGATTTTTGATTCAAGATGTGTTTGAGAATTTGACATCTCGATTCAATGCCTGGAAAGATCAGAATGGCATTAACAAACTTCTTCAGTGATTGAATGACAAAATCAATACCTAGGGATGATGATTCTAAATCGGAGACTTTTCTTGGTGAGGACTCTTTCTCTAGATCGAGAAGCTTCCTCTTCGAAGATATACCTGATTCCTTTTTCTTAAAACAACTTTAGTAGGTGTATACTCAACCACCTGTTTCCCCTTATCGGTTCTCGGAACAACTTCCTCATCCATAGACTCTTGTTCACTGTGAGACAGCTGAATAATTCTATCTTCATCTATCTTCTCCTTCTCATCTCCTACCTCAGCATCTTCCGGGTGAATGAAATGATGATTATAACTTTCTTTTTTAGAGAGATTATTCACTTCATCTTCAGATTTTTCATCTAACCCAGGAGTATCAAGCTTAGAAGATCCGTCTTCAGAAGTTCAGATTGATAATTTCTTGGATGCGATTTCCTTCTCATGAAATTCCTCCACTTGCTTAATCAAATCTTCTATGTCACCACTGCTTTCAGATTCTTCTTATACTATTTTAACAGCTTCGTTCTGTTCAACAACCATCTCTTGGGATTTTTCCAGAGTCATGAAATTCTTCCCTGGAGTCTCAGGTAAGGGTTGTACCAGGAAGGATTCTAGTACCGGAATTTTTTCGGATGCTATTTCAGTATCCCTCATAAGGTATTTCACAATCTCAGTCTCAAAAATCTTTTTCTTTTACTTATTTTCCTTGTCTTGCTTCTCAAGCTCATCTGTTGTCTTCTCTTTCAAAGCCCTGGACTCAACATGATCCAAACCAAACTGTGTGTCTCTTTCCTTTCGATTCTTTTTTTCTTCCCTCTACTTGTCTACAACCTCATCTAGATAGTCTTTCGTCTTCTTGGGATTTGGAGGTGCGGATTGAGCTTCCTTAGCTTTATAGGTTTCCTCTACTTCTTCCAATTCCTTCAACTTCCTCTTCTTTCCAACCATTCTTGATGGTTCATCCACTTCTTGGTATTTCAGAACAGATTCAGCTTCCTCCTCTAGTAAGTCATAGAATTTACCTGACTCCTTAGAAAAACCAACATTCATCATCTTGAGAGTATCATCACTGATTAGCTTGACTTTGCAATTCCTCGGCATGGAACTGCAAGGAATCGTAAAAGACTCAAGGCATCAAACAATTATCTTATAAAGGATAGCTAGATTCATGATTATTTGAGATTTTAAGTTCCTATTCTTAATATTCTCTATCGTAATGAGATTATGATTCATCAAGTTGATCTTCCTTTGGTTTACCAATAAGTCCAAAAAGTACATATCACTCTTCTTTAACGTGTCCTTGTCATCCTTTCTCAGAATGATAAAACCCTGAACCCACAATTTAAGGATCCGATTATTTGTAGTCAAATGAGCTATCTTTGAAGCCTTGATATCTGAAAGTCCAAGACACTCCATAGCTTTTACTTTGAAAAAACTTTCTTGTACATTGGGCAATTTATGGGAACATAACTCAGCTTCCCTATCAAATAGAACTCCAACCAAACTGGCTGCCTTTGTATATGATAGAGCATAGGTCTTACCATAACTTTTAAAGGAAACCTTATCTCTGACTTCTTCCTTAAAGAAAATAACTGATTCATATAACTCAATAAGATGATATGGATACACCAAATCTTGAGATCTTGTATTTGATATGCAAACGCCTTCCCATCCATTCAACCTGATGTTCTTGGATATAATGGAATCATACTTGGAAAATAAATTCGGATGCACCAACCTCTCTCTGTAAATATTCCACTCCAAAATCGACTTGACAGTTGAAATCTCTTGAGAAGGAACTTCACCATACATTCAGATTTGGGAAATATTTGAGAAGTTCCGAACGGGCTTTTGAAAGGGGGACAGAGCTTCATCATGCAAAGGCTTGGAATCCGATGTGGGAAAACCCTTTGGGGGTCCTTTATATAGGTGTTAGAAGCGACATTTGAACTTCCAAAGACAATCCAACAGTTGAAGAACCTTCTGATTAGATCTGATGATTGAAATGATAGCCACAAGGAAAATTTGGTTGGATCCGATCTTTTGAGGTTTTTAAAGGAAAACAATCGGATTTAAGGAAACTAGAATCCAAAAAAATTAAAACACAAAAGAAAATACCATCAAGTAAATAATGACTACGAAAACTTAAGAAAGAAAACATACCTTTCAGATTTACAGGAAGATTATTCTTATTGAGAAAAAATCCTTCTTGAAGAAATTTTGATTCCAAAAATTTTGATTATGAAAAAAATACCCCATTACGAAAATATTCATTATAAAAATTTTCGAGTACAAAAATCTTCATTACGAAGATCTTTATTATGAAAATCTTCATTAAAAATATTGTCCTAATAAAAGTTTTCATTACAAAAAGTTTCATTACAAAAATTTTGAAAAATCTAACTATGAAATTTTTGAAAAACTTCATTATGAAAAAACTTGAAAAACTTCATTATGAAATATTTTGAAAGCTAACAAGAAAATGTACTCCCCCAATGAAAAGGAGTTTATTACTGTAAGGATATTGGTTCAATAGGAAGTTAACAAGGAATATTACCATACAATTATCATTCCTAACTTTTTTTAATGTATTCAAATCTATCAGAGGGTAAATATTTTGTGAAAATATCAGCAAGTTGATCTTGTGTTCTGATAAATTGAAGAATGATATCTCTTTTTTTTTGTGATCCATAAGAACGTGATGTCTAATATCTATATGTTTTTCACAAGAGTGATGTGCAAAGTTTTTACTAAGGGAAATGGAACTTGTATTATCACACAAAATTTATGTTTTGGTAAAACTCATACCATAGTCTATGAGTGTGTGTTGCATCCACAACACTTGAGCACAACAACTTACAACTGCTACATATTCAGCTTCAGCTGTGGAAAGTGCTACCGAGTGTTGCTTCTTGCATGAACAAGAAACTAATGAATCTCCTATGAAATGAAAAGTTCTGGATGTACTATTTCTATCCATTATACATCCACAAAGTCAGCATCTGAAAAGCTTTTAAAAAAAAATCATTTCCAGAAGTGTAAAAGAGTCCTAAATCCATGGTTCCCTTTATGTAGAAAAAAATTATTTTCACTACGTTTAGATGAGATTCCTTAGGATTGGATTGATATATTTCACATAAGGATACTGAAAACATTAAGTCTGGACAACTAGATATCAAGTAAAGTAAACTTCATATCATACCTCTAAAAGATGTTTGATATACTGGTTTCCCAGTTTCATCAAGATCAAGTGTATTTGAGGTACCGATGGGAGTACTTATACTCTTAGTGTTTTCATACCCATACTTTTTAAGAATATCTTTAATATAATTATGTTGGGATATATATATTTCTTTTAGTTTTTGAGAAATTTGAAACCAAGGAAAAATGTTAACTCACCCATCATACTCATTTCAAACTCATATTTCATTAGATCTACAATGGAATCAGTTAAATATTGCTGAGTTGAACCAAATATAATGTCATCAACATAAATTTGAATAATTAAAACGTTTTTCTTATCTTTCTTTATAAAAAGGGTTGAATCTGCATTTTCCTTAACATAATTATTTTGAAGCAAAAATCATGTAAGTCTATCATAATAGGCTCGAGGGGATTTCTTAAGTCAATACAAATCTTTGGTAAGTCTAAAAATGTGATCAAGATGTTTTGTATCTTCAAAAACAGAAGGTTGTTCAACAAAAACATCCTCTTGAACATAACTGTTAAGGAAATCACATTTCACATCCATTTGAAAAAGTTTAAAATTGAATAATACTGCAAAGGAAATTAAGATACGAATAGATTAAAGTCTAGATACTAGAGCATAGGCTTCTTCATAGTTTATTCCCTCTTGTTGATTATAGAATTTAGCAACTAATCTAGCTTTATTTCTTACTATGATTCCATTTTCATCACACTTATTTTTGAAGACTGATTTTACTCTAATAATAGAAGTTTCCTTAGGTCCTTAAACCAAGGTCCAGACTTTATTCCTTTCGAATTCATTTAGTTCATCTTGCATAGTTTTTATCCAATCATCATCACCTAAAGCTTCATCAGTGATTTTTGGTTCTAATTGGGAAAGGAATGCTAGATTTTCTACTTTATTCCTTAAGTAACTTCTAGTCCTTATAGGTTGATTCACATCACCAATGATACTATCTCTAGGATTATTCTTTAGAAAAAACTGATTTGGGTTTTGTAAAACCTGTTCATCAACATAGGGTAGGAAATCTTCTGGGGTAAATGCTTCAGAAACATTTTATTGAACATTTTTCTTATCAGAAGGATATTCTATCAAGGGTTCATAATTAGTTTCTGAAAACAAATATGAAGATGTAGGTTGGGGTTGTTTAAAAACAAAAGGATCTATTTCATCAAATTTAACATGTACTGTCTCTTCAACAGTATAAGTGTTTTTATTGAGAACTCTATAAGTCTTAGAAGTTGTGGAGTAGCCTAAGAAAATTCCTTCATCAGATTTTGGTGCAAATTTTTTTAGATTATCTTTAGTATTCAGGATGAATACCTTGAAACCAAAAACCTTGAAGTAGGGAAGTCTAGGTTTTCTACCATTCCATAACTCATAAGGAGTTTTGTTAAGAAAATGTCTAATTAAAACTCGATTTATAGTATAACAAGTAGTACTTATAGATTCAGCCCAAAAGCGTTTGGATTCTGAATACTCACTCAACATGGTTCTAGTTATCTCTTGAAGAATTCTATTTCTTCTTTCGACAACACCATTTTGTTGAGGTGTTATAGGTGCTGAGATGTTATGAGTAATGCCTTTTCTACTAAAAAAGTTTCAAAATCAGAATTTTGAAATTCTCCTCCATGATCACTATGAATATTTATTAAAGGAAGGTTTTTATCATTTTTAACTTGAGCTCTAAAACTTTTAAGAAATGAGAAGGCTTCAGACTTCTTTGCTAGAAAATAGATCCATGTAAATATAGTGTAGTCATCAAATAAAACAAATACATAATACTTGCCTCCAATGCTTTCAGTTTGTGCAGGACCAAAGAGGTCCATATGTACTAACTGTAATGCATCAGTAGTTGATACTTCACTGACTTATTTAAAACTTTATTTATGTTTCTTTCTATATTGACAAGGGTCACAAACTTTTGAAAAATCAAATCTAAGCTCCGGTAGATCCTTAACTAATGTTTCCTTAGAAAGTTTTCATAGGTTATTAAGATTACAGTGACCTAACCTTCTATGCCACAACCAAGAATGATCTTCTATTTCACTAAGGAAAGGTAGTTATTGGCTCCTAAGGTCTTTAAAGTTTAGTGTGTATACATTCTCTTGTCTATGGGAAGAAAGAATAAACTCTTACTTGGAATTGTGTACTAAGCACTTGTCATTCCTAAAATTCACTAGGTAACCTTCATCACATAATTGGATTATACTGATGAGATTGTTCTTAAGACCCTTAACAAATAAAACATTTGAAATCAAAGTTTTTCCAAGAAGAACGATATTATGTATACCAATAATTTGTCCCTGATCATTATCTCTGAAATTTACTTTTCCTCCTTTCATCTTGAAAATATTTTCAAAGTTTTTTTGTTACCAGTCATATGCCAGGAACATGCACTATCCTTGTACTAGGTATTGCTATTGGTACTTTCTCTATTTTCCTGAAAAAAAAGAGTTAGACTTTTGGAATCTAAACTTTCATGGATTCTAAAATTTCAAAAATAAAAATCTTAGGTGCCAACATTTTCTTAGAAAAATAGGGTTTTTAAAATCCCAAAGACTGAGTTTTGTTTCAGGAATATTTTTTTGCCCAATTCCCACCGCACTGACACTTAGTACAGAATGGAGCACTTTGAGGGAAAAAATAATTGTTGCTAAAAATTGGTTTAGAACTAGTGTAACCAAAACCATAATTATTCCTTAGAGGTCAGATTTGAGAATACATCTTATGATAAATTTTCTTTACCTAAGGTAAAGTTTTACAAACACTTCCTCAAGGAAAAAATTTCAGATTTCAATTTGACAACCAAGTTCTTTTCTTCTAAATAATTTTATTTGGAACTATATTTAGGCTCAAAAACATTTTTCTTAGAAATTATGTTTTCTAGATATTTAGAAAGTTTATTCTTCTTAGAATTTACTTCCTCAAGATTTTTTGAAATACTTTCAAAATCAAAAATTTTCTTATCAGGATCTTTATAAAGATATCATATTTCCTTAGTAAGAATAGTATTCCTAGAATTTTCCTTATCAAGATTTTTCATGAGTTTTGAATTCTTAATCTCAAGAAGCTTAGCAAACCTAAAAACTTCTTCATAGGTAGGTAAAATATTATCTTCATCAGAAGAAGATTCTTCATTATAAGAGTTATAGTATTTACTATCACTATAGTTTTCATTCAAAGAAACATTGGTCATTGATTCAACATTGTGTACCTTAGCCATTAAGCAATGATTTTCAATAGGTAGTCTGGCTATTAGACCAAGATTCTTCTATCTAGAAGATTCGTAATACGATGATTCATCTAAAGAGTCACCACCACTATCACTCTAGGTGTCATTAGCTTTCAAGAATTTCTTAGCTTTATCTTTGTAGTAATTCTTTTTGTTTATCTCAGAATTATTTTCCTTTCTTTCTTTTCTCTTAAGCATAAGACAATCAAGTCTTATATGTCCAGCTCTCTTGCATTAATAACAAGTGACATATGAATCTTTCTTATCTTTCCTTTCATTCTTCTTATATCTAGATTGAAAATTCTTCTGTCCAAAAATTTTGTTCATACTTCAAGAAAGATTTGAAAACTCATTTTATAAAGATTCACTTCCACTAGATTTTTATTGAATAACAATATTATTAGATTTGGATATTTTAACTCTCTCATGAGTCTTGGATTTCATATGATTTGAATTTGAAGTAAAAGAAACACTGCCATTCCCATTCGTCTTCTTTACATTATCAAATTCTCTCTTCATTCTGGTCTCATGTTGAAGAAGAGTTCCAAAAAGTGTATCAAGAGAAATCTGAGTAACCTTTCAGTTCTCATGAATAGTAGTTCTATTTGATTCCCACTCATTTGGTATAATGTCTATGATCTTATCAACAAGAGATTCATCATTTAATCCTTTCTCACCCATGGATTGTAAACTATTCAAAATAGTCATAAATCTTTGTTGCGCCCTACATATGGGTTCTCCATAAGGAAAGAAGAAACCATGATATTTAGCTCTAAGTATGGATCTTCTAGTTTCAATAACTTTAGAAGTTCCAAAGTGAGTAACTTCAAGTTTATTCCAAATACAATTTGCTTCTTCACAAGATGAAATTTGGCTATATATATTTCCAGTCATGGAACAAAGAAAATTATTACGTACCTTATAATTCAGTTGATATTCATGATTTTCTTGATTGGTGAAGGTACTAACTTCCTTGTCCGGGATTTTATTTCCTCTAGTAAGAATAACAAAATTATCCACTCCGTTATTGATAATAAAATTATTCATACGATCTCTTCAATATTCCTAATCATTTCCATAAAAAATACGTGGTTTTGTTGGATTGAGATTGTCTATGGAAGCAACATTGATTCCTACCATCTTTAAGAAAGATATTTCCACAAAAACTCGTTAATAGAAAAAAAATTAAACAAAGAAAATATTCCTCAGCAAGGAAAAAGATAGAACAAGAGTATCTTTAAGAAAAATATGAATCTAAACTTTATGAGTCCAAAAAACTGATTCTGAGAATAAGAATAGGATGAATTCTTGTCTGAATCTAATCGTGAGATTAATTCAGATTGAACCAATCCTCTGATACCAATTGTTGAGATGGTATGTGAGTATAATATACTCTATAATACCAAATGTAGGATTGAAATAATAGATATACTGAATAAAGTATCTAAATATGCTCAAAATACAAGAGGGGGGGGGGTGAATTGTATTCTTTAAAAAATTACTTTGTAACTTTTAAAGATGGTTATGTTTAACAAGGTTAAACAAGATAATTCATAAAACCTCTAAGTTCTATACAATTGCTAGATTCCGGAAATATGATTATGAGAAAGTGAATCTGAAAAGATGGTTCTGGAAAATGAAACTTAATGAAAGTTTACAATGATAAAGATTCTACGTTAAAGCATATAGAATCTAACTAAATCAGATTATTCAAGAGTAAGGAAGTATAAGATAGTTATACTTTCCTCAATAATCAAAATACAGCGGAAAACATGAAACAGGAAAGTAACAAGTAGTAAATCTTTTAACCCAAAGAGAAGGGTATCCAACAACCTTGGATAAAGGTCCCTTGATTTATACTTTCAATAAAGTCTGTCTTACCCACACCGGGGTAAGAATTCGATATAAAGATCGGAGTCTTTCTTGCTATCCCTGGAAGCCCTCAGCTTGAAGGTAGTCGGCACCTCTGTCTTCCTC
Organism: Viscum album; assembly: GCA_963277665.1. NCBI lineage: Eukaryota > Viridiplantae > Streptophyta > Magnoliopsida > Santalales > Viscaceae > Viscum > Viscum album. Next base: position 1,220,818,986 of record OY728147.1, read on the forward strand.
AGCAAGGAAGCCCTCAACTTCAAGGTAGTCGACACTTCTGTCTTCCTATCCCCGGAAGCCCTTGATTTTACACATCAACATCAGAGTCGCACAAAGCATATCTGAACAAGAAGTTTAGTATGCACAAAGAAATGAGACTCTCTATCTAGAAATCACTTCAACAACATGTAATCTCTAGATTCATAGAACAGTGTTGAGCTCTTTTCAAATGAGCTCCTATTTATAGGCACAACAACAACAATGATCAGATCCCTCCTCCAATGGTCATATTTTTCCTTGAATTTCGGAGGGACCTATACACGTGTCACTCAAAAAATGGTTAGTTAGTAACTGAATTAATGAAACCATTTTATAATAAAAATAAATGTTAGCAAAAATATGGTTATATAACCAAAATCCAATATTCGGAATGTAAGCAAATAAAAGTTCGGAATCTAACCAAAAATGAATTCGGAGTCTATAATACAAGGATATTCGGATTCTGTTTTCTAAGGAATTCGGAACCTGAACTCTATAGAATTTCGGAGACCGAATTTCAAGGAAATTCGGAGTCTGGATTCACAAGAATTTGGAACCTAAACTTACAAAGTTCAGAGTCAGAGTTCATGAGAATTCGGAGTCTGAACTTACAAATTTTGGAGTCAGAGTTCATGAGAATTCAGAGTCTGAACATACAAAGTTCGGAGTCATAGTTAATGATAATTTAGAGTCAGAACTCAGAAGATTTCGGAGTCTAAATTTAGAGAACTCGGAGTCAAAACTCCGAAGAGTTTGAAGATTGAATTCAGTGAACTCAGAGTCAGAACTCAGAAGAGTTCGGAGTCTGAATTCAGATAACTCAGAGTTAGAACTTATAAGAGTTCAAAGTCTTAATTCATAGAACTCAGAGTTAGAACTCAGAAGAGTTCAGAGTCTGAATTTAGAGAACTCGGAGTCTGAATTCGGAGTCTAAAAATAGAATGATCTTTATCTAAGTATTATATTAATCTGAGGTTTGAGATATGAAACCAAATTTTACACTTAGACAAGATAATGAACAATGAAAAACATGGTAAGGATAAATTTCCTTGGGGAAGAAAATTTTCCTTATATAAGTAAAATATAGGATAAATTGAAATTTTCCTTGAGATAAGGTGTTTGTGATTTTCAAAACAGGAAGGAATGGTAAATTCATAAAGAAACCTTATTGACTCAACAATCTCCCCCATGTATGAAGGGATGGAAAAGTCATAATGAAAACCTTATTGACTCAACACTTTTAATTGATAATAGGATCTAATCAAGTATAAAAATACAATCCTCCTATATTTAATAAATCCAAAATGGTTACCATGAGATAAAATAATACCAAAACTGAAAAAACCTTCATATGAATAAATAATAAATTAATCTCTAAAATTCAAAAATAATTCCCAAAGTTCAAATTAAATCATTCTAAAAATAATTGACCCTATATTCCAAATAACCTTAATAATAACATATTTATCTCAAAGGTTATCTTATAAAATTAATCTTACATTCAAAAAAATGTAATAGTATTATTATAAAATAGTTATTTATGTTAAAACTAAGGGTTACATATACCTAAACACAATAAAAAGGCTCCCAAAATATCATTTATTACCTTAAAATCCAATCACCTAAAACCCCAAAATAGGTGTCTATAACTTTTTAACTATAACAAAATATAAAATTATAAACTCATTATGGTATCTATAAATTTTAATTTAAACTCACATGAAAATATATTAATCTCAAAATTTATCTAAACCCCGTTTTGATACTAATTATAAAAGCTTCAAAACCCTCACCCCTAGATATAGTTCTTGAAATATAATCATTATTTTTTTTAGATTTGATACCAATAAATGTGACCTAATTTTAGCCATCCAAAAAACATAACACCAAAAAAAAAGATTGAATAACTTACATACCTAAGGACCTTTTAGTTTTAGAGTTTTAGATAATTAAGAAAAACTATTATATAACAATTACCATGTATTTCAGTGATCATTTTCTCCACTATTCCCTACTTCTCTTATTTCACATTACAATCTCAATGTGTCCTAATAAATTCTCCACACATATAAACCTTATAGTTTGAACTCACTCAAAATCAATCTTTATGTCCTAGGGAAGAAGAAATAAAATAAAGGGTGAGAACAAATTCTCACCAAGGGTAAAAATAGGCATTAAAAATTTAATATCTTCAATGAATACAATATATTAAAAAGGTTATTGGAACACATTAAAAGTGCATGACATAAAATTATATAATTAATCCCATCAAAACCTGGAACATAAACAATGAGACATGGTATAAAGTATTATAAAAATATAAGAGACATAAAAGTCAAAAATCATGATCAATGTTAAAATACTCCTTGATTAAAGGAAAAATTATAACTTATTTCAAGCATAAAGAAACTATTCTGGTAACTTAGAACATCAAATATTCATCATGGAATAACCTAAATAGAGTAAATCCAAAATTATCTTAGGAGTAACTAAAAAAAGTTAACTTCATCGTATCTTAGGATCTACTCATATTTATTAAACTCTACCATCTTTTAGGAGTAAATTACAATAATTAACTCTATCTTCTCTTACGAGTAACTTACAATAATTAATTCCACCACTTTAACCAATGCATTGGTGGTATATAAGGATTGAAACATCCTTTATTTATAGTATAACCACCCATAAATAATCCATACATGTATTCATGTACTATAAAATTAAAAAATATTTTAAAAGATTACATTTTTTAACAAAACTCTCTTGAAAACAATCATCAATCCTTTTTAGCTTGATTAAGACATGGAAAGGAAATATGTTCTCTGAAAATATATTTAAAACAATCATAATTCATACAGAGAAAGAATAATTATGGTATAATTATAACATATTCCTATTGAAGTGTATTAAAATAATAAAAGATCTTTTTATAGATGAAAAATAAATTTAAAATAACATTTAAGTTATTTATTTGAAAATATATAAAATTTAATTTTATTTTGATAGAGTTGTAAATAAAAATTACAAGAATATTGAGAAAAATATTTCTTTTAAAGATATCCATGAAAACTTGAAAATTAAACTTCAAATAAAAATAATTTTTATGACAGTGGGAAAATCCATTCATTTGGTAAATGTCAAAACAAAGATCCCTTTCACACTTTCAGTAAAAATAAAAAAGTACCATGTTTAGAAAATGAAAAAAGGATTCCTTTTAAACAATTTTAAATAAATAAAAATATATTTGAAATTTACTTTAAACAATAATTTATTTATAGAAAATAGAATTCTTAGAAATATTTTAAAGATAAAGATTGTAGAAGACACAATATTCCTGACCAAAAGAAGAATTAAGGTAAGTTTTTATTAAAAATGTTCCTTTGAAATTATTCAGTACAAAAGAGAAAAAAATTATAGGAAAACATGTATATTTAAAAAATAACAAGATGATAATAATAGATATGTGGTTCAATAAATTAATATTATATAATTTCTCCCAAAGGAACCTTGAACACAAACAATCTTGAAAACAGATGAGATTGTAACATAAAGTCGTTATTACTTTGGTAACTTTTGAATCAAAATTCTTTCAATTAATGAATGTGATATGGATATATAAATACCAGTAATTAATTGAAGGAAAATTAAAAAAAAAATTCATGTATAATTAAGTAAAATATACAAAGAAAACATGGTTCATGACATGAATCATGTCTGAAGAAAATGAGATTAAGACAAAGAAAACCCCTAAAAAGAACATAAAATTTGAAGTGAAAATTAATCCATGAAGTTATTATGTAAACATATGTAAATATATATAAAACAAGTGTAAATATAGATAAAAAAATTTAGATATCAATTCACACATAATCATGGAAAAACAAAGTTAATGAATAAGTATTATAACCCAATGAAAGGAAATTAAGTTTAAAAACCCCTACCAAAGATTGTAACATTGAAATGAGAATTAATCAATAATGTGATTTTGTGTAAAAAATTTAAATTTACATAAAATAAGTTAAAAAACAACATAAAATAATCATATTTCATTAGACACATTATATCGACATAACATGGCCAATGAAGTAAAATTATAACCTAATGAATGAAAATTGAGTTAATAAGCCCCTTACATCGAGTCCATACTTTTTATGTATGTAGTTTAACTCATTTATAATAAACTTATATTAATTTTATAAATTTTTAAGATCCTTTAAAAGATTATTCCCTTATCATTAAAACATTAATTTCATTTATTTAAATTATATAATTAATTTCTTAATCAGTTAATTTCACGTATGGTGTTTTGAGGGTGTTTGGTTCATAATTTCAAAAAGAATTCAGTATGTTAATTGTGGTCAAAGTGGTCATTATTTCATAATATAAAAATAAAGAATCATTATATAATTATAATTTTTATACATCAAATAATATTTTTGAGTTAGTTATGAAAATCAGTCTTAAAAAACAAAATACACCAGCTCACGGGGTGGTAGTCCGGACATACAAATGAGTGAGGTTTTTACTTTTCATTGGATGAAAAATAAATAAATAAAATAAAAAATTATATTTAAAAAATAATTATCAAGTTAAAAATATTAAATAACATCATTAAATCCATCCTAATAACCATCCATCAAAGGTGTTTTTTTTGGAAAATGAAGTACATCTCCACATGGAGATGATAATCCATTCGTACACACGTGTGATAACTCCTTTTTTTAATGATTAGAATGGTATAATGATATACGATATATTATATTTATAGGATAATAATTATTTAATTAATATTATATATATATATACATTACATAAATCATATTAATCAGTCATGAAAGGAGGCGATGAGAAACAAAATACCTCGGTTTGTGAGGTGGTTGTATGCACATACGCAAAAACGATGGTTTCATTTCTCATTTGATGAAAAAATACATTAATAAGATTATTCCATTAATATAATATCATAAAATATAAGGGAGATAATGACGTTATTTTATTGGATTATTTAAGATATAATTGAAGTATTTAGAAGAAGTAAAATGAAAATACTCGGTTAAGATGATTACCTCATCTTTGAAGAACCTCTTTTCGCTAACACCTTACGACTTATATGATGGTTTTTGGTGAGAATAGGAACTATAGAAAGTGAGTAGGTTTGTTGGGAATTTATTTTTCTATATTTTTGTTGAGATAATAGCTCATGAAGTGTAAGGGATAGAGGAGGGTTGGTACCCTATTATAGGAGAGGAGAGGGACAAAATTGGAGTTACTTGAAGTATTAAATTAATATAAGTTAATTTTCTTATTCAAGTGGAACTAAATTGATGTATTTAAAATATATGGTGAATATAATTAAAAATAATCTCATAAAATAAAATTTATACAAATTTAGGTGATTGTTTTACCCTTATCTCTTAGTTTAAACCCCCCATTAATCATTTTTACTATTACTGTGATATACATTTTTTTATTTTCAGGTGTTAATAAAGTTAATATAAATGGATAGATGACACATAGGTAGAAAATGGTTGATATTATAGACTATATACCATTAAATTGGTCAAAGATAATTTTTTTATTAATTTTAAATCTTTTTAAAAAAATTATTTGATATAAGATACCATTAAAGTCATTTACACGACTATTCACATAGATAACCTTACAAAACATATTATGATAGTAATTTAGTTTGAATATAAACTTTTAACATAACAATAATAGATTAAATTTATCTAAAAAATTCATGTAACACCATAAATTACCCAAAAAATATTATTTTTTAAGTTTTTAAAACCAATTACTTGATTTTTTTACTACTTTCACAATCACCATACCAGCGTTGCTTCTATCCCTCAGGGGGGGGGGGTATGTACTAAATTTATGGTCTGTGTGTGTGTTTAATTTAATTGTACCCCAACCACTTAATTTATTATCAGTGTTGCATAAGAATTTAAGGTAATAATTTCTTCACTAAAAATTAAAATAAATTACCATCATAAAACATTTTATTGAAATTAAAATAAACATTTATAACCATTCATGACTTGTTTTTATTCTTTTTAAAACATATTAGATATGTTAAAATCAATATAGTGACATTTTGGAATTACTCTTTACTTAAAATAATATAAATAAATATATCAAAGAAAAATGGACCCAAAATGAAATATTTTTGAATATATGAAGTGTTTCATTGAATGAAAATCATAAAAATATTAAAATAAAGTTTTAGGGTGGTTTAAAATACTTTTAAAATTAGTTTTAACCCTAGTTAACCCAATTTAACCTTTATTGTGGTGATAAATTTTACAATGGTTACTATTTATTATGAAAAAATAATGTAGTCATATTTACCAAATTTGGAAATAATGATTCCAAATATGGAATTGATTTTATCAAATTTAATTCCTATAATTTGAAAAAATTACTTTTAAAATAAACACGAAAAATGTGATGAAATATGGTTTTCTATAAAATTTCATTTTCAAGTATATAAATGTTTTTTACCAAAATTTAATATAATTTAGATTCTAATGAAATTAATTGTATTATGTTTAATCAAACTTAATTAATTAATTTTAAAAACCAATTTAAAACAAAATTAGATATTATAAATACTTGAAAATAAAAGACAATTTTATATAAAATTGGTATTTTTCACCATTCACTGAAAAATCAATCTTTTTAGGAAAATATCAAAATTTCAGCCTAAAAAAATATTTATATAATGATTTAAAAAATTATATATTTTCTATAAAGTACCATTTCTATTTTTTTGTAAATTAATTATAATATTTTCTCACAAAAAACAAAAAAAAACCGCTTGTGAAGAAAACATCCTTCTGAAGCATAAATTGTATTTACTAAAAATTGAGTGCATATTTTCTAATAATTATTCAATAAATTTGTATTTATTTGTACCTTTATATATTTATATTTTTTAATTTTATTACTTCTTTTTATATCCACTAATTCAGTGTCTTGGTTATAACAATCATATTTAAAATAATAATATTTCATAGTTGTTAAAGCTCGGTGTTGTGTGCTGTGTATGAAATCAAACATAGTGTTCTTTTAAAATTTTAAGGTATTACATAGAATCTATATATATTCTATGAATATACATCAAGAGTACATCAGATAATCAATTATCGGATCCTGGGTGCTAGCATGGAGAACTGATTACTCTTTCAAGATTTAGATGATCACAGTCATGTCATTCCTTTGAGCTATGAAGAAGAACTATGATTATAAAAATATAATGAGTTATTTATATATCTAGTATGTGGGAGAGTAGATATTAGAGTTCTCAAACTGATGGAGTTAATAGTAATCAGAATTTGGGATTCTTTTGACTTATATAGCTTGGTTAAACTTACAGATATTGCACATTAGCCCCAAAATATGTTCAACATTCTCAATAAGACCTAAATGACATATTATTACCTATTAAATATGTCATAAATTCCATTTATATTTTATCACATACATGTAACATAATATATATGTTACATGATAAATATCATTCATTAACTCAACTTATTTATCTCATAAATATTAATAAAACCTTGAATATTAAATATTCTATCATAAAATATTATTCCTCATATTCAACAAATAACTTGTGAATACTCTGAATAAATAAACTCAATAATTATTATTATTAACTTGAATAACCTGAATTTATTTATCTCTTGGTGATCATTCATAATCATGCATTACCTAACCCCTAATGCATGGCTCACCATTTCCTAAACTCATGTTCACTAGGATGTGACATAATTTTAAAAATTCTTAGTGTGTGAACCTCTAGGAACTTATCTCAATAGTAGTGGGTACTACTCATAGATGATTTTTAGAGTCTAGAAACCCATCAAGGACCATATTGAGATAATTTTTAGTCATATAAACAAAAACCTCTCATATAAACACATTTTGTGTAAAATAATCTCTTTGTTTCATGGTATCCCATAAATTAAGATGCATCACTTGTGTCACCATCATTACATGATTTATTTATTCATTTATTTTTTGGATGGACTTCCCTTCTTCTAACATGGATATATTTTTTTTGAAGGTACTACCATCATAGTCCACTGGGATTAAGATATATCTTCCTTAACTTGGATGCGACAAATCCTACCTTGATCATTCAACCAATGCCAGACCACCGACACACCCAATGAAAGATACCCCACTACAACATTAATTATGTGGTTTTAAAATTGTATAAAATTATGTGATCAAATATAAAACATTTATAATGATATTAATTCAAGATACCAATACACATGTTTATAGATAGAAATAACCAATGAAAACAGAAATATATAGTGTTTTATTGGAGGTTCATTCCTCATGATTTCTTGTAATCAAGATCACCAAGTGAAAAATTCATGAGAATATTTCTCAATGATTATGATCCCCCAACACCTAATAGTCAAACATCATTTGTATCTTATAAGTATAATGTATCTAGTGTTTGTGCATGTGCATGTTTTCTTTTATTTTATTTAAATGATTATATATTTATTTTTAACCCTTTATGTTTTTTTATTACATATTATTATACATTTTTTTTTCAATATCCAAAACCCTTTATGATTTTGTTTGATCACATGTGACTTCTTATTTTTTCTCTCTCAAATACTATTTTTCAGTATAAACTACATTATAATTTCTTCTATATTTTGATGATATATCAATAAAAAGTGTTTGGATTTGTGTGATTATTATAAATATGTATATATTATAGATTTATCTAAAATTTATTAGTTTATGAGGAAGTCTGAAAATTATTTTCTATTACTCTAAAAATTCAACGAAGTTGCTTCCATAGTTTTAGAAATTTTATAGTATGTAGTTTTGAAAAGTTACATTATTTAACTCAATAAAAATTCTACAAATACTAGATTCACATGAAAATTTATTTTTTATAAATACAACATATTTATCTTGATTTAATTAGTTTAAATCAAAGTAAAAAATGTTGTTTGAATGGTCAATAAATTATCTAAATTTCTGCTATGCTGTTTTAGATTTTCATTTTTTTTACAAAATGTCATTGCTTATGTTTTTTGATAATTTTAGGAGAAGTAGAAGTTATATTTATTATATTATTAATTATTTGGAAATATAATAATATTTTTTACAAATAAGTATGTTTGGAAAAAGTTTTAATATATTGTAAATATCCTTTAAAAATTATTTGATGTTTGTTAAAGTATATTGTTCAGTTTTTTTTCTGAAAGTATTGGTGTGAAAACCCTACTTTCTGAACATTGAAAAGTATAGTTTGGTGAAACCTACTTTTGGTGAACCATAAAATACATTTTTTGAACCCTAATATACTTTTATTGAAACCTATGGTACTTTTGGTGAACCCTACACTACTTTTGGTGAACCCTATGAAACTTTCAGTGAACTCTACTTTCAGTAAACCCTATGCTACTTTTGGTGAACCCTATGCTACATTAACTGAACGGTACTCTACTTTCGGTGAAACATAAACTAATTTTTGTGATCCTTATGCTACTTTCGGTGAAGACTAAGCTAATTTTTGTGAACCCTACTCTAATTTTTGTGAACCCTACTTTTGGTGAACCCAACGCTAATTTCGGTAAACCCTACGCTACTTTCATGTACCCTAATTTTGTGTACCCAAATTTCTTTTACCCTAATTCCGTGTACCCTAAATTATTGTACCCTACTTTAATATACCCTAATTTTTTATACCCTAATTTTTATACCCTACTTGAATTATGACACTTCGGGATTTTATGTTGAACATTGATCTACTGCATATATATAAGGATTATCTTAAAAGGTTTTTCTACTGGATAAATTCAAATTATATCTAAGGATTACGATCGATGATTTTTTTTAATGTTTTTGGTGGAATATTTAAATTTAAAAATTTAAAAATTATTTCAATGTCTTTTTCCAATAAACCAAGAGGTCACAAAATTATTTAAATTCATATTGTTGAATTTACTTTAGGATTGTGTTGCTAGTTTTCAGGAGATATTTTGATTAAGTTTAAAAATGTTTGAATGGATTTAAAATGGATTTTTAAAATCATTAAACACTATTATTATTATTCTAGAGATATTTTTTGGAATATTTATTTAGATCATTTTTATTTTTTTAATATTTATTATACAAGAATAAAGAGGCAATTGAGCTATGTTTTTTATTGAGATATTTATGAAATCTCATGACTCAATTTATTTTGAATATACAAAGGAAGTAGAGACAATGAAACTTATGAATACCTATTCTATATATATATATACATTTATTTCTTTAATGTTAAAAAACAATAATAAACAACAACACCATGGGATAATATCTTTGACACGCTGTGAACTTTTTCAACCCGCCATACAAACCAAAGTCTGCGTGATACTCTATTTCATCACATGCCCTATCTCTCAAGGGATTAATTACTTCAGATTCAGCTAAAATTTCCTTGATGAGACATAATAATCTGAATCTCAAGAACTAGTACTAGTAATTTAATTGTTCATCTTCTCTTGTATAGTTTTTGAGTGTGTAAAACTATTTCCCATCTCTCACACACACTTTCTATTTTTTTTATGCTTTTACACAAAAAATCATTAGTTTTTATTTTTTTACTTGGGTTGTGACTCCAAGATTCTAAAGTCATTATATAAGGGTTGTGACTCCATATATCTAAATTTAGGACTGTTTGAGTTATGAATCACTATATCTAAAGTCATGTTGTAAGGGTTGTGACTCTCCATAAAAAAGTCTCTGTCGTGGTTATCCCTATATTAGAAAAGTATTTTGTAATTGGGTTATGATTCCCCCACAAAAATAATTTTAGTGCACACGTATATCTCACTGAGTAGAGAGGAATAAGAGTAGAGTAGGTCTAATTTGGACTGAAATACTATAAAAAAAATCCTTGTGTTATTTAATTTTTTCACTACTATTGAACCTTAATAATTAACTCTGATAATTTATCTATTTAATCAATTCTGTTATTTTTTTAATCTGGTCTATTAACCCCTCTCTAGACCATCTTCCATTACCCTATCCAACCTAACAACTAGATCATATGGCATATATTTATTATCATTTTCATGGTATTTCAATGTTCTCGTTATATTTGGAAACTATTATAACCTTTTCATATGAAATATAATCTAAGTAAATCACCATATAAATAATGGACACATAAGTATCTAAACTTTTATTGTAAGATAAACACACATATTTATCATACTATATACATATAATGGTAATATATGTATATACATGATTTGGGCCTAGGGAACCTACTCACAATACTCCCACTTGTAGTAGAGCTAATTGGTAATAACTCTTAACCTGCTAGATCTCTATTGAGAATCATGCTTCTATAGAGATATGTTGTTAGTTAGAAGATCGCCGCATTATCCTCTATGGAAATTCTACAAAATGTAAATTAAAAAATCTGATTAAAATCCCTCATGATATTAAACTTCTAAATTATATGATTTATCCTCCGGTATGACCTAGGATCCTTAGAAAGTACCACTACTATAGTATTTTCATAATAAACTATAATAAGGTATCTACTAATATGAAGAAAAACAATATCTGTGATAAAGTTTTGTATCAAGTGTGTTTACTTAGTTTCATCAAAAGCCACTATATTCTCATATTCCACTATAGAATTGGTGACCATAGACTGCTTCAAGCTTCTCCATCTCATTTCACCATAATTTAGGAAAAAGACATAGCCTACCTGCTATTTCAGATCATATTGATCTATCTAGGAGCTAGCATCATTTTATCCCATCACTACAATCTTCTAATCAAATCCATATTATAGGTACATATCCTTTTTATGCCTCAAGTACTTCAGGATAGTATTTATAGTGGCCTAATGTAGCTCCCCTAGATTAGCTTTCTTTCTACCCACCACGCTTAAAGAAAAGGCAACATCAAACCATGTACACAACATAGAATACATGATATATCCCAATTCTGAAGTATAAGGGATTATACTCATATTTTCAATCACCTTATTTATTTGTGAACATATGTTATTGAATAGATGAATTCCATATGATGTAGGAAAAAAATCCCCTCATGGACTATTCCATATTATACCTTTTGAGTACCTTATTAATATATATACTTTGACTTATCCCCAGAAGACTATGAGATATATATCGATAGATCTTGATACCTATAATATTTCTCACTTCACCTAAGTTTTTAATGAAGAAAAATTCATTTAACCAATTCATCATAGAATATAAATCATGCACTTCATTTCACTTAATTGATATGTTATCAACTTTTAATACTTAGAAAATGATAACATTTCCACTAACCTTCTTATAGAAACATGGATCTCTTTCATTCTTGATGAAATATAATTATCTTATGAACTCATAAAAATATGTATTCCATGATCATGATGCCTACTTCAATCCATAAATGGATATATGTAACTTACATACTTTAATGGAACTCTTTGACCTAATGAAACCTTTAAGTTTATCCATACAAACGTCTTTAACCAAATTCCAAATTCAAAAATCTATTTTGAAATCTATTTTCCAATTTTTTTAGTCACGGAATATTATTATTGGAAGTAATATTGTAATGAATTTTTACATCACAAATGCTGATAAGTTTTCTTCTTATTCAATATCTTAACATTCCCTGAAATCCTTCACAACCATCTATTCTTTATAAGAACTTAATTTACCATCAATGTATAAATTTTTCTTGAATAAAAATTTAAACCTAATAGGTTTTATATAAGCTGGAGGTTCTACCAAAATATAAACATGATTTTGGTACTTGGATTTCATTTTATAATGTATGTATTCTTACCATTTATCTTCATCCTTTCCATCTACTTATTCCTTATATGTTAGAGGTTCATTATACTCAAAGAGTAACCTATAAACTGACTTGGTGGTTCATTTCCTATGTGTTTTTTCTAAAAATGCCATATAATTGTTTCATTTTAGTTATTTTTTTATCCTATATTGTTTATAGTTTCTTATGGTATTTTATAAGGGGATGAAGGTGTTCCTCAAGGTTTTGGTGAGGTGTAGACCTAAACCTTTAGCTAATGATGCTGTAGGTGGTCCATCGTCTCACCATTGAGAGCTATCAGCTAGCCAGTGGTCTTGGATGTGATTAAAGTATTCTACTATAGCCACCATCCCATCAATGGGTCTCCAATTTCCAACTGTTATACTTATAAATGGATACAACACTTCTGTTATATTCGTCTACCAGTCCGTAGGTGACCTCCATATAGCTAGTGACACCAACACGGTCCAGAAAAATAAGTGTAGTATTGCATTTTCACATAAAAAACCCCGTTTTATTTGTTAATATTTCTCCCACATTCTAAAATTTATCCATATGAACTTGGGTACTCTTTTTATAAGACTTTGGCTCTCCAAAATTTAGTCATTGGTGGATCAAAGTGTTAATTGAAGATGTAAAACTCTTTCATAGATTCTAATTTCAATTTGGTCTTAGGTCCTCTTCTTATTTGTGTTCCTCTTATTTATTATTATGAATTAGAAATTGAAACCATGTGAATTAATTAGATATGGTATTATAATTAATATTTTTGTTAATTGGGATATTCCTCTAGCTTCTTGGATCCTCCTCTCTCCCTGAATACTGGATTCCTTCTATTAGTTGAATTCCAAGAGTTCTGAGGTTTGTTATTTCATGAAATGGATTTATTCTAAAAAAATTACTTGCATTATCCATGAAATTAGTTTATATTTTCTTTAAAGTAATGTACAATGTTATGATAAAATGTGGTGGGTTTAGTTATGTTTATGAAAATCGATATCTTATTTTTTGTTAGTGATGAAAATGATTTTAAAAAATGTTTCATATATTTTCAATGTTTGTAAAATTACCTATGTGTGAAATTACCTATAAATTATTTTAATATAGTAAGTCCAACTATGATCATCAAAGAGGCGGGGATCCATCCCTATAGATGAACTCTTACCCACTGGACCTGTTGTTGTAGGGTAATGTGCCCACCGTGTGGCCTAAGCTGTGTTAGGGATCCACTCTTAGGAGTGAACTCTAACAACATAGGCCTATTGTTTTAGAGTAATGTTCACACCATGTGGCCAATTAATCATGAATATTGTATAAGGTTATTTCCATCACATAGAACTAATTTTATCCCAAGGTATATTTTTTCCTAAATGATATTGTTTAAAAAGTATACTTAAATGTCTATAGAAATTATTTTAATGATAATATAATGATATTATTTTAAATGTTTTGAAATGTTTTAATTTCCTTGTTTTATGTCAAACTGTTTAAATTGTATCTCATACCTTATCTTAATTTACTTGAGAATAATTGGTTTGTTTTATAAAATATACTTATGAAACACTTGGTGGAATCCCACTAGTTTTTCTCCTCACACAATATATACACCTTTTGGTGTATGTAGATATTGTTTTTTCTGAAAAAGGTAAAGGTAAGGAACTATAGGTTGGTGGTGGTTTTGTTTGTCTATAGTGTGTGGGCTCCTGGTGGCGCATACAAGTTATGTGGAGATGGGTGTTTTATATTCTTTTGTGTTTTGGTTTTGGAATATGTATTGACTTACTATTATATCTTTTTATAACCATTAACATGTTTTGTAATATCAATATTTACATTATTCATATCATTAAATTCTATGTTATTTTGTGGAAAAAGAATTCCTAATGGTAGTTTCTTGATTCCCAAACACTTATTACCAGCCTATAGGGTCAGAGAACACCCTTCATGTAATTTTAGGAATGGTTTGTGTTTTGTATTTTTGGGAAATAAGTGTTGATTCGTGAAAAATTGGTATCAAAGGATGGTTAGTTATTTTTGTTGTTAGTATGCATCTTGGGATGTCTTAGTAGACATGACATAGGAATGTTGGGACTTATGGGGTAGGTTGCAAGTGAGTTCTTGACCATCTCTCATCATGATGAGCCTTAAGTTACCATGGGTGACTGAAAAATGTGTATTTTTGGATTTAGAGTGGTTTAATCCCATTATTTTTTTTCCATGTCTCCCTATAATTGTGGTTGAATTCTATTATTTTAGGTTTTAATTGATTCCTCAAACTCATTTTATAGTAACTCTTTATTTTATGATGTGTCATACCATTCCCCTAGAAGACTTCCAGTGAACCCTTAGGAGGGTGCTACTAATGAACCTTAGTAGGAAAAATCTCTAGTTGATTAAAATCTCATTTAATTAGTTGTAAAAATAGTCCAAGATGTGGGTTATGGTGTGACACAAACCCCTACTCAGGTTAGAGAGGTGTAACCTCAAAGGGATAAGTATAGGAATTAATCCCAGGAGTTTATTTGTTATAAACCACCAAAAATACAAGTAATAATGATCCATAGGATGTATAAGATTGGTTAGTGAAGTTTGATTTTTTTTTGAATTCTTGGAGAACCTTAATTAATAATGGTGAGGTGTTCCATATTTAAGTTTTAGGTCCCAAGTAGATGGTTTAAAAACTTAGTTTTTTTTTAAAAAGAAGCATGAGGAATTATAGTGGAAATACATTAAGTCCATTTTCATCGATACATTATACCTAGAGTTTATAACCTTGAAAAAATACAATGAGTTCCTCACCCTTTAGAAGGGAAATTTAATAGTGATTGAATACTCTAATCACTTCACCAAGATCACTTTTTTTTAACTTGTGGTTATTTCTAATGAGAAGATGATGGATCAAAGGTTTTAGATGGGTCTTCGACCTAATATATATTCATTTGTATTCATGATAAAACTTTCTACCTATGATGAGGTGGTGGATAGGGTGATAATGAATTATATTAACCTGGATGGTAAGTTAGGGAGGACTAGAGTTCCTCCTACCTTTTATGGTAGTTTTTGTTGTATTTATAAGGGGGGTAATGAAGTGGAGAAAGTTTCATAGAATAAATAGTGGTGGTGCTTCACATAAGAAATTTTCTACATTTTCTTCAGTGGTTAGTGGCTTGAATTGTTTATAGTGTGGCTATATAGGGATCATGAAGAACATCATATTCATGCCTCCAAATATCTTCAACTCATGTGGACACCATGGTCACTTGAAAATGTTTTATCAGGACTTTTATTCTCCTCACTCTAGAATAATTTTATTATGACCTAAAGTATCTATGGTGTAGTCTGATGCTTCATGTACAATAGGGTCCTGGTCATAGGACTTTGGAATGAAGTAGTTATATGCAGTGGATGAGTCTCCAATGGAAGTTTATATGGGTCCTATAACTATGATAGGTACCATATCCATTGATTCCACATTAGTGACTACTTTATTTGATACAAGTTCCTCTCACTAATTCTTGTTGTCACATATTGTAGATATTTTAAAACTGATAAAATAACTCATGCCATTAATTATGGAATTGAATATTCCTCTAGGGAAGAAGGAGTAGTATTTTCAATTCCCTTATTGATCTTTTGTTATGTGAAATGTTGTGATGGTTCTATATTTTCTGGTTCTCAACTCATACCACTTTGATATTATTATCAAGATGGATTGGTTAATCATGCATGAAGTTAAAATCAATTGTTAGCACCTATAGGTGTATTTTACTTAACCTGATGATAAATTCCTTTCATTTCAAGGAGAATAGGAACCAAGATCCAATTGGGTGGGACCTACTCTTCTAGAGTTAGGTAGGTTGATGTCTTTGTCTACAACCAAAATCAAACATGAATATATCAATGGTGATCTTATTTCAGTAGTTAATGAATTTTCCTAAATTATTTTTAGATTGTTTTTTGTTTCCCTCTAGATAGGAAAGTGTATTTATTGATTTAACTAGTAACTCAAACTCATACGATATCAATTCCATCTTATCGTATGGATCCAGTTGACTTAAAAGTGCTAAAAATCCAGCTGGATGTTTTGAGAGACAAGGGATTTGTTTGCCAGAGTGTGTCACCCTAATAAGATATTGTACTCTTTTCCAAGAAGGATAATGGAACTCTTTGATTATGTTTTAATTATTAGAAAATCAATCAAGTAATTTTCAAAATAAATATCCATTACATCACATTTATGATTTGTTTGACCAATTGAAAGGGGAAAAGTGGTTCTCAAAAGTTGACCATTGGTCTAGTTTTCCCCAACTTAGAATCAAGGAGTTAAATATTCTAAAGACCATATTTTAGAGTGGGTAGCTCTATTTCAAGTACTTTATGATTCTATTTGGACTAACTAACTCTCCTAAATTCTTCATGGTTCTTATGGATTTAATTTATACTAATATCTTGACGCTTTTTCTATAGTGTTTGTGGATGAAATTTTGGTGTACTCAAAGAATGTGGAAGATAATATCCATCAATCGAAACATGTTTTAGGGATACTAAAGGATCACTATCTATATGAAAAGATATCAAAATGCCAATTCTGGATATGAGAAGTTATGTTCTTGGGACATGTGATCTTGGAACATGGTATCTCAGTTGATCCTAAAATGGTGATGACAACCATTTCATGGGAAGAACCATTGAATATATTTGATATTTGAATATTTTTAGGTTTAGTAGGATATTATTGGTGATTAATAATGGTTTTATCAAAACATTAATCATCATTGATTACTCTCACCTATAAGGGGGTGAAGTTCTTATGGCATTCTAAGTGTCAGACATCCTTTAATAAATTGAAGTGGCGTTTGACCTCATCATGAATCCTAACTCTACCAAATTCCAAATAGGGATACATAGTTTTTTATGATTCTTTGGGGGTAGATTTGGGTTTTTTCCATATGAGAGTATATAATATGGTGTCTTAATGTTCACATCATCCTCAAAATCATGAGAGGAACTATCATATTCATGATTTATAAACCAAATATGTTGTACATGAAATTAAGAATTAACGACACTATCTTTAAAGGGAGAATCTTATCATTTAATCTAACTATAAGAGTTTGAGGTATATATTTTCTTAAAAATATTTGAATATATGATAAAGATGATGGGTGGAATACCTACAGTTTTTCAACTTTAACATTTATTATTCTATAGAAATGGGTAATACGCTTGATGATGATCTTAGTATGAAGTTTCATTATTAGGTTGTAAAGGAAGACAAAGGTGAATGAAACATAATGAAACTATTTACTAAGATACAATTAGGATTTAGGAATAGTATGATAATGTTCTAGAAAGTTTTATTTTGATATCCTCTCTCTTTGATATTATTCTTTAGGAGAAGAATAAAGATAACAAATTCTAGAATATCAGGGATTCTTTATATGGTGGGGATACCATCAATGAATGGTCTCTCTCCTCATAATGGATTCTTTTCTTTAGGAATTGGTATGTTGTCCCTTAGACAATGAGGAAGATCATATTGGAATATTTTATTCATTTTTTTGGGATATCCTCCCTGGAACTAAAAATATATTTTATGACATGAATTATCCATTCTAATGACCGAATATAAAATATGATACAACTAACTTTGTATCCCAATTATACACATATTAACTGGTTAAGTTTGAGCATCCCAAAACTTATGTTTTTCTTAATATTATCCCTATTACAATATGGAAATGGAATGTGATATCTATGGATTCTATGGTTGGTTTACCTTAAAATACCTGAGGTAATAATTCCATTTGGGTAGTGATTTACTGGTTGACCTATTTGGCATATTTAATTTTGATTTGTGACACTAATAAAGTAGAATACTTAGGGAATTTTTATGTTTAATAGATCTTAAGGTTTTATGGATTTCAAATTTACATTATCTCAGACAGTGACCATCATTTTACCTCCAGGTTTTGGAAGGGACTCCAAGAGGTCATAGTAACATAAGTCAAGTTGAGAACAATACATCACCCTAAAAAAATGAGAAAATTGAAATACATACTCAAATTCTTAAAGTTATACTCCATGAATTTGTCTTATATTTCAATGGCCCTTGGGATAACCATTTTAGGATAGTTGAATTTTATTATAATAATAGTTAGAAATAATCCATCAAGATGAAATTTTTTTAATCATTATAGGGCTGATCCTACAACTCACCTCTTTATTGGTATAATATTTTTAAATATTTCTTGATAATACTGATCTTGGTTTATGAAACAATATCAAATATCTAGATGATTTTTCATTTTTTGGCGATGACTTAAAGATGGTACACATCTTATATGAATTTACACTACCATTCTTAGGAGTTTTCAGTTGATGACCAAGTTTTATTAAAATTAGAACCTTGATTGGATCACCAAAGTCTTGGAAATTAAAGAAATATGGATCCTATATATATGGGACCATTTTAGATCTATGAATGTCTTGTAAAGGTGGCATAGTTCTTGGATTTAACACCTCAATTGTCTTTATTATACAATGATTTCCATGAATCCAAAATAATAAAGTACCAGAATGAACCATATCATATTCTAAATCGAGAAGAGATTGACCTAGAACCTTACTTATTGATGATAGAGAAACCATTTAAAATAGTTAATTCTCAAGTGAATGTTCTATAAGAGAATTTTATTCTGTTGGTATGTGTTCTATGGAATCATGGTTTAGATAATCATGAGACATGGGAATGGGAGTATATGATGAGGGTGTAATGAACACATCTCTTTGTGGTTAAACCTTCTCTATCCTTTATTTCTTGGTGTACAAAGCAATACAGTGGGGATAATTTTCACATATCATGGTTATTTTTAGTTACTACCATTTACTTGTTTAGTTTTATTCCTTTTTTTGATCCCATATTTTTTGGTTTCTTCTATTATTTAAAGAGGCTTTAGAAATGTTCTTAATAGATTTGGTGAGGTGGGGACTTAAACCTGCAACCAATGAAGCTGCAAGTAGTCCACCAATTAGTTAGTGAGAGCCACAAGATTTCCAGTGGTCTTGGAAGTCACTAAAACATTTGTTGTATCTACTGGCTAGCTGGTGGGTCTCCACTATACTTTATGTGAGTCTCCACTATCCAACCAGTGGTTCACCAACCAATCAATAGGTGATCACCTACTCAATGGTGACACCGAAGAGGTCAGAAAATGTTAGGGTAACACCATATTTTTGTATAAGAACCCCATTTTACTTTTTAATATTTATACATAAACCTAAAATTGATCCAAAAAAACTTGGATAATAGAAGTGCTAATCGAAAACATGAACATATTTTGGTTATTATAACTACAATTTGGTTTTATATCCTCTTTTTATGTATTTTAATCTTATTTATTTTTATGGATGAGCCATGATAACCAAGTGAATTCATTAGATCCAATATTCTAATTAGAAATTTTCATTTTTGGGATATTTCTCTTGCTTTATTTATCATACTATATCCTGGACTTTTGGATTTATTATGGTAGAAAAATTCCAAGAGTTTCGAGGCAAGAGGTTTCTTGAAATGGATTTATTATAAAAAATTACTTTCTTTTTTACTTAAAATTTATTTCTAAAATTGGTTAAAGTTAAGGAAAATGTTTTGATGAGATCTGGTAGTTTTGTTTATTTTTATGAAAATGGATTTATCCATTAGGCGTTGTTGATGAAAATGGTTTTAAATCAAGTTTTATATGTTTTCAAATGTTGTTCTATTACCTATGTGCAGAATTACCTTTGGACAATTTTAATATGTTATGTCTAATAGAGATTATTGATGAGGTAGGGATACATCCTCAAGGATGAACTCCTATCCCATAGGCCTATTATTTGAGAGTGATGTGTGGACTAGGTGGCCTAATTTGTTGTAGGGAGCCATAATTAAGAGTAAAATATTACCCCTAGGCCTGTTGTTTGAGGTTAATGTGTGTACCAATTAGATTCTTGATCATAATGATTATACCAGGATCCTCACTAACCTGGACATAATGTTACCCTAAGAGATATTTTGTCTTTATTGTTATTATTTAAAAATTATATTGAAATTCTTATGGAAGTTCTTTGAAAAATATATTATTAGAACTATTTTACATGTTTTAAAAAGGGTGATTTTATATGTTTTATATTAAACTATTTACAGTTGTATCTAATTCCTTATATTCATTTTCTTGAGCAAAATAAGTTTATTTTAAAAAATCTACTTATGAAACACTTTTTGGGACTCTATTGAATCATTTTCTCACACCCTATATACACCTTTTCGTGTATTTATATATTTTTTTGTCTGAAGAAGGTAGAGGAAAGGAGTCATAGGGTGGCGGTGTGTTTGTTCGTTAGTAGGGTGTGTGAGTCTAGTGGTGACTATAGGTTTCCTGGATATGGGTGTTTTCTATTATTATTTACTTTGATTTTGATTGTGGTTTTGGAACCTCTATCTCCTTACTTTTTTCTCATATTTCCATTATTGAATTGTATTGGAATATTGACATTACCATTATTAATTTCATCCTTTTCTATGTTCTTTTGTTGAAAAATAATTCCCAATGGTAGTTTCTTGATGCCTATGCACTTTTCACTAGCCCGTGGAGGTCAAGAACACCCTTAAGGACATATTAGGACTAGATTTGGTTTTGGATAGTTGGTTAATTTAGGTTGGTTCATGACATGGTTACAAGAGAACCATATCTCTTTGGTTCTCTAACCTCTCTAGTAGACCCACACAATACTTGTGTCTCATGAACATATTCATCTCCCACTACCTCTTGTTTATATTTTTACCATACTAACTCTTGTGCATCTAGATCATAAAATTCATCTAATTTTATCTTTCTCTCACTATTTCCAATTGATATGTTCTCCCTTTCTAGAAATATTTCACATCTTTACACAATTACATTTATATCTGAGGGGTTATATAGGTAATATCCTTTACTTTCCTTAGAAAAAAATATAAAGATGCACTTTTTATTAAGGATGATAGTTATTCATTCGGTGTAGTCTTGAAAAATTCCCCACAACCCCATACATGTGTATGATATATAGTTTGTTTCTTTATATAGAGTAACTCATACATAATCCCATATATTGACTTATTTGGTACTCAATTCAGGGTGTAAGATACTATCTTCAATGAATATCCCCAAAAAGAAAATGGTATAGTTGCACGAATCATCATTGGTATTACCATATCAAGAAAGGTATCATTCCTCATTTAACTTACACTATCCAACTAATGTGTTTAAGGAGGAGTGAGTTGGGAGACTATTCTAAACCCCTTTAAATGATTGATGAAATATTAGATTAGATACTCTCCACCTAGATCTGAGTGGAGTGACTTAATATTATCACTAATCTAGTTTTCCACTTCATGTTGGTATTCCTTAAACATATAAATGGAATATGACTTATAAATAATTAAGTAGATATATGAATACCTATTATTGTCATCAGTAAAAGTAATGAAGTCAGAAAATTTACCCCTTACCTCTACTAAAAATTCACCACATACAATAGTATAAATCAATTCCAGTAGTTTTGTAACCCTTTCACCTTTTCCATTTGAAATGTGCTTTGTTCATTTTAAACTGTAAACAAGAATAACATAAACCCAAGGGTTTTAAGTCAATAGAGTTTAGATACCCTTCTTGATGATGTTTTTTAAATTCTTTTCATTTAAATGAAATTTATTGAAGTTCCATTGGTGGGTAAGATACAATTCATTATTACTCATTTTTTCATTGATTTCCAAAACTAGTTTTTTAGTTTTATGTATATAAAAACCATTATTAAGATGTTCCATACCATAATATATGCTATCCTTATAAAATAGACCACATTTATTTAAAAAATAAAAATAAAAATAGAGATTATTTAAAATTGACATTGAGATTTTGTTTTTGGTAGCTGATGTTACATAATAATAGTTTTTTAATATAAGAACTAATCCACTAAGAAAATATAGATGATAATATTTCACTACTAATTCTGCTAGTCTCACACCATTTATGCCTTGGAGAACCTCCTCACCCTCTGAAATATTTTTGAATCTACTTGGTTCCTATATACAAATAAAAATGTGTGATCCACATATTTTATTTAATAACCAACATGTAAATAAAGTAAAATTATATTCAATGATAAATATACTTCAGTTAGAAGCATCACCATACTTCTTTTTCCCAATTGTGTAATTATTTTTCTAGCATCCTTTATTCCCACAAGAAAACAAGAATACTAACTACTCATTTCTCTCCCTTTATATCTTTGGATTCTTAAATAGGTAGTGCATTGGTTTCTTTAGAATAGAATTAGCCTTATGCCCCTTTTACTTTACCTTCCTCCTATTTTTTCCATAAATAAATAATAACTAGTGTTCTTCATATCATTATTGTAACAAACCAAGCTTCCATGGAACATTTCCCTTTGAATAATGCAGTAGCTTGTGTTGTACGCAAATTTGAGTTTTAACACACTGCGACCAATCAAACTAGCCATTATGAATAGTAATACCCACTTTTTGAAATTTTATAAATATTATTTTTTTAAAATGGTCTTCATTTTTGAATTTTTAATATCTAAATTATCTTAGGGTGAATTTTTGGTATTTTTTTGAAAACTTTCAATTTTTGATAACTAGTGAAAAACACTATGTTATTGTTTAAAACCGACTTTTTATTTAAGTAATTAGTTATTTTATTTTAATTTATTTTAGGTCAAAATAGATACATAATACCTATATATGTTCAATGTAATTCATTGGAGTCATTTTATAATAAGTTTAGATATATAAAATTTTATTGAACTTTTTACCATCTTTTACCCACCTTCTAGGAGCATTTGAAAATTTGTATAAAAATTACTTTTACCAGTTCAATGAGTTAAATTTCAAAAATATGAGAGACAAAGTTGAAATCAGTAAGTAAAATGTGGTTCAATAAGATGAAAATAATTTTTTGCGAATAGTAACTTTTGACTTTTATTTACCATAGTTAAAATTAAATAGGGAAATTAAGGGTAAAGATGATATTATAATTACCCTAACACAAGTCATAATTCTATTTGATAAGTGTAATTAGACCAAAAAAACCTTAGGAATAAAATATGACCCTCTTTGGTTCACTTGTATTAGATTAGGACATTTATTATTATTCTATTTAAAAAAGAGTAAAAAGAGTTGAATTCAAAGTTTAATAACTAAACCATTTTTAATATAGGGTTACACACAATATAAATTCAACTATAAATATTAATTATAAATATAAAAATAATTCATATATAATGTTATTTTATTTATAAGTTTTAGACATTAAATAATTTAATTTATTTATGACACAATGATGATGCAATAATTACCTTAATAATCAAATATTAAAATAATTGATATTATAAATATCCAAATAAATGTAAATTGTAACTTTTGATTAATTACACTAATTTAATAGGTTAATATTACATGTTAGGGTTGATTAAATAAATTTTATTCGAAGTGATAAAGTTTTATGGCTTTCAAAAAAATAAAATACTAAATAGTGTCAAAATTGACATAATTGAGTTTTTTAAAAAAATACTATATTATCAATTGATATAATATTTATAAAAATATAAGGTTCAGAAAAAGGACTTAGATAAGGTTATATATATTAATACTGAACCACTTTGGGTTCACTTGTCTTGTTATAGTAAGTTTATTAACCATATAATATAAAAATACAAAAAGATATGGTAAATGTCAAACTATTTAACTAAGACTAAAATCTAAAAGATAAGGTTAACATAGTAACATAAACTTGTATAAAACCTATTTTTTGAGAGGTTTTAGACCCATCCCATCCTTATCCTTGAAATAAATCATTTTGGAGCCATTATAAACCGAAAATGATTTTATTATAAAATAATATTTCAAGCTTTTCCTAAAGTGACCCTCACCTCTCTTATAAAAGTGCACTTCTCCTTCTCTTAATTTAACACCTCCAAAGCCATTTAGTTCAGACAAACCCTACCCAAATACCTTCCCAAAATTCCTCCCTTAAACCTAGAGGCCTTAATTTTATCATAAAGACAACCTAAGGAGCCCTTTGGATCAACTCAAAAGGAAATACCTGAAGAAGAGGTAATAATTTCACCACCCTCTTTCAAGTTCTCTTCTTCTTCCACTTCCTCTTTCTTTATTGTTCCATAAAAAATAAAAACTCCAGAACCTTCTACATATTTTGATGTTATTATAAATATGTTACAACCATATTTATTATTCTATCCATCCTATAAATGAAAAAGTCACCATACGTGCATACATACGACTTACCATCTCCACGTCGTGGTGTAGTTTGTTATTCAAACACTTCATTATTTGGACGGGTAAAATTATGAGTATAACTAAGATAAATAATAAATATAAAATTTTAACGATTCTTTATATATTATATAATATCCAATTTTATATGATTTCACTATCAATATAATGATATTTTCGCTCTTGCATATGTACGGATTACCGTCTCCACGAACGCGATGAGATTCATTTCCCATCGTAATCATTCAAGAATATTTTTTATTTTATGATTACATTTTTTTTATGAATATAATATCATTATGTATATGAATCAAATACATCCTATCCATAACAAAAATGGCTTACGTAACCAAGTATATAAAGGAAAATGAATCAGTTAACACCCGAAATGATGATACTATTGAAATCTTATTAACAAAGAAATATTATAGGATCGTATATGATATCATATTTATGTATATAGTTATTTTATAATTTAATAAAAATGTTTTCATTATTATAAAGAAGGTTAACATACCATAAACTAAGGAAAAATACATGGTAGAGTTTAATTCTACAATCTATTTACTTATCCGAGGTTGTTAATACGTAAGTATCTAATAGGACCTCTTTATCATCCACATCCGTGTTTTCTTAATAATGTAATTCCAAATATTTTTACTATTTAATAAACCATTGGTTAAAGTCATTTAAACCCTTATTTTACCACATATTTTTTTGAAAGTAATCTTTCCATCATTTTCCAAACAAGTTACTTTATGACCTTCTCGACAAAATTAAGGCAAGAATGTCTTTTTTTAATTTATACAGTGGGTGTTACTATTTTCCATCACTATAACATCATCAAAGCTTCCCATTCAAGATTATAAGAATATTTTCAAAATAAATGTTTTTTTTATAATTATATGACTTTTAAATGATTTCAAAATAGAGAGTGATATTTCTCTACAAAAAGTTTTGATTTCATCTATATCAATATCCTTTGATGGATTTTCATCTTATTTGAAGTTGATTTATTATGATAAAAATCTTCCATATTGTATTGAATGTTTTGTGATATGTTTGAAAATGGATGTGTTATTTTTACATCATTCATGGTTTATGGATAAAGTATTGACATTTTGTATTCTAGTTTTAATACGAATGTTTATGTTAGGTTTAAACCTTTTTATACAAGGAATGCATTGGACTTAATAAGTGACGGGTGGAGCCTAGTATATCTCCTCGATGAATCGGTAGGTCTCATGAGACAAACTAGTGTCTTGGACAAGGCCTTGAAAAATTATTATTTGTAGTATTGGCACAAGGCCTTGACTATGTGGTTATGAGGTCTGGTATTATGCATTCCAACATTATAAAGATGGCTATTGATATTACATGTTACTATTCGACTAGTAGAATATCCATGTGAATAAGTAAATGACATTATTTGATTTATCTTTTCTATATTATGATTAAGTTTCAGTTTGAAAGGCTTGTTTTTTTGTCTTATACATTGCCTTAATTTTTTATGCTTATTCTTGAAAGTTTCCGCTATATTGTTATCCTTTCTGAGAATCTGAGTTCACCCCTTTCTATATTTTATTTATTTCAGGATGTGAAGAAGTATATTATGACTGAACTTCAGGAATAGTCTAAGGGATGAATGTGGTCAATGGAGACAATGTTGTTGTACTTTTTCATTTTATAATGTATTGTAAAACTTATGAATGTATCTAGTACCTATAAGGCTACTAAACTGATTAGTCTTTGGGGATTTTAATCCTTTGTGACAAATACTATTTGCGACGGACCCTTTGCACCATCACAAACAGTATTTAAAAATATATATTTAAATTATTTGTGACGGGATTCCATTGCAACAAGTCCTATCGCAAATAATAACCAAAGTAAAAATTATAATTAATGAAAAAATAATATTAGTATTATTATAATAATAAAAAAATAGAAAATATTAAAATTCTCAATATTCTCAAAAAAATATAAAAAATTCATAAATTATTATTATTATTATTATTAGTAAAATAAAAAAACATTAAAAAATATAATACTAAAGAAATATATTTAATAAGATTATGATTAATGAAAAAATAATATTAATAGTATTAAAATAATAAAAAAAATATTAAAATTATTAATATTCACAAAAAAATATAAAAAAATCATAAAATATTATTATTATTATTAGTAAAATAAAAAAACATTAAAAAATATAATAGTAATAATAAATAATAAAATATTGAAAATAAAAAAAATTAAATTTTCCAATATTCGAACCAATATAAAAGACAGAAACTTAAAATAGTTTATGTTACAACAAATCTTGAATTCAAATGTTTTTAACATAAAAAAAATCACTGGGGGGTGGTCGTCTTCTGGAGGAGGTAGAGGAGCTGTAGGAGATGGTGGAGAAAACTCTATCCCTAAACTATAAGTCAGACGACACATGTACTCCATCTACTCGTGATGCTGCTGCTGCCATCGATGCATCTCCTCATCGTGATGCTGTTGTTGTTGTTGTTGCTGCTGATGCATCTCTTCATGCTGGTTCTGAAAACTCTCTATAATCTTAGCCCAAGTTCACAATTGCTCCTGATACTGTGAGGCAGAAGATGATGAATCTATATAAGCTTCTCTCGAGCTAGATGTCGACATCACAGAAGTACCATAATAAGTACTAGGATTCACATGAGAGCCAATACCATCTACTGGGCCCTTCTCAAAGCCATACTGAGTTGCCTGCATCCATGTCGCCTCATCGAAATGGGGGGCATTGGTTTTATCAGTCGCCTCGTCCTGACTCCCAGCCTGTTTCTGAGAGGTCGCAGCCTCATATGACTCCTTCAATTCCAATTTGAAATTAAAATTGTGAAAATATTATATGCAATTAATTGTCAAACTGAAAAAAAATAATACTGACCACAATTTGACGCTGGCGATCACCTCTAATCTCTAGTGGCTGGATCATTATACATCCTCCGATAGACGTCGTACTCCGTAATATCAGGATGCTCGACTACCTATAAAAATATAAAATAAACTGTTTATATTTAAAGTTATATAAAATCTTTAAAAAAGATACTTACCAGATGCTCTTTATGCGTACTGAATGTATGACTACCAGCTCGATGCGTCACCTCCTATATCCCCCGGTTCTGCCGACCCACTGAATACCTCCTCTGAAATACAAAACCCAACCAGTGTAAACATAATCCATCCCAAATGTTATATGAAATTTACTCTCATAGGTGGGCTCTACATGACTCATCAAAATCTATTACTCCTGGTTTCTTAATGACCGTCCTTCTCAAATTGTGCAAAAACTGACGGAAACGACCACACATAGAGGCCTCCCATGCGGCGTTGATAACATCATGCATGCTATCATCGATGGGATACCATAAAACCTACAAATAATTTATAATATCAAGTTATTAATAAAATAAATTTCAAAATAAATATTATTTATTTACGTACCAACCAATGATTGAACATGTCAAGCTGCACATCAATAGGAATATGTTCCCATGTGATCAATGGATGAGAAAAATAATTACGCAAGATAGCGCTCCCCTATCCAACATTTACATGAAAAAAAACTGTGAAAAAAGAACAAATAATCAAGAAATTAGTATATATATAAATAATTTAATGAAAGCTAACTCAAATAAATAGGTCACCATACCTCTGTGGGCATGGATCGAAGCCAAGATGTGGACGTCACTCGGGGATAGGGTCAGGAAACATCAGTCATGCAAGACCACACCCCCTCCATATACCCTCTAAACCTCCAGTAGGCTGCGGGTCAGATGATCCCAAATCCCCCTCATCCAAAGGTAGCTCATCCTCTTGTAACTCACGAAATAGATCAGGGTCCATCTGAAACACAAAATGATTATTGTTAGTAGATAGTTGAAAATAACTATTAAATATAGATATATATTAGTTATGATTATAGCCAACATTTAACTGTGTCAATGTTCACCTTCATCATTATATTTATATCTGATGATGTCAATGTCTTCATATTCCTCCTATGCATCATCAATATCCATATGAGTTTCAGTTTCATCATATCTTGTCATTTCAAATTCATTTGTAACATTATTAACATCTTCATCACCATTGAACCTTAATTGTGTGGTTTCATCATCAATATTCCAGTCTCTTTTTGAAAAATATGGATTTTGAGTAGTCTTTTGAAAAATTTCAATTCCTTCCACTTCAACGGAACCACATTTAGTTTAAGTAAACTAATTTTCCTGAGATTTCATTTTTATTATGCTCCCCCGATCCCTTAGGTCTCTTGAAGTAGAAAAATACTTTGCATAATAAATTTGATGTGCCTGTTGAGCTAGTAAAAACAGTTCATTTACTGCAAAAGAACTTTTATATTTAATATCGACGATTCCATGAGTCGGATGAAGATGCAAGCCTCTCTCAGTATTCAACCACCAACATTTAAACATCACTATGTAATTATGTCTTAGATAACACAGCTCAATAATTTCATCCAGAATGACGTAAAAGTCAACTTCAGTTTATTTATGATGTAATACTCTCAAGCAAACTCCACTATTAATTGTTTTTTTTGATTCCCCATATGCACGTGTATGAAATCGAAAACCATTCACCCCATATAAATTATAAGATTTAACCATTTTGGATGGTAGGTTAATCAATATACACAATCACTTATCAATTTTATCAGCATGTTGAGACACCTGATAATTTTTAAAACAATTATCAATATAATAAATAGTAAGCATAATTGATATTAAACCATCAATAATTTATGTTACCAATTTTTGAAACCATTGAGAAAAATGTTTTTGTCTGCGTTCTTCAAGAGCAGCTGCTGTAATTTGTGGACGTTATTTCTTGATATGATTATCATATAACCTAAAAATAAAATAAGTTTACATACTGTAACATAAATTATAGAATAAGTTATAGAAGCACTCACAGTACAAATGATGTCATTTCTTCACAGTTGAGAAGAACATATGTATGAGCTCTGTGATGTTCATCGTCTGAAATCCATCGTTCATGAACTCCACTGAAGCGAGGATTTGGCTAATTAAAAACTGATAATTGATTGTCCACATAGTCATTAACATTTCCCTCATTCTGTTCCATGAATTTTTGTTTTGAGGGACATTCAGATTCAAAATAATGAAAGTAGATAAAAGAAATTTCATCTTACAAATAAGCTTCAACAATTGATCCTTTAACTGATGCTTTGTTACATACCTTTTTCTTCAATTTCTATATGCATCTCTCGAATGGGTACATCCATCGAAACTATACTAGACCTCAACATTTAGCTTCATATGGAAAATGTAATATCAGATGTTCCATTGAGTCAAAGAAGGCCAATTGAAATATTTTTTCTAGTTTACATATAATTAGAGCAACATCTTCTTCCAGTTTTCATAGCACATCGTAATCTGTTTTCATTGCACAAATGTCTCGAAAAATATATATGATATGTCTATTATCGAATACCAAATCAAATAATTCAACAAACCTCTGAATCCAATCGGCATAAGTCATTCCATTATAACATGACAATCATGACTTTTTAATCCGGTAATATGACCATTCTTAACACATCTGCCCAAATTGGAAGCATAACCATTTGGAAGCCTCAAATCTACAATCCACTAACAAAATATTAAGCGAATCTCTTTGGATAGTTTATAAGATGCTTTTGGATTCATTATCATATGTGATCTGACATTTTAAAATAGTTCAAGTTCTGGTCACCTGCAAATTTGGGCAAGATCTAATCATGCTTTTACTGTATCTTTGGTCTTACCTGGTGTATCCAAAACTGTATGAAATAAATTATCCAAATAGTTCTTCTCAATATGCATGACATCCAGCATGTGGCGGACCAATAAATCATACCAATATAAAAGATCCCAAAAAATGCTCTATTTTATCCAATTATGTTCTTTCCCAAAGCCATGAATTTTCTATTGGTTTACTGTTGGACCAAATGTGATGGGAGGTAATGAAAATATAACTAATTTTAACTCTGTACCTAAGATCATTTCTGGAGGTTCATCCCTTTCAATTGTGCCTTTTCTGAAATGAGATTTTTTCCTACGAAAAGGATGATCGGTGGGATGAAATCTGTGATGACAGTCAAAATAAAAAGGTTTTTTTCCATTAACAAGCATAAAGGCTTTGTTGTCTTTTATACAGTAAGGACATGATTTTGGACCATGTGTACTCTAGCCATATAACATTCCATATTCTGGAAAGTCACTAATCATCCAAATCAATGTAGCTTTTAATATGCAATTTTGTTTCACAACAACATCATATGTACTAACACCATTACTCCACAATGCATTTAACTCATCAATCAATGGTTTCAAATAAACATCAATATTCTTTTTTCGGATTTCCAGGGATTAATAAGGTCAAAAATATATAGGGATCCTTTATCAACATTCATGGATTTAAATTGTACAGAGTTATAAAGATAGGCCAACATTAATACAGACTACCATAAGAACCAAACGAACATAAACCACAAGTAGAAAGACCCAATCTCACATTTTGGGATTATAAAGAAAAATACGGATGCAGGCGGTCAAAATTTTTCCATGAATCACCATCAGATGAATGATTCATGATTTTATCGGTTGAAATATTGGTTTTGTTCCATGACATCATTGACGTTGTGTTCTGAGACATAAATAAACATTGTATCCTGAAGGGGGAAATATCTCAACTGTTTTACAGGAATCGATCTATACTTCCCTAGTTGAGATTCTTTATACTTAGATTGTCCACATGTGGGACAACTATCCAATGACTCATTTTCACTATAATATAAGATACAATCATTTTCACATGAATGAATCTTCTGATAACTAAGGCCTAGATTACGAACCCACCTCTTTCTCTCATAGTAATTTGCAAGCAACACATTTCCTTCAGGTAATAGTGTTTTAACAAAAGAAAATATCAAATCAAAATAGTTGTCTGACATTGCATTATCGGATTTAATAGCCATAAATTTTTCAACTGCTTCTAATTTTCTTATCTTGCAAACAGGACATGATACATCCTCAGCAGACCTCAACAACTCATAAAATTCAGATGGTACCAACTCAGGATTTAAATCAATATCATCTTGAGCTTCAATTTGTTGAATAGATGGACCTACAACATCATGTACTAAATTTTGAAACTGTGATGGATCCGGAATCAAGTTATTAGTATCTTCTCTGAAATTGTGTTCTCCGTGTTGATAGCAAAAAACCCAATCTAGTTGAAAACCAAACCGCAATAGATGTCCGCCAACCTTGTCAAATGTGTCAAACGTTCTCAAAGCACATTTTTTATAAGGAAACTT
Organism: Viscum album; assembly: GCA_963277665.1. Lineage (NCBI taxonomy): Eukaryota > Viridiplantae > Streptophyta > Magnoliopsida > Santalales > Viscaceae > Viscum > Viscum album. Next base: position 1,220,851,562 of record OY728147.1, read on the forward strand.
AATTATGCCTTCTGAAACATATTCTGGTTTTGATGATGAAAATGATAAGGAAGCTTCAACACCCTCAATATATACATTATTTAAACTAGAGCTGTTTGGATTTCTACGCTGATTTATCCAAGCACGGTCATCTAATAATGACTGATGTCAACTTCCTTGTTCCATATTTTTCTACAAAATATAAAATCATCGTTGTTTTTGAATATTTTGAAATTATAAAAACACTATCTGAAAAAATAAGATAAATAATTACAACTACTTAATAATTACTATTAATTTTGGGTGACACAATTTTCAGTTGATTGACAGCTACTCTTTTGTCCAACAGCTCATTTACTTGAAAATTTCTCTCACTAAAATCACAATGAAGAATCTACTTAGAGGTACGCATATTTATTCTCATGCATACGAGAATGTATAAGCATACCTCTGAGAAGATTCTTCATTGTGATTTCAGTGTGAGAAAAAATCAAGTAAAAGAGCCATCAGACAAAAGAGCCCCCTTTTTGTCGATGAATTATCTTCTTATAACTATCACCGCCTGAAAACATTATAAAAAATGTGGTCCTAAAAATGTATATTCAAAATTGTGCATACGAGATTGTATATGCGTACATAGAAGCATACTTTTAATAATGTTTTGAGTCAGTGAAAGTTTAAAGAAGAAGATTCATTGAGAAAAAGGAGTGCCATCAATCCACTGGAAATTATTCCAAGTTATTACAAGTTATTACAAGTTATTACAATTGATATTATTCATAATTATTCCTAATTATTCTTAATTATTCTTAATTATTCTTAATTATTCCTAATTATTCCCAATTATTCCTAATTATTCATAATTATCCCTAATTATTCCAAATTATTACCAATTATTACTAATTATTACTAATTATTCGTATTTATTCCTATTTATTCCTATTTATTCTTATTTATTCCTAATTATTTCTATTTATTCCTATTTATTGTTATTTATTCATATTTATTCTTATTTATTCTTATTTAATCTAAATTATTCCAAATTATTCCAAATTATTCTTATTTATTCATATTTATTTCTATTTATTTCTATTTATTCCTAATTATTCCTATTTATTCCTAATTATTGCTAATTATTGTTATTTATTCATATTTATTCTTAATTATTCTTAATTTTTCCTAATTATTTCTATTTATTGCCAATTATTACTAATTATTCCTATTTATTACCATTTATTACCATTTATTACTATTTATTACAATTTGTTACAAATTATTCCTAATTATTCCTAATTATTACTATTTATTACTATTTATTACTATTTATTACTAATTATTCCTAATTATTACTATTTATTCCTAATTATTACTATTTATTCCTAATTATTACTATTTATTCCTAATTATTACTATTTATTCCTATTTATTACTAATTATTCCTATTTATTACTAATTATTCCTATTTATTAGTAATTAATCCTAATTATTACTAAATATTCCTAAATATTCCAAATTATTCCTAATTATTCCCAATTATTCTTAATTATTACTAATTATTCCTAATTATTACTAATCATTCTTTATTATTACTAATTATTACTAATTATTACTAATTATTACTAATTATTTTTAATTATTCATAATTATTACTAATTATTCCTAATTATTCCTAATTATTCCTAATTATTACTAATTATTACTAATTATTACTAATTATTACTAATTATTACTAATTATTACTAATTATTCCCAATTATTACTATTCATTCCTAATTATTCCTAATTATTCATATTTATTGCTAATTATTCCTATTTATTACTAATTATTCCTATTTATTACTATTTGTTACTATTTATTCTTATTTATTACTAATTATTTTTATTTATTACTAATTATTCCTATTTATTACTAATTATTTCTATTTATTTCTAATTATTTCTATTTATTATTAATTATTCCTAATTATTACAATTTTTGCTAATTATTCTTATTTATTATTAATTATTACTATTTATTACTAAATATTCCCATTTATTACTAATTATAACTAATCATTCTTATTTATTACTAATTATTTCTATTTATTACTCATTATTCCAATTTATTACTAATTATTCCTAATTATTACTAATTTTTAAATATTAGTACTAATAATTTCAATTTATTATTATAAATAAATACTGATAACAAAACAATTTAAATATAATTTAATTACAACTAAAAAAAATTAAAATCAACATTAAAAAATGAAATAAATACTAAATTAAATAAAATATAAATACCTTTAAACATGATCACCTATTGACGTAGACGGCTTCACAACTTCTTCGTGAAAAAAAACTAACTCACACAAATTTTTACTCTGAAAATAGAGTTTAGAGAGAGAGAGAAAGTGAGAATTGAGAGGAAGAATTGAAAAAATGGATGGGGGGTATATATAGGTTGGATTAGTTGCGACAAGACTATTTGCGACGGGTAGACCGTCACAAATAGGACCTTTTGCGATGAGACCCATCGCAAAAACCTTTGCCCGCATTAATTACAGTTGGCGGTTAAAAGAGTATTTGCGACGAGACCCGTCGCAAAAGGTACCTGCCGACACGCTTTTTTCGATGGAACAACATCCCGTCGCAAAAACCTATTTACCACCGCTAGGTATTTGCGATGGGTCCTATCACAAATACCTTCTGACCGACGCACTATTTGCGACAGGGAGATTCCCCCGTCGCAAATAACCTTCTCGCAGTTTGGCACGCAAACTGCGCCTAACTTTTTGCGACATGACCCCAAATCCCGTCGCAAATAACCAATTATTTACGACGGGGGATTCTGCCCATCGCAAATAATCTCTGGGATGGGCTATTTGAGATGAGAATTAATCCCATCGCAAATAGCGAGTAGAGACCCAAAGCATGACGTACATGGACATTACATTACTTTTGCGGAATACTTAATACATAACAAAAACAGACACACAAGGACCGTAATAGTTTAGTGTCTTTGGAAACTCGGAATATAAACATCTAATCATGTTGAAAGATCTTCAACATCTCCCATAATGATCTTCCCCTTTTTGTTTCCATACCTAAAACCTTTCTTTATTTCCTGGGGAAAATAAAACATAAAAAGGGTGAGCTCAAATGCTCAGTAAGGGAAAACATAGATAACATAAAACAATCCATAAACATTTGGAAGCAAAAACTTGAACATGAAATTTAAACATCAAAATCTTGAGCAAATACATAAATCGTGGAAGTACGTAAGGCATATATCGTAATGGAACATCAACCATGATAAAATATAATGGGAATAAAGCATGTAATTGTGGCAACCATTCAGCACATGTCATTATTTCCATAGTAGCCAAGGCATTGCTGCCAAGACCATCTTAGTGGACAAAGTCTCTTTCTGAATCGAGTTCACTCCGCATTTCAGTCCTGTAACACTGAACCAGATTAACTTACCATTCCATCCATGTCTATCTAATGAGATATAAATCTTTACCCAATGCATTGGAGGGAGATATAGGTCCCACCCATCTCATAATGACATCATTCTTACTTGTGCCACAAAATAAACATACATAACCCAATAAATAAAATGGGTTTCATAAACATCATCCCATCATCACATAATCCATATAAAATAAATGGATATCATTTCATAATAAGAAAATTGAAACCATGTAAATCATAGAGACATGATACTTGAAACATACACATATGAAATAATGTCATCTTAGATGAAAAATGGTTTTGATAAAACACTTGAAATGAATTCTTGAGGAAAATATCCTTTCATCTTCAAAATAATTCTCTTTTCACAAAATGTCATGCAATTTTAAAAGAAAAATATTTTGTTGAAAATAGTCATGAAATCTTTTGGATGAAGCTTCATGAAAATAAGGCTTTATAAAACCGTAAAAATCCATTCGTGCCGTATAAGTTAAAAAAACATTTTTCGCGTACTTTTGCTGGAAAAGTCAAAAAGTACCTCGTAAAAGAAAGTTTCCATACATACCATGTAGTAAAAGTAAAAAAATGGGAAAAAAGGACATTAAATATACATGAAATCATTTTTAGGAAACATGTACATGGATGAGAACAATAACCCCAGTAAATACTTACGAATAAACAATCTCGGATAAGAATGAGATTGGAATAATTATCCCTTACCATAGGTTCGATATGCTTCGTATGGATCCGAACCTTCTGTATAATGATTTAAATAATGTCATTGACTTATTACATAATCATATTCATTGTTATGATATCATATATGTTTCACTTATGACTTTATATTACCCGTTCTTTTGTAAATTCAATGTAAAAGAAGCGTTTTGGGTAAAATCATTTCATTTATTGTATGTGTTTCGACTTTTCGTTCTTGATATTATTACTTATATCCTGATTTACATAATTCCATAATTTAAAACATGATTTATATATAATATATATTCATCATATACATATATATTATAGATCGATAAAAGGAATGAAATACACCGTTCATGGAGACGGTAGGCCGTACGTACGCATCAAGGCTGTTTTCGTTTCCTTGTTGAATTGAATGAAATTAAATAGATGAAATACATATATATATACATAAATACAGTAGCATTATTATGTCATATATTTCATTATTATTCATTATATATACTTTATAATCATTCTTGAATGGTTAATCATGGAAAATGAATTTCATCGCGTTCGTGGAGACGGTAGTCCGTACGTACACACGAGCGATGATATCATTCCCATGATCATGGAATTATATTGGAGTGTATGTATACTATTTCAGAATCAATATCACTTTAAAATAATCATATATAGTCATTATTTACACCATTATAGCCATGCAAGTAAGGTGGTGGTGGAAAATAGATTACACCACGGCGTGGAGACGGTATTCCGTACGTACGCACACGCGGTGATTTCATTTTCCATAGGATGGATAGATGGTGAAATAGGGTTGTTTAATAGTTATAATAACATATCATTATATGAGTGATACTGATGTTATTACTTCATAATGAAACAACTAAATAAGAAGAGGTGGAAGAAGAAATAAAGTTGAAAGAATCGGTAACGGACATTACCACTTCTTTGAAGTGCCTCTTTGAGACCTCCTCTTAGGGCACTAAAATTGGTCTTTGAAGAAGACCAGAACCTCTAGGATGTTTCTATGGAAGTGTAGAAGATAATTTGGCAGGGTTTGGACAAGATTAAAGGCTCAAAATGGTGTGAGAAAGATAGGGAGGATGTTCCCTTTTATAAGAAAGAAGAGGGGCACCTTTGGAAAAACTAAAAATATTATTTTATTATAAAGACATATTCAGTTTTTAATAGCTCCAAATTGAGTTATTTCTAAGATAAGGTGGGTATGGGTATAAATAATCTCATCCAATAGAATTTATAAAAGTTTAGGTTTCTATTTTAACCTTATCATTTAGATTTAACCTTAAGTTAAATAAATTTACTTTTACCGTGTCTTCTTGTTTTCTTACACTATAAGGTTAATAAACTTACTATGACAAGCCAAAAGAACCCCAAGTTGATTATTATTAATATATATAACATTATCTAAGTCATTTGGCCTAACCTTAGATTTTTATTAATAAAATAAAAATTAATAATATAATATTTTTTTAAAAACTATTTTATGTCAATTTTGACACTATTTGGTAATTGATTTTTATGAAAATCATAACAGAATTATTAGTTCTAAGAAAGTCAACTAAATCAATACTAACATGTCATATTAACCTATAAAATTAGTGTAATTCATATAAAGTCTCAAATTACATTTATTTGGGTATTTATAACATCAATTATGTCAATATTTCATTAATAAGATAATTACTGCATCATGTTTGTGTCATAAATAAATAAACTTATTTAATGTATAAAAATTATAAATAAAATACCATTATGTAGGAAATAGTTTTATCTTTCTAATTAATATTTATAGTTGAATTTATCTTATGTATAAACCTATATTAAAAATGATTTACTTATTAAACTTTGATTTTAACTATTTTAACCCTTCTTTAAATAAATTAATATTAAATGTCCTAATTTAATCCAAGTGGGCCTAAATGGTCATATTTTATTCCTAAGGTTGTTTTGGGTCGAATTACACTTATCCAATAGAATTAGGACATGTATTAGGGTAATAATAATATCATTTTTACCCTTAATTATCCTATTTACTTTTAACCGTGGTAAATAAAAATAGAAAGTTACTATTCACCAAAAAATATTTTCATCTCATTGAACCACATTTTAGTCTTTTATATTAACCGTGTCTCTTAGATTTTTAAAATTCCACTCACAGAAGCGGTAAAATTAAGTTTTATGAAAAATTCCGTTTTTAACTACCACTTAGTGGTTTCACTATTCATCAAAAAATGAAAGTTTCCAGAAGAATACCAAAAATTAGGCCTAAGCTATATTTGATATTATGAATTAAAAAATGATGTCTATTTTACCAAATTAAAAACATATCAGTTGCATTAATTAATTTAAAAATTAATTCTCGTCGTCAAAACAAATAGCGTGTTTTTAAGAGATAATAACTATCAAAAGATTGACACTTGTTTATGTCTAGTTTAAATGCGAAGTTACATCCAATGACCAAAATTGTATTAAATGGTAAAAATATATTATAAATATACTTTAAAACCACTAAAATTAATAATGTATCACAATTAATTATTTCGATTAAAAAGTTGTTTTTAATTAAAATTTAGTAATTTTCACTATTCATCAGAATATGAAAGTTATCCGAAAAGTACCAAAATTTCACCCTAATCTAATTTCGATATTCCAAATACAAAAATGAAGTCCATTTTGAAAGATAAAATTTATAAAATTTTAAAAAGTGGGTATTACTATTCATAACGTCTAGTTCATGATAATATTATAATAATATCTCGTTTAGTGAAACTCGGTATTGCGTACTACACATGCTATCGAGGAAGGTTTTTATTGTGTGTAATGCAAGACAAGTCAGGGATGCATGTTGTGCAAGCTCCTTTTGGTGTAGCATTCAACACAAGACATTAATGAAATTAAAAAGAATATTTTTCATAAAATCTCGGGGTGTTACATAGCCCATTGCAAAAAGCTACTTTTCCCGTAGTGAGAGAAAAGGAACATTATGCAAATGAATGTCCTAAGCGCTAAGGGAACTTACCTCCAAAAAGTACAAGGCAGCAAGACCAAGCTTATGCGATCACTACTGCTAAGGTTGAAGCTCCGAAAGATGTGATGACAGGTAATTTAATGGTTTCCTCAAGTTTAACCAATGCTTTATTTGATTCTGGATCATCGCATTGTTTCATATCTTCCTAGCTTGCTAAGAAAATTAGATATTTTAAATTTGACTTAACAAGGGAGTTTTCAGTCAAAACTCATAAGGGAAGTATCATCGTAACAAAGTTTTGTGAATTAGTTCCCATTAGGGCATATAAATGTTCTTTATCTGCTGATCTCATCGTCATACCCACGATTGAATTTGATATAATCCTCGGAATGGATTAGATTTCGGACCATGATGCGAAAATTTATTGTATGAAGAAGGAGGTTACAATTTTCAATGATGATAAGGAGTACCTTATCTTTAGAGTATAAACGTCACCACCTGATTCTTATCTAGATCCACCCCTAGTAGCTCTACTAAATTCAATAATTGGGGAGGAAGAGAATGAGATAATTATGGGCGAGTAAATGAATGTTCGAATAGAGGACGTACCTATTGTGTAAGAATATGTTGATGTGTTTCCAGAGGATTTACTTGGACAACCTCTAGAATGAAAAATTGTGTTTTCCATTGATTTAATTCCTAGTTCAGGCCCACATCGAAGACCCTTTATAGAATGGCCACTGTGGAATTAGTGGAACTAAAGAAACAACTATAGGAATTGAGTAATAGGGGATTTATTCACCCTAGTGTTTCTCCATGGGGAGCCCCTATCCCTTTTGTTAAGAATAAATACGAATCTATGAGGTTGTGCATTGAATATTGGTAGATCAATGCTATAACAATAAAGAACAAGTATCCCCTACCTTGCATTGATGATTTATTCGACCAACTTCATGGAGCTCAATATTTTTCAAAGATTGACCTTCGATCTGGATATCATCAGTTGTGTGTGAAGAAAGAATACATTTCAAAAAAAGAATTTCAAACCAAGTATGGGCATTACAAGTTTACAGTAATGCCTTTTGTATTGACTAATTCATCCTATGCCTTCATGGATTTAATGAATAGAGTTTTCAAGGAACATCTTGATGAATTTGTAGTGGTATTTATTGATGATATCTTGGTATACTTAAAAATATAAAAAGATCATGAAAATCACTTTCACACTATTCTAAAAACCCTCAGAAGAAACGAATTATATTGGAAGTTTAGAAAGTGTAAATTCTGGCTTTAAGATATTTCTTTTCTTGGCCATATTGTCTCTAAGGATGGAATCTTTGTTGATCGTTTAAAGACCAAGGTAATCAAAGAATGTCCAGCATCGATGAGTATAACTGAGATACACAGTTTTATTGGTTTAGCAGGTTATTATCGATGTTTCATCCAGAATTTTTCCCAGTTGGCTAACCCATTAACCAAGCTCACAAATAAAGGGGTTAAATTTGGTTGGAAAAAAGAGTGTGAAGAATGTTTTGAAAAACTGAAGAGAAGATTAGTCAACGATCCTATCTTGAATCTACCATCAGGGAATGATGAGTTTTTTATTTATAGTGATGCTTCAGAGAAAGGACTCTGTTGTGTCCTTATGCAGAATGAGAGAGTTATTGCCTATGCATCACAACAACTAAAAATTATTGAGAAGAACTATCCCACTCATGATCTTGAGTTAGCAGATATAATATTTTCTATGAAGATATGGATACACTATCTCTTTGGTAAAAAATGGTAGATTTATACTGATCAAAAGTGTTTGACGTATATTTTCTCATAATAATAACTCAACATACGACGAAGGAGATGGCTTGAACTACTCAAGGATTACGATTACACAATACACTACCACCCAGGGAAGGAAAATAAGGTGGAAGATGCTTTGATCAGAAAGGATCATGGAGTTTTGAACAAGATGAGAGTTGAAAGGATTTCTATTTTCTTGTATCTAGTAAAGATGGATATGGGTATAACCATGGAAAGTGAAACATCAATACTTTTTTAAATGGTTTCCAAACCATCATTGCTAAAAAGGATAAAAATTTCTTAGACTAATGATGAGGAGTTTCAAAAGTAGATTAAAGCTGTAAATGATGGGAGATTGAGTGACTTCGTATATGAAGATGGAATTTTGAAATTTTGGAAGAGACATTGTATTCTTGATATACCTGATCTAAAAAGGGAAATGTTGGATGATTCTCATAGCTCCAATTTATCTATACATCCTGGGAGCACCAAGATGTATAGAGATTTGAAGGAATATTTTTTGTGGGACAATATGAAGAGGGAGATTGCTGATTTTATGTGAAGATGTATGGTTTGTCAACAAGTGAAAGCTTGAAGGCAACAACCTGGATGAGTAATGAAACCTCCTACCATACCTGAGTGGAAATTGGATAATATTATGATGTACTTTGTCATGGGGCTACCAGAGACTCATAGAAGGAATGATGCAATATGGGTCATTATTGATCATTTTACCAAGTCATCACACTTTCTTCCTATAAGAAAAGATTTACCACTTGAACGTCTAGAAAGACTATATATTAATGAATTTGTAAGACTCCATGGTATACCCCTATCGATTGTTTCTGTTCGTGATCCCCATTTTACATCACGAATTTGGAAAAGTATTCAAGAGGCCTTGGATACTGAACTTCGTTTGAGCACTTCCTACCACCCTCAAACCGATGGATAATTAGAACGGACTATTCAAACCTTAGAATTCATGATGAGATCTTGTTCACTTGACTTTCAAGGTATGTGGGATAAATATTTACCTCTGGTATAATTTTACTATTACAATAGCTTCCATTCAAGTATTCAGATGACACCATATTAAGCATTATATGGAAATAGATGTCGCACACCAATTTTTTGGGATGATGTTGGTGAAAGAAAACTCGTAGACCTAGAACTTGTTGAGGAAACAATGAAAAAGGTGAAGATTATCCAAACCCACATCAAAGTAGGAAAAAGAGCTATACTGATAATCAGTGGAAGGATTTGGAATTTCAAGTAAGAGATCATGTTTTCTTGAAGTTATATCCATGGAAGGGTGTTATAAGATCCAGTAAGAAAGGTAAATTGAGTCCCAGGTACATCAGACCTTCTGAAGTTCTAGAACAAATTGGAGTTGTGGCTTATCATTTGGAAATTTCTCCAAGTCTCTCCAAATTTCATGATGTGTTCCATGTATCACTATTGAGAAAATTTATGCCTGACCCAATGCTTGTACTCAACTATGAGGAAATTGAACTAGTACCTTATCTGTCTTATTGTGAAGAGTCTATCAAGATTCTTGATACCAGAGAAAAAGTGATGAGAAACCAGACGACTCCTCTGGTAAAAGTTCTATGGAGAAACCATAAGATGGAAGAGGCAACGTGGGAACCCTATGAACTTATAATGAATAACCACCTGAATATTTTTATGTAGTAACATTATAGAAATTATGAGGATGAAATTATTTTAAGGAGGGGATAATGTAACACCCCAAGCCTTCACAGTATGTTTCCCTTTGAATAATGCAGTAGCTTGCGTTGTACGTAACTTGGAGTTTTAACACACCATGACCAATAAAACTAGCCATTATGAATAGTAATACCCACTTTCTGAAATTTTATAAATTTTACTTTTCAAAATGGACATCATTTTTGAATTTAGAATATTGAAATTATCTTAGGGTGAATTTTTGGTTTTTTTATGAAAACTTTCAATTTTTGATAAATAGTGAAAAACATTGTGTTATTGTTTAAAACTGACTTTTTATTTAAGTAATTAGTTATTTTATTTTAATTTATTTTAGGTCAATATAGATACATAATACCTATATATATTCATTGTAATTAATTAGAATCATTTTATAATAAGTTTAGATATAAAAAATTTTATTGAAGCTTTTACAGTCTTTTACCCACCTTCAAGGAGCATTTGAAAATGTGCATAAAACTTAATTTTACTGCTTCTTTGAGTTGAAATTCAAAAATTTGAGAAACAAAATTGACATCAGTAAGTAAAATGTAGTTCAATAAGATGAAAATAATTTTTGGTGAATAGTAAATTTTGACTTTTATTTACGACGGTTAAAAATAAATAGGGTAATTAAGGGTAAAGATGATATTATAATTACCCTAAAACATGTCCTAATTCTGTTGGATAAGTGTAATTAGACCAAAAACAACCTTAGGAATAAAATATGATCATCTTTGGTCGACATGGATTAGATTAGGAAATTTATTATTATTTTATTTAAAGAAGAGTTAAAAGAGTTAAATTTAAAGTATAATAACTAAACCATTTTTAATATAGGGTTACACACAATATAAATTTGACTATAAATATTAATTAGAAATCTAAAAATATTCCCCACATAATGGTATTTTATGACACAATGATGATGCATTAATTACCTTAATAATGAAATATTAAAATAATTGATATTATAAATATCCAAATAAATGTAAATTGAGACTTTTGATAAATTCCACTAATTTTATAGGTTAATATGACATTTTATGGTTTATAAAATAAATTTTATTTGAAATGATAAAGTTTTTATGGCTTTTAAAAAAATAAAATACTAAATAGTGTTAAAATTTACATAATTGAGTTTAAAAAAAAATATATTATTAATTGATATAATATATCTAAAATTATAAGGTTCGGCCAAAGGACTTATATAATGTTCTATATATTATTACTGAACCACTTTGGGTTCTCTTGTCTTGTTTTAGTAAGTTTATTAATCATATAATATAAATATACAAAGAGACATCGTAAATGTCAAACTATTTAAGTAAGAGTAAAATTTAAAAGATAAGGTTAATATGGTGACCTAAATCTATCTAAAACTTATTGGTTGAGATTTTTTCGACCCATACCAACCTTATCCTCGAAATAAATTATTTTAGAGCCTTTATAAATTGAAAATAATTTTATTATAAAATAATATTTCAAGTTTTTTCTAAAGTGACCCTCACCTCTCTTATAAAAGGGTACCTCCCCTTTTCTTAATTTCACACCTCCAAACCCATTTGGATCTGCCAACCCCTTCCCAAATACCTTCCCAACTTTCCTCCCTTCAACCTAGAGGCCTTAATTTGATCATAAAGCCAACCTAAGGATCACTTTTGATCAACTCAAAAGAAATCACCCGAAGAAGAGGTAATAATTTCACCACCCTCTTTCAAATTCGTTTCTTCTTCCACTTCCTATTTCTTTGTTGTTTCCATTCCAAAATAATAGATCCTGTACCTTCTACAAACTTTTATGTTATTATAAATATGGTACAACCATATTCGTTATTCTATCCATCCTATAAATGACAAAGTCACCATACGTGCGTACATACGACTTACCATCTCCACTTCGTGGTCTAGTTTGTTATTCAAACACTTCATTATTTGGATGGGTATCATAATGAGTATAACTAATTTAAATAATAAATATAACATGTTAATGATTATTTATATATGATATACCATCCAATTACATACGATTTCACCATCAATATAATGATATTGTCGCTTGTGCATACGTACAGATTACAGTCTCGACGAATGCGATGAGATTCATTCCCCATCCTAATCATTCAAGAATAATTTTCATTTTATGATTAAAAATAATGTTTATGAACATAATATAATTCTTTATATGAATTAAATACATCCTATTCATAACAAACATGGCTTACGTAACCAAGAATACAAAGGAAAACAAATCAGTTAACACCCGAAACAATTATACTACTGAAATATTATTAATAAAGAAATATTATAGGATCATATATGATATCATATTTATGTATATAGTTCATTTATAATTTAATAAAAATATTTTAAATATTATATAGTAGGTTAAAAAACCATATACTAAGGAAAATTACAAGTTAAGGGTTAATTCTACAATCTATTTACTTATCCGAGGTTGTTAATACGTAAGTATCTACTGGGACCTCTTTATCATCCACATCCATTTTTTCTTAAAAATGTAATTCGAAACATTTTTACTATGTAATAGACTATGAGTTAAAGTCATTTAAACCCTTATTTTACCACATATGTTTTGAAAAGAATATTTCTGTTGTTTTCCAAACAAGGTACTTTATGACCTTCTCGACAAAATTAAGGTAAGAATGTCTTTTTTTGACTTATACAGTGGGTGCAACTATTTTCTGCCATTATAACATCATCAAAGATTCCCATACAAAATTATAAGAATATTCTTAAAATAAATGTTTTATTTTATAATTATATGAATTTTAAATGATTTCAAAATATAAAGAGATATTTCTCTACAATAAGTTTTGATTTCATCTATGTCAACATCCTTTGATGGATTTTAAGATTGTTTGAAGTTGATTTATTATGATACAAATATTTCATATTGTATTGAAGGTTTTGTGATATGTTTGATTATGGATGTTTTATTTTTACACCATTCATGGTTTATGGATAAAGTATTGACATTTCTTATGGTAGTTTTAATATGAATGTTTACGTTATGTTTAAACCTTTTCATATGAGGAATGCATTGGACTTAGTAGGTGAGGGGTAGAGCCCACTATAACTCCTCGATGCATTAGTAGGTCTCACGAGACAAGATAGTGTCTTGGAAAAAGGCCTTGAAAAAATCTTATTTGTAGTCTTGGCACAAGGCCATGACTATGTGGTTATGAAGTCTGGCACTATGAATTCCAACATTATGAAGTTGGTTATTGATATTACATGTGATTATTCGACTAGTAGAATATCCATGTGAATAAGTAAATGAAATTATTTGATTTATCTTTTCCATATTAGGATGAAGTTTAAGTTTAAAAGGATTGTTTTTTATTCTTATACATTGCATTAAATGTTTATGCATATTCTTGGAAGTTTCCACTATATTGGTATCCTTACTGAGCATCTGAGCTCACCTATTTCTATGTTTTATTTTTCCCAGTATGCAAAGAAGTATATTATGAATAACCTGTAGGGATAGTATAAGGGATTAATGTGGTCAATGGAGACAAGTTTTTTGTTTTTTTTCAATTTATAATGTATTGTAAAACTTATGAATGTATCTAGTAATTACAAGGCTACTAAACTAATTAGTCTTTCGGGATTTTTATCCATTGTGATCATGCCAACATTATGTAATAATGCACCAACTCTGGGTAACTGGGGTCAGGGCATTACAATTATCTTCCTAGAAAACCAAATCGAATAGTTTTTATCATGAATTTTACATGTTATTCATGTTATAATTAGTGAAGAATTTTAATAATCTAGATGATAAAAAGTCAATAATGAGATTAGTTTATATTTCATGGTTCAACTTGAACCCATGAGACTCTAGTCTCTCAATATACCTAATAATTTTGAGTACATGAGGTTCTGAATAACTCCCTTACACTAGAATTCACTTATACAATGCACCAAATATCTCATATATTTCTTTATGATCTCTCCTAATATATATATTTTAGAGATGAGGTAACATTTTATAAGAATCCTCATCCTCATAAATTTTCTATAGAACACTAGACATTGATAATAACATAATTCATTAAAAATATAGTTCATTTTTCATATGATTCTTATAATTTTATTTTTATAATTTCATTTATCTCATATGAGGATAGAAAATAAGTTGAGATTCCAGTGTATATAGTTTCCTCTTATGGCTGTTGATTCTAAAATACACATGTCATGGGAGAGATCGAGGAAGGAACAAATAGTTCGAAGAAAAATTGGGCTAAAATAGCCTAAAAATATACTAAAGGGACAAGGTTTATGAAGTTAAAAACATTTCTGAATTGAAAAAAATCATGGAACTCATCATCCACGTAGATATTGTGGCAGTAACCTTAACACAATGTAACTTTGGTTTATGTAAGTCACTTAGCCATGTGGAGCTGGAGGAGGTAACCTTCATGTAGTGTATGTATTTTCACAAAACACCCCTTCTGTCGTGAAACTCATAATATTCCATGAAAGCCTCTATATTTCTCAAAATAGATTCCCTCTCCTTCATTGGACCTATAAATACCTTCCCTATGTATGGTTTTTAAGGGGATGCGACCATTCATCTTTTGAGAAAATCTATGAATTCATGATACTCAAAAACTTCTTGAGAAATAGAGGAGATGGACTTAAAAAGTTACCTTATTTCAAAAAACTAACTTCCATGTGTTCTTGAGAACCTCAACCTATGGAGGAGATGCCTTTCATGAAGGTCTGAGCCCTTAACATAAGAATAAACCCCCTTTGAGGCTCTTGGGGTTTCAAGTGATAATTATCCTTTAAGAAACCAATCCCATGGGAGCCAATACATTACTACAAGGAAAGGACAACCTATTTCATGAAACATGCACTTTCATGGGACCCCTTCCCTTTATGAGACCTTCAATATTCATGATGCACTAACCTTTTATAATCCCATCCACCAAGCCTCTCCATGGTTCCTCCTCTTAGACAACCCCCTTTCATAAATGATGATTACCTAGGGCCCCTGTAATCATCCAAAACCAGTTCACCCACACCCCAGATTCCCATGGGTCTATTATCATCAACACTTGTGTCCTCCCTCTTTACTTCAAACATGTTCTGGACCATTACCCTACCTTTTTCTATTAATAAAAGTTACCCCAATACCTTTTTCTTGTAAGTAGAGGAACCCTAACTTCATGACCACATATTTACACTCCTTTATAGTAGTTTTTACACCATACCTCATCCATATTCACATGATAATTAGACACATAAGCCCTAAATGTGGCATCATTAAGGGAAACTACCTACATTTCCTGGTAGAGAGGCCTTTGTTTGGATCTTACTCTCCCAATTCAAAATGGTTTCTTTGGGTGTAAGCCACACCAACATCCATGATGCATGATATAAAACTACATATCCAAACATCCTATTTTTATGACATTGAACTACATGACAATATCCCCATCACATGATGTGAAACTATAGCTATACCTCATGCGATGATAATGATACTCCCTATTTAAGATCATCATAGGATACCACTCATCCACCCTTCATGGGGTTTCACCATATATCTAGCATCCTCATGCGACCCATATTCATAAACCCTACACCATCCATCATTGATGATCCTTTTGCGACATGATCATCCATACTTCATGATGTTAAATTGCATGGACTAGACCTATCACATGAACTAAAACTATGGCATCAAACTATGTGGGTTTTGATCCTTATTTATTAATAGGGTACATAGTATGCCTATCTAAGTTTCAATAAAGACATACCAACACATATGGGGTACCTATTTTAGGTTAAATATTGACACCCCAACATCACCACCAAACCCCAAGTGAAAAATCTTCCCCCTAGGGATACACCTAACTAAATCTCAAGTGTGTAATATCCCCCCCTAGAGATACACTTAACCACTAAACCATCCCCACAAGACCTTAAAACCATGACCTAAATTTCCCCAAAATACATTAAACCTATGACCTAACTATTCCCACAAGACATATAACCTAGAACAACATAGAATCTATACCCCATGTAATAAACATGGGATGACTATAGTAAAAATCCTTAGATTCCTAAACCCCAAGAATTAACTACATCGTAGACAACATAGGATGCCTTGGGTTTTGCACCTAATATTTCTCATACATGAGATATGCTTGAATTCCAAAAAGGAAGGCTTTACAGGTTCCCAACAAACCAAATAACCAAAAATTCTCAAACATGACCAATGCTGCTATCTATGCTTATTGAAGGTTTCTACCCTGCCAAGAAAGAAGTAGTGTAATTAACCATCATCCACCTCAAGATGTAAATGGGAATGAGTTTCATGAATATGAATTAATACATTGAGGGAGACTAGGTCTATAAGACAAAATCCAAAGAGGAATACATGGAAGGAGGAACTAAAATAAAATCATTCCATTTCGATCAATGAGTTGACATCACCAAATAAAGTGATGTAATCCAATCACCTTTGGAAATAAGGAATGTGGGGAAACAGGAAGCACATAACCACTAGATGGAAAGATGATGCAAAACCCCAACATAAATCATTATAAACAAAAAATGGTGATCCCGACGTGAAAATATTCTCTTTAAACTATTGTGAATATTAATGATGGGAACTGTCATAGTTTCATGTCACCATATCCAGATATTCAGTGCCATGACCCACTAAACAAGCATTGAGCCCAACATGAAATTCTCCTATGACTTGGGGTAGAAAAAATTGGGACTCTAGGGTATATGAAAACATAAAAATGAATCCTTATTATGTTTTATAAAAGTGGATGATATTGTGGAATTAGGAATCACCTTCATTAGATCTATATTGATGAATGATTCCATATACTTTATAGAACTAAAGGTACAAGAGATTGATGATGCAGTGCCAACAGGCATGGAGGCAAGGGAAATGTGGGTGAAACAATCCTACATGATTATGTTTCTGCTATGAAAACCACCCCAGATTGAGATATTTGGAACCCATTATCCATTCCACCCTTCAATCTCATCAAGAGGGGTGTGATAAACACTCTTTGTCTTCAATGAAAATAGGAAGATATCATTCCCACCATGGATATGTACCTCCAGGATCTCAAAGCATCAAAACCTCACCAACACCATTTCCCCCAAGGGCTGTGTAGGGGGAAACCACACCCTTATAATATTGAACTACTTTAGGAGCCTCTCCTCAGAGTGCATGATATCTCACCACCATATGACTAGGAGATAGGGGATGTTTGAGCTATAACCATCATGACCACTACTTGGGAGATACCTAGGAGTGCTCCCAACCAAATAAAATTATGCCTGCACCAACATATCCCATATATTAGTGAGCAGGTTAACCCCATCCCCCCTCCATTGATGCTGGTCCAAAATGCCTGATGCCGATTCCGGGGGTAGATACAAAACATTTTCTAGTAGAAGTCATCTTTTACACCTCCTATGGCCCCTACCACCACCAGCGTATCTCATCACATTACTATAAATACTGAGCGGGAATATTTTTTTCCCACTTGGGATCAATTCCCTAACCTCCCATTAAGTATTACAGGTTGACTCTACTAGTCACTTTTTCCACTAGTAACCATTGTGGGCTGTCCCATGATTAAGAATACCAATGCCAAGTTCTTCCCCATACCACCACCAACCAGTGTGGAGGTCCTTCCTATGAAAAATACATGGCCTACTATGAAGTTCTATCCTATGGAAGTAGATAAAACAACCACAGTGGGGGCCATGTGGACGATGTAGGTCACAATACACATAGAGGGAACCCAAACGATTCTCAAAAGATTATTCTTATAGATGAACCACATTATAAGGGTCATACCCCTAGGAAGAAGAATTCCACCATTGATCTATCAAACTCTAAAGTGATAGATGAATTGATGAGGGAACCCTCCTCCCTACTACCAGATCTTAAGGTAGAAGCTGATTGATTGAGGCTTGCGATTTCATAAACTAAGGTCTATAAGATTCCAAAATCCCTCTACATACCTATAGGTGGAGGATGTTCTGGGATCTTTATAACAAATTTCAATGAAACCATCTCCATCTCCATTAGTTTCCCTCATCTATACCTCTACACTATAAGTTAGAGATACATTAAGGTTTGGGTTGATTCCCTTATATGATGGTGAGCACTCCACTAAGCCTCATAACGATTCTTCTACTCTAACATATGAGAATATAGTAAACAAACCATCTTATATGGATATGATCTTGAAGCTAGCCCCACCTTGGAGAGAAATTCCAATATTTAGAGGAAATTTAACCCCATGATTCCCCCTCTCCCAGAAAATCAATAGCAAAGAATATTTGTGTTAGTGCTAACACTATTTTCTTGTCCTGTGCAAATTGAGGCTTGGGCTGAGTATGAGAAGGATCACCCTGTTAGTAACAAAAAAGATTAATTTTAGAGACTCTCGGACACTGAAAAACTATAAGTCATGTTTTTTACACCTTTAGCTCTAATATTTGAAATCTTGGAGGCCCTCATTGAGGAACAACCAATTTTTTTCTACCATAATATTTTGGAAACATTCAATTTCCTTCAGGAACATCAGCTGACCTTCCTAGAAAGCTACAAGCACCCTGATGCCATTCAAAAATAGTGAAATAGGGTTGGGATTATAACACTCCCAGTTGTTTAGTGCCTTGTATCATATGGTTATTGAAAAAATCTTCAAAGGAATTGTTTTAAGAGCCTTACTGTGCTCCAATGGGTCATGGTAGAGTTAGCTAAACACGTGTAGATCAAAGGAGGGAGGAAGTACGATTCCATCCTTTTTAGCCCTATCCCATTAAAATAAAGAGACCTCCAATTCTTCCTACCCATTTATAGTTATGGTTCATCTCTAAACACTTCCATGGTGGATGTCATCACTATTTACCCTCTTGAGGATTAGAGAAACTAGACTGCTATAACTGAGCACGATGGGCAGAGCCTACCCCAAGGGGTGGCATAATACTAAGAATATCCTCTAACAGGTGCTTGAACCTGTTAGAAGAGACTTCCTTTGGGTCTTGGGAGACCTCCTAATGATACATTTCCTCTTTCCTATAAATATTTATAAAAAGGAGAGGTCCAGGTTGATCTTACTGGTATAATTGATACCACACTAGAGAATGATTCAGATGCCAAGATGGATACTTTTCTCCAGGATATTGAGGGATGCAAGAGGCTTATTTTAGAGATTATGTTTTAGTAGTGATCAGACCATGACAATATAAAAAGGGACCCAATATCTCCTTTAGTTGGGCACTCGATCCTTCTTGGCCAGGTTCTCATATTTGAAATGCATGGCTCTGCATATCCGACCATGTAAAAAGCTAAGGGATATGAAAAATGACCAAGATATGAGTCGTCCACTCCATCTAAGAAGCGAACCTATCTACTTAAAGATCAAGTACACAAAACCTCAAAGTATGATGAGCTATTCAAATTACTAGTGACAAAAACTAATCATTAAGATAATATGATAACTACTCTCATCACTTATTTTGAGGCCTTAGAAATAATACATGTGTCAATTTCTCATAAGTGAAATCCATACCTGGTGTGGGTAGATAGATGCACCCAACACCATAATTTGGAAACCCATGCTTCACCCCGTTCAATGCTATGGGTGACCCATTTCAATATCTACCCCACTTTTCCTCACAGTTTATCTCCATGTTGGGAACTCTATAACAATAGGAAGCTTCTAGGATTAAATATTTTTCCAAACCATGGAAGGACCTAAATTCATGTGGTATAGCTAATAGGATCTGAGATCCATTTAAGGCTATGAGGATCTCTGTAGATAGTTACTATACCAGTTTAGCTCCACCTCACACAATACCAACATCCATGACCTCTCCAACTGCAAACAGAGGCATGATGAGTGTGTTTTTGACTTCATCACCAAGTGGAAAGGGATCATGTACTCACTCAACATGCCAATTTCCCTGGAGTAGATTATTATGATGTGTGTGGGGGAACATTATTGATGAGTTGGTTCCTACCGTCATCTCCCTAAATCACATAGGTATATTTTGAGAGATCTCTAAGAAAGCTCAGTGGATGTAAGAATCCTTATAGTGTGCCAAACAATGGTCATTTCCATTAATCCTTCCATCTCTTATGATAAGGTTTGTGAATGTGGAGATTAAAACCACTATGTATACATAGCTTCTTGAGATGATACATTTACTTCTCGCTTTACTGAATAATCCATACCAAGTGCAGTCCGACCAAGCACAACCTCACCTTGTGTAGCATCATCAAACACAACCTCATTGAGAGAAAATTTCCCTGAATCCTCATCAGGGATAGGTACCTAGGGCTCCTTTCATCGAAATAAGGAATAAAAATGTTTGTTTTGATGGATAATATACCCTAAGAGGCCAAACTTACTGATCATTCCAATCATTTCCCATATCACATAATACTTGGAAACACCATTAAAGAATGATTTGTCTTCAAATATTAACATCCGGACCATGTAGATCACAAATTAATTAAATTGGGAGACGTTCCAACATAGGTGGAACATGTTTGTTCTAACCCTGATAGTGATAGTGAATGCTTCGGTGAGTGGCTACAAGTTACTGGTTGAGGAATATAGAAGTACAATGTCTAGATTTCTTTAAAGATAATATCTTATTCCATGGAATTATCTATGATTTCTTGAGTAAAATAGAACCTCATATGGTCACCAAAACTCCTATGACTACTGCCTTCACATCTGGACCATAGCCTTCCAAGTCTCAAAAGAGTAGACATTGAATAAATAAGGGAACCGAAGTCCCTCTCTAGTTCCAAAACCAGCATATAACCTTAGATACTTCCTTCCTATTGATTTGGTAGATGTTATCAGTGTACATCCATATTTGGAGTTTTCCACCAATGATGATAATGGGTACACCATCATGAATGTCGTTAAACTGGTGGATCATTATGAAATACTCAATAATGAGGAATTCCATAAAAAACCCTCAAGCACCTTTGGAAAACATCGATGAAGGATAGGCATGGGGCATAAAATCTACAAGAATACTCAGTCTAGCACCCTAAACCAAGCTATCCATGCCAATGAGACCAGGAATCATGCCTCACATATGGATTAACAAGAACAATCCTCCTAGTCTACTCCATCAGGTATTCCCCCATAAATGGCTATATTGGTGGACTTCATGACTCATCCATGACCACACCATTATTAAAAATATCTAGTTTGGGCCTGATCTCTTCCATTTTGTACCTGAATATCACATGTTAAGAGGAAAATAGCTAACCATTGGAAGATTATTACCAGTACTATCTAGGACTTATCATCTCCACCAATGACATTTACTGCACCCCCTAATAAGGAATAACCCTATGGAGGAAAAAAATATACCCCTGAAAAGGATGTATACTGTGTTTAATCACCTCACCAAAATACCCATGACACTATTGATTCTTGAGGCACTCTTCTTATTAACGAAAATTAATGAGGCCCTTGTCGAATCCTTTTAAATCCCCCTTCAGTTTGAGACTAAGGTAGATGATTTTGAGGCCTAATATGAATAATAGGCAAAATGAGAGGAATGTAAATCCATTATCTCATTTTATATAGAAGATGAGTGTGTCACTATCCAGGGGTACATATGACCACTGTATATCATAGGTCAATTAAATGGCATAGAAATCCACCACTGTTTGGTGGATACTCACTCCAAGATCAACATTATCCAAACACATACACTCCATAAGCTCAGACTTATAGAAAAAATATGACTCTATTTAACATGAAAATTTAGCGGTAGGATAAGAGTGAATAAAAGTCACATGGAAAGATTTAGATGAAGAATCAATTCAATGTCCTAGTATCGAGCACTAAATTTTGGGTGGTCTCATAGGATACTATATGCAATGCATTGTTGGGAAGGACATGGACTCATTTTCATGCAACAATACTCTCTTCATAACACCAATGCTTCAAATGACACCTCAATGGTTGAATATGGGTACTCTAGGATGATGTGTCCCGCATTGATTCCTATAAGTCTTACCATATGGATTATATTTACTAAAAACAGGAAGGAAATCACGTCTATAATAATAAAGTTGAGTGCATCAATTCCCCTAACAATCTAATGGACACTACAATAGATCCATGGAAAGACTTGAAAGATAGTTTTTTTTTCTCCCAATTCCTTGGTTGGAACCCATGATACTGGGTTTGGGAAGCTATTTAATAGTCCCCAATAAGAAGGAGTTCTTGCATATTACCTTGTAATATTACACATGACGGGACCGACCAATACCAGAAGACCCTACCCTTGTAAAGTATTGATAAATTTGTCCCATGGACACCAATATGTAGCACTCCCACATGTTTCAAAAGGTTTTACTAACATGATATAAGTAGAAACATCATCATTTCTTCAATATCTGTAGTAGACCTTGTGGTCAGAAACCACATGGTATTAGCTCATCAGTATCTATCACTACAGTCTCTACATAGAAAGAGTCCCCAATTAAAGACTCTTACCTCAACATATTATATCTCAATTAAATCTCTAGATCTATAGTTTTTTGAGAGTTTCCTCATACCTCTGATTCTAATATTTCATACAATTAAGAGGATCTAGAATACCCCCTCCTTCATTTAAAGAGGGTTTCTCCACCACTGTTGATGAGACAACTCAAGTAAACCTTTTCACTAAGGAAGATCTAAGGCCGAAATTGCTCAGAAAAACCATTTCATTAGAGGAGAAATTATGGTATGTGGCCTTCTTAAAGTATCACCATGACATTTTTTCCTAGAGTTATGATGTGATTACAGGCCTTGATCCATATATTCCCATCCATTTCCTTTTTCCCCTAATGGGTCATCAAGGGTTCAAGCAGCCACCCATAAAAAATGCACCCTTCCCATTATGTGATGGTAGAGGATAAATTTGACAATATTATTAAGGAAAACATCATATAGAAGTTTCAATGTCCAAGTTATAT
This sequence comes from Viscum album, assembly GCA_963277665.1. Taxonomy (NCBI): domain Eukaryota; kingdom Viridiplantae; phylum Streptophyta; class Magnoliopsida; order Santalales; family Viscaceae; genus Viscum; species Viscum album. Next base: position 1,220,875,230 of record OY728147.1, read on the forward strand.
ATCCAAAATCATCTCATTTAGGAAAAAAAAATGGGAAGAACATTGTTTTCATTGACTTTCTAGACCTCAATCACCATTGTTCGAAGGATGAATTTTTCCTTCTGGTGACAGATATATTGAATGATTCTATTGTTGGATTCCAAGAACTCTTTTTCATGAATGGGTAATATATGTATAATTATATTAATATGGATCCTATGTATGAGAAGGTGGATTCATTCATGGCACCCCAAGGATCCTTTTTATACTGGATAATGCCTTTCAACTTAAAGAATACTGGAGCCACTTACTAGCTGGATATGCACTAAATTTTAAAGACAATTCTTGGGACATTGGTGGAGTGTTATGTAAATTATCTAGTGGTTAAATCACTATAACTCAAATGCTATCTCAAACATACTGAGAAAGTGTTTGGCTTACTCCATTACTACCACTTTAGGATAAACCCCTTGGAGTGTGAATTCATAGTCACCTCTAGAAAATTTATCAACTTCATTTTTAGATATAGAGGCATCAAGATTGATCTAAAGAAAATTAAGTCCATCAACCAAATTACAAATCCACACAAACTCCTGTTGTTGTGAGGCATCCATGTCTAATTAAACTATATAAAACAATTTATTTCAAATATGGATGGGAAGTGTAAGGTCTTATCAAGTCTCATGAAAAAAGCTCCATTTAATAGTGGTATGAGGACTACCATACTGCCTTTGAGGATATTAAACAGTATATACTATATCCTCTAGTTCAGATGACATCCATCTCAATAAATCCTCTAGTCCTTTATGTAACTACCCTAAAAGGATCCCTTGGTTCCCTCTTAGCTGATAAGAATAATATGGATAAAGAAAATAGACTATAATATCTCAATCACATTTTCCCCTAAACAGAGCCCAGATACTCCCCCATTGAGAAGAGTTGTATCACATTGGTCTTCATAGTGCAGAAGTTAAAAAATTATTTATATCACAATGAGATACAACCAGTTCCATGAATAGAAATGTTAAATTAAATCCTAAAAAACTCTATACTAACAAGGTAGTTGGAAATTTGTGAAATAATCCCTCAGTAGTTTGACATTAATTTTGTACCATAGAAATCCATCAAGGTCCAAATAATGGTATACTTCTCAATCACACATCTGACCCCTATGGAACTGGCTATAGACATCTATTTTATAAATAAATCTACTCTTTTAATAGATCAGTCTGTGTTGTGTTAGAAGATGAATTTCAATGGTGCCTCTCAGAGTGCAACCAGTAGAAGGCTCAACAACCATAAACCCAACAAGTTAGGTATGGGGATTTTTTTCATCACCCCTTCATAGTACATCCTACCATACTCATTTTTGTTTTCAAAAGGATGAACTAATGATGAGGTGGAGTATCATGCTCTTATTACTGGTCTCAAGTTAGACCTTGAGATTTATATCCCCTTTTTACATATAAAGTGAGAATTTGAGCTAGTCATAAAGAAAATCAAGGGTGGTTATGGCCCAAAAATAAATAACTTGTTCCCCTACTAAAATGATCTCATCAATTAATGAATCAGTTTTTTTCCCAGCCAAAGGTGAAACATGTTTTATGATCATAGAACTTCTAGGAAAATACTATGGAAATATTACTAGTGTCCCTAATAGAATTTGATCAATATGACATATTTATTCTTGTGGCACATCATAGGTTCATCAAACCATCCACTTCTAAAGAAGACATCAACCAAAAAGTATACCAGCTGGCTTCCAGTACTTCTACCCCAATGCCCTCAAATTCCCCCATGATTTAGGAGATACTTGATTTGATGACTCCCACCATCAAGTATCTCCAAAATGGCATTCCTCCGCCAGGATGAGCTGAGAATGAGCTAATCCACTAGCATGAAATGTAGTTCACCCTCCAAAGTGGACCTATACTTGAGAAAACCCTCTTTAGGTATGTGTTCAATAGAATTATCATCCATTTAATCCTATTAAATGAGATACCTCAGGTCAAGAAAGATGTGAATACCATATCCAACAATTCTCATCAAGAAGGATTAAATATCTCCCACAAAATTTTTAAGTTGGGCTACTTCTTTACCCACATGGTTCATGACTACATTGAGTTTTACATTAAACTTAAAGCATGTCAGGTTCATTAAAACTTTGTGCTCTAGCCACCAGATCTTCTCTACACAACTAAAAATTCCAATCCCTTTACAATTTGGGGAATTGACATTGTAGGTTTCTACCAATCAATGATAGTTTGATAATGAAGGTTAATTATTACCATAAAATAATTATTTTCAAAATGGAAAAAGTGTTTCCTTTCAAAGAGTTAAAAAACATTCTGTGATTAAGTTTGTGAGCTCCCAAAAAATCCATTTATTTGTGGTTCATCACAATATTCTCACACACAATGACTCTAAATTTTAGGCTGCCAAGTTATATAAAATATAATCCAAGTACAAAATCTGATCCAACCATACTTCTAGCTACCATGAATAAGAAAATGGGTAGATTATGGCATTCAAAAAGACTACCTATAACATCATTCAAAATCTGGTGGGACAAAACAAAAATAATCGGACCAAAAATCTCCCTAATTAGCTTTGGGCATATCAAATGACAACTAAAATTTCCACCCAGGTGACCCCAAACTCCATGGTGTATGGAATACAGGAACTTTTACCTATTTATGATTAGTTTTCATTTCTCCAAATGGATTTTTATGACCCACAAATTCTAGATAGAATAGAGGAATTCCATCTAGATGAGTTGGAATCCCTTGAATAAAATAGGCTTGAATCATTGCACAGCTTAGAGAGTCACCATAAATAGGGTAGTGAGAGTGATCAACAAGAAGGTCTGCCTCTGATCCTTCACCTAGGGTGACATGGTATTGACTCTCAGAACAACGATGATACCCAAAAAAATCTCCAAAGTTGGATCCCAAATGGAAAGGACCTTACATTATCCATATGGTCTATTATAATGGTGAATACTCTTTAATCAGCATGGATGGTGATCATATCACACATTCTACCAATTCCAAGGTTTATGGTCAAATCTATGTGACTATAAAATATAGAAATTAGGGTTCAAGAATTATGAACATTAATTATTTTCAACCCTGGTCTGAGCTCTAAGACCATAAACTAACCACATCCCATTTGGTCTAAGATCTATGGACTTAAACTAGTTGAAACCATAGTTTGACCTGTACAAATATAAACTATGAAGACCAACATCCCTAGTACACAACATTAAATTTCATCCTTACCCTATATGATGAACATAGGATGCGTCATATCACAAATATATTATGAACAAAAACAAAGTCCTCCGCACATGATGTTAAACTATAGTCTCACCCAATTTGATGAACATAGGATGCCTCATATCATAAATATGGGATGACTAAAACCAACATCCTTAGAACATGAATTTAAACTATATCCTTACCCTATGTGATGAACATAGGATGCATAATATCACAAATATGGGATAAAAAAACAAACATCCTCAACACATAATGTTAAACTATAGACTTAATCTATGTGATGAATATAGGATTCCTCATATGACAAATATTGGATGACCAAAACCAAAATCCTCAGCACATAATGTTAAATTGTATCCTTACCCAATGCGATGAACATAGAATGACTCATATGAAAACTATGGGATGACCAAAACCAATGTCCTTAACACCTGAAATTAAAATATAGCCTTACCCTATATAAAATTAGGATTACTCATATAAAAAATATGATATGAAAAAAAGAACAAAAAAACCCAACATCCTCAGTACATGATGTTAAACCATAACCTTACCCAATGTGATGAACATAGTATGCCTCACATGAATAGTATGAGATAATTCAATGTCCTCACCAGCTTTACAACATTAGTCTCTTACCATTCCACATTCTAGAACTATATATGGCTTGATTCCCATTCTTGATGGGATATAAAGGGATGCCTAGATCCAACATCCCAGACCCAGCATCAACATCGACTTATTTTGGGGCCTCCCCTGGTCTAAGCCTCATTACCTTAAACCACAATAAAATGGTATCAAGATTTATTTGAGTGGTGTAGGGCCTCTTTGGAACTTCCAAGTTGGGTTTTAACTCTTATTCACTACCTGAACATCCTTAAAGTACCTACTCCCCTTTAGGTCCAACCATTATGAACTTATACTATGTGCATTGACCCCCCCCTGTGGCCTCTTATTTTCATAGTTTTATTCACTCCAAATGTTTTAGAAAACTAATACCCCAATCAATTTTTCATCTTATCCTCGTTGAAGAGGACAACCCCCTACCAGCATCGACCTCCTGCCACACTATGACCCAGAACTACAAATGGATTGATTACCATTCCCATGTGATACATAAAGATGCTTGGATCCCTTATCTAGGGTCCATCCCTACCATAAACACATTTTAGGGTCTCCCCCATCTAGACCAAGCTTTATCCTTGCCTAACCACATTTTCAACCAACACATTTACACACATGGAGAGATAACTCCCTAAGAACCCAAAATTCTCTTTGAGATATTCCCCAGTTATATTTTATCACTTCTTACTTTATTCTATTTAGATAATATTTATCCTACCAGTATGAATAATCTCTCGAATAGAAATGGTTCCTAGCTACACTAGATCACCTACTGTCCTGGTCTCATGACTTCTTAGTAATAGACAACAGTTCTCATGTTTTGAACTTGGTCAATAGTCGATCCCAAATTTATTCTCACCATCCTTAACTGGTGAAAGTTTGTAACCTATGTTTCAAACATGTTATATATTTTCTCCCAACCAATCGATCATCCCCCCTTTACTATATTGGTCTTGGAAATAATGATTTACCCTTTTGGGAATTCCCCAGGTTGGTCACTTTAGCCCCTATTGTGTAGAACCCATGAATATAATGGGAACTTTGTATTGCTCCTTGTTTATCACATCGATCATAGGTTACATGAGCTTAGAAGTTAGGGAGGAATTTATAAGGTTCTGACACACGGGTTACCCTCTGGTCTGAACTATACAACCGTAAACTATCATTCTAGGTCTATGCATCACAACCTTAAACTATGTGTGATTTGTCTTAGAAATGTTTTGTGTGGCATCACATCTCTTTGGAATTTGAATCACATTGGGTTAACTATCCTTTATACCACACATAGTCTACTAAGACACACCCTCTATTCTAATTATTATGACCTTAAACTATTTACAACCTCATAGTCCAAGAATTTCAACCCTAAACTATTTTTAAATTCTTTGTCTGACTGGTATGACCTTAAATGACCTAAGGTAAGAGGCACATAAATTTATCTGCTGAAAAAAGGGTAAAACTAAGAAAGTTTCATAATATTTTCTTCTATTTCATTATTGATACTTGATAAAATGAAAGGGCTTAAATGGAAATGTGAAAAACCAGTGGGATCCACCTTGGTCCCTAGAAAAAACTTGGATATTCTTGCAAAACCCATCAGTTTAGGAAAAATTTAGATTCAAATATCTTCTCTCTTTTCCTCACAAGTACCTCTATAAAGTTCCACCCATGTGTTTTCTATTCATGAATCCCACTAACTTGACTAGACTAGATCAATTCATGAAAGTCACATTTCTTGGTCAGAAGATGCTAAACTATGCTACAAATATCCCAACCACATGATGTTAAAATGTGTGATGCATCATCCTCACCTAAAGAAATTAAAATACGTTTTTAGAATCATTTCAGTAATACATTTAACTACACACTATTTATCCTCTCATCATGACTTAAAACTATGAAACATTTTAGGTCTTCACCTAAGGATCCCTTCCTCTCCTTCAGTACTGATCACTTACTATAATACTCGATTTCTTCAGTAACTTTCCCTCTAAGATGGAACTCACCTTGGAATATGAGTCTAACCTTTGTTAAAAACTATACACCTATAAAATTTGATCAAATTCATAGTGGCATAATCCCGAGTGTGTTGAACTCCATTAAAACATTCCCCCAATTCATCCCCACACTTCATGTCTCTTTAAATTTATATCCCCATAAGCTTTCACATCTTAATTATCCTCTCTAATGGAAATGGTTCCTATCTACATCGGCTCACCTACCATCCTATGTTTCAAACATAGTCAATGATTGAACCTCATTTGTTTGTCTATATCCTCGATAAAATGATAATGGAATATTTGTTTCAAATATAGCCAGTAGTAATACTCCATAGTTATATCACCCCTCTTGAATACCAAATACTAAGAATCCTGATTCATTTTTTTACTCTCCTTGGTTCAGGAATAATTCAAAGACCCTATAATTACCCTATTTTTACACTAGTACACATTGAAAACAAATTGGTTGTTCAAAGAGTCTCTTTCTTAAGACAAATTTTATTGGTTAGGATACTCCTAGTGGTGAATAAAAAAGTTCAGAACCTGAGTGTTTAGCCCTAGTTTATAACTATTTTATAATTAAACAATCTTTAGTTTTTCCCTTATTTCCTACACCGATCATGACTCACATGTTCTTATGGATTCATTTTTCCTTGTTGATATGATTGATATGCAATAAAAATGGAACATTTGGGAATACATTGAATTTAAAACAAACCATTCCAAATGTTTGGGAGGGTCAATAACATGTTAGATCCTCTCTTTTATTTCAAGAAAATATAAAATTCCTCAAGTCTCAACCCCAGTGATTGATTGTTAGATCTCATATTTTCTCCACTGAGTAGCATCTAGAATCCATTGCCATTCCACCAGATCGACCACCTCATCCTCAGTGGTAGGGAAAAATTATTCAGCCCTAATTCATATATGATTCTATTCTTACTAACACCCATCCACTAAATATTCTTCCTCAACTACCTTAGCCTTAGTATTTACCAAATGATATCTCAATTGGCTGATGATCCATTCTTGAGAAGTGACGATGACCACATAATCTCATGACTAATCTTTTAGGTTAGTGATCAAATTTTCAACTACATGGATAACTTGAGTTCCCTTATCCTTATTCTTATTCAAGGATAAATCAAACTAATTTCACTAACAATGAACCTATTTGATGATAAAATACTCAGATAGTGTATGAAGGTCACTATAATCCACCCTACCAATCCCCAGACTGACTAACCAATGGAAGATAGTTCCCACCCAGTTTGGAAGATTATCCAGTGGAGTGTAAGTGATGAGATTATACACAATCCTCCATGCCTTACATTATATTAATATATTATCCTCAAAAACATTTAATATGGAATCCTAAAAGTAGTCATGTATTGTAGGCTCTTATTGAGGTAATAACACCAAAACTTCAATGGAGAGGTCACCTATAGAAAATTCCGTAGGAATGACTTTCCCAAAGTCTTTGGAAAACCCATCCTTGCCAAATGGTTCACTTATAGTGGTATCCATGACCACCACTTGTGGCACTTACAAGGTAGGCTTGGCCACCACAGTCTCATCGAAATCCACCATTAGTGGCTTGATATCGACCAACTTCATTGAGGAATTATCTATAATATCCACTATTGATGGAATTTCTAGGGTAGGTGAAATCATCTTACCCCATAAACTATCTCTATTGATGGGCCAATTTCATCCCTCTTCATTACAATGTTAGTCCCAATAGACACTTCCTATAATACCTATATGGTAGACCAAACCACCACAACTTCCTTGACTACCCCCATTGATGGAACAACCTCCTCTGTTATCTTTTTAGGGACAATATCACCCACAATTATTTCCTGAACTGCATGCCCCACTAACTCAAGCATCACTATAGGTGAATGTTCTCCAAACACAGTTTAAACTATTATTTAATTTATAAATTTAAAAAATAATTAATTATGGGTGAAAAAATGAAGAAGAATGTGAAAAGGGGAAAAGGATTACAAGAGTGGTACACTTTGACCAATAACTCAAAAAGGTTCACTAGAAGAGACCTCACTCCCACACCTTCAAGGGTTAGGGTTCCCTTGTCCTATAGTTAAGGGTCATTAAAAACCTACCTTACTCAATTATCTATGATTCCTATAAAAGTAAAAGGATTTATACAATTACCTTGAAGGATGGAAAATGGTCAAAGAACAAAAAAATGAAATTTACCTTTTCAGTAGAAGGGCCTCCTTTTCCCAAGGAATCTAGGTAAGCATCAATTCCTTAGGATTACTCTTTTTTAATCCCGCTCTCCTAGATTAAACTAGATCCAATTAGTCCATAAGAATATTTAGAGGACATTTCATGCCCAACAACACCTTTAATCAGCTAGTTGGGGGGTTTTGAGTTGTTGTGAGAATGAATCAGTTATTCTGGATCCTTGAGATGTTTCAACACCTCGGCCTGGGGAACAAGGAACTATTATCTTTCATGACCCAAACACAAAAGGTTTATTCCCTCGTAGTGGGAATGATTCTACAACTCATGAAGAGATTAGAGTTATATGTTGATTCCATATCTGTCCCAGGAATCTGGAAAGACAACATCTTTGGGGATATCTGGGTGAGGCAGTAGCTTCCCTGGGGCCTAAAATTACACCCTAATATTTCTCTAGAGGGTCAACATTCCTCCCTTATCCAATTTACTAGGAGTGTTGAGCCTATTTCTGCTCCCATCCCTATGGATTCCACCGGTACATGACCAGGAATTACCAGATATATGGCCACTTATCTTCCCATTTTAGTAACTATTCCTCTTTGGTGTGCCCTTCCTTCCACTCACCCTCGATCGCATGGTTATGGGGACCCATAATCCTCATCATCCCGAGCGGTTCACCAACACATTATATCTCCATGATTCATTCTCTCCCAACTTAGTGCATATTCATGGATGATCCCATAACCAGTGGTGAGCTGAAGAAACACATTTTCCTCTAACATTATTGCATGAAAACATGCCCTGTTTTTACGTAAGAACCAAGAGGTGGAATCTTCCATGTACCCCCAAATCACCTTTGGGATGAGACACTAGAGGCACCATAACTACCTCACAAACTGATATGGGGGGTACAAATCACAAATCTACTTGTAGTCTACTATGTCCAACAATACCTCACTTCAAAAGGGAAAAAGAATGACCTCTACTTTATAGTCCATGTTCCGTAATTGTTTACCGTTACTTTCAAGAGGGAAATAATATGAATATAAATCATTATCTATCCCTAAACTCACTAGAACATAAACTAAACCCATGTCAAGATTCCAAATCCCTATAATTTTGAGGTTTGAAGGTTGGAAGTTTATACCAAGAGGGGATACAGGGTTCAGAAACTTGTATTCCCCATGTGTGTAGTAATACATCTTTATAGAAAATGGAAGGCCCCACATAGATGGAGCGGGGTTTTCCCTTGGATAATGTGGGACATGTCATGACCCGTCCTCGGGGCCCGTGCCGTGACTACACCAAGCCCTCCTTCCATAGGCCAGAGGTTGGAGACTAGCACCAAGGCGTATATCCCAACAAAAAGGGAAGGCATTGCCTTTAAAAGTAAACAAACACCACAGAGTAAGCCATCAGAAGTAAACACTAAGTAAACTAAGTACAAGTAAGTGCAGAAAGTAAATGAGCCAGAATACAAACCCAAACTGAAAGTAAAGTACAACTGAAAAGGGAGTACAACAAATGAAAAGTAAAGCTGCAACGTCGAGCCATCCACTGGAAGTCCCACCTGAAGGGTGGGTACAGATAGCCTCCACAGCTCCTCGGGTCCAGCCGTCCGCTCTGAGTACGTCCCACCCACTGGTCCACCTCCAGGTACTGACCTACTCTGCAAACCTCAACCACGATCAGCGTTGTCCGTCGTATGCAACCAAAACAACGTAGTGTGGGCATAGCCAGTGCAGGGGTGAGTATACGCTACTCAGTAGGGACCCTGAGACCCCCAAAAGTCTCCCATAATCCACAAAGGATAATCCACAAAGGAAAGATACAATCACGAAGTAACGTCCAACACTACTTAGGTATATGCCCATACATATACCTAAGTCACCAATTCCAGATTGGATCTAATATCCGAGCCCGAGTTTGATCACATCCACACAGGATAACACAACACAGTCCACATAGGAAAGCAAGTCAATCATATCGAAGATAATGATTGAAAGTCAAGAATCAGCTCACACAGGTATACTTCTTCGTAAGATGATAGAGATGATCAGATGTAGCCACTGATTCATCTAAGCCGTCAGACCCACACAGTATCGATAGGTACTAACCCCCGCAATGACCCACAAAGGATCGATAGGTACTAACCCCCACAATGACCCACAAAGGATCGATAGGTAACTAACCCCCGCAATGACCCACACAGGATCAGACCCACACAGGATCTGTAGGCGTTGGCCCACACAGGACCGCTGAGCGCTGACCCACACAGGATCTGACCCACACAGGATCAGTAGAAATGATCCACGTAGGATCACTGAGTGCTGTAGTCGTCGCCTTCAAATCCACGGAGGATTTCTATACAGTCATCGTCGTCGTCGCAGTCCCAACCAACTCTAGGGTTCCCGCACACAACAAGCTCGTTCGGGAGGGTCCGATCCATGAGCCGAGGGGCTGATACATCAACTGACACATAGCCCGGAGTTGATGTATCCAAAAGTTCCGTATCGTCAACAGGAACTCAATGTCACAGACGACGCGTCAATCGGACGCCCGGTCTGAGAGTTATTGGCTTTTTCGTCCTAGGGGCCCGGTTGGGTTTTAAGTCAAAAACAACCCGACCATACTCCAACTACGTACAAAACTCAAGTGAAGTAAGAAAAAAGGTCCGTCTCACTAATAGGGATCCATCAAAGTCGATGACACGTCAATCGGACGTCCGGAGCTCAAGTTATAAGCATTTCCGCTCTGAGGGCCTGGTTGGTTTCATGTACGAACCAACCCGGCCGAACCCAAAGTTCTCCGAAACCTTGAGTGTAATATACCAAAACGACTGTCTGAATCCAAGGATCACATCGCAGTTAACAGTGCGTCGATCGGAGGTCTGCAACCCATGTTATGGGAAAAATACCGAAAGATGTCCATGAGTAGGGGGTTCGGGCCCGGTCCGTCCCGGCCCGATACCCCCTGGGTCGGCCCGAACCGGGTCAACCCGACCCAGGTTCTGGTACGACCCTCTGGGGCATGGCCCGGCCCAGATGGCGCGGCCAGGCCCGGCCTGGGCAGGGCCCGGGCTGGCGGCCCAGCCTGGCGCCAGGCGGCTCGGCCGTAACGGCCGAGGGATGAGGGGGGGGGGGGGGGGGGCGCTGCCCCCCGCGTTGTGAAACTGTGACCCCCATGAGGGGGGCCTCTCCTGCTGGCCAGCCGGGGTTTACGAACCCCCGGATCCTCCCTTGACTGGCCGGCCCGCTCCGGCCGGCCGGCTGCTGCCGCCACGAGACCAGCACGGCCGGTCCCCCTACTCCCACACCAGCGGCCCGGAACCGGCCGCCGGTCCCTGCTCCGCCGCGGCCTATGGGCGCGGCCTTCATCCATCCACCGCGGCGCGACGATGCCGCACCCACTCCACCGCGGCCCCACTCTGGCCGCGGTGCCTTTGTGGTTCTCCGGCACGGCGTGACGGCACCGCGTCTTGTTCGTCTTCAACGGCGCGACGCGACGACACCGCACTTCTTCGCCCAAACTCATAGCTTCCGTGTGGTGCAACGGAATGCGCCACCTTACACGTGCCGCAACAAAACCAAACAACCAAGGGGGAGGAGGGTCGGTCATGTTCATACGGTCCGACCTCCTCCCATTATTGCGATAACAGGCGGCCCAGATAAGACGATAAAACAACGATGAAAGTAATCAGGAACAAAAAGAAAAAATCCCCCTTCCTCGAGCGTAGTTGAACGAAAGCTTGTCGCGGGATTGCACGTCGCGGAAGGAGGAGTTGTGGAAGGAGGATCGTCACATTGCAGATAAAAGATTCATTGGTGTCATGTCATCGATCTCTGAGGATCCGACGTTCTTGTTGACCTTCGTCAGAGGTCGGCGTTCTTCGCGTTCTTCACGTTCTTCGTCGAGGAGGAAGAACTTCAAGAACTTGAGAAAAATATTCCCAACCTCTCACAACCAAAATCAACCCTTAATAGAATAAGAGTTTGTCTTATTTTATTTCTCAATCCTAGCGTTTTGAAATTCAAAAATGAATCAGACAATTAATTGAATTAATTACAACGTTTAAACCGCCCAATTAAAAGAGGCATTTCATAAACAGACAAACGCAAGGGTTGACTTCCACTTAATAGGGGTGCAAGCGCGTTACCTTATTAAAGGAGGGGGGGAGGGGGGGTTTCGGAAGAAAAGAAACAGTGGGGCTCATGTGGGACCCACCTCACAAATATCCTACCTAGTGGGTAGGATATTGTGGGTCCCACTTCATCCAATTAGTTTAGGTTAAACAAAATAAAATAAAATTGGTTGCACCACTTTTATTTTATTCCTTTACTTAACCCAAAAATTTAAAAACCACACCCGAGCAAACGCAACTCCGGAAAAGGTATTTCTAAGCACTTATTGGCCCTGCGATTCCATCGGTGCCCTCAGAATTCGATTCCGAGCACCGGTTCAAAATTTAGGAAAACCCGCTCGTTCATTCACTGAACGTACCCGAGCTAAACTTTGGAAAATGATTCTGGGCACACCGGGCCTCTAAATCAGTTTCCGTCAGAAACTGCGTTCTTGTAAAATCCCAAAGAAAATTAAGAAAAAAAATTCCCTTGAATTTTATGGGTCTTTACATTACTCCCACCTCAGGGATTTACGTCCCCGTAATGATACATCATAAACTAGGGAAACAAAAGTGGGTACTGAGCACACATCTGAGCCTCCCGCTCCCAAGTGCTCTCCTGGAGGTTCCCGTGCTGCCATCTGATGAACACTAGTGGAATCGACCATCCACATAGGACCCGCTCCTGTTGATCCTCGATCTCCACCGGGACCTCTGCAAACGTCGCCCCATCATCAATGTCCAGCTCCCCATGGTCAATGATATGCGTCAGGTCGTGCACATATCTCCTCAGCTTGGATACGTGGAAGACGTCGTGCACCCGGTGCAACTGAGGTGGTAGATCCAGGCGATAAGCCACCTTGCCTATCCTGCTAAGGACATGGAATGGTCCGATGAAGCACAGAGATAACTTGCCGCCTCGGCCAAATCTCTGTAATCCACGTCGAGGTGAGATCCGCAAGAAGACGTGGTCGCCATCCTCGAACTCCAGTGGCCTCCGCCTCCTGTCAGCAAAAGACTTCTGCCGGATCTGAGCTATCCTCATCCACTCCTGGATGACATGGACCTTCTCTGTCGTGGCCTGGACCATCTTTGGTCCTACAAGTGCTAACTCCCCAGGGTCTGTCCAGCACAGAGGTGATCTGCAAGGCCGGCCGTAGAACACATCATATGGTGCCATCCCGATGGTGGAGTGGTAGCTGTTGTTGTACACGAACTCCACCAAGGGTTGGTGGTCCTCCCAACTACGACCAAAGTCGAGGACACATGCACATAGCATGTCCTCGAGAGTCCCAATGGTCCTCTCCATCTGACCATCCGTCTGAGGGTGAAAGGCGGTGCTCAGACGTAGCTGCGCCCCAAATGCCTCCTGCAACCCCTTCCAAACCCGGGAAGTAAAGCGAGCATCTCGATCGGAGACGATAGATGATGGCACACCATGAATCCGTATAATCTCCTGAACGTAGAGACATCCCATGCTCTCCACTGAGCCCTGGTCTCTGATGGGTAAGAAGTGAGCTGACTTGGTGAGTCGGTCGACAATCACCCAAATGGAGTCGTGACCTCTGGAAGTGCGTGGAAGTCCAGTCACGAAGTCCATTGATATGTCGTCCCACTTCCACTCCGGGACCTCCAAAGGCTGTACCAAGCCTGCTGGTACCTGGTGCTCTGCCTTCACCTACTAGAAGGTGAGGCATTGAGAAACGAACTCTGCTACAACCTTCTTCATACCCAGCCACCAGTTCTTTCATCTGAGGTCCTGGTACATCTTCGCCACTCCCAGATGTACCGCTAAAGGGGAAGTGTGGAACTCTCTTAGCATCTCCTCCTATAAAACAGCTGGTACCATGGTACGTCCTCTGAAAAGGAGGTCGTGCCCTCCTCCTAAATAGAAACCATCAAGTGCCTGTCTTAAGGATATCTGTACACGCCACGTCTCACAGTCATCATCCCCATGTTGTGCCTCTCTGACCCGCTGCAGTAGTGGAGGAGTGACTGTGAGTGACTGAAGAAAGGCCGATCCATCTCTATCCACGAAGGATATCTGCAAAGCGGCTAGCTGCTTTGTTGCCTCCCCGAGTAGCTGGTTGCCCGTCCTCCTGCTGAGATCATCGTCTACTACGTTACCCTTTCTAGGAGTATAGACTATATCAAAGTCATAGTCCTGGAGGAACTCAATCCATCGCCGCTGTCTCAGGTTCAGGTCCTTCTGCGAGAAGATGCACCTGAGACTCTGGTGATCAGAATAGACTGTAAAGCGCTCACCATCAGATAGTGTCGCCACATCTTCAGAGTGAAGACCACTACTGCTAACTCTAGGTCATGGGTAGTGTAGTTATGCTCATGCTTCCTCAACTGACGTGATCCATAGGAGATCATGGCCCGTTCCTGCATCAGGACACATCCGAGTCTCGTCCCTGATGCATCGCAGTAAACTACGTACCCAAATCCCTCCTCTGGTATCCTCAAGATAGGCGCGCTGGTCAATCTCTGTCTTAGCTCCTGGAAGCTCTGCTGACATCTGTCTGACAACACAAAGGGTTTCCCCTTCTTTTTCAAAGTTGAGAGTGGTGCCGCAACTCTAGAGAAGTCTGGCACGAATCTCCGGTAGTACCTAGCTAGCCCCAAGAAACTCTGCACCTCCGTCACACTCCTGGGTGGCACCAAAGCTAGCACTGCCTCGATCTTCGCAGGATCCACCGAAACTCCCACCTCAGATATGATGTGCCCCAAGAAGTGGACCTCACATATCCAGAACTGACACTTTGAGAGCTTACCATAAAGGTGGTGCTCTCAGAGTGTGTCCAGTACAACCCGCAAGTGGTAGGCGTGCTCCTCCTTAGTCGTCGAGTAAATCAAAATGTCTTCGATGAAGACCATGAAAAATAGATCAAGGTATGGCTGAAAGATCCTATTTATGAGGCCCATGAACACTGATGGAGAATTGGTTATGCTGAATGGCATAACCAAGAACTCATAGTGGCCATACCGACATCTGAAGGACATCTTCTGAACGTCCTCGTCTCGAACTCTGAGCTGATGATAGCCTGATCTAAGGTCTATCTTTGAGAACCACCGTGCTCCCTTGAGCTGATCGAAGAGGTTTTCAATCCTCGGTAGCAGATACTTGTTCCTCACTGTCACCTGGTTCAGGTGACGATTATAGCATCCCACATTTTTGTCACATAAACTTTCATTACATTAAAAAAATGAGGATCTTTAAGGTTTAGTGTCTTGGAAACCAGGAACTTAATACATGAAACAAAAAAAACATTCTTCTTAAACACTTGAAAGGATTCTCCTTATGTTCATATTAGGTTCATTACTGCATCTCATTACCTGGGGACATACATCACAAGAAAGGGTGAGCAGAAGGCCCATTAAGGGAAACAAGAGAAACATTTTACATGTGAAGTTGAGATACATCAATAATGTCATGAAAAGAACTTTAAGGCATGAGAATGAAATCACGAGGCATATCATAATAAAAATAACGTTTTTCATAACTTGAATATGTGGCTACAACATTTAATATATACAATCATGAACATATCACCAAGGTCCATCCCCATGGTGTCATTTAAAAATTATCAAGGTTATTCACCAAGATATCGTGAAAATTGTAATCTCTAGTGGTTACATCATTACCCAATGCATTAGAGCGCTATCAGGGCGCACCCTTAAATTTGCCTTTATTATCATGTGAGCCACATATATCATCATAAAAAACTTCATAAATAACCCATATAGCATAAAATAAATGGGTTTCATTTCATAATCATAACGTTTTTAGAAAGAAAAACTGCTTTAAAGACATGGTCTTTACGTCACATTAAAACCACGGAAGGGTAGAGTGGGTATCATGTATGTAAATCCCAAAATTTAAAATAGAACATTTTGATATATATGTGAATAAAACTGTAGAAATAAGATCTTTGAGTATTCACTTTATAACACAAAATAATTTTCAGAAAAGAGAGAGGTATTTTGAGACAAAAATTCTGCAGCATAACGACTATGTTTCGGGTTTTTAGAAAACATTGAAAAGAGAGGGGACATGGGTCAAACATTCATAAATGACCCATAGAATAGTAGAGGGACAGAATAAGAAGTATATATGAACATGGAAATAAAATTTGAAGGACATACCATTTGAAATGAAAAACATGGAAGGAAGAAAAAATTAGATTTCTCTTATGAAAGTTCGGAAGCCTAACGACATTACTTAAACTTCAACAAAAAATGAATTGATGAGATCAAATAGGGTATCTCATAATATGAACATAAAATATCATTATGATAGATATAGAGATCATACCACAACATAATAAAAAGGGACTTGTGATACATGACATGTAATTAGAACTTGAAAATGAGAAGGGTGAAAGAACCACTTAAAAATTCGGCAGCCTAACGGCGCCACTTAAAACTTCAAAATACTGAATTGAAGCGATCAAATGGGGTATCTCATCATATGATCATAAAAGATCAGTATGATAGATATAGAGATCATAACCCAACATAATACAAATGAACTTGAAATACTTGAAATGAAAGTAGAACTTGAAAACGAGAAGGGTGAAAGAACCACTTAAATATTCGGCAGCCTAACGACGTGACATAAAACTTCAAAATACTGAATTGAAGAGATCAAATGGGGTATCTCATCATATGATCATAAAAGATCAGTATGATAGATATAGAGATCATACCCCAACATAATAAAAATGAACTTGAAAGACTTGACATGAAAGTAGAACTTGAAAACGAGAAGGGTGAAAGAACCACTTAAAAATTCAGTAGCCTAACGGCGCCACTTAAACATTCATAAAACGAAATAATGAGAGTAAGAGTGGATCTGTCATTATATGAACATGAAAAGGGAATTAAGAGGAATATAAAATAACATCCACCAACATAATAACATGGAGCATAAAAGAAATGACTTAAAAGAGATCACTTGAAAAGAAAGAGAGGGGTCAGATCCCTTACCTTAAAATGTAACTCTTAAAACTCAAAGGTTGGGACCTTAAGGGCTTGGGGGAACCTTGGGAGGACTCCTTGGGAGGTAATGAGACTAGAAATTCGTTGGGGGAGAGTGGGGAGTCAAAATGGATGAGAGGATGGCTTGGTATTTATAGGGAAGTGAGGGGACAAGGCATTAATGGCCAAGGGACACCTCAAAAGTGGTTTTCTCAAAACCATGTGCTCTCCCATGATATTTCCCATGAAGTTAGGCCACATGGGGCCCCCCATACAATAATTCATCACCTTTGGTCGGCCAACCCTTAAAATATCTCATGACATCATCATGACACAGTTATGATGTCATTAAACATACCGAAACCCTAAAACTGTATTTTTACTATTCATTGAAAATTCAACTTTCTCAGAAAAATCCCAAAATTTCACCTTAACCAAATATCAATGTTCTGATTTCAAAAATGAACTCCATTTTATAAAAAAAAATTCTAAATATTTTTAATTTAATTTTTTAATAAATACACTATTCACCAAAAATTCATTTTTTTCAGAAAAATCCCCAAAAATTACCATAACATAATATCGACGCTCTGAGTTCAAAAAAGAAATCCATTTTATAAAAATAATTTTCTAAATATTTTTAATTAAATTTTTAATTAAAAAACACTATTCACCCGAAAAAACTAATACTTGAATAATAATATATGAAACCGTTATTTAAACATTTTATTGAATCACATTACTTAATCAAGGTGCCTAGATTATATTAATGCTTTATTTAAGTGAGATTACTAATCCATTTGGTCACATTACTAATCTTAAGCATATAATCACTATTCATAATTTACTATTCATAAAAAATTAAGTTGATCTTATTAGACTCTAAATTTCGTACTGAACATAATTGTAGAAGACCATTTTTTTGAAAATCATTACACATTTTTAATTATTTAAGGTTTACATAAACATTTTTTTAAATATCCTTGTACTAAAATTCATCAAAAATATGCATAGTATATTTATCTGGTCATTTGAAAATTCATAAACTTCATCATAAGAAGAAATAAATTTTTTTATTTAAAACAAAGGATTACACAAGGTAGTTACGGTCTCATTACATAGCCCCTTATCACACCAGCATAGGACCTAAGTGTAAGGTGTGCTAAGGTGAGAGAATCCGAGGGAGGATCGACCAACATCGCACGAGTAGTAATTTCTATCAGTTTGAACTTCTCATGAAGGAGATTCCGTTCTAACTTCACACGATGAAGTACGGCTTGGGTTTGGTCCAGAGCAATACCCAGTGGTGCTACCTCCTTCCCAAGTTCTGTTAGATGGGCTTCGATTGGTCCAAGACTACTGGGTGAGGCCATCGAATCCTCTTTCTATATTAATTAACCAAGATTACTTTTACATAGAGACAATAATCAAAACGTTTAGTTTCCAGCGGTCATATTGACCAATGGTCATATAACAGTCAAAAACCCAACGATCTCATTTTAATTATACTCATGTTATCAAATGAAACATTTTTTTTGAGTATAAAAAAAATAAAATAACACACAAAATTAGGAAACAAGATTTATTCAAAATTTCGGGTCGTTACAACGATAGTCGACACAAAGTCGCAAGCTCCCATCCACCTTCTTGGCAAACAAAATCGGGGAAGCCCAGGGTAAAACACTGGGTCGGATGAATCCCATTCCCTGAAAGTCCTCCAACTATACCCGTAGCTCTCGAAGCTCGGCGGGAGCCATCCGATATGCTGGAGTGGATATCGGGGCTGTCCCAGGGTACAGGTCAATATAAAAGTCTACCTCTCTGCGAGGAGGTAGCCTTGGGACGTCATCGGGGAAAACGTCCGTATACTGATCCACCACTGTAGGAAAACCAGGACTCCGCACGTCAACTGCTCCTAGGATGAGGCTAGCCAACTGATGAGTGATGGGATGTCCTCTCCTCTGCGAGAGTCCATCCTGTGCTGCAAAGGCTTCCTTCTTGCCGGTGAAGGTGAACCTGCTCCCGTCAGTGCGTACACACCACACCTTGCGCCTAATACAGTCAATCTGAGCATGGACTGTAGATAACCAATCCATGGCCAAGATGACGTCGTAAGGCCTCGACGCCGCTACAAGAAGATCCCAGCCTAAGCTCTCGCCTCCTAGAGTAAGATCAAACTTCCGACACCAGTGCGTAATCGTCGAGTCTGCTCCCGTAGGAGTCTCTAGCCGTAAGGATCGAGCCAATGGATCTGTCGGAATCTCCGAGCTCCGAACAAGGGCATCGACTTTGAAAGAATGACTCGCTCCTGTGTCTATAAGAACTGCAGCAAGGGTGTAATAGACACAGATAATACCTCGAATCATCTCTGGCGTGCCGTAGTCGTAGGCCTCCGCTGCCTGAAGATGTGCCTGTCTCTGCCTTCTAGCTCCCTGTGGTCGGGGTGGACCTCTAGGTGGTAGTGGTGGTAGAGCCTCAAAGCATCGCCCACCACCTGCTGCTCGGCCAGCTCCTCTGCCTCGTCCGCCTGCTCCCTGCGGACCGCCACTGTCGACCCTCTGTCTCTACTTGGGTGGTCCCTCAACCTTCTACTGCTTCTCGACATGGCGGGTCGGGCAGTCACGAACCATGTGGCCCTGCCCGCCGCATGCGTAGCACTTTCTACCTCTCGAAAGACTAGCTCTGCGATGTGTGCCCCGCACCTCCGAGCCAGTGTCCTAAGGTCATCTTCCTGATGGTCCGGTCCTCCTGGACCCCTGTGACATCCGTCAACTGCCATTTGCAGACGACTCTGCTACTATCGCCCTGCGATAGGTCTTGCCGCTGGTGTAGACTCAGTAAGAAAGCTCTCGATGAGAAGAGATCGCTCCAGTATCCTTGCTTGTGTCGGAATGCCGAGGGAGAGCAGTGATGCCCTGATCTCATGCCTCAGTCCCTGCTCGAAGGTCCGGGGCTGGAATAATGGGTCCCGTACCATGTCCGTCGAATAGCGCAAGAGATTGGTAAATCTTGCCGAGTACTGGGCGACCGTCAAGCTTCCCTGACGCAGTTGTAGAAGCTCCTGGATGCGCACCGCACAGAGGGTGGATGGGACGAAATCCGAGTAGAAGAGGCTCTCAAAGTCCGTCTAGAGGAGTGATGCCTCGACGTGCACCTAGAGAATCAAGCTCTACCATCAGCCTGCTGCCACATGCAGGAGACTCACTGAAAGGATCACCATGAGGTATGCTACTGTCCCTACTAATCGGAAAACTCGAACAACTGCCTCCATCCAATCCTCGAGTGCCTGAGGGTCCGTCTCCCCGCAGAACCTGTGCGGTCACTGACGCTGAAACTCGTGCAGTATAGTAAGGCGACATGCACTGTCAGCGGCTAGGGCTGGTAGCATCGGTGGCTCGGCGGGTAGAGGTACCGCCGGTGACTCTGCTATCAAAGGGCCCTGTACCGAGGCCTCGTCGCTCGGTGGGCTGTCATCCCGCACAATGCTCGGAACCCTAGCTGGCTGCCGTCGTGGGGCCATCCTGAAAAGAAACAGGTACGCCACGGTCAAACAGTATACATGGTGAGCTGACACAAAGTAATCAAAAAGAAAACTTGAAACACACATGAAATCAATGTTTTTGTGCATTAAGTCGGAAATCAGAAGTCAGGGTCCTGGTGTACGGATACGTCGGCCACTGCACCAACACTGGACTCCCTGGACTGATTAACCACACTCAATACCCTTAACACTATTGCTTCATATGGAATAAATATCAGAGTCCAGAGTTCTTCGGTAGAAACGAACTCCTCTGATACCAATTTTTCATGACCCGTCCTCGGGGCCCGTGCCGTGACTACCCCAAGCCCGCCTTCCATAGGCTAGGGGTTGGCGACTAGCACCAAGGCGTATATCCCAAAAAAAGGGAAGGCATTGAATTTAAGGTAAACAAACACCACAGAGTAAGCCAGCATAAGTAAACACTAAGTAAACTGAGTACAAGTAAGTGCGGAAAGTAAATGGGCCAGAATACAAACCCAAACTGAAAGTAAAGTACAACTGAAAAGGGAGTACAAAAACTGAAAAGTAAAGCCGCAATGTCGAGCCGTCCACTAGAAGTCCCACCTGAAGGGTGGGTACAGATAGCCTCCATAGCTCCTCAGGTCCAGCCGTCCACTCCGAGTACGTCCCGCCCAGTGGTCCACCTCCAGGTACCGACCTTCTCCGCAAACCTCAACCACGATCAGCGCTGCCCGTCGTCTGCAACCAAAAAAACGTAGTGTCGGCATAGCCCATGAAGGGGTGAGTATACGCTACTCAGTAGGGACCCCGAGACCCCCGAAGGTCTCCCAGAATCCATAAAGGATAATCCACAAAGGAAAGATAAAATCACGAAGTAACGCCAAACACTACTTAGGTATATGCCCATACATATAACTAAGTCATCAATTCCAGATTGGCTCCAACATCCGAGCCCGAGTTCTATCACATCCACACAGGATAACACAACACAGTCCACATAGGAAATCAATTCAATCATATCAAATATAATGATTTAAAGTCAATAATCAGCTCACACAGGTATACTTCTTCGTAAGAGGATAGAGATGATCAGATGTATCCACTGATTCATCTAAGCCGTCGGACCCACACAGGATAGATAGGTACTAACCCCCACAATGACCCACAAATGATCGATAGGTACTAACCCCCGAAATGACCCATAAAGGATCAATAGGTAACTAACCCCCTCAATGACCCACACAGGATCGGACCCACACAGGATCTATAGGCGCTGGCCCACACAGGACCACTGAGCGCTGACCCACACAGGATCTGACCCACACAGAATCGGTAGTACTGATCCACATAGGATCTATGAGTGCTGTAGTCGTCACCGTCGAATCCACGGAGGATTTCTGTACAGTCGTCATCGTTGTCGCAGTCACAACCAGCTCTAGGGTTCTCGCACACAACAAGCTCGTTCGGGAGGGTCCACTACACGAGCCGAGGGGCTGATACATCAACTGACACATAGTCCGAAGTTGATTTATCCAAAAGTTTCGTATCGTCAATAGGAACTCAACGTCACATACGGTGCGTCAATCAGACGCCCGGTCTGAGAGTTATTGGACTTTTCGTCCGAGAGGCCCGGTTGGTTTTTAAGTCAAAACCAACCTGACCATACTCCAACTACGTCTAAACCTCGATAGGAGTAAGCCAAAAGGTCCATCTTAATAAGAGGGATCCATCAAAGTCGATGGCACGTTAATCGGACATCCGGAGCTCAAGTTATAAGTGTTTCCGCTCCGAGGGCCCAGTTGGTTTCGTGTACGAACCAAACCGACCGAACCCAAAGTTTTCCGAAACCTTGAGTGTAATATACCGAAACTACCATCTAAATCCAAGGATCGCATCACTGCTGACGGTGCGTCGATCGGCAGTCCGCATCCGAAGTTATGGGAAAAATACGGAAAGATGTCAGGGAGTAGGGGGTTCGGGCCTGGTCCGAGCCAGCCCGATACCCCCTGGGTCGGCCCGAACCGGGCGACCCGACCCGGGTCCGGCCCACTTGGGCATAGCCTGACCCGGCTGGCGCGGTCCGGCCTGGCGGCCCGGTCTGGCGGCCCGGTCTGGCGTAAGGAGGCTCGGCCATAACGGCCGAGCGATGAGGGGGGGGGGGGGGGGTGCCCCCCCGCGTTGTGAAACCGCGACCCCCATGAGGGGGGCCGCTTATGCTGGCCAGCCAGGGGTTACGAACCCCCAGCTCCTCCCATGACCGGCCGACCCACTCCGGCCGACCGGCTGCTGCCGCCACGGGACCGGCACGGCCGGTCCCCCTGCTCCGACGCCGGCAGCCCGGAACCGGCCGCCGGTCCCTGCTCCGCCACGGCCTTGATCCGTCCGGCGTGGTGCGACGACGCCACGCCCCCTCCTTCGCGGCCCCGCTCTGGCCGCGATGCCTTTGTGGTTCTACGGCGTGGTGCGATGACACCTCGTCTTGTTCGTCTTCAACGGCGCGGCGCGACGACGCCGTGCTTCTTCGCCCAAACTCATAGCTTCCGCGCGGTGTAACAGACCGCGCCGCCTTACACGTGCCGCAACAAAACCAAAAAAACAAGGGGGAGGAGGGTTGGCCGTGTTCGTGCGGTCCGACCTCCTCCCGTTATTGCGATAACAGGTGGCCCAGATAAGACGATAAAACTGCGATGAAAGTAATCAGGAACAAAAATCAAAAATCCCCCTACCTCGAGCGTAGTTGAACGAAGGCTCATCGCGGGATTGCACATCGCGGAAGGAGGCGTCATAGAAATGGGATTTTTGCGTCGCGGAGAAAAGATTCGTCGGCGTCGCGTCGTCGATCTCCCAGGATCCGGCGTTCTTGTCGACCGTCATCGGAGGTCGACGTTCTTCGCGTTCTTCGTTGAGGAGGAAGAACTTCAAGGACTTGAGCAAAATCTTCCCATCCTCTCACAACTCAAATCAACCCTTAATAAAAAAATAGTTTGTCTTATTTTATTTCTCACGCCAAGCGTTTTGAAATTCAAAAAAGAATCAAACAGTTAATTGAATTAATTGTAACGTTTAAACCGCCCAATTAAAAGAGGCGTTTCATAAAAAGATAAAAGCAAGGGTTGACTTCCACTTAATAGGGGTGCGAGTGTGTTACCTTATTAAAGGAGGGGGGTGATTTAGGAAGAAAAGAAACGGTGGTGCTCGTGTGGGACCCATCTCACAAATATCCTACCTAATGGGTAGGATATTGTGGGTTCCACTTCATCCACTTAGTTTAGGTTATACAAAATAAAATAAAATTGGTTGCACCACTTTTATTTTATTCCTTTACTTAACCCAAAAATTTAAAAACCACACCCGAGCAAACAAAACTCCAGAAAAGGTGTTTATAAGAAATTACCGGCGCTGCGATTCCATTGGTGCCCTCAGAATTCGATTTCAAGAACCGGTTCAAAAGTTAGGAAAAATCGCTCGTTCGTTCACTGAATATACCCGATATAAACTTTGGAAAATGATTTTGGGCACATGGGGCCTCGGAATCAGGTGCCGTCAGAAACTGCGTTCTTGTAAAATCCCAAAGAAAATTAAGAAAAAAAACTCCCTTGAATTTTACGGGTCTTTACAGGACATCACTTTGTACAAATTCACCAAGACTAGGATCACTAGTTTTATGCATTTCACTATCACCAACATCTCCACCATGATAAGGGAACTTGGACTCACCCCCATGTGCATAGCCCTAGTTGGGATCATCCACCCATAGACCAACACATGAAAGAATTCCACTATCCTAAATATTGGATCCTCAATCTTCACACAATATCTTCATTGCTTCCTTTGAACTGACTAAAAGAGTCTCTAGTAAAAGTTCTATTTACCTCAATAAAACACTTTAGGATACTGGCATAGCCTCCCAAAAAACTTGAATACAAACTCATTTAGGAAATATCTAAACCATTTTTAATGGTACATCCTTCATACCTAACTTCTTTTCACTCTCCCCCTATACCAAGTGCAACAACAACCTTGTGATCACTAGAATTTGTTCCTGTTCATCATAGATATCCTCAATTGGGAGATACTCAGCATACATCTCCTCTTGAATAGGAATCCCTCCAATCTAGTAGAGGCCCCATAAGTTGATTCCAACCTACCCATAATGTATATGAAATGTATTGGTCCTAGGTGACCACTTAGTCAATAGCTCCAATATAAGGTCCCGGTGGATGTAATGTTGGAACTATAAGGTCTATGCCACCTCACAAAGGACAACCTACTTTAGATCCAACTTATACTCATTTAAATATTGGAATACACAATACACTCAAGCCCATTAATCTATGAAGTTTCCACCTTGGATCAAGTCCCAGCCTTCTGTCCACCCCTTGAGAGGGTCACCTAAACCTACTTTGATAATTGTATCTTACTAAAGAGGGGATGTTTCTTCATCCATAGCCTCCCCATTTATGTTTTCACATGGTTTTATATGGTGTGATCTTTGAGTGATTCATGTTCCTTCATGATATGAACCCCAAAAACCCTATTCCACCAGTGTTTCCTAGCAATTCCCTTGAACTATTAGGCCAACTCACCCCGATCGGCACCTGGTATGAATTCATAAACCCTCAATCCTAAACCATATAGTAGAAGCCTCTTGATGAATGGGTACCTACTAATCCTCCATCTGTAATGAAGTGAGTGTACCATGATCTGACTCACTCCATGAGCTATCCCTAATCATGAGGTTTCCATCCATCTCCCTCCATCTATTAGTGAAATATCCAACACCTTAGGTAGCCATTTTATCATAGAATTAGAAAATTTTTGGAACTAATTTGTGAAGATTTCTTTGTGAAAGTCAAGTTTGTGAAGGTTTTCAAGATCAAAAAATTCTATTTGTATACAGAAGAGGAATACATCAAAAGTGGTGTGGATCGAGATCATAAAGTACTAAGAAAAGTATTTAGTTTCAAATAAATATATCAAAAAATTATATTTTTGTGAAAATATCCTGATCCCCTCAGGAAACCCCACCCCTATTTATAGGAACTGGTTCAGACCGAGTTTCATGAATCGAGATTTCTCATTACCAATATTTATCCATTTTAGGTCCAAATATGACCCTCCTATTCCACATGAGATCTAGTTTTGAGGGGGGGGGGGGGTGGGGGTGGGGGTGGGGGGGGGGGGGTATTTTTTGATACTAAAATAAAATTTTCATGGGAGTAGTCGAGGAAAACAAGGTCCGTTCAAAGAAAATTTGGTCCAAAATGGATCAAAAAACCACTTAAGGGTCTAGGTTCATGGAGTTAAAAACCTTTTCAAATGACTACAACTTATGGAACTCACTATCCATGTAGAGGTTGAGGTGGAAACCTCTACACATCATTACTATGGTTCAAAACATTCACCTGACCACATGGATAGAGAGGTGATAACCTCCGCACAACATATATATATTTTTGGAACACCACTTCCTTTAAGAAATTCATAATATTTTATGAAATCATCCATATTTATTGAAATTTATTTCCTCACCTTTATCAAACCTATATATACGTCTCTATATAGTACTTTTAAGGGGATGTGAACATTCATGTTTAGAGAAAATCTTTGAGTTTTAAAAACTCAAAAGATTCATGAGAAAGAGAGGAGTTGGATTTACAAATGAAACAATCTTTCACATAACTACCTACCATGGGTTCTTTAGAAACACAACCCATGGTGGATATTCCTTTCATCATAGTCCATGGAATTCAGGTAATAATAAATCCCTTTTAAGATATTTGGTGTTTAGCGAGATAATTATATTTTTCAAAACCAACCCCATGGGTACCAAGACATCATTCCAAGACATGGCCACCCTATTTTTTGAAAAAATCACTTTCAAAAGACCCCTACCCATTTCTAAACCTAAGAAAATAATGAAGAACCAATCATTATGAATCCCATCCACTGAGCCTCTCCATGGTTCCTCCTTTAATCCTACCCCCTTTCATGAAAGTTGAGTTCTCAAGGCCCCTGCACCAATCCAAATCCAATTCACCAACACCCCAAATTCCCATGTGACTAGTATCATCAACACTTGTTTCAGCCACTTTTTCTTCAAGCACAAATTATACCATTACCTTAACTTTTAATCATAAAAATAATTACCCTAATGTAATTTTCTCATATATATTGGCACCCTAATGTTGGGTCCCTTAATTTCCACTCCTCCGTGATAGTGTTTACACCATGTCCTATCTAGAGGTGTATGAGTAGTAGACACAAAATCCCTAAAGGTGGCATCATAAAGGGAAACTACCAACCATTCCTAGTAGAGAGTCCTTTTATCAAATCTTAATCCACCAATTTGAAATATTATCCCTTGGTTTAGGAATTTATAATGTTTAATCCATATGATGTAAAAAATCACAACCCAACATCCTAGTTGTATGATGTTAAATTGTGCGACCACGTCCTTAACACATGATGTTAAACTGTAGAATTACCTCATGCGATTATCATGGGATGAACCATATATGATAATAATGGGATGTAACTCCACCCCCTACATGGGATATAACCCTAAAACCAATAACCTGAGGAATCCTCTACATGTAATCCTCATACCATCCCTCCTTGATGCTCCTTTCATGAAACAAGTATCCTTACCGCATGATGTTAAAATACATGGACCAATATTGTCACATGTCCTCAAACTTTTACATCTAAATATGTGGATATTGATACATATTTATTAATAGGGTATGTTGGATTACTATTAAAGGTTCAATACCTACATACCATCACATTTGGGGTACTGTGCTAAGGTTTAATTTGACACCCTAACATCACCACCAAATCTAAAGTATGAAATCTTTCCCCTGGGGACGCACTTAACCAAATCCCAAGTGTGAAATCCTCCCCCCATGGGACACACTTAACCACCAACCTATCCCCAAAATACATTAAACCTATAACCTACCTATCCCTATAAGACATTAAACCTGTGACCTACCTATACCCACAAGACATAAAACATATGACCCATATAGGATCTTTTCCCCATGCAATAAACATGGGACACCATTAGTATAAAGAATCAGATTACTAAACCCCTGGATTCAAGTACCTTATGGCTGACATAGAATACCGTGGGTTCCATGACTAAGATTCCTCATACATGAGATTCCATCGACTCTAAAAGAAGAAGACTTTACAGGTTCCCAACAATCCCAACATCCAGAAATTCTCAAACATGCCCAGTGTTACTATCTTCTCTAACGAAAGGTTTATTCCATATCAAGATTGATGCAGTCTAATTAACTAGTTTCCACCTCAATATAAAATCAAGAATGATTTTTATGAATACGACTTAAATCTATGAGGGATACCTAGACTAGGAAATGACACCCTCAACTAGGGATGAAGTACATCTCAAGGAATGGTTTTCCCAAATTTATGCAATGGAAGGTGTTAAATACATAATAATTTTTTATGGAATTTTAATCATTCTCAGTGGATGAAATCCATTTTTATTTAACCTAATTGTTATTTTTGATCACACTAATAACTTATACATGGTTTAAGTAGAAAACATTCCCCATGGATTAATTCATTTTATCTATACATTCACATTTATTACTCAATGTGATTGTGTAAAATATAACAAATTCATAATAAAATAAACTATGAAAACATAAAAAATGGGACTAATTAGGAGTTTTTTACTACTATTTGATCCATTATATAGATAATAGACCAATTGAGACTCTAGGTTTAACTCCCTAAGCCTATTCTAAATCGAGTTACAACACCCAACCCATCCAATGTATCTATGTCTTTACTAGTACTTTACTATGTCTCGAAATGTCCTGTGTATTTTTGTCCATATAATTATACAAAAATAATCATACACAGGTGAGGGGGTCATGAGAGTGTGAAATACACTTGAGATATTTCACTTGTGGACACACAAACACTTATATATATAATGAAGGGATATATGATGCATAAACCATCATTTATTAAATAATTATTAACATTATCACATTCAATTACAATAATTAAATAAATAAATTTAATAACATACATATATTGGTAGATATATACTCATGGTCAATCAATATGCTATAAAATCAAAAAATAAAATTAAATATACAGACAATTCGACTTGAGGGTATCAAATATGAATTAAAACAACTTTAAATAATTTTAATTCCTGACTACTTTTTCTCATGAACATGAAAATTATTTTATAATACTCTAAACATTATTTATATATTTTTTTAATTCTTACTTGGATTTTTGGGTTTCTTGGGTATTTAAACCCCTAAAAGGGTTTCATTTTTTACACTCACATATGAATAATAACCCATGGTACTATTCATGTGAGTAGTATTCCATAGGTAGAATTCACACTAAATATAAAATTTCATATTAAATTATAAACAGTTTTTTTTTCAAAATGTTCCAGGGAAGACCCACTCAACCACCCTTAAAGAGTCAAGACATCAGGTGAATAGTAACCTTGGGTTACTATAAATCCAGATTAAAATAATATAATTATATATATTCAATTTTTTTTGACATAAAATTTTTCTTTGATCTTTATAAGACTATAACAAGATCATCTGAAATCTGGTTAAAGTGTTGTCTGTGATGTTGGGTCTGTATCGATTCCATAATCTCAAATCCCTGAAAATTTAATTATAATTTAACTTAATTCAGCACATGATCACTCTGATACCAATTCCGTGTACTGGGTACAATGAAAAAGCTTGAAATATCATTATTTTTAGAATTTTATCATCGGTATGATGTCGTGACATCATCTCTGGTGATAAAAAATGCTTGGTTAGAACCCGGGGATCTCATGTGGAGGAAACTAAGAATACAAATTTATTCAAACCATTACATCAATTTATTTTATGGCATATGTGCATTGTGGTATTACCAATTATTTCTTCTTAAAAAACCAATGTTGTATCCATATAGGTCACCCACACACACATCAAGAGTCTATGAGAGTGTCGATCATGGGATCTTGGGTTCTAGCATGGATAACCAATGAATATTTTGAGCTCTCAATGATCATTTCTACACTATTCCTTCGATCCATGAAGATTGCATATCAAAAGATCAAAATGATTTTTCTCTTTCACCAGGATTCGGGAGAGTGGATAGAGGATCTCTAAAATTTTAGAGTGAACAATACTATGAATTTTTTCTTCTCCTGACTTATATAAATAATCAAACTTATGGATATGGTTTATTATCCCCAAATATGTTTAACCTTATAAATAATCCATAAATAAGATGATATAACCTATTAACTATTGTATAAATTCCATTTATATATTATAAAATACTCATAACATAATATACATGTTACATGATAAAATATGAGTCATTAACTTAACTCGTTTCTCCAAAAAAATATTAAACAAACCTTGAATATTAAATATTAGTTTGTAAAATATTATTCATTGTATTCAGAGAATAACTTGTGAATACTGTGAATAAATAAATTCAATATTTATTATTATAAACTAAAATAACATGAATTTATTTATCTCTTGGTGATTATTCAAACCCATACATTGCACAACCCCCAATGTGTGCCCCACCATGTCTTAAACTCCTATTCACTAGAATATAATATAATTTGGAATACACTTAGTGTGTGACCCTTTATTCCCTTATCTCGATAGTATTAATTAATACCAATAGACCACGAGTAAATTATAACAACATATCAAGGCCCCTAATAAGATAGGGTTTCGTCACAAAAATGATAACCTATCTTACAAACACATTCCATGTAATATATACTCTTTGTCTCATGATATCTCATAAATATGGATGCATCACCTATTTCACCATCCTAATATGATTTATTTATTCATTTACCTATTTGGATGGACTTTGATTCTTTTACCTTGGAAATAGATTATCTGAAGGTACTATTATGATAACCCAATCCTTTTACACATATTATTACATGATTATTAAACATAAATAACCATTAATACAACTTGAGCATGATAAATTCCTAGTGTATTTAGAATAATAGGTTCTTAATACATAAACCTTTTCATCCTTATTTTATTTTCCATAATGATCTTATAAAATTCATTTGAGCTCTTAAATATACATGGGTTAATATGGGGAATGAATAAATAAAGGGGTTTGATAAAAATCCCAATAAGGTAATAAACACGATAAGGAAACATAATGTTTGAGTCATGTATAAGTACCTATACAATATAAATTAGTGAAAAAATCCCCTTAACAGATTAGGTTTATTCCCTAATCCCATGCATGACGTCTCATGAGACTATAACATTACCCAATGCATTGTAGCATTATTTGGGCGCACCCATGATAACATGTTCATGATATATGTGTTCCACATATAGGAAATAAATCATAAGGAATAACATAATAATTACCTATAGAAAGGAAATGGGTTGCATAATCTTTCCTCATATCATAGTAAAATGAAATTTCATAATGAAGGAATTTGAGAAATGACCATAAGGCATGTATTAACTCATCAATGGAAGGAAGAATAATCTAGGTATATATGTGTGAGACGTATATATATATATATAATTTATAAGAAATAAATAACATCAAAGGTTGATTTAATTGAATAAAAAACATTAAAAAGCATTATTGAAGAAACAAAACTTTTAACTTTGAGTAACATTAAGGGATGCCATCTTATATAGAAAATGATTTTGAAATATCACATCGAATATTTCTTGAGGAAAATATCATTTAAAATTTAAAAACAATTATTTAAAATATATTTTTTTTAAAACATTAATGTTTTTTTGAAAATAAACTTTAAACTTAAAAATGAATCTTTATAACATCGAGTGGTTATGATGGAAAAAGAGTTCCATTCATGTAGAATATCTTATAAAGGAAATATTCCTTTCACATTTTTGTAAGAAAAGTCAAAATATAAATTGTTTTTAAAGAGATAATAAGATTTATTTTTTTTAAAAATAAAATAAAATTAAGGGTAAAAATGAATTTAAAAAATCATAGTAAAATATTTTTGAAAACATTTTTAGAAAACATATATTTGGAAGAAGAAGAATTTTTGACCGAAGAAAGAAATGAAGTCATATTTTCTTAAAAAACTTCTCAATAATTTTAAGTAATAAAGAGAGGAAAATGGTACTATTACTTTAAAAATTCATGAATAACTATAGTATAATAAAATTAAAGGGGTTTATTATACAATGATCAAATAATTTCCTTCAATGGGAATTCAAACATAAGAAATACCAATTAAAATGAGATTGAAACATAAACCCTTACCACTTTGATAAAATTTGAATAATATCTTCCCATGAATGAAGTAGATGAATTTTTAATTGAAAATATCATTATTTAATAATTATTAGTGATATATTTTGTAAATGTTTAGTATAGACACCATTGGATATAAATTATGTGCATAAAAGGACATTTGTCTCAAAGAAGAAAGTTTGAGAAGAAACACTTACAAAGTTTATATCATTGAGGTGAGAGTTAATAAATGGGGTCATTATGTATAAAAAAAATATATATCCCCACAAATAAAAGTAAAAATAAAAAATAAAAAAATAAAAATTCATTTCAGTCATAATTTTGGCATAATATAACCAACAAAGTAGTCGTATAACCCAACGAATGGAAATTGAGTTAAGAAACCCCTTACCTAACACTTACCTTTAGTTGAGAAATCTTTAACCTACTATGTAATATTGTTAATTTTTTTATTAAATTATAAAAGAATAATTTTATTATTTATAATATCAGATATTATCCTTTTAAAACATTTTATTACATGTTTGTTAATAATCTTTCATTACACTATTGTTTTGGGTGATATTTTCCTTTTTCACACTTGCACATTTTGTTGTGAAAGTTTAGGATCTTGAATATATGTTATAGTTAAATCATATATAGAATTATATTAAGTTTATAAATATCATTTTTTCTCATTATATACATCTTTATAATCATTATTTAATTTTGAACATGGATATTGAAGCACATCGATTCGTGGATACTGTAGGTAGTACATATGTACAAGTGACATTATCATTTATTTAATGGGTGAAAGGGTATGGAAGTGGATTGTATATTAATTTTAAAGAATAAATATTATTTCATATATATCAAATATATTAATTAAATTTATCCCTTTTTACCTTCCATGTAAATCATAATTGAAAAATGAATCACATTGCTTCGTGAGGCCGTAGTCTGTTGTGGACACAAATGATGTTATCATATCTTAAATGGATGATAATGTAAGAAATATATGATATATTTATTTTAAATAAGTATTAATATATAATTAATATAATATATAAACATAAAATTAATCTTTATTACCTTCCATATAAATATTAAGTGAAAAACAAATCACATCATTTCACGATGCAGTAGTCCTCCATACACACGAATGACATTATCACATTATCTATGGAATGGAAGGTAAGTAGATATATATGATATTATAATTCAAGAAGTATAAGTATGTCATAAATATAATATATAATAATTATATACATCATTATATTAATCTTTGATAAGAGGGGATGGAAAACATATTATGTCAGTTCGCGAGGTAGTAGTCTTCCATACACACAATCAACAGTTTTGTTTCCCATTTGAGTGAGGAGGAGATGGTTGTAGGTCATGAACATAACATAAAAAATATTAGTATATTTAATATTATTAGGATGTTATATAACAATATTTCAATAATATTTTAAGTATTTAGAGGAATAAATAAAATAACATTCTTGGTTGAGGATGTTACCTATTCTTCAGATAACATCTTTTTTTTGCACCAAAATACTTCCTAGGTTGGATTTATGAAAAAAATATAATTATAGGATTAGGATAGGTAATTAAGGAAGTTATTTGAGTAGTTATTTACTAAAACAATGTAGGTTGGAAGTGTGAATAGAAGACGAGAGGAGGGGAGTGGCCTTTTATAAGTGGGGGAGAGGACACACTTGGAATTTTTGAAAAGAAATAATTCACCCTTATTTTCATCATCCCAAAAGGCTACAAAATGGACCAATTATGAACCTTATTATAGATAAGTTTAAAATATTACCATAAAATATGTATTAGAAAAGTTTTTATTCATTTTTAAGCCTTTTCTTTTTAGTTTAACTATCACACCCCTGTTTTTGTTTTCATCCTTGGTTTTGGTTCATTTATGGGTCATGGTTTTTTCTTTGGAACCAAGTATGTCAGGTCTAATTTTTTGAGGTAATTTTGTATTTATTTTTGGTCTATCACTACCAACTTGGTTTTTATTTGTGTTTTTTTTCAGAAAAATGGAATATTTTGGCCTTAAATCACGTGGATCATGGTTGGTGCATGATTAAGGGAAACCGTGCACCCCTACCCCTGTAACCGTATGGTAGGTGGTGGATTTTGGAAAAAAGATACCACAAGGATTAAAAATAGTAATTTAGGTCTTTTAATAAAACCATGCGGCAGGCTCCTCTTAGATAGTGAGGGCCACATGGATGTTGCATAGTTTGGAAAAACTTGGGGGAAAACTGTTCGCGATGTCCAGGTAATTAAAAATCTGAAAATAACCTTTGTATCCTCTTAGGAATCAACCCCAAACAAACCCTTTCTTGACCCATTCGAGATCTCAATCCCTAGGTTCCTCCTCTCCTTCCCTTGGATCACATGGATCTCCATTTCCTTGGTGTATTTTGTGTGATTTCTCCCATATTCTTCAAGTAAGTGACATTTCTTTTTGATTTACCCACTTTTCTAGGGTTTGTCTTCCTCATTTTTTGCGGTTTGTTCTCTAATGGGTTGGGTGAACTATTTTAGGTTGAATCTTGATTTTTAGGGATCAATATTAAAGGTTTTGGTCAGATATTTCCTTTCTAGGGTCTTATGGGGGTCTGGTTGTAGTCTCACACCAATTTCCAGAATTTTCTATACTTTAAGTAGGTGTTTCTATGCTTTATCATTTTTATATGATTTTATATTTCTTTATTGAGTTTATAAATATCTTCTATTATTGATTGGTGTGGTGAAAAAGATGATTTGGAAATATTTTGATATGACTTTATGATGAAATTGGGTTTTATGAAGGAAATGGCTACATTTTCATATGTGCCTTGTTGTGGTGATTATTGGGAGTGTTTTATGAATTTATTGAGGGGTAAAAAATTCTTTTAAAGGGTACTTGAGGTGTGAATGTGTTAAAAATGTATTTTCAAAGGAATATGAATTTCTTTGGTTTGTAGTCTTTCGTTGTGAACCTTTAAATGAGTAGTGAAAATTGTTCGAATGATGAGAAGAATGTTTTAAAAGGAGAACTTAGATTGTGTATTGATTTGAAAATTGGTTGGACCATGTAAATGGTTAATTTAATTATGTTTTTTTCTTAAAATGTTTCCAAATGGGTTTTAGGTATTGCGATAGCAGTGGGAAAAATGTTTTCAAATGGTTTTAGTGTGTGCAAAATAGAAAGTGATTTTGATGCGATGATAAGTGGGAATTGTGATTTTTGTAACATGTGAAATAAGGGATTGAGCATAAAGGGAATCTTGGGTATCTATGTGGGTATACTAGATCTATTATGCTAGTGATACGAAAGTGGAAAGTTCCAGTTTCTTATAGTGGACTGACACTGTTTGATATAGGAGTAGATATTCCCGGTTTCACTTAGCTAGATGGGCAATTATAACACTAAATAAACTATAATTATGATTTATCAGCACTAGAAATTCGGATGCTTCTACTCTTTATTGGATCATGCACGAGGATTCTTACCATTATGGTTGCTATACCACCTTTCTTTAAGGTATGAGGTTATAGTTTCTCACTTGAGCTAGATTACCCTTTGGTATTTACCCATGGTTCTCTCTTGTGACATGAGAATTATGTGATTTGGTGTCATCTATCAACATAAAATGGACCTTGGGTGTATTTAATTTTAAACCAAGTTTATCTTAGTAAAGGTTTCCTTTTGAAATTTTACCTTTAAAAGTGTTGTTTGCAATATGGTTTTCCTTTAAAATTATTTCTTGGAGATGTTTCAAAGTTTTTCACATAAATAATAATGATAAATTGTGTTTTACTCTAGTATCATGGAATATTTTTCTTTGGGTGGAAACCTATTGGGCTTTGGAACACACCATACATACAACTTTGGGTGTATGTATACTTTGTTATGTATGACCTAGGTAAAGAAAAGATTTTCTATGGAAATGATAGTGAATCTAGCTATTAGTGTTCCATATTGTGTTGGTATTGGTGGTGGTGTCTTGAGAGTGACATACCTATTTTCATATAGAGGTATTTGGATTATTTTGTCCTTTATTTTACATTTTTATATCTTGGATTTTGGAAAATGTTGTAAATGTTAAATCTAAAAACTATTATGCCATATTTTTTTTGGTTATTCAGTTATGTCTAATTTATTTATGTTGGTTATTTATACTTATAAAAATGGGTGAAATCATTCCCAAGGACTAATATTGATACCCATAAATTAGTTTTCAGCTTCCGGGGATTGGGAATGCCCTTCGGTCCATGCCATGGAATAGATTGAGTGTTGAGTTGGATGGAACCTTGGCTTGGTTTGGGAAGAAACAATATTAGAGCAGGTTTTTCTCTTTTTGGGTCATGTTATTTGGGGAATAGTATAGGTATACTGAAGATAATATTGTTAATAATTCTTTTTTTGTCTATGAGTAGGGTTCCTGGATATCACACCACATGATAGGACTCTAGTCTCCATGGGAAGTCAGGCTGTGTTTCATTTCTTTGGTTCTTGTGGGTTTTTTTTTGTGTTTGGGAAATGGAAAGAGAGTTGGGATAATGGTCTCAGCGATCTCGTAGGTCCTATAAATACATGTGGATTCAAGGACATGGTCCTAGAATACTCTCCATGATAGTAGTGTAATTGGTGTATAGACACCAACCTTATGGCCAAGTCACCCACCAATACTAGTTTCCTTTGTGAATTTTTTCATGCCTTCTTGGGCTTTGAAAAATTATTTTGAAGAAACCTATTTTTGAATTGTGAAAACCTGATTTTAAAGTGGTAATAGTTTGGTTTTGGAAAGATGGAAAATGAGTTTTTGGAATTAATTTGAAGGAATATTTAGAAAAGTGGATTTTTATAAAATGATATCAAATAAATGGGGATGTGATCATCAGGAATTGGATTTTCATAATCAAAACATGTGGTTTGTTGAAATTGGTTTCTTGGAAAAAACATGAACTATTTTAGTAAAGTTTTTCGGTTTTTTTTAAATAGGGTTTGTTGAGATGTCAAAAATGTTTTAAATATAATTAATTGTATTTATGAATGGAATCCATGTGACTTTTTCTTATGAAGGATAAAGTTATTTGATGTGCGATGTTTGAAAATGGGTTTTATTTGAATAGTTAGTGTTTTTATGAAAAAAGGTTGTGTGAAACTTGAAATGGGTTTTGATTTCATGGAAAGAAGTTTTTGAAAGGAAGTATTTTGAATTTTTAAAATGGGATGTAAATTGAGAAGTTGAAAGCATTGGGTGAATGTTTTGTCTTGTAAAGTGGAAAGAGTTTTATTTTGAACTTTGTTATTTCCATGAGTAACCAAATGCATAGATATGTGTGGAAATGTGGATGGTTGATGGAATGGGTGGATGAGTTATCATATTGACACGTGTTGATGGGTTTCCAATTTGGAATGAGAATATATATGTGCGAGGCTTCATGGGGTACCCTTGGTGAGTGTGCAATCCACCAAACCTAATTTATTTTCAAAAAGAAATTTTAATAAAAGGTGTGATTTTTTGGTAGACATTAGTTGTGTGGTGTGTCTTCTTATGATTTGGTAATGTTTCTTGTGAGGTGTTTTGAGTTTGAGAATTAGTTTATTCTAATGATTTTTTATGTTTGAGTTCTTTTTGATGGGTTTAGAAGATTTTGAGTTGGTCCCTGTGTGATTGGTCTTTGTTTGTGGTGAGTTTTGGATGATGTATTTGTTTGATTGGGCTCTGAGTTTCCTTTTTGTCTAAGTGTATACCCCCACAAGATTCAATGCACATTCGAAGTGTGTCCACAGTTGGTTTATCGCTGACTAAACATCCATCTAATCAATGTAAGGACTTTCTTCTTGAGTTTCTGAGATTGAATCAACCTATCCTTTTTAGTCAAGTTGATCCTCTGAAAGAGGAATTCTGGATGTGGGAAATTGAATGAAACCTTAGTCTTCTTGAGTTACCAAATTCATAAAAGGTAAAGTTTACCACCTTTATGTTTAAAGTTATAACCTAGAAGTGGTGAGGGTAATTCTAGTGAGGAGAGTGGAAAGAGACTTGAGGATTTTGGTGCTAGTTGAAACATTGAAAGGCCTTTTAATATTTGTTGGTATCTTTTAAGAAAGGGATTATGTTGTGCCATCAGTGTGGAAAGTTGAGTCATGAGAAGCCATCATGTCTATTTTCATAAATAGTGTATTGTTTGGGAATTATTTTAAAGTTCCTTTATTTTCAATGCTTTATTGGTTGTGATGGTTGTGTTAGGTGGTGTTTTGTGGTATCATAGTTTCCTTTAAATACAAAAGTGGATGTGGTGAAATATTTTGTGAACTTAAACTTTAATGGAATAATTTTTTTCTTTAAAAAATTATGAATTCCTTAATTTTAAATGGAAGTGTTGTATGAGTGCTCCTTATTCTTTTTATTACTCATTCGTGGTGAGAGGTGATGATACATGTGAATTTCCGAAGTCCCGGTCTTAGTGAGAGTTCTATCTTAGAGAAAAGTCAATCTCATGGGGTGTTTTTTTCTTTCGATTCTGCCTAAAATACTGTGTGGTAACTCATGCATCCAAATAAGGTGTTCCGACTGGGGATTTTCAGCTTATGTCTCTGAGGTAGTAGATGCTTCAAATTTCAGGGCTAGATCCATAGGCATTAGAGTGAAGCTCACATGTATTAAAAAACCCCAAGTTTGTGGGGGACCTTGGTCCGGATTTTATCTTCATTGTGGGAAATAGAGATATTTTAAGCTTCCTGGGTATCTATTTAGTCTTTAATAGTCCCAATTTTTGGAAAGGGACATAGATTCCTCATTTTATAATTTCATCCTATGTGTTTTGAAAGATCCTCATTAATTGTGAGGAGGTGGGGTTGTCTCATGTCACTGATATTTCAGTTGTTGAGACTTCTAGAGGTGGATCCTTGTTTGGTTTTCCTTTTCTAGTTGGAATTAACGAATTTTTTTTAGTTATATCCTATCTCATGGGTGGGTGTTTCCCTCATCAATGGAGGGTTTTTTTGTCTATGATGGTTAGTTAAATTGGTTGGTTATTATGGTGGGGAGACACACCACATATCTCATTGATATTTCTTCTAGATTAAGTCACTGTTAGTTAATTTTAAATGGTGGGGAGTTCATTAGGGCCTCCCCATGTTTATCATATGGTTTAGTTTCAGGTGTTGGACTGGAAGTGGGTAGTCTTTTTTAGATCTATCTAATTTTGAGTCCCCCCCTGAGTAAAAATTGGGGTTTGAGTGTGCCCAGTAGTTTGTTAAAGTAAGGTTGTAGAAGTGTTTCTTGAGAAGTGGTTTGAGTTTATTTGTTCAATTCAGGTAAATGGTATGAGTTTTAGTTGGAAATTTTTGTAGTGATGTTGTCTTGAGAGTTTGGATTACCCAATTTTGAGGATTTATTTTCTTATGATCAATCAGTTATAGGTGTTTCAGCTTTCCGGGGAAGAAGGCATATGTTGGGATGTCCATTATGGAATCCCAAGTAAATATTGTGAATATCAATTTTTGTTCATGGTATTCTTGCTTTATTCTTGTTTGATGTTCATTATGGATCTCCTTGAGTGGTGAAGGAGTATATATTTTTTTGAGATCAGGCCATTTTTGTGGCTTTCTGGGGGCAGAAAGAATTATGGTGGGGAGAATTGTCACACTTGGATTTTTATTTTCATCCCCAGTTCCGATTAATTTATGGGTCTCAAATTTTCTCTCGGGAACCAGATGTTATGGGTCTAAGTTTTTCTAGG
The DNA here is from genome assembly GCA_963277665.1 of Viscum album. Lineage (NCBI taxonomy): Eukaryota > Viridiplantae > Streptophyta > Magnoliopsida > Santalales > Viscaceae > Viscum > Viscum album. Next base: position 1,220,914,977 of record OY728147.1, read on the forward strand.
TAAATTTCTATTAATTTTTTTTCTAGAAATTTCCCCTTGGGGTTTATTTGTGATTTTGGAGAAAAATGGAAAATTTGAGCCTTACAACATGTGGTGTATGGTTAAGGGAAATCATGCACCCCTTCCAAGGTAATTGTGTGGTAGGTTGTGATTTTGGGGTGGTAGCTACCACATGGCTTGCACATGGTAAGTTAGGCCGTGCATGATAACTATGTGGTAGGTATTTCTTAGGTAGTGAGTGGTTCACGATTTCCGTACAGTTTGAAAAAATATGTGAAAAAACAATGAATGTTGTTTAGATCATTAAAAATATAAAAATCCCCTTTGTGTCCTATCAGGAATTAGTCCAAAATCTACACCTACTTGCCCTATTTGATCTCTCCAACCCTAGGCACCTCCTTCCCCTCCCCTGTCTCCCTTAGACATCTATTTCATTGGTGAATTTGGTGTTATTTCTCCAAGATTCTTCAAGTAAGTGTCATTTTTCTTGATTTACCCTCTTTTTTAGGGCTTCACTTCCTCTTTATTTGGGGTTTTGTTCTCCAGTGGTTTGGGTGACCTATTTTGGATCTAATATTTATTTTTGGGGATCAATATTGGTGGGTTTGGTTGGATCTTTCATTTCTACGGTCTTGTAATTGTGTAGTTGTGGTCTCGCACCAATTTGTGGAAGTTTCAACACTTGAGGTAGGTGGTTCCATGCTTTAGCATTTTTAGATGATTTTATCTTGCTTTATTGAGATTATATATATGTTCTATGATTGATTGGTTTGGTGTGATTTTTTTTGGAAATATTTTGACATTCATATATGATAAAAGTGGAGTTTCTAAAGGTAATGGTTATGTTTTATTGTGTTCCTTATTATGGTGCTTCTTGGGAGTGTTTTATGATTTTTTAGGGATAAAAAATGTGTTTTCAAGGGAACTTAACGTGAAAATGTGTTGAAAATGGATTTTCAAAGGAAAATTAATTGATTTTGTTTTTTTATTTAGTTGTTCACCTTTAAATGAGTTCTGAAAATTGGGCGAATGGTGAGAAGAATGTTTTAAAAATAGAAATTGTATTGTGTGTTGATTTGAAAAGGGGATTTTCCCATGTTAAAGGGTATGTTAATTATGTGTTTTTCTGGGAATATTCCCAAATGGGATTCATGGATTGGTAAAGTAGTGTGAAAAATGTTTTCAAATGATTTTGGTGTGTGTAAAATTGAAAGTGGATTGTTATGAAAAATGGTGGTTTTTGTGTGATGATAAGTGAGAATTGTGATTTGGGTAACATGTGAAATGATGGATTAAGCATAGAGGGAATCCTGGGTATCTAGGTGGGATGAATAGAACTATTACTCTAGTTATATTGAAGTATAAAGTCCTAGTTTATTCTAGTGGATTAACACAAGTTGATATGGAAGTAGAAAGTCCCGATTTCACTTAGCTGGATTGATGATTATAACACTAACTAAACTATGATGTTGATTGATCACCACTAGAACTTTGGATTATACTACTATATAGTTTATTGTGCATGGGGACACTAAAGGTTGTGGTTACAATACCACCTTTCACTAAGGTATGATGTTCTAGTGTCTTACTCGATCTAGATTACCCTTAGGGACTTATGTGATGTGTTTCCATCCATCGACAAATAGTGGACCTTAGGTGTATTTCATTTTAAATAAAGTTTATCTTAGTAAAACTTTCCTTTTTAAATTTTACCATTAAAAGTGTTTTTCTGAAAATGGTTTTCCTTTAAAATGATTTCTTATAAATGTTTCAAAGGATTTTACATAAATGATCATATTAAATTTTCTTTTAATATTGTACCATGAAATATTTTTCTTTGGGTGGAATCCTATTGGGATTTGGATCACACCCTACATACACCTTTGGGTGTATGCAGAAATTGTTATATATGACCCATGTGAAGGAAATATGTGTTGTGGTGATTATAGTGGATCCTTCTGCTAGTGTTTATCTCGTACAGGTCTTGGTGGTGGTGGCTTGAGGGTGACAACCCTCTTGTTGTATGGAGGTCTTTGGGTAATGTTTTTTATTTCCTTTAAATTAGTGTATCTTGAGTTTTGGTTAAATTTGTAAAATTTAAATATGAAAACTATTTTTCCACATTTGGTTTTGGTAATTCAATTATGTCTTGTTTATTTTTTTGGTCATTTATGATTATGAAAATGGGTGAAATCATTATCTAAGAATGGTATTGATACCCCAACACTATTTTACAGAATATGGGTATTGTTTATGCCCTTCATTCCATTCCAAGAACTTGGTTGGGTGTTGGGTTGGATTTCACCCAACTTGGTTTGTGACATTAACCCCCAATAAACCTGTTTCTACCTTAGCCGTGGCGAATAATTTTAACTATTTTCACTATTCATTATAGAAAAAATTATGTTGAACTTATTATATAATATAAATTATTATGATTCAAAATATGGAATCAATTTTTTAAAATTAAACTCACTTAATAGTAATATTTTAATTTAATATTAAAACCATAAACATTTCAAAAAAATGAGTTTTCAAGAAATGCATTTTTAAGTAAAAGATGATCTTATAATAACTATATGAAAAGTAAAAATAATTTTAATGAATTCAAATTAATATTTATAGAAATATATCTTATAAATTTAATTTAAATCATTCATCATTAGGTGTTATTTTAATTAATTAAAATGGAGAAACATTATGCACTTTAAAACAGTTTTCAAGAAAATGTGTTTTTAAGACAAACAATAAACTTATACTAAAATATATTATAAAAATAATTTAAATGTATTTAAATGGATTTATTATAACTAAATAATACATATTTTATTTTTAAATCAAATCAAATTAATATTAGAACTTTTAAATTTCTTTATTTATCAAAAAGAAATGACAATTGTATAAAAATCAATATTTTTTTTACTATTCAATAAAAAAATTAATATTTTCCCAAAAATACTAAGATTTTACCTTAATTTAATATCAAAATGATGATTTCAATTTTTTTTAATTTTATAAAATAAAATTTCAAAAATTTGTAAAAAATAATTTTAAAGTATGTGCACAAAACATGATAAAACCACATTTTAGAAAAATACATCTTTTCATAAAACATTTTTTTTTCTTTCAAATGCTTATTATTTTATTTATAATCAATAGATAACCATTAAATTTATTCTATACATGTGTAAATGATATAATTTTCATAATTTAGTTGTTCCTATTCATACCCACCAACTTAACAACTATATTATAGTGTTCATTTTTAAATAATAATATTTTAATAGAGTATCATGGTTTGTTTAAACCTAGTGTTGTGTGTATCTCAACCAATCACGGTGATTGAATTTAAAAAGAAATATATCATAAAGTTTTGAGGTTTTACTTCCTCTTCTTAGATCTGTGATTCATTTCTAATACCATATTGAACATGATGTTCCTATTTTAAAATCTCAGGGTGTTACAACTACTATCCTAGTCAATAGGGCATAAAGATATCTCTTCTCTAATCATGAAGTGATAATTCCTATATTGACCATCGAACCAACGTCACTAATAAAAAACATAATTTAAGCTACCTCACAACAACATTAATGTCATGATTTTCATCTTTCATCAAAGTATGTGATAAAATTATATGTATTGATAATGATATCATGTCAAGAGACAAATATACATGTTCATAGACAAGAATGAAAAATGACACCTGAGACATGTGTTGTTCTTATAGGAGGGTCATTTCTCATGATATCATCTACTCAAGATCACCATATGAAAACTTCAAGAGAATAAGTCTCAATACTTATGAGCCTCAACACCTAGTATTCAAACATCATTTGTGTTCTACCAGTATAATGTATCTATACCATAAGACATATATTTAAGATCACCATCATAGTATCTCAAGGTTCACATTATATGTGGGAACTAACGTAACCTTTAGATATGATAAATAATCTAATGGAATTACCATCTAAATAGTGGACATAAAAGTATCAACACTATTATGGAAAGATAAAAACTTGTGTATATCATACTCTATACATATAATGGTAATTTAATTACATACAGGAGTGGGGTATAGGGATCACACTCACAATATCATTGTAAATGAGTTATAATTCCACACGTTGTGTTTCTAAGTTTCTTATCCATTCTCTATCTCATGTTGTGATTAGCCCAGATATTTTTTCATGTGTCAATTTCATATAGTAGTCCACTTTTACCACTTTCCATGTTCAAGTTCGGTCCTATATCACATATTTTGACATATATATTTTAGTATAATATCAATTGTTCATTTTTTGGTTTTCTTATACCAACCTTCAAAATTAATCAACAATTAAGGGAATTTGAAATAAATTTTACCAGATATTTTATGGGGCATGAAAATATAATTTTGAAATATATATATATATATATAATATTTAGAATTTCATAAAAATAATGAACATCAACTTTGTAAATGTTCATTGAAAAAAGGGTACCATAAAATCAATAATATTTTACCTATATTGTAATCTATGTCATAAATTGTTTATTTCATACAACAACAAACTTTTAATAATCCATTTTATATGTAACATTCTCTCTCTAGTCCATGACCACTAAATAGTTCCCAAATCGAAGGTTTTACTATGTTACCTTAGGCGCACCTCTCATTATGTGAGAGGTTGTAAACTAGCTTCGAGGGTCGAATGTGGTATGATGAGGAAAATATACACTTTGTTTCAATGTAATAAAAAATAACAAAAATAAATATAGCCATATGCATCCAACCAGATAAACAAAATGGTAAACAAATAGTATGAAAAATTCCAATAAATAAACACAACCCATTATATCAAAATTAACTCTCTATAATGTCAAGAAATCATAAAAAATAGGTTATACATAAGAAATACAAAAAAGGAATAAAATAAAAAACTTGGATAATCCTCAAAATAGTCCCAATTCCTAGCCTGATCCCAATACCCCATGATATGACCTATTAGTCCACACCATGAATCAGTCACATGGCAATTTCCCATGTCCTGCCTTGAAGTTATGATGTCTGTTCAAGTACCAAATGGCGACCCAAGCAGGGTGTGAGTACAACTCAGTAGGCCATCACCAATAATATATAAAACATATCCAATCTTATTATATAGTACATGATGATATTCATAACAAAATAAAGGCACAATATAAATTAATAAAACCATCTAAAATCTATAGGTTCTTTGGTGACAACTACAATCAACCATACCCGCTTAAGCATAAGTTCAATATCACTATACATAAAACCCCATGAAGCATAACTGGATCCATACAACATGTCCCAAGAATCCCAAACTTGTAGTCATCCTAACTCGAAGGATCAAATATAAGGCATCCCATATTAGTAATCATCTTGATTTTGATTAGGATTGCACCAAGAAACTCTAAACTATAAGTCCTAACATGTCCAATGGGGATTTTCCAAAGGCACTCCCAATAGTAATTCCTATAGATTCTATGTGGGATTTCACCAAGTAAATCTAAATCCTAAGTCCCATCGAGTCTAAGTGGGATTTACCCGAGGCACTCCAAATCATAAGTCCCATCGAGTCCAAGGGGGATTTCTCCAAGGAACTCTAAATAGTAAGTCCCATAAAGTCTAAGGGGGATTCCTCCAAGGCACTAAAAATCATTAATTTATTTTAATTCAATTTTTATATTCATTTAATCAAGGGAATTCAACCTTGGAGCATGCCCTATGTATCAATGATCACATATAAAAAGATACAATTCACATCTAAGGCAATCCTAGGATCACCTATTTAACCTCCCAATTCTATTACATGGTCATGTACACCATTAATGATGTCTAAATTCATGGTTTAAATTCCAAAATACCACTCATGGATTGATGAGGAGTTCTATTTCATGATTTAGGGATAAAGAATAATTAATTATATTTTTGGTTGAGCGCACGACATGTTAGCACAACCAAACATCACATAAACCATGAAAAATTAAAATTATTTTATGGAAAATATTTATAACCACATACCTTAGGTTTTTAGACATGCACTCATCAATTATAAACCTTTTATTCAAGCTAAAATTTTAGAAATTTTAAAAGTAGGAAAAAAGATATAAAAATATGGCATAACAATGTGAGATTTCTAAACAACGGAAATAAATGAAAAATGGAAGGGAAAAGACTCATAAGTTTACCTTAATCTCGAAAAAAAAACAAAAAATTATACTTGATTTATATTTGAAATGAAAGAGAAATCTAAAAATTAAGGGAAAGGGAATAAGGGCCTCAAACCTAGGAGGTGTCTGGGTGAAAGGAGTAGAAAAAAGAGTGTTTTGGAATTTAATTCATCAAAGGAAAAGTGGTATGCTTATAATTTTTAAGGGGTCACATAGTTTGTACACATTATAGGTCAAATCATGTAGAAACCTTGTGACTCCCATTATCAAAAAAACCTTACCTCGTATAGATGGATGATAAGGTCAGACAACTCTTGTGCCAAATACCACTATCTAAGACACTCCACATTTCATGAGTTAGAAGAATGGTTTAATAAATTAAGATAAAATCTTGAAAAAATGAATTTATAATTTATTTCATGTTTTAAAAGTTTTGTGGTATGGTTTTTCATGATTTAAAAATAAGTGCGGTAGGCTATATGCCCTGCATGGTTGGACAACATGGTTTCCACTAATCATGCACCCTAGGTTGAAAATCCAAATTTTCCTATTTCTAGGACTTTGACACCTGAAATTATCTAAGATCCTCCCCAAATACCTATAATAATGTTAAATAAAATTTATCCAATGATAAAAACATTATTGAGGTGAAATTTAAAGAGGAACACACCTCAAGAAAAATCGAGGCATTATAACCGTCCCACCATAAAACAATTCATCCTTGAGATGTATTATCAAATGTCACTAGGCCTCATTAACAAATGTCACGTCAACGTCTTTCTCAATATCCAATGTTCCAATTACCTATAACATATTTGAGTAGTGTCTAATATATTATAAAATGTGTAATACTTCATTCATAGAACTAAAAATCTATGGAAAATAAAACCAAAATTCTTTTGGATTAATTATATCCAATACCTTGAATGATCCACATACATTATTACTAATTTCTCCTATGACCATACACAAGGATTTCCAACCTCAGAAACACTCAAAAGAATATATGGTCACCCACATTGACTTAAGGGGTCAATATCACTAGTCTGTATCAGATCTCTATATTCTCTATCCAATCAACATCAACTTTCAGATCAACTGAATATGCTCTGAAGTCTCTTATTGAAGATTAAACATGATCATTACTTCCTCTCATACCTCTAACAAATATAGAGGCCAACTACACGACCTACCATATAAATCCTTATAATGTGAAATCTACTTCATTAATTAAAAACTATTTTTTATGTGAATTTTACTAAGTCTTGGTGGTATTCCCAAGAACCTTAAAAATATTGGACACACAACCTCAACATGTCTCCCAAAACCTGTATAATCTACTTGGACTGTCCATCCAATTGAAGATGATAGGTAGTTCTAATGTGCACCTATATACCAAGTTCATTCTATATCCCTTTCCAAAACCATGATATAAATCAATAATCTGTGTTCGAGATAATACTCCTGGGTACCCCATGTAAATGAATAATCTCTCAAACATAGATATTTCTAAACTCATCCACAGAGAATGTCTCTCAGATCAGTATAAAGTGAGATACCTTTGTTAGCTGATACATTTTCAACCAAAAAACAACACCAAAATATGGTTTATATTTAAACCACATCATAAAATCTATAGTCATATGATCCCACTTCCACTTAGTAATGGAAAATGACTATAGAAGGACAACATACCGCTAAAGGCATGCGACTCTTGCATAAGTTCCTTTCACATTATCCCACTTTCAGTGAATGTCATGATAGATCTTGGTTAGAACTAGGTTTAATTCCACTTAAAGGAATGGGAATCTTTCATAAGTTCCTTCCACATTACCATAGAGACCAAGATGTGACTGTGATCACATAGATTCTCATCAACATTAATGACCTAGTTTGGTGGCAACTCCCCATGATATATGATTTCCCTTTTGGACAATAACTTTGGATCCTATAATTGACTCTTCTTGATCCTACTTAGGATTAAGGAAAAAATAGGAAAGGATATAATGGTTATTTGACTTTGAGGAACCTAAATTTACAAACGTATCTCAATAAAGTGGGTCATCAATTTCCACTCACTACTAGACTCTAGGATTACCCAATTTAATTTTTCCGAATCAATGCAAAAATTACCATGATTCCTTTTCTAAAAGTGTAATCTAGATTAAAATAAAATGATTATGGATATTCAACCCACCTCTAATACTAAAGGTCCAGGTATTTCTATTAGAAAATTTATTTAAGTACTTTTTTGTATGTATACAACGTAAATTTTCCCTAGTAAATAATGTGTCCAATATATAAAGGCATGAACTACTATTTCATACTCTAGGTTGTGCGTAGGGTAGTTCCACTCATCTGGTCTCAAATTATTAGACCCACACCTGAAAAACTGATTTACCTATTTTAAAACTATCCCTATCCTGATCCCAGATACATCACAATACTTGGTTTACTTCTTACCTAACTTAGGTGAGGTTAGTATCAGTGATATAGTCATTCCACCCTTTATCTTCTAAAAGAAACTCTTGAAAGCATCATATCAGATAAATACCACTCTATTATTGGTTAGGACAATCATAGTAACTACTGTAAAAAATAGATCTTGGTTGATCCTCTAGTAATAAATGAAAAAACCTAAAAAGTTTCTTTTGTTAGAAAAATTCTTGGTCCACTCCAAAGAAAAATAACTTTGACCTTCTCAGGTTTGATAGATACTCCCACCTCAGATATCACATGAATCAAAAAATGTAACTCATTTATCCAAAAGTGACACTTAAAAATCTTGGCATAAAGCCGATTCTCCTAGAGTGTTCTCAATACGATATCTTGGTGTTGTGCATATCCCCACATTGAATTGGAGTACATGATTATATCATCCATGAAAATGAAAATAAATGTATCCAAATATAGTGGGATAACATGGTTTATAAAAGACATGAATACATATGATTCATTTTTCAACCCAAAATACATAACTAGATACTTGTATAGACCATACCAACTTCTAAAAGTAGTATGAGGTATATCTGAGGTTCTCACCCTCAGAAGGTGATATCCCGATATCAGGTTAATCTTTGGGAATACTTGGAAACATATTACGTGATAAAAAAATTTATCGATTTGAGTAAGTGGATATCTATTTTTAACTTTAATTCAATTCAAATTCAAATAATCAATACACAATCTAAAATAATCGCCCACTTTATTGGTGAATAGGATAAGAGAACCCCAAGGTGATATGCTCAATTGAATGAATAACTTGGACTCCAAATCCTTTAGCAAAGCCTTAACCTCTAAAGAATCTGTAGGATCCATCTTATAGGGAGGAATATAAGCTAGTTATTCACCCAACATGAGATTAGTGGAATATTACACATCCCTCTTGGGTGTAAGTCGTGATAAATCATTGGGAAATAAATCATGATATTCATCCTCTATAAGAGAAAAGGATCTTCTTATCCTACCTATCATCCAACTTCAAACTATCCACATGATCCATAACTCCCCCCAACTATTGATGTTCCATCCCTTTATAGATTTCCAGAATATCCCATTATCTATTATGGATATAATTTCTACCCTTGGGAGATGTAAAATACAACCATCAATGATAACATTAAATGTGGTATCGATAACATATTTACCAATATATCACAATAATTAGGTTAAATATGGTCATATCCAAGTAAAAAACATCCTATATGAATCTATAATTTCTTAACTCTCAGGTAAACCCAATACACTAGAGAACACCCTCTGAACACACTCCCAACATCATATCAATAAACATCACCCTGTATAGATACTGTATAGTTTTCCATAGTCCCTATACAAACTATATATTTATAAAAGAGTGTGAAGACCTTGTATTAAAAATATAACATGCCAAGGTAAATTCTATTTATATTGTACCTATAACCAAAGACGGTTCAACATCTTGAATTGTGTAAGTATGAAATATTGTATAAAACTAGCCCGAGTCACCACCCTGAGCCCCTTCTTGAGCTACCAGAGATACACACCCCTTTTGGAACTAATGATCTTATCTTTGGGTACTATTACCATCAACTTGGTGTGAACATCTAGTAGAACTCTAGATAGTTGCTTGATGCGGCGTTGCTGATCCCACTCAAGAACTCAAAATCTATCCAGATCCATGGTCACTAGAAATTTGATGAGAACACTTGTAAAACCTCTATAAGTTCCCCATAATTTCAAAATCTGGACACTATAAAAGAATTTTATCACATTTAATGTGTTAATGGAAAGCCTTTCCACACTAATGCCACTATATTATTCTCTCATCCTTAATGGGAAGAAACAATCCACTTCCCTAGATACTCTTACCACTACTTAATTAGTGAAAATTTCCCCATGAATTCTTACTGCTTTCTAAAGACTAGCCCTTGGTCCCCAATATAGAATAATTCTACCATGTTCACCTACCTTCTCTCAGGTTCCACTTTGAAATTAGTGTCAAGTTCACTACTTAAGTAAAAGATAAAAGTCAAAAACAAATTCACCTATACATGAATCCCATACCACAACCCATCCTTGAAGTGCCTCAGCTAAGCTACCTCATATACTGAAAGCATAGAGGCAAATCATTGTAGATATGTAAAATAACCATCATAGTCTATGAATGAAATATTACCATATATAAGGTGCATAAAATCCCTACCCCAGTTAGCTCTTAGGGTATTTAGGAAGAAGTTGTTAAGGAATAAGGTCTCAAAGTTCTTCCAAGACCACCCAACATACTGATCTTATTGGACTAATGTAACCCACCACCACTCAACTAATCCTTGAATCATATAATATTCCAACTTCACCCTCCCATACTAAGGTGTTAGATGATTATTAAATATGTTTCAAATTTATTCAATCATATACTCAGCTTCCTGGGGGATTTCCTCCCTCGAAAAAATGGCGGGTGATATAGAAAAAAAACTCTAGCCAACTCTGACATCATATATAAAAAACATATAATATCAATCTACATATACTACACTACCCATAGTAATATCACATAGAGATAGTCATCCATATATAAAATCGATGTTGTAAGAGGGTTTTCCGTAGCAAACTCTAGGGAATGCTCATTATTACCCCCTGAGTCTCAACTAGAGGCTGTCTTAGAGGCATTTTTCTACAATTCTAAACAACTTCCCCATAACATAATAATACATGAATTATTTATATAATATTTTAGTGAAAACAATAACAATCATACCACCCTGATACTACCTACACATCATATCATAATAATCTCATAACTCAAGAACTCTCACTAGCCCTAACTATCCATACATAGGGTTAGCACCATATACTAATAAATTCCATATCTTGACGATAAGATACATTTCATCACACTTTTCCAAATTTATATTTATAAATTTTTTTATAAACAAAAATTATTTAAATGAATTGTGAATTACATGTTATAAAGGAAAACCCTTTATAAATTTTAATTGGAATTTTATTTATCCTATGTAACATAATAATAAATATATGAAATGATACCACACACTTTGAGCATTTACTTTAATATAATGTTTTAAAAATTGAATCTTAGTTAAATGAATATTAAATTTCATGTTATAGAGGAAAACAAATTACATGTTTTAACTGGAATTTTATTTAGATGATTCCTAGTAATAATCATGGAAAGTGATCACATATATTTTTTCATCAACTTACCCTATAATAGTTAATCAAACAAATGAAATGTGATTCCTATGTGAATAAAATGATACATTTACATATCCTTTATTTTCATTTTTCCCAAGAAAAAAGATCTCATAAATCATCTTTCACAAGTCACATAAATCAACCAAGGTGAAAATAAATCAATAGTAAAAACAAGAATAAAATAACATCAATCCCATCCATATTAACTTATCCTTTCCCTCATAAATGAGTCTGTATATCCCAGTTATAAGTTACATACTATGTCCTAAAAATGAATTATCTCCTATATACCATTCCCAAATCATAATACAAAAGAAAACATGCTCTAATACCACTTTGTAATGCCCCCAGTCCATAACCGCTGAATGATGCCCGAACTAGAGGGGTCTCTACATGACCTCATGCATTCCTCCCCATATTCTAGAGGATTATGACTAGTATAAAGGGTATAAGATTGTATTATGGGGATACTATACCCTTAATATTAGAGTATAAAAATAATAGAAAGAAATATTTCCATATTAATCCATCCATATAAATAAAATAGTGAATAGATTGTATGAAAAATGCTAATAAGTAAACACAACCCATAGAATATAAAATGGACTATCTAAAATGTTAGGTATTCATAATAAAACATTTCATATATAAAAAAACCCAAAGGAATAAAATTAAAATTAAAAAACCCTTCAAAATGGTCCCATGTTCTAGCACAGTCCAAATCTCCAATGCTCCTGCCAAGTAGTTTGCAGTCTTTAATTATTCTTAGGTACCAACTAACTGTCCAAGAAAGGCATGAGTATGAATCAGTAGGCAATGAAAAATGGTGTATAAAGTGTACATATTGTGAGTAAATAGTTCATATATATTTATATAATAAAATAAATTCATTGCATAAATAAATAATACCATCGAAAATCTATGGGTTCCATGATGACACCCAGGATTGAATATAACTACCTTAATCTAGATGTTTCTATCTATAAAACCCAATGAATAATAATAAGATAAATTATATGAGTCCCAGGAATCCCATACTATTAATCATCCTAAATCAATGTTTGAAATCCAAGGTCACCTAAATTATTAGTCATCTTGAGCTTGAAGAGGATTTCCCCAAGGAACTCTAAAATGTATGTCTAAATGAGTCTAAGTGGTGTTTCCCCAAGACACTCTAAATCATAAGTCCCATTTATTCCAAGTGGTATTTACCTACTTAACTCTAAATTATAATACTATAAGTTTTATTTCTCCAAGAAACTCCAAATTTTAAGTCCCATCAAGTCCAGGGAGGATTTCCCCAAGGTCCTCCAAATCATAAGTCCCATCGTGTCCAAGTGGGATTTCCCTAAGGAACTACAAATAATCAATTTAATTTAATTTAATTTAATTTTTAAATTTATAAAAATTCATTTAATCATTGGAGTGAGACCATAGATTATTCTATAAGCATCCCTGATCCCATATAAAAAGCTACACTTTATGTATAGTGCACTGTGAGGGTCATCTATTTAAGATCCTAGTTCACTTCCATGGTAACAAGCACCTTGAAGGGTGAAAAAAGTATTGATCTATAGGAAAAAATAACACTCATAGTTCTTAGAGGGGTTCTATTTCAATATTTATGGCTAAATAATAATTAATTATATTTTTGGTTAAGCATACAATACATCAGTGCAATCACTTGTCACACAAATACTTATAAAAATGATGATCCTTTTAGTGAAAATATTTAAAACCAACTACCTAAAGTTTGTATATGTTTACCCATTGAGTATTAGCATTTTATTTGATTTTAACTGTTACAAATTTTAAAAAGTAGACAAAGCCTTGAAAATATGAAATAACAATTTGAGATCACTAGATAACAAAATAAACAAATAATGGAAGGGAACATACTCATAGATTTAATATAATCTCCCCAAATAAATGAACGACACTTGATTCAAAGTTAAAATAGAATAAAAATATCAATAGGAAGGAATTGGGAAGGAGGGATGCATATCTGGGAGGAGTACTGAATGATAGAGGGAGGAAAAATTGTTCTTTAGTATTTAATTATTCAATATAAAATAAAAATTTCTCACATTTTAAGGGATCATATGGTTTTTCTACATGATTATCCAGACCGTGTGCAAAACATGTGGCTCCCACTATCTAAGTAAACTTACATTTAATGGTTGGATTCCATGGTTAGACAAATTGTGTTCTAGCCATGTCATTCCCCTATACTAGACACTCCACTTAAAACATATAGGCTGATTGGTTTGATAAAACATACGAAAACCATGTGAAATTACTTTAGTATATATTTCTGGTTTTAATTTTTTTTATTTAGGGTTTTCATGGTTTGGAAAATAGTATGGAAAGCCATATTCATTACATAGTTTGGGGGAATAGTTTGAACTAACTACGATCCATTGGATGAAAATATGAATTTTACTATTTATGGGACTCCGACACCAAAAATTCTCTAAGAGCCTCCCCAACTGTAAAGACCCGTAAAATTCAAGGAAATTTTTTTCATAATTTTCTTTGGAATTTTACAAGAGAGCGGTTTCTAACGGCACCTGATTCCGAGGCCCGGTGTGCCCAGAATCAATTTCCAAAGTTTGGCTCGGGTACGTTCAGTGAATGAACGAGCGGGAAATTCTACCTTCTGATCCGGTGCTCGAAATTGAAATCCGAGGACACCGATGAACTCGCAGCACCGATATTTGCTTAAGGAGACCTTTTCCGAAGTTACGTTTATTGCGGGACGAAAGTTAGTTTTTGGGAGAATTATAAAAAGTTAAATAAAAATGTGGAACACTTTTTATTTTTCTTACTTGTTGGTTAACTCCTCTCAAAGGAAGTTAAAGGTGGGACCCACATCAACTTAACCTCCCTTGGGAGGATTAAGTGTGGTGGGGCCCACACGAAACCCAACTTTCAATCTCCTCTCAAAACTCCCTTAACTCCCCTTTTAAATGAAATTGAAAACTTAGCTTATTAATTGGGTTGAGTTGTTTAAACTTTTTCAAACCTTTGAAATTAAAAAAGGTTTGGTTGAGTAAATAAAATAAGCTCTTAGCTTATTTTATTTGGTTAGAATTCTCTAGCATCTAGAGAGTTTTGAAGCCTTCTCCTTCTCCTCCTCCTCCTCCTTCTTCTTCTTCTTCAAGCTTGATGAAGAATGCGAAGAACCATCGAGCTCCGACGAAGAACACCGCTCCTCTCTTCTTCGTAGCCGATTGTATCCGAAGATCGAAGACCCCTTCCGTGTCAACGAAAGGGAACAACGCTTCCTCCTCGGACTTCCTTCGCCGGATTACGAAGATTCGCCAACGACGTACCTCTTCGGAAGTACCTCTTCGTCATCGGATTTGACGAACGATTACCGCGACGCCCGACCTCCGCAACATTGTCTTCCGCGGGTCGTTGATGATCTTCAAACATGAACCCAAGGTAGGGGTTTGTTGTGGTTTATTTCTTTACTCTCGTTCTTGGTTCTAGAATGATAATCTTGTGATCAAATATTTAAGAGTTATCATCTAATGAGAGGGGGGTCGGACCGCACAAACACGACCGAATTCCCCCTCCTTTGTTCTTGGTTATTTATATAATCTTGTGGATGAACGAGAAGGCGTGGTGCCATTGCACCAAGCGGGAATCACAAGGCTATAATCGCGCGGCGCCATCGCGCCGCGCCACGAGAAGTTTATCATGAACGCGACGCCGTCGCACCCCGTCGAAGGGAATCGAAGGCGCCGCGGCCGGAGCGGGGCCGCGGCGGTGGGGCGCGGTGCCATCGCACCGCGCCGGACGACGAACACCGCGGCCGGTTCCGGGCCGCGACGAGACGGGAAGACCAGCGGCTCGCCGAGCCGCCGGTGTCGGAAGCCGGAAGGGGACCGACTTTGCCGGTCCGTTGAAGAAGAACCGGCCGGCCGGAAGGGAAAAACCGGGGGAATTTAATTCCCCCGGTCAACTCAAATGCCCCCCCATTTATGAGGCGGGGGGGGGGGGGGGTTTCTTTAAGGGGGGAATGCGGCCCCCCGGTTTTCCTCAAGCAGGCCCCCACAAAGGGGGCTGGTTCTCCAAAAAGGCGTGGCTTAAGCCGCGCCGCCAGCTGGAAGCGGGGGCCATGCCCCCCGCGCGCTGTACCCGTGCGGCGCTAGGCCGCACCGCCGCCGGCCGAGCCGCGCCGCCGCGCCGCCACGCCGGACTGCCGCCGGCCGGGCCGGGTCGGACCCGGGTCGGGTCGACCCGGTTCGGGCCGACCCAGGGGGGGGGGGGGGGGGGGTCGGGCCGGGTCGGCCCGGACCCGGACCCCCCGTTTTCGAGACGATTTTGTTCTTTTGGCCATAACGTGAGCCACGGACCTCCGATTGACGAACCGTCTACGGCAACGCGATCCTTGGATCGAGACGGTCGTTTCGGTATATCGCACTCAATGTTTCGGAATACTTTGAGTTCGGCCGGGTTGGTTCGTCCACGAAACCAACCGGGCCTTCGGAGCGGAAACGCTCATATCTTGAGCTACGGACGTCCGATTGACGTGCCTTCAGCTTTATTGTGTTCCTCTTCGTGAGACGGATCTTTTGGAATACTCCGCCCGAGGTTTGGACGCAGGTGGAGTACGGCCGGGTTGGTTTTTCCTTAGAAACCAACTGGGCCCCTAGGACGAAAAAGCCAATAACTCTCAGACCGGGCGTCCGATCGGCGCGCCGTATGTTGCGTTGAGTTCCTGTTGACGATACGGAACTTTTGGATACATCAACTCTGGAATTTGTGACAGTTGATGTATCAGCCTCTCGGCTCGTGGAGCGGACCCTCCGAACGAGCTTGCTGTGTGCGGGAACCCTAGTGCTGGCTGCGACTGTGACTACTACTGCTACTGCTACTGCTACTGTGACTGCGACGACGACAGTACAGAGATCCTGTGTGGATTCGACGACGACGACTACAACACTCAGTGATCCTACATGGATCAGTGCTACAGGTCCTGTGTGGGCCCGATCCTGTGTGGGTCCGATCCTGTGTGGGTCCTTGCACTCAACGGTCCTGTGTGAACCAGCGCCTACAGGTCCTGTGTGGGCCCGATCCTGTGTGGGTCTTTGCGGGGGTTAGTTACCTATCGATCCTTCGTGGGTCCGACGACTTAGATGGATCAGAGATCATCTTTATCGTCCTTTGAAGAAGTATACCTGTGTGAGCTGAATCCAGTTGCTTTCCTGTGTGGATTGTGTTGTGCTATCCTGTGTGGATTTCGTTTTGCTTTCCCGTGTGGAATACATTTACTTTCATGTGTGGACTGATTTGTAATTGGGCTCGGAGGTTGGAGCGTATTGGAATTGATGACTTAGGTATATGTATGGGCATATACCTAAGCAGTGTCGGTTGTTACTTTGTGTTTGTATCTTACTTTGTGGTTTATCCTTTGTGGATTTTGTGAGACCTTCGGGGGTCTCGGGGTCCCTACTGAGTAGCTTATACTCACCCCTGCACGGGCTATGCCCGCACTACGTTGTGTTGGTTGCAGACGACGGACAATGTTGATCTTGGAAAAGGCTTACAGAGCAGGATGGTACCTGGAGGTGGACCACTGGGCGGGACGTACTCGGAGCGGACGGCGGGACCCGAGGAGCAGTGGAGCTATCTGTACCCACCCTTCAGTTGGGAGTTCTAGTGGACAGCTCGGTGTAGTAGCTTTTACTTTACAGTTGTTGTTTTACCTTTCGAGTTGTACTTTACTTTCAGTTTGGGTTTGTATACTGGCCCACTTACTTTTCCGCACTTTCAGTTGTACTCTGTTTTTACTTAGTGTTTACTTTCCTCTTTCTTACTCTGTGGTGTTTGTTTACTTTACAAAGACAATGCCTTCCCTTTTTACTGGGATTTACGCCTTGGTGCTAGTCGCCAGCCCCTGGCCTATGGAAGGCGGGCTTGGGGTAGTCACGGCACGGACCCCGAGGGCAGGTCGTGACAAATTGGTATCAGAGGAGTTCGGTTCTACCGTGAACTCTGATCTTTTCTATGTGAAGCAATAATGTTTAGCGTATTGAGTGTGGTTATCAGTTCAGGGAGTCCAGTGTTGGTGCGGCGGCCGACGTATCCGTACACCAGGACCCTGACTTCTGATTTCCGACTTAATACACGAAAACATTGATTGCGTGTGTGTTTCAAAGTTTTCTTTGTGATTACTTTGTGTCAGCTCACCAGGTATACTGTTTGACCGTGGCGCACCTGTTCCTTTTCAGGATGGCCCCACGACGGCAGCCAGCTAGGGTTCCGAGATTCGAGTGTGATGACAGCCCACCGAGCGACGAGGCCTCGGTGCAGGGCCCTTTGTCAGCAGTGGCACCGACGGTAGCTCTACCCGCCGAGCCACCGATACTTCCAGCACCAGCCGCTGATGATGCACGTCGCCTCAGCGCACAACATGAGTTTCAGCGCCAGCGACCGCCTAGGTTTTGTGGAGAGACAGAACCCCAGGCAGCCGAGGACTGACTGGAGGCAGTGGTACGTGGGTTTAGGCTAGTGAGGACACCAGCAGACCTCATGGTGATCCTCGCTGCGATCCTACTACACGCAGCAGCAGGACAATGGGGGAGGTTGATGCTCCCGGTGCACGATGAGGAATCTCTTCTTTGGACGGACATTGAGAGCATCTTCCGCTCGGAGTTCATCCCAGCCACCCTTCGTGCGGTGCGTATCCAGGAGCTTCTCCAGCTGCGATAGGGCAGCATGACGGTCGCTCAGTACTCGGCGAGATTTACTAATCTCTCGCGCTACTCGACCGACATGGTACGGGACCCATTCTTCCGGGCCCGGACCTTCGAGCAGGGTTTGAGACACGAGATCAGGGCATCGCTGATCTCCCTCAGCATACTGACTCAGACAGGAGTACTGGAGCGGGCCCTTTTGATCGAGAGCTTCCTTGCTGAGTCTACACCAGCACCGAGACCCACCGCAGGGAGGCACGTGGAAGATTCATCTACAGCAGGCAGTCGACAGATGACTCAGGGGTTCAGGCAGACCAGACCTTCAGGAAGACGACCTCAGGACACTGGCCCAGCAGTGCAGGGCACACAGCGAGGAGCCAGTCTTTCGAGAGGCAGGCAGTTCTACTCGTGCGGCGGGTAGGGCCACATGGCTCGTGACTGCCCGACCCGCCATGTAGAGGAGTAGCAGACGGTTGAGGAACCACCTAGGCAGAGGCAGAGGTTCGACCGTGGCAGTCCGCAGGGAGTAGGCGGACGAGGCAGAGGAGCTGGCCGAGCAGCTGGTGGTGGGCGACGCTTTGAGGCTCTACCACCACCACCACCAGGAGGTCCACTCCGACCTCAGGGGAGAGCACAGCTTCAGGCAGTTGAATCTTACGATCATGGAACTCCGGAAGCGGGTGGACTAGTGCGGGACTAGCTCCAGGCATAGAGGCCTTTGCCCATAATGCCTCTGGCTTCGTAGTTTGTGTTGCCTTGTGTCCTTTTACTTTGAGTTGAAGTATTAAATGACACTTTCTTTGGTGACTTTTTCTTTCTTGTCTTTTGTTTGTTTTTACTAAGAGGTGCCGGTTAAAAACTGTTGACTTGACCCTCACTTGCGAGATTCCTACTGGAGGAGACCCAGTGACCACACACTGATGCCGACAGTGTGACTCAACCCTTGGAGGCGAGAGTAACGGTTGGATCTCTTGGTAGCAGCGTCGAGGCCTTACGACGTCATTCATGCCATGAATTAACTAATCATGACGGGATTGACTGTATTAGGCAAAAAACGTGGTTCATCCAGGGGATGAGACCGGATTTCACTTTTCGGAAAAGGAGAAATATTTTCATCTTTGACGAAGAAGGGGAAACCCTTCGTGTGGTCAGACAGATGTCAGTAGATCTTCCAAGAGCTGAGACAGAGATTGACCAGCGCACCTATCTTGAGGTTGTCTGAGGAGGGAGTAGGGTACGTAGTCTACTGCGATGCATCAAGGTCCGGATTCGGATGTGTTCTGATGCAGGAGCGGGCAGTGATCGCCTATGGATCACGTCAGTTGAGGCCGCATGAGCAGAACTACGCTACCCATGACCTAGAGTTAGCAGCAGTGGTCTTCTCTCTGAAGACATGGCGACACTATCTGATGGGCGAGCGCTTTACAGTCTTTTCTGATCATCAGAGTCTCAGGTATATCTTCTCGCAGAAGGACCTGAACCTGAGACAGCGGCGATGGATCGAGTTACTCCAGGACTGTGACTTTGAGATAGTCTATACTCCTGGGGAGGGGAACGTGGTAGCCGATGCCCTCAGCAGGAGGATGGGCATTCAGCTACTTGAGGAGGCAACAGAGCAGCTATCCTCTTTACAGATATCCTTCGTGGTTAGAGATGGAGAAGCCTTTCTTTAGTCTCTCACAGTTACCCCTCCACTACTGCAGCGGGTCAGAGGGGCACAGCGTGAGGACGCTGACTGTGAGACACGGAGTGCACAGATATCCTCGGTATAGGAACCTGATGGTTTCTCCCTTGGAGCAGAGCACGACATCCTTTTCAGAGGATGTACCATGGTACCAGTCGCCTTGCGAGAGGAAGTGCTGAGAGAGTTTCACACTTCTCCTTTGGCGGTACATCCTGGAGTGGCAAAGATGTACCAGGATCTCAGACGACATCACTGGTGGCCGGGCATGAAGAAGGTAGTAGCAGAGTTCGTTTCTCGATGCCTCACCTGCCAGCAGGTGAAGGCAGAGCATCAGGTACCAGCAGGCTTGGTACAACCCTTGGAGGTCCCTGAGTGGAAGTGGGACGGGATATCTATGGACTTCGTGATTGGACTTCCACGCACTTCCAGAGGTCACGACTCCATCTGGGTGATTGTTGACCGACTCACCAAGTCGGCACACTTCTTACCCATTAGAGAGCATGGCTCAGTGGAGAGCATGGGACGTCTCTACGTTCAGGAGATTGTGCGGCTCCACGGTGTTCCATCATCTATCATCTCCGATCGAGATTCTCGCTTTACTTCCCGGCTTTGGAAGGGGTTATAGGAGGCGTTCGGGACGCAGCTACGTCTGAGCACAACCTTTCACCCTCAGACGGATGGTCAGACGGAGGGGACCATTCAGACTCTCGAGGACATGCTCCGCGCATGTGTCCTTGACTTTGGTCGTAGCTGGGAGGACCACCTACCCTTGGTGGAGTTTGCGTACAACAACAGCTACCACTCCACCATCGGGATGGCACCGTACGAGGCGTTGTACGACCGAACTTGTAGATCTCCTTTGTGCTGGACAGACCCTGGGGGGTCAGCACTGTTGGGACCGGAGATGGTCCAGGCCACGACAGAGAAGGTCCAGGTCATCCAGGAGTGGATGAGGACAACTCAGAGCTGGTAGAAGTCATACGCTGACAGGAGGCGGAGGCCACTAGAGTTCGAGGATGGCGACCACGTCTTCTTGCGGGTCTCACCTCGACGTGGTATTCAGAGATTTGGCCGAGGCGGCAAGTTATCTCCGCGCTTCATTGGACCCTTCCAGGTCCTCAGTAGGGTTGGCGAGGTGGCTTATCGCCTGGCTCTGCCACCTCAGTTGCACCGGGTGCACGACGTCTTCCACGTATCCCAGCTGAGGAGATACGTGCACGACCCGACGCACATCATTGACCATGGGGAGCTTGACGTTGACGATGGGGAGACTTGTATGGAGGTCCCGGTGGAGATAGAGGATCGACAGGAGTGGGTCCTACGTGGGCGATCGATTCCTCTTGTGCGCATCAGATGGCAGCATGGGAATCTCCAGGAGAGCACATGGGAGCGGGAGGTTCAGATGCATGCTCAGTACCCTCATTTGTTTCACTAGTTTCTGATGTATCTTTACGGGGACGTAAAGCCCTGAGGTGGGAGTAATGTAAAGACCCGTAAAATTCAAGGGAAATTTTTTCATAATTTTCTTTGGAATTTTACAAGAGCGCGGTTTCTGACGACACCTGATTCTGAGGCCCGGTGTGCCCAGAATCAATTTCCGAAGTTTGGCTCGGGTACGTTTAGTGAACGAACGAGCGGGAAATTCTAACTTTTGATCCGGTTCTCGGAATTGAAATCCGAGGACACCGATGAACTCGCAGCGCCGATATTCTCTTAAGGAGACCTTTTCCGAAGTTGCGTTTATTGCGGGACAAAAGTTAGTTTTTGGGAGAATTATAAAAAGTTAAATAAAAATGTGGAACACTTTTTATTTTTCTTACTTGTTGGTTAACTCCTCTCAAAGGAAGTTAAAGGTGGGACCCACATCCACTTAACCTCCCTTGGGAGGATTAAGTGTGGTGGGGCCCACACGAAACCCAACTTTCCATCTCCTCTCAAAACTCCCTTAACTCCCCTTTTAAATGAAATTGACAACTTAGCTTATTAATTGGGTTGAGTTTTTTAAACTTTTTCAAACCTTTGAAATTCAAAAAGGTTTGGTTGAGTAAATAAAATAAGCTCTTAGCTTATTTTATTTGGTTATAATTCTCTAGCCTCTTGATAGTTTTGAAGCCTTCTCCTTCTCCTTCTTCTTCTTCTTCTTGTTCTTCAAGCTTGACGAAGAACGCGAAGAACCTTCGAGCTCCGACGAAGAACGCCGCTCCTCTCTTCTTCGTAGCCGATTGTATCTGAAGATCGACGACGCCTTCCGTGTCAACGGAAGGGAACTCCGCTTCCTCCTCGGACTTCCTTCGTCGGTTTACGAAGATTCTCCAACGACGTACCTCTTCGGACGTACCTCTTCGTCATCGGATTTGACGAACGATTACCGCGATGCCCGACCTCCGTGACATTGTCTTCCGCGGGTCGTTGATGATCTTCGAACTTGAACCCAAGGTAGGGGTTTGTTGTGGTTTATTTCTTTACTCTCGTTCTTGGTTCTAGAATGATAATCTTGTGATTAAATATTTAAGAGTTATCATCTAACGAGAGGGGGGTCGGACCGCACAAACACGACCGAATTCCCCCTCCTTTGTTCTTGGTTATTTATATAATCTTGTGGATGAACGGGAAGGCGTGGTGTCATCGCACAACGCGGGAATCGCAATTCTATAATCGCGCGGCGCCGTCGCGCCACGCCACGAGAAGTTTATCATGAACGCGACGCCGTCGCGCCGCGTTGAAGGGAATCGAAGGCGCCGCGGCCGGAGTGGGGCCGCGGTGGTGGGGCGCGGTGCCATCGCACCGCGCCGGACGACGAACACCGCGGCCGGTTCTGGGCCGCGGCGAGACGGGAAGACCGGCGGCTCGCCGGGCCGCCGGTGTCGGAAGCCGGAAGGGGACCGGCTTTGCCGGTCCGTTGAAGAAGAACCGGCCGGCCAGGTGGGCCTGCCGGAAGGGAAAAACCGGGGGAATTGAATTCTCCCGGTCAACTCAAATGCCCCCCCATTTATGAGGGGGGGGGGGGGTTCTTTAAGGGGGGAAGGTGGCCCCCCGGTTTTCCTCAAGCAGGCCCCACGAAGGGGGCCGGTTCTCCAAAAAGGCGCGGCTTAAGCCGCGCCGCCAGCTGGAAGCGGGGGCCATGGCCCCCGCGCGCTGCACCCGTGCGGCGCCAGGCCGCACCGCCGCCGCGCCGGGCCGCGCCGGGCCGCGCCGCCACGCCGGACCCGGGTTGGGTCGACCCGGTTCGGGCCGACCCAGGGGGGGGGGGGGTCGGGCTGGGTCGGCCCGGACCCGGACCCCCCGTTTTCGAGACGATTTCGATCTTTTGGCCATAACTTGAGCCACAGACCTCCGATTGACGAACCTTCTGTGACAACGCGATCCTTGGATCGAGATGGTCGTTTCAGTATATCGCACTCAAAGTTTCGGAATACTTTGAGTTCGGCCGGGTTGGTTCGTCCACGAAACCAACCGGGCCTTCGGAGCGGAAACACTCATACTTGAGCTACGGATGTTCTATTGACATGCCGTCAGCTTTGTTGTGTTCCTCTTAGTGAGACGGATCTTTTGGCATACTCCGCCCGAGGTTTGGACGCAGGTGGAGTACGGTCGGGTTGGTTTTGCCTTAGAAACCAACCGGGCCCCTGGGACGAAAAAACCAATAACTCTCAGACCGGGCATCCGATCGACGCGCCGTCTGTTGCATTGAGTTCCTGTTGACGATACGGAACTTTTGGATACATAAACTCTGGAATTTGTGACAATTGATGTATCAGCCTCTCGGCTCGTGGAGTGGACCCTCCGAACGAGCTTGCGGTGTGCGGGAACCCTAGTGCTGGCTGCGATTGTGACTACTACTGCTACTGCTACTGCTACTATGACTGCGACGACGACAGTACAGAGATCCTGTGTGGATTCGACGACGACGACTACAGCACTCAGCGATCCTACGTGGATCATTGCTACAGGTCCTGTGTGGGCCCGATCCTGTGTGGGTCCGATCCTGTGTGGGTCCTTGCGCTCAGCGGTCCTGTGTGAACCAGCGCCTATAGGTCCTGTGTGGGCCCGATCCTGTGTGGGTCTTTGCAGGGGTTAGTTAACTATCGATCCTTCGTGGGTCCGACGACATAGATGGATCAGAGATCATCTTTATCGTCCTTTGAAGAATTATACATGTGTGAGCTGAATCCAGTTGCTTTCCTGTGTGGATTGTGTTGTGCTATCCTGTGTGGATTTCGTTTTGCTTTCCTGTGTGGAATACGTTTACTTTCCTGTGTGGACTGAGTTGTACTTCGGCTCGGAGGTTGGAGAGTATTGGAATTGATGACTTAGGTATATGTATGGGCATATACCTAAGCAGTGTCGGTTGTTACTTTGTGTTTGTATCTTCCTTTGTGGTTTATCCTTTGTGGATTTTGTGAGACCTTCGGGGGTCTCCGGGTCCCTACTGAGTAGCTTATACTCACCCCTGCATGGGCTATGCCCGCACTACGTTGTGTTGGTTGCAGACGACGGACATCGTTGATCTTGGAAGAGGCTTACAGAGCAGGACGGTACCTGGAGGTGGACCACTGGGCGGGACGTACTCGGAGCGGACGGCGGGACCCGAGGAGCAGTGGAGCTATCTGTACCCACCCTTCAGGTGGGATTTCCAGTGGACAGCTCGGTGTAGTAGCTTTTACTTTACAGTTGCTGTTTTCCCTTTCGAGTTGTACTTTCACTACTGGAAATTCGGGCTATAGCTACGGTTTAGAACCGTGGCTATAGGCCCTCAAACCGTGGCTATAGGTAATAGCCACGGTTCCTCGAACCGTGGCTAAGTTTGGCGTGGCTATAGGCCTAGACCTACAGCCACGGTTCCAAACCGTGGCTTTAAATCTATAGCCACGGTTTCAACCGTGGCTATACTAAAGGCCAGAAAGAATATATTGCCACGGTTTTAAACCGTGGCATTATGTCTATAGCCACGGTTAAAAACCGTGGCAATAAACCAATAGCCACGGTTTAAAACCGTGGCTATAGGGTGTCCAAATCCATAAAAAAATACCCCTGCCACCCCCTGCCAGTCCCCCCCCACTGCCACCCCCCTGCCAGTCCCCCCCTGCCCTCTGCTTGTCCCTCTTCCAGCACCCCACCCACCTGCTTGTTCCCCTGCCAGCCCCCCCTGCCCCCTACTTGTCCCCCTGCCAGCCCCCCCTGCCACCCCTGCCAGCCCCCCCTGCCCCCTACCAGCCCCCCTGCCCCCTGCTTGTCCCCCTGCCAGCCCCCCCTGCTAGTCCCCCTGCCAGCCCCCTACCAGTCCCCCCTGCCTGGACACCCCTCCCCCTGCTAGTCCCCCCCTCCCCCTGCTAGTCCCCCCCTGCCCCCTGCTACCCCCCCTGCCCCTGCTAGTCCCCCCCCCACGGCCAACCCCACCCCCCCGTCCCCCTGCCAGCCCCCCCTGCCCCCTGCTTGTCCCCCTGCCAGCCCCCTGCTAGTCCCCCTGCCAGCCCCCCCTGCCCCCTACCAGCCCCCCCTGCCTGGACACCCCTCCCCCTGCTAGTCCCCCCCTCCCCCCTTCTAGTACCTCCCCCCTGCTAGCCCCCCCTGCCCCCTGCTAGTCCCCCCCGGCCAGCCCCCCCCCCCCCCCCCGCCCCCTGCCAGCCCCCCCTGCCCCCTGCTTGTCCCCCCCGCCAGCCCCCCCCCCCCTCTGCCCCCTACCAGTCCCCCCTTCCTGGACACCCCTCCCCCCTGCTTGTCCCCCCTTGCCACCCCCTTCCCCTGCTAGTCCCCCCTGCTTGTCCCCCTGCCAGCCCCCCCCCCTGCCCCTGCCAGCCCCCCCTGCCCCCTGCTTGTCCCCCTGCCAGCCCCCCCTGCCCCCTGCTTGTCCCCCTGCCACCCCCCCTACCCCATGCTTGTCCCCCTGCCAGCCCACCCCCCCTGCCCCCTACCAGCACCCCCCCTGCCAGCCACCACCCTGCCCCCTTCTTGTCCCCCTGCCAACCCCCCTTCCCCCTGCCAGCCCCCCCCCCTGCATTTTTCCTTTTCTTCAGAGCCTTTATTTCTAAAATACCTTCTAATGTCATGACCATTGTTATTATTAGTGTTCTGTTCCTCTTCATTGTTAGGTATGACAGAGTTCTTCTTTATTGGTTCATTTCTTGAAGCATTCTTAATTGAGTTTGTAATGTTCATGTTATATAGCATCAACGAAATGGTATTTTGGTTAGATAACAGGGATACAGGCTGTTCATAATAGTTCATATTATCTACAGATTTAGCACCAACAAAAGTTAAATTAATAGAATGAAGAGTAGGTGTACCTGGGTCCTTTGAATCATCTATATTCTGCATCTTGATAGCGTCCAGATCTAATGAAAGGGGCTTCTGCCCGATAGGTTCAAAATGTGACTGCATTAGCATGGGGTCTTGTACAGAGGTTGTGCTTCCTTTTGTATGTTTTATAGGTTCCAGTGTCAAGGTACCTTGTTTATCAATGTCAGTGTGTTTTGTTTGTGCCTTAGCCTAAAGAGACTTTAGACTAATATGAGGATTCCTACTTTTTATAGGACAACCAGTGGTATGAATGACGTTTAGATTAGTGGAGAGTTTTCTGGTTTTTATAGCAGTGCCAGTGGAATCTAGAGTTTTAGAGTCATAGGTGTAGTGAGCAGAGGAAAAAGAACCTAAACCATTTGTCTGATTGTTAGACTCATTTATTATCTCTTGGTTTGGTGTGAAATTCAGTCAAAAGCAGAAATTGAATTTTCATCACAACAGGCTGATCCGGTTCAGACGACATGTGCAGAGGATGAGGATGATCTGGTTCAGACAACATGTGAAGAGGATGAGGAAAAAGAAGAATTACCGAACAAATATTATGTGATACATGTACAATAAAATATGTCAAACAATTCCAAACCAATGTTTTCAGTTGAATTGAGCCTTTGTACCACCTGCTATGCACGTTTTGTGGACAGATGGATGAGGCAGCGCTGAGAGGAGATATAGTTTAGGAATGAGGAAATACGAAAAATTAGAGCTAACCATTCAAAGTTTCTCTAAGGAGGAGTAACCGCCGCAGGGTGTCGTCCTGGAGCAGGGCCAAATCACGGCGTGACCGCGGCGTGACCACGGCGTGACCGCGGCGTGACCGCGGCGTGACCGCGGCGTGACCGCGGCGTGACCGCGGCGTGACCGCGGCGTGACCACAACGTATTGGCCCGGTCCAGTGACATCCGCGGGGCAACATCTTCCACTTAGTTTCAAATAGGATGATATGGGTATGTGTAGACTACCAGTCCCCTCCCCCATGTCTGGACACCCCCCCCTGTCTGGACACCCCCCCCTGCCACCCCCTGCCAGTCCCCCACTTCCACCCCCTGCCAGTCCCCCCCTGCCAGTCCCCCCTGCCCCCTGCCAGCCCCCCCTGCCCCCTACTTGTCCCCCTGCCAGCCCCCCTGCCCCTGCTTGTCCCCCTGCCAGCCCCCACCCCCTACCAGTCCCCCCTGCCTGGACACCCCTCCCTCCCTGCCCCCTGCTAGTCCCCCCTCCCCCTGCTAGTCCCTCCCCCCCTGCCCCCTGCTTATCCCCCTTCCAGTCCCCCTTTCCTGGACACCCCCCTGCCCCCTGCTAGTCCCCCCTCCCCCTGCTAGTCCCTTCCCCCCTGCCCCCTGCTAGCCCCCCCTGCCCCCTGCCAGCCCCCCCCTGTCCCCCTGCCAGCCCCCCTGCTTGTCCCCCTGCCAGCCCCCCCTGCACCCTGCTTGTCCCCCTGCTTGTCCCCCTGCTAGTCCCCCCCCGCCAGCCCCCCTGCCCCCTACCAGTCCCCCCTGCCTGGACACCCCTCCCACCTGCTTATCCCCCCTTTCCACCCCCCTGCCAGTCCCCCCTGCCCCCTGACACCCCCCTGCTAGTCCCCCCCTGCCCCTGCTAGTCCCCCCCTGCCACCCCCCTGCTTGTCCCCCTGCCAGCACCCCCCCTGCCACACCCCTGCTTGTCCCCCTACCAGCCCCCCCCCCCCATGCCCCCTGCTTGTCCCCCTGCCAGCCCCCCTGCCAGCCCCCCTGCATTTTTCCTTTTCTTCAGAGCCTTTATTTCTAAAATACCTTCTAATGTCATGACCATTGTTATTATTAGTGTTATGTTCCTCTTCATTGTTAAGTATGACAGAGTTCTTCTTTATTGGTTCATTTCATGAAGCATTCTTAATTGAGTTTGTAATGTTCATGTTATATAGCATCAACGAAATGGTATTTTGGTTAGATAACAGGGATACAGGCTATTCATAATAGTTCATATTATCTACAGATTTAGAACCAAAAAAAGTTAAATTAATAGAATGAAGAGTAGGTGTACCTGGGTCCTTTGAATCATCTATATTCTGCATCTTGATAGCGTCCAGATCTAATGGAAGGGGCTTTTCCCGATGGGTTCAAAATGTGCCTGCATTAGCGTGGGGTCTTGTACAGAGGTTGTGCTTCCTTTTTTATGTTTTATAGGTTCCAGTGTCAAGGTACCTTGTTTATCAATGTTATTGTGTTTTGTTTGTGCCTTAGCCTAAAGAGACTTTAGACTAATATGAGGATTCCTACTTTTTATAGGACAACCAGTGGTATGAATGAAGTTTAGATTAGTGGAGAGTTTTCTGGTTTTTATAGCAGTGCCAGTGGCATCCAGAGTTTTAGAGTCATAGGTGTAGTGAGAAGAGGAAAAAGAACCTAAACCATTTGTTTCATTGTTTGACTCATTTATTATCTCTTGGTTTGGTGTGAAATTCAGTCAAAATCAGACATTGAATTTTCATCACAACAGGCTGATCCGGTTCAGACGACATGTGCAGAGGATGAGGATGATCTGGTTCGGACAACATGTGAAGAGGATGAGGAAAAAGAAGAATTACCGAACAAATATTATGTGATACATGTACAATAAAATATGTCAAACAATTCCAAACCAATGTTTTCAGTTGAATTGAGACTTTGTACCACCTGCTATGCACGTTTTGTGGAAAGATGGATGAGAGGCAGCGCTGAGAGGAGATATAGTTTAGGAATGAGGAAATACGAAAAATTAGAGCTAACCATTCAATGTTTCTCTGAGGAGTAACCGCCGCAGGGTGTCGTCCTGGAGCAGGGCCAAATCATGGCGTGACCGCGGCGTGACCGCGGTGTGACCGCGGCGTGACCGTGGCTTGCCACGGTGTGACTGCGGCATGACTGCAGCGTGACCACAACGTGTTGGCCTGGTCCAGCGACATCTGCGGGGAAACATCTTCCACTTAGTTTCAAATAGGATGATATGGGTATGTGTAGACTACCAGTCCCCTCCCCCATGTCTGGACCCCCCCCCTGTCTGGACACCCCCCCCTGTCTGGTCAGATTCTCACTTGCACCTTTACTATTGATGGTACTCGTATTTACTACTCCTTTGTTTATGCTAAGAATAAATACCAAGAATGAATAATTCTTTGGAATGACTTCTCTTATTTAGGAACTAACATGAATTCCCCCTGGTTTATTATGGGAGACTTTATGTTATTCTTAATTCTAGTGAAAAAATTGGCCCATCTCACGCCTCTATCTCCACGAGAGAATTTAAAGCCTCGATCAAGGGAAACAATCTTATTGAAATTAATCTCACTGGTGCGAAATACACCTGGTATAGAAGACATCACAATAAAGTGGTTGCTTCCAAATTGGACAGAGCCTTTACAAATGTTCTGGCTCTAGATAAATAGGACATTATCTCTAGAATCAATATAAAGTAACTAATGGGTCCCTAACCAAACTAACCCTGCTAGTCCCCCCCTTCCCCCTGCTAGTCCCCCCTTCCAGCCCCCCCTGCCCCCTGCTAGTCCTCATCCATAGGTGCAGCCTGTGAGTTTATACTCTCCAATCCCCCTAAAGATATAAGTTCCAGATCACTAAAACATAATTCTCAACCATGATGACAAGAAATAAAATACATGCTGAAATATATTTTTTTTTGCTACAATCAAAGTATTAGTGTTCAAAGATTAATTGGAATTTGATGCTGGCCAGAAAAGAGAAGAATAATAAAAAAAAAGTGAAGCGTCATAAGGCAGTGGAATTAATTGAAAAATATATAGTTTTTTAATACCGAAAACACTGTATCCTATTAGCTTGACACGCTCACCCTATTCCAAAGATAAATACAACTCAAATATGAATAGATTGATCATAGATAACTCAATATGACTTGAAAGAAAAATATAGATACAAAAAAACACAACAAACCGCAATAGAGATAAATGATATAGAATTATTGACAGAGTTAATAAGTTTATGAAATTACAGAGGAATAAGTATTTACCTGAAACAATAGAGATTCAAATTATAGAGAACTGAGTATTTCACCTAAGACACTAAGAGTAATGATACAAAAATCTTGAAAGGATTAATAAATATAGAAATTATAGAGGATGAAGTATTTACCTGAATCAATAGAAATGCAAATTATAGAGAACTGATTAAAAATTTTGTGCTGGAAGTTCCTCTACACATTTCCTAGTTGTGGCTATGCTACATCCACTGTTCCTACTTCTCGAAGTTCCTCTACTTGTTCCAAGAGGATCATGATTTTTTCTATAGCACATATTTCTGGAGAGAGGTGCTTTCCCTGTTTTTCCTCCTATAAAGCTAAAAATATAGTCCACAAATCAGTCCAGAAGTTGTTGAATTGCAATGAAAAAATGACAAATGTAAAAAAAACTGTACATGAGTATCATTTTATTGCCACAAAAATAGTGAAACAGAGAAGTGATTGTCTTGAATTTTCATATTGACATCAGTCACATCCATAAAAATTTTAGTTAAAATATGTTAAAATTACAGCTTTTGTGATAGATAATAATGAAAAGTAGATAAAAATATGTTTAAAAACCAGATCATGTATCATAAATTATAAATGAAAATGAATGAAAATGGAAAAACATGATGTAAAAAGATACAAAAAGGATAAAATTCTGTACATTCATTTATCAGCGGAAAGGGTAGATTGATGGCTTATACATGTGTTGTGACATGGCTGCCACCCCCCTGCCAGCCCCCCCTGCCCCCTTCCACCCCCTGCTTTTCCCCCTGCCAGCCCCCCCTGCCCCCTGCTAGTCCCCCCCTGCCCACCTGCACCTGTCCCCCCTCCCCAGCCCACCAGTACCAGCCCCACCCCCCCCACTGGACCCCCCATGGACAGACCCCTCCCCCCAAACCCAGACCCCCCAGGACAGACCCCCCCACCCCCTGCTACCCCCAGCCCCCTACCAGCCCCCCTGCCCCCTGCTTGTCCCCCTGCCCCCTGCTTGTCTCCCCCCCAACCCCCACCCCCCTTCCCCCCTGCCCCCTGCCAGCCCCCCCTGCCCCCTGCTTGTCCCCCTGCCAGCCCCCCCTGCCCCCTGCTTCCTGCCACCCCCTACTTTTCCCCCTGCCAGCCCCCCTGCCCCTGCTAGTCCCCCCCTTCCCACCTGCACCTGTCCCCCCTCCCCAGCCCACCAACACCAGCACCAGCCCCCCCCCCACTGGACCCCCTAGACCCCCCATGGACAGACCCCTCCCCCCAAACCCAGACCCCCCCAGGACAGACCCCCCCCCCACCCCCTGCTACCCCCAGCCCCCCTGCCAGCCCCCCTTCCCCCTGCTTGTCCCCCTGCTAGCCCCCCCTGCACCCCTGACACCAGCACCCCTGCACGCCAGCCTCCCCCTGCACCCCTGCACTGGTCCCTCTCCCCCCTTCACACCAGATCCGGCCTCCCTCTCTCTTTGCACTGCACTACACCCCTGCACACTAGCCTCCCCCTACATCCCTACATGAGCCCGCACACCTTCCCTAGACCAGACCCACCCAACACTGAACACACAAATCATTATTTACTTTTACTTCAAATTTATTACATGTAGCTACACACACATATCTCTGATGAAAAATAGCATCTAATTGGGCCAAAATGCCAATAAGGAATGCTTAAAATAAGGATTCAGTGCAATAGTTTGAGCAGGAGTATATAAAGGGGGAACTTATATATGTATATGCCTACCTATGCATACACATGTAAGAGGGGAGACCGAACATGTGCTTCCAAAGGAGCTCTCCAATCAATGATAACATCCTCAATCACTTTGCATGAATGAGACCATCAGAGAGAGAGTAATTGCTTCAGAGATGCTAAATTTAAATATGATTTGTTCTTTCATAATGATGGATCTCAAAAGTGAACTAATTGCTTGGCCTCCTCTAACTCACTACAAATTATCATGAAAATCGAAGATTACTTAAAACTGGATTTTAATAGATAGTGATAATAATGTGTCGAGGCTGGACAGCCCCCCCTCCCCCCCTGGACACTGGACTCCCCCTGCATATTTACCCCTGATGGACACTGGACCCCTGCTGGACACTGGACCCATACTCTCCCCCCACCCCCTACTAGCCCCCTTGTACCCCTGCTGGACACTGGACTCCCCCCTGGAAACTAGTTCTTGGGATGCCCAAATCATATTTACCCCTACTGGACACTAGACTCCCCCCTGGACACTGGACTCCCCCTGCATATTTACCCCTGCTTGACATCATTAATATAGGAAAATGGAACTATTGTTAAAAAATACAATGATATTGTCAATTGAAAAGACAAACTAAAAATAGAAAGCTTGTTCTGTTTTAATTAATTCAACCGCAACAATCAAAAATGACACCCAATCAAACAAAACCTAACAATGTATGTATAAACAACGAAAAGAAACCTCTGTGGTAGAATAAAAAATGATCAGCATCATCCAATGTACAGAACTCTGGTGGGTACGATCAATCATAGAATGTCTCATGGTGGAAGAGCAGTACCTCAGACGCTGTGGGCCGTCTATCACCTTTCCTCGATTCTACTGATTCACACATCAGGATACAGAGATGTAAAACTTCAATGGCGTGCATATGCCCCGTTTGGTCAGTAGAATAGTGTAATCTCCATTCCATCAACCCATATTCCAAAAACCAAACAGGGTCTGAAAGTTTAAACCTTTTAGTGGTAGTAGAGCTGATGTCAACAACAATGTGATTTACCTGCCCTGATGCACCAGCTGGAATAGTACATATCGACACGTTTTGGCTTGCTGCATCTTTTGATGGAAGGGTAAGGCACCCCCTGAAACATTAAATGGAGAAGAGAGAATTTAGGAAGCATTTTAAACCCCATAAAAATAGTGTAATCAAACATAACAAACCGTTTGATGCTATCATCAGTGACATTGCACGCAGCAGTTTAAACTAGAAGTGATAATTTTGAACATGACACAACATAACACAAGCTAAACATGTTTAGGTCAAACATAAATGGGTTCAGGTTGTAATCGGGTTGAGTAATCTGACCCAAATGGTATTCAGATTGGGTTCTGGTTGACCAATCCTGAACCGTCTAACCAGATTAAAAATATGATAATAATATAAAATATTAAAAATAAAATAATAATTAATTTTATAATTAATTTTATTTTTATAATCAACTTAATTTGAAATAATTCAACATATTTATATAAAACATTATTTATTTTAAATGGTTTAAGAAGATCGATTAGTCATGATCCAATTTATTTTATATATTAAAAGCTAAAAAAGTTGGCAGGTCAGGTTAGGCTTGACCCCTTTATAAATGGATTGAGTTGGGTCAACCCGTTTAATTAAATGGACCAGGTTACTGTTGAGTTTAATGGGTTCATGGGATTGCCAACCCCGATACGGACCTGACACATGAACCCAACTGCCACCTCTAACTTGCTGCATTATAAGCAAAGCCTAAGACTGTGTATGACGATACTTGGCGAAAAGTGCTTCTAGCACTTGTACAAGTACTCAAGTTACCATGTCAATTCTATAGTTGGTTTTCCCTATGAATTCAAGTGCAACTGATTGTTCAAATACAAAACATTATCAAAACTGTAAATACTTAGCTTAGGTTAGTTCTCAATTCACACAAGATTATGACCATCTTGCATTTCCTTTGATCCACTAAAGAGCCTTCCAAATGGAAATGCAAATCCATTTCATACACTGAAATGCCATGACTTCAAAACCATGTTTAATTTTGTAAACACTTTAAAATATCATAACAAGCAAATCATTAGATTAAGCACAGATCCATTAAAGTTCAAATTTATTCGGTCATGTTCATAAATATTTCACGTCATAAGCCAAGTTGTGGCTGCCACAATATCGTCAAGTCCTTAGAAAGTTTTTTTTACCCTTACCTTTGTCACATAGTAATATGATTTCTCTGATTCCCATATTCGACGACCAATAATGTATTCTTTGTCACTCCAAAAACAAGAAAACTGCATCATCACACAGTACCGCATAAGATAGGCCAGGGGATTCAGTATTCTAAATAAATCCTAGTGTCTAAAGGAAGAGTCTCCTCACCTTCCTTACCCATTGCACAACCATGGATCCTGTGGAGGGGCATTCTTCTATAATTGCAGAATGGACGAGAGTGTCATCCCATTTGGAACGAAATTCGTCTTCCCAAAAAAAATCCCTCACCAACTCAGGTGTAGCATCCTCAAAGATAGTTCTAGTTTGGTATTGAGGAGGACCCATCTAAAATCATCAAAGGTAAAGCACAATCAAAAACACAAGAGACAAAGAAAGTGATTAAGGAGATTTCATGTTCAGATATTTTAGAAAACAGTGTGCTCAACCAACCGGAACTATTACTAGAAGGTTTGATAACTGATCAAATCAGAGACGACTTGTATAATGGAGAAACAGTCAAATCAAGTGAACTCATGACTCGATATCAATCAAGTGTGATTATTTCTCAGCAACAACTTGTTGAGCAGGATGCCACTGCTGATCAAGCTCACATCCAACTTAATTCAGTTGGTAGCAAGAACACTTGATCAGTCTAAAACAATAATTCAAAAAACTGAAAGCTAGGGAATAGCCACCTCAGGATCTCTCTGCCATGCCTGGTAATCCATATTGGGGGTTGATCTATCCATCATCTTTATCCAAATAGGGCTTCCATCCTTTGACTCAACAAGCTGGTACAAACGCTTCAACTCGATTTCTGGCATGACAAAGGCCTCCTCCTTGATGATCCGTGACACTCTGAACATGAAAAACAAACAGTGAGATGTGTTCAGCTCTAGAAAGGCAATAGATTGATTTCTGCATTTTAACAATGACAACCAAAAAAAAAACATAAAAAAACATACAAAAAACCTTAACCCAGGTGGAGTCAACTATGTAAAATAGAAACATGGATCTTAAGCAATCAGGAAAAGGATTGCATGAGTGGTCTGGAAAATGAAGGATAAAACAAGAACCTGCATTCAAGTAAGGCAGTTTACAATGAATTTTTTATTCAAGAACATGTGAACATTGGGACTACAAAATGATGAGATATGGATCAGGTAAAGCAACATGATGCCCATCTATAATGTGGATGGAATGATTCACATGGCATTGACAGTAAAAAACCCAAGAGACATACGTCCATGTGCTGTAATTGCTGCAAACTGAAACTGACAATTAGACAAACAGAAAGTGTAAGAAATCGAAGGTGCAAATGAGGCATAAAAAAATGCAGATAACCATCACTCGGGAGATAAAAAATAGAGGGAGATGGGGGTGTCGACCTCGAGGGCGTCAACGAGGAGGGCGCGACAAGGAAGGCGCCGGCGAGGAGGGCGCCGGCGAGGAGGGCACGGGGAGGATGACGCGGGGAGGATGACGCGGCGAGGAGGGTCGCAGCGAGGAGGGCGTCGGCGAGGAGAGTGTCGGCCAGGAGAGCGCAGCGAGGAGGGCGTCGGCGAGGAGGGCGTCGGCGAGGAGGGCGTCGGCGAGGAGGGCGTCGGCGAGGAGGATGGCGCGGCGTTGATGCGTCGTGGAGGAGGAGGCCACGGCGAGGATGAGGCCGCGGGGAGGAGAAATGGCGAGGGCGAGGAGATGGAGCCCGACGCTTGGGGGCGAGGGCGAGGATGGAGCCCGACGGAATGGGGGAGAAAAAAACTGGGCGAGGGGATATAGCCACGAGTAGAAAAAAAAACCGTGGCTGTATAAAACCTATAGCCACGGTTCTATAAAACCGTGGCTATAGGTCCGTGGCTATAGCCTAGATTTCCAGTAGTGTTTACTTTCAGTTTGGGTTTGTATACTGGCCCACTTACTTTTCCGCACTTTCAGTTGTACTCTGTTTTTACTTAGTGTTTACTTTCCGCTTTCTTACTCTATGGTGTTTGTTTACTTTACAAAGGCAATGTCTTCCCTTTTTACTGGGATTTACGCCTTGGTGCTAGTCGCCAGCCCCTGGCCTATGGAAGGCGGGCTTGGGGTAGTCACGGCACGGACCCCGAGGGCGGGTCGTGACACCAACTCCCCATTATCACATTAAAGACAAATTAACTAAAGAAAGAAACAAGTTTGGGGTAGAATTTAAATAGGAATTCACCTCAATAATGGTTGGAGATTTATATTATATACATGAAGTGATATTATAATTTTTGAGTATTATGCACTAAATAAGAAACTACAATGTGGTGGAAGTAACCATGTTGTGGTCAATGTCTTCTCATAGTTCTTAGTTCCATATAGAGGTGCATGAGATGAATGATATATGATATCATTCAAATGACTCTTCTATGGTGATTGCCATATTAATTTCAGCCAATGGACACATCATATTATAATGTATAGATAAAAAATTTATTTTTAGAGGAGTTTAATAATAAAATTAATCAATGAGGTGGAATTTAAATATTTTTTCTATTTCATAACATATGATACATTAGAAATATAAGCGAGTCCTTCATTCAATGAAGGAAGATTAAAAAATATAGTTTCTTGGACCTAGTTTTGTGATACTATAGATTATTTTATATTGGTAAAAAATCTCTCTATCCTACTTATTTATATTATCATTTTAATGGAGGTTCTAGCACATCATTGTGGATAATAGTTCATTTAAAATAATTCAATGAATAAAGTGGATGGTTGACAACACTAGATGTAAGAAATGATTTATTGTTTCTAAGGTATCTTGATAAAATTCACTATCAACAAAGTTTAAAATCATGGATAGTGAGGTATTATAGATTTATAGTTTTTTATTTCATTTAACTGATTCCACCTTTGGTTGATTTTTGCATGGATTTGGTGTATTTTTTTACTAATAATAGACACTGATATGTCCTATAAAACCCATCTGTTGTGTCAGATCACAAGAAAGTGATGAATTTATAAGATGAATATTAGTTTTGAAAACCTAAATTATATTTTTTGTAGAAAAGAAACATGGTAATAAAATTATGCGATGGTTTACATAGTGTTTCCTCCAAAATGGAATGGTTTTACCACTTCCATGCCATGATAGATTAAAATTTCTATGGAAAATGAGAAGTTCTAAAGGAAAACACTTGTGTCAAGTCTAACAATAAAACAAGGTATTGTTTCTGGAATCCCCGCGACATCATTAGCTGGACATTATTTCATCGTAAAAGCCACCATGATGACTACCCACACTATGTTAGATATTACCATTCCATTTAAATTCTTGGAGAGACTAAAGGATTTAAATAAAATATGGATTTAATCTATGTTATGCCCCTTGGTGAGACTAAATAAAAAAATGATATTCAAAATGGTTTGGACTATGTCATGGTCCTTGGGGAGACCATCAAACCAAAATAACTTGTGGTGTTTTATTATGTCATGGTTCAAGGAGTGTAATGCCCTGACCCCAGAAGCCTAGAGTTGGTGTATTATTTTAATACACTGTCTTGATTACAAAAAATCAAGTCCTGAAAGACCGACCAGTTTAGTAGTCTTGGAAAATAGATTACATACATGAACGTTACATCAAAAATTAGAAAATAAAACACAACATAAATAATCCTTTGATAAGTCCATTAATCCCCAAGATTGACCATGCTTATCAATCATAATACACTTCTTGGAATCCTGGGAAAATTAAGACATAGAAAGGGGTGAGCTCAGATGCTCAGTAAGGATAACAATATAGCAGAAAATTTCCTAAATAAGCATAAACATTTAATGCAATGTATAAGACTAAAACAAAATACATTTAAACGTAAACTTTAGAATAATATGGAAAAGATACAATAAAATAATTCCATTTACTTATTCACATGGATATTGTACTAGTTGAATAATCACATGTAATATCAACAGCCACTTTCATAATGATGGAATGCATAATGCCATACTTCATAACCACATAGTCAAGGCCTTGTGCCAAGACTACAAATACGATTTTGTAAAGGCCTTATTCCAAGACACTAGTTTGTCTCATGAGACCTACCGATGCATCGAGGAGCTATAACAGCCTCCACCCATCACTTTCTAAGTCCAATAAATTCCTCATATGAAAAGGTTTAAACATAACATAAACATTTTTATTAAAACTAGAATATGAAATGTCAATAATATTTCCATAAACCAAGAATGGTTTAAAAATATCACATCCACAGTAAAAAATATCACAAAACCTTCAATAAAATATTGAATATATGTATCATAATAAATCAACTTCAAACAAGTTTAAAATCCATCAAAGGATGTCGACATAGATGAAAATGATTTGTAAAACTCTTTGAGAGAAATATCTCTTTTTAATGAAAACATTTAAAAGGCACAAAATTTAGAAATTAAGACATTTAAATAAATTTTTGAATCAAAGTGTCCCATACCAATTTGAAAATTTTTAAAGGAGTTAACATTTTTAAAATCATTCATGTCTATATAAATAAATCCTTAAAAACCATTTTGAAAACATGGACATTAATGAGAAAGATTTAGAAGAACAAATATTTAAAACATTTAAAATTATGTTTTAGTAAAAAAGTACCTTAAAAATAATCCATTTGAAAACTATTTTATGAAACATGGACATGGATAATAAATATTTCCCAGTAAAAACGTACACATAAACAATCTCGGATAATAATGAGATTGAGGAATTAACCCTTTCCTTGCACTTTCCTTTGGTCAAGGTTATGTTTAACCTCCTGTATAATGACAATAGCATGTTATTAAATTATAAAAAAACCATATTCATATTTATTATATCATTTATGATTCTTTTATGACTTTATACTACCCATTTAATAATGATTTCCATGCTAAATTAACATTTTGGGTAATAATCGCTTTCTTTATCATACACGTTTTAACTTGTTATTCTTTATCGTATCATTTAGATCATGATTTAAATACTTCCAGAATATAAAAATTTATTTATATATCATATATATTTTGAATATAAATATTTATAATATATATATATATATATATGAAATAGAAGGAACCATTTATGGAGACGGTAGGCCGTACGTACACATAAACACTGTTTTCATTTTCATATCGTATTGAACGGAAGTAAGTGAATAAGATATATGTAAGTATATATATATATATATCCAGTAGAATTTTTATGTCATATATTACATACTTATTAATAATATATATTTTTATAATCATCATTGAATGGTGAACGTGGAAATGAATCTCATTGCGTCGTGGAGACGGTAATCCGTACGTACGCATGAGAGCCAATATCATTATATTGATGGTGAAATCATATGTAATTTGATGGTATATAATATATATAGAATCATTAAAATGTTATATTTATTATTTACATCAGTTACCCTCATTATTATACCCATCCAAATAATGAAGTGTTTGAATAACAAACTACACCATGACGTGGAGACGGTAAGCCGTACGTACGCACGTATGGTGACTTTTTCATTTATAGGATATATAGAATAATGAATATGGTTGTAACATATTTATAATAACATCAAATTATGTAGAAGATATTGGAGTTATTATTTTGTTATGGAAAAAACAAATAAATAGGAAGTGTAAGAAGAAAATAACTTGAAAGAGGGTGGTGAAATTATTACCTCTTATTCGGGTGTTTCCTTTTGAGATGATCAAAAGGGCTCCATAGGTTGTATTTATGATAAAATTAAGGCATATAGGTAGAATGGAGGAAGGTTTATTGGATATTTGGGTAGGGGTTGGTCGAGAAAAATGGCTTTGGAGGTGTAAAATTAAGAGAAGGGGAAGTGCTACTTTATAAGATAGGTGAGGGTCACTTTAGGAAAAGCTTGAAATATTATTTTATAATAAATTAATTTTCGGTTTCTAATGGATAAAAAATTAATTATTTAAAGTATAAGGTTTGGATGGGTCTAAAACCTCTCAAAACATAGTTTTTAGACTGGTTTAGGTCATCATATTAACCTTATCTTTTAGATTTAACTCTTAGTTAAATAGTTTGACATTTACGATGTCTCTTTGTATTTTTATATTATATGGTTAATAAAATTACTATAACAAGACAAGAGAACCCCATGAGGTTAATTATTAATATATATAATCTAATCTAAGTCCTTTTTCTGAACCCTAGAATTTTAAGAATATTATATCAATTAGTAATATAATATTTGTTTTAAAAACTCAATTATGTCAATTTTGACACTATTTAGTATTTTATTTTTTTGAAATCCATAAAAACTTTATCACTATGAATAAAATTTATTTAAACAACCCTAACATGTCATATTAAACTATAAAATTATGGTAATTCATCAGAAGTCTCAATTTACATTTATTTAGATATTTATAATATCAATTGTTTTAATATGTCATTAATAAGGTAATTACTTCATCATCATTGTGTCATAAATAAATTAAATTATTTAATGTCTAAAAATTATAAATATAATACCATTATGTAGGAAATTTTTTTATCTTTCTAATGAATATTTATAGAATAATTTATATTATTTACAACCCTATATTAAAAATGGTTTAGTTATTAAACATTGAATTTAACTCTTTTAAGTCTTCTTTAAATAAAATAATAATAAATGTCCTAATCTTATCCAAATGAACAAAAGGGGGTAATATTTTATTAATAAGGCATTTTTTTGGTCTAATTATACTTATCCAATAGAATTAGGACATGTGTTAGGGTAATTATGATATCATTTTTACATTTAATTACCCTATTTACTTTTAACAGTGGTAAATAAAAGTAAAAAGATATTATTCAGCAAAATATATTTTCATCTTATTTAACCTCATTTTACTTACTTATATAAAACATTTCTCTCGGATTTTTTAAATTCAACTCCCAGAAGTGGGAAAATTAAGTTTTATGCAAATTTGTAAATGTACCTAGAAGGTGGGTGAAAGAGGTTAAAAAGTTCAATAAAATTTTATACATATAATTTTATTATGAAATTACTCCAATGAATTAAATTTAACTTGTATAGGTATTATATATCTATTTTTAATTAAAATAAATTTAAATAAAATAAATAATTATTTAAATAAAAAGTCGGTTTTAAATAATAATGCAGTATTTTCACTATTCATCAAAAATTGAATGTTTTCAGAAAAATACCAAAAATTCACCCTAAGATAAATTTGATATTCAGAATTAAAAAATGAAGTCTATTTTACCAAATTCAAAACATATAAGTTGAATTTATTAATTTAAAATTAATTCCCATTGTCAAAACCAAAGAGCGAGTTTTTAAAAAGTAAAAACTATCAATAGATTGATATGTGTTTTTGTTAAATTTACAAGTGAAATTAGTTATAGTGACCTAAATTGTATTAAATGGTAAAAATATAATCTAATTATACTTCAAAACTATTCAAATGAATCATTTAACAATATAAATTATTTTGATTAAAAAAGTTGTTTT
The DNA here is from genome assembly GCA_963277665.1 of Viscum album. Lineage (NCBI taxonomy): Eukaryota > Viridiplantae > Streptophyta > Magnoliopsida > Santalales > Viscaceae > Viscum > Viscum album. Next base: position 1,220,956,958 of record OY728147.1, read on the forward strand.
TAATTAAAACATAGTATTTTTCAATATTCGTCAAAATATGAAAGTTATCAGAAAAGTACCAAAAATTTATAAAAACTAATTTTTTTAAGAAGGTGGTGACACAAATTGGTTTCCCAATTCATGTCCCCAAAGTAATTTATTAAAAATAAAAGGTTACAATACAATATCGAGTTGTAAATAGCTTACACTAGCAGGAAGTTAAAGGGATAACAAGTAAAAAAGACCAATAAAACCAAAATCAATAAATTTTTATGTCCCTATTATAAATAATAATTTAATTTTATTAAATTGAATATATAAAAGTGTCAAATATTGGTTTTAAAAAGGGTTCTCCATTAAATGGCGGTAAAGTTTCATTTTTTGAATAATACCTCTTTTATCTGAAAGAAATGAATTTGTACTTATATTATGTCTATGAAACACATAATATGGATGTTAAAATTAAATAGAGTATATAAGATTAAAAATGTAGTTAATACTATTCGTTACCACTTTTTGAACAGTTAGTTTAGTAAGTTATGGTGCCCTCGAACTTGGTGTTGCGTGTAGCACAAGCTATTGAATTACTTTAATGAGATAACGTACTATGAAATCTTGGGGTGTTACAAGGAGAGTCCATCAAAGTCAAAAAATGGTTTGTATGATTTCAACATCTTGTGGTCTATTAAATAAAAAATGAAAATTTATTTTCAAAAAAAATTCACTAGAATGGACCCAAATGACCTGTATTGAATTAACATGGCTTTATATCATAAAAAGTGGTTTGATTTTTAGGATTTTATAAAGTTGTTATGTATCATGTTAAATAATTGAATTGATAATTTATTTATGAAATACCTATTTAAATATTCATCTATTCAAATTGTTTATATTTTGATAATATTTTATTTTTTAGTTTAAATTATTTAAAATTCTTCTTATTAATTCTCATAGCATGAATATGATACTTTCATGCTTGGTACAATGACATATGTTTTTGTTTTATTTTATTGTAAATTCAGTTTTTTATTTTGTTATGGGATTGAATTTAGAGGTTTATTATAGTTTATACATATTAGGTATTAGAGTTATGATGGAATTGATGTATCTATTAAGTAAAAAACTCTAGGTAGAGGGACTTTGGGTTTGAATTCTCACTAGATTCGAGGATTATGCCTTGTCTAGAAAATTGGGGGTTGTCTTCCTATCACTCCATGCTTACTAGTTTAGGTATTTTTAGGTGTATATAATTGAAAACTTCTACATGAAATATTTTTTTCAACATTATATATGTGATGAATTTGGATGTATGTAAATATAATTGGCTTCTATTTGAGATAGTAACACAAATTTTGAATTTTGTGAAGAGTTAAACATTAATATTGGTTAAATATTATAATTTGGTGGAAGAAATTTGGATTCCAAAACATAATCACTATAAGAATGCATAGATATGTGGATAACATGATAGGTAATGATTTTATGAGATATAATACCTTTGTATGATATGTATAGGATTCATATGGAAATAGAGAGACTAAGAAAACCCCTCCAATACCAATTGTGAGATTACCTATAATGAAAACACATTTTAATGCCTCAGTAATTAGAATGGGTAGGTTCTACCAAAGTTGGGTACCCATGGATTATCTTGTGTAAGGAATGAACAAAATGGATAACCCTAAGAGTTAAGTAATTAAACATCATTGTGAAATTTGGTTTACAAATAGTTAGAAAACCCCTTTAGATAGGATACTAGATAAAAGAGTTTAGTTTTTCAATGTGATGGATTTTGATAAAAGGTTGTCTAATCAGCTATCAGAGAGTTAAGTGTGATTTTATTAGAATAATGACCTACCTATATAGTTAAGTGGTGGTATAAATTCTAACATGACCCAAAAGGTTGTGAAATATGGATATAGGACCACTATAAGTAATGATTTTTGTGGTTATCATTTTCGTGGGAATTTTTTGTTCAATGTTTGTTTATGAACTTCATAAAACATGACATTGCACACATAGATATGAATTTATTATATATTATGGTGTATAAAAATATTATCATTTTGAGATATCCTACAGGTAATAACCGATGAAGAAATTTTAAATTGGCGTTAAAGGTTGATAAGTGTTTTAAAAAAAACTTAATTGAGATGTAAATTTGAAAAACTATTATCTTATTTTCATAGAAATTAACCACAAAATTGAAGTAAATAATAGGTAAATTTGTGATTTTCTTATTATTGTGAATAAATAAATTATTGAAAATTGGATTTAAATGTTTGTTTTTAAAAATTTATTCTTTTTTTGATTCAATAAGAGATTTACAAATTGATTTTTAAATTTGATGTTTTATTGATCAAATCAATTTTAAATTAGAAAATATATTGCTAAATTTATTAAATCATTAGTTATAACTATTTTATTCTATTTTTATACTTAATTTAAAAACACATAATTTTGGAATTTGAATTGACTACATGTTTCTGAATTTGATCTCTAATTCTGTAAATCATTGATTTATAAATTGTAAAATGTAACTCTAAATATTTAGATGTGTTTTTGAAATAACACATAGAATAATGATTGTGATTCAAAAAATATTAATTTAAATTTTTTTATTGAAATTAATTTGAAATTAATCTATAATTAAATTAGAAAAATGAATTCAATTAATAATTCAAATTGTTTTATTATTTTTGTGCTTAATTTAAGAAAATTATTACACAAAAAAATGATTTTGAGAAATACAATTCGGAAAATTGGAAAAGGGTTATGACCATGTGAGGGGTTATGTTTTCTAATATGAATCCAACTTGATTATGTGACTCTGATACCAACCCTTATACTACCATTTTACTTCGAATATAACTAATATCATAACTGCAACCCGACCTTCTACATTGGTAAATCCCCTGCTTTTGTGAGAATAACACATCTACCACTACTCTTGTTCCAACTACCATCCCCTAGTTCCATGAGAAGGGAACTCCCTTGATAATGTAAATCCCAAACATATTCTATGAAGGGAAAATTCATGTTACCATGAACACCCCCTTCAATTATCGTCTCGATCGTCCCTTTCACACCATCCCCTACTTCTATGATGTGTACCTCCTTCCTCACATCTAACCACGACTCACCTTACAACTCACAACACACTAATTGAAGCATATGGAGTCCAACCAAATCTCACCTAGATTTGAAAACAATACATAATCATGGGATTTGAATGAAATAATCCACCAAGATATTCCATGAGAAGAAGACTGAACCCCTAATTTTGTGAAAACTATAGTTGAAATTGACATTTTTATTTTATGAAGAAATGAAGATAATCAGACCTTGATTCATTGAAGTAGATATAGTGGAGGTTTATTATTTATAAAATTCCATTATTTGGCTAAATAATATTAAACTTGAGTTCACATGAGGAGAATCCCAAAGTTTATGACTACCCGAACTCAAAATCCATTGAATCCGATGTAATTTTTTTTTCACTACTGATTTTTTTCTTTCTATTCTGATTTTCAAGTTCTGTGAGCCCACAGTTTCTTCCAAATTATCTGATTGAAAGGTTTTTGAGATTTTAACACCATCTACATACTAAAATTCCCAAAAGGATTAGGATAACTATAAAAAACTCTATTCATAGCTTGTGTCACTCACCCTTTTAACACAATACATTCAATACATGCTAAGGGGAACACTAAGTCACATTGATAAATATGATTCAAATCCTTTAAAATTGTCTTTTAAATGAGTGAGATGTTGTAATTCTGTAAAATATTAATTCATTGAAAGATAATCCAAGATAAGGGTTATGATTACAGTCACTTAAATTTGAATCAATGGATAACTGAACCTGATTTTTCACCGGGAGGAACACAACTGGATACAAAGCCAACCAAACCATCCCATTAAAACATGAATAGGTTGAGAAATAAATTTTATTTTATTTGGATTGATTATGGATTTCATTTTTTAGGACCATGTTTGAAAATTCTGAAGCATAAAACCCCCAAATAGGAGCCTCATGATGTTAGATATGAGATTCCTTTGTTTTTTTTCTAAATTAAAAACTAAAAGTAGTGAAATATATGAACAAGTACATTATCCTAGAAGTGAAATTTATCACATGACCATACTGAGAAACACTATTTTTTCAGTATTAATATTTTGAGAAGTTAATTTTATTTGATTTGAGATGATTATGGATTTCATTTTTAGGTCCATGTTTGAAAATGGTGAATCATCAATTCACCATAGTTTTGTTTCCCAATTCTATTATTGAAATACTATTGAGATACGCACACCATCTACTTACTGAAATGGACAAAAATTTTAAGATAAATCCACAAAATATATCCCTAGATAGATTCACTTTCCCTTAGTATCATAGAGTCATTCAATAAACATTAACGAGACCCCCATTCCACATCAATTATTATGATTCATACCCTTTAAAATTGGAATTCAATTGAGTATAATATTTCATTTCTACAAAAATATTGTGCCATTGGAGGACAATCATAGATAAGGGAGATGATTATGGTCACTTAAATTTGATATAATGGAGAAATAAGCCTAAATTTTCATATGGAGGAACCCAAGTAGATCCAAAGATAACCAAATTAGACCATTCCAACATGAATATATTTAAAACTAAACTTTATTTTATTTATAAGGATTAAGGATCTCATTTTTTTAGACAATGTTTGAAAATTATGAATCATAAAAATCCCAACCAGGAGGATAATGATGGAAGATTAATGATTCCACAATATTTTTATAAATTTAAAACCTAAATAAGTTATGTTTATGAAAAATTATAGGAATCAACAATTGAAATTACTCACATGAGATTAAATAGAATCACTCATTTTCAACTGCACCTATGAAGTAGTAGTACACTCCCACATAGATTATTCTCAAAGATTTACTAGATTGTGGGAGGGGAATTTATCAGTTAGAGTGATTTCAATTGTAACCCTTAAAGAAAAGAACATGAAACACATACAAATAAATAATAAGACCATTCCTTGACACTAAAAATAAAGAGAAGAAAGAATAATATACTCTATTTTCTATAAATATGTTTCTTCTCTCACTTAGGAATATTTAAATCCTATTTATTAGAGCATATAAATTTCTATAATTCCATTGCACATTTTAATTTAATTGGATTCTATTTTTATGTTTGTACTATTTTATTATCCCTATATCTTTTTATTTATTCAACCTATATTTCATGATCTTTATCTCTTTAATTCTTTATACAAGGTGTACTAAACTAAGGTTGAATTAGTGAGGGAATTTTACTCTTTCCAGAATCCCTACTCTAATTTAGTATGTTTTTATTAAATTGCGATGATGTAGTGGGGGTGTTTTAGGATTAGTGAGCTGATTTTACAACTTCCCTATAATTCATCTCATTTTATTATAATATTTGATTATTTTTCACCATCATACCAATTATCTTAATATGAAATGAAATTAAGGGAGTTTCAGCATGAACAACATTCGATGGATTTGGGTGGAGTATGATGGATTTTATTTTATTGTGACTTGTTCATCAAAAGAAACCCTGATAAAAGTGAAATTTTGTGTGAAAATGAGATTTTAAAAAGTTCATAGGATATCAAAGTTTTCAGTATAGGATGTTTATTCATGAATAATATTGAGTGAATTATCAATTGGATAAAGAAATAATAAATGGATAATGAAAGTTATTAGTGGTCTAATATTTGACTGAACCTTTCCCCACAAAAATTTTCTTTATTTTCTACTACTTACTTTTATTATGCATTACCCAAATAAAAAACTAAACATTTTTTATAGTTTCTTTAAAAATTAATAAATTAATATAAATATTAATAATTTATTTTGAAGAGGGATGAATCGACGCACATAAAATCCTTGGAAAAACTATGGTTATCTTTATGTTGTATTCCATGTTTTAAATAAAAATTATGTTTGACTATAGCCTAAAACAACTTCATGATATGAAACATTTCAAGTATATGGATGTAAATGTTATAGAAATAAATTGATCTAATCTTGAATCATGTGTATTGATATCGGGAACGTATCAAAAATTTTTGTTGATAAACATAGACTCAGAAATAAGATAGAATCAAATAAATAGGAAGTATGTATAATTATTAGCAATGAGGTAAGAGCTACCAAATTAGTTGTCAACACTTATGATCTAATCCTACTAAGTAGATTAGTTATAGAATTAGAAAACCATTACAATGTTTTATCCATAAATAGAAATTTGATTTCTGTATCTTGTTTGAACAAGATGGGTTGTTCGGTCATTATTAAGAACATGAGTTGTTCTATATATATATTTATGAAATGTTTTAGGGTATTGGGAATACATTGAATTGTTTATATTATAGACATGAATAATACTGCCTATAACATTCAAGATAAAGATTTGAATGTTTATTATAACCCAAATTGTCATTGGCACTGTGGTCTTAGACATATAAATGAGAAACAAATCCAAATATTCTATGAAGATACATTTTTAAACTCATTAAATTATGAATCATTTTATAAATATGAATATTATTTATTAGTTAAAATGAAAAAAAACAGTTTTATTGAAAAATGTGAGAGGGGTAGTGGACTATTGGATCTTATAAAAAGCTATGTATGTGGAATAATAACTAATAATGAAAGTGGTGTGTATAGATACTTCATAAAGTTTAATGATTATTCTAGTTAGTATTTCTATGTGTTTCTTATCAGATAAAAGTTTGAAACCTTTAAAAAACCAAAGTATTCAATATTGAAGCATAAAATCTACTTTGTAATAGTAGTAATATTCTTATATTAGATTGAGGTAGTGAAAACTTGATTCAAGAATTTACTAATCATATGATAAATAAATTTTTTAGTTTAAAAATCACTCCACCTTGAACATCATAGTGTAATATAGTGTCTTGAATAATGAATCATATCATTTTGGACATGGTTTGATCAATGATTTTTCGATGTAACATTATTATATCATTATAAAGACATGGTCTAGAATTTGGAAAATTTATACATAGCCACGATACATCTGAATTAGTCATAAATAAGGTATATGATATATGTACTAGAAAACATTTAAAATTTTATTTTTTGAGGATTTAATGTTTTGAAACATATATATGGAATTGAAATTTTAAAAAACTTTTCCTTAATTAAGAAAAATTATTATTTATTAGTTATCCCAAGAAGATTATTGGATATTATTTATATAATTATGTTTATTAAATATATTTTTTGGCTAGGAATTGTATATTCGCTGAGAGGGAATATATAAATTGAGGTTCTTGTGGAAGGAAAATTAAAATTTTAAATGTCCAAGACTAAAAAACATGAATTTCTCCAAATATAGAAGATGATATAGTTACATAAATATTTTTGTAATAAGAATTAACTCATGTTACACAATAACATCAAAGGTTATATTGGAATTTTTTGGATCCTTGGATATATGGATTTTTTTATTACCAATTATAATAAAGTGGTCTCCATAGAAGATAAATATACTACCTAACAAAAATAAATTTATAGTATATATTTTTATTAATGGTTAAATGATATGAATTCTAAGATGGAATCTATATACACTTATTAAGCTTGGAACTTGGTAAATACATGTGAAGGGGGGAGAAACATGGGTTGTAGTGGGTTTTTTGTAAAAAAACTAACATCTATGGTAGAGTGTTTACCTATAAATGTCTTTTGGTATAAAAAGGATATAAAAATTCATGGTATTGATTTTGAATATTTTTTCCTATTATGATGTTAAAATCAATTTAGATATTACTTTCTAAAAAACTCATTATGATAATGAAATATATAAAATATATGTCAAAACCACTTTCCTTAACAAGGATTTAGTTGTGGATGTGTATATGATAAAACAAAAAGGTTTTTATGTTCCAAGTAAATATGTTAAAATCATTAAATTTATAATGGATAATTTATATATTGGAGAAATGTTTTCATAGTTCAAATAACTAGTTCATTAATACACTCAAAATATTTACTTTCATTAAGAACATGGATGATTATTGTGTATAAAATTAGGTTTGTGGGAGTGTTGTGAAATTTATGATATTGTATGTGGTTTAAATAATAATTATCAAAAATGATGTACCAAATTTAAATTTTGAAAAGATGTGGTTTGGAAAGTGAATCTCAATGAAAGACATGGGTGAAGTATCCTATATACTAGGTATGAATATATATATATATATAGATAAAATTGGTTTCTTAGATTGTGTTAAAACACATATATTGGTAAATTAATAAAGTGATTTAAAATGGAAAACTCTATAATAGAGTTATTATAAGTGTTTCATGGAAAAAATATTAGGAATACTCATGACCATTCTAAAGAGTTAAAAATGAGCAATAAAATTCTTTATGAATCCACTAAAAGGATCTATCACATATACCATTATATGTACTCAACCTAATGTTTCTTATTGTTTGAGAATAATAAGTAGATATAAATCCAATACTGATGAGATTTACTATATTACTATTAATAATATCCTTAAGTACTTAATAATAAGTAATTTTAACACCCCAATATTCCACGATGATTTTTTTAGATAATTCAATGGCTTGTGTTGTACGCAACCACGAGTTCGAGCACACCACGACCTATCAAAGTAGTCATTTAAAAATCAGTTATGAATAGTATTAACCAAATTTTGAAAATTTATAACTTTATTTTTCAAAATATCCTTCATTTTTGAATTTGGAATACCAAATTATCTTAGGGTGAAATTTTGGTAATTTTCTGAAAAGTTTCAATTTTTGACGAATAGTTAAAAAACTGCATTTTAATTCAAAATAAATTTTCATCTTATTTATTTATATAGTTAGATTATATTTTCAATTGGTTTTAAAGTTATATTGGATTATTTTTATATAATTTAATACAATTTTGGTCATTGGAAATAATTTCACATTGAAATTGGACATAAACACATGACAATCTTTTGATAGATTTTACTTCTTAAAAACCAGCTTTCTTGTTTTGACAACGAAAAAAATTTTAATTTAATTTCTGCCAATTATGTGTTTTGAATTTGAAAAAATAGATTCCATATTTGTAATATCAAGTTCCAAATTGTGTAAATAGGTAACTTTTATTTTTGGACATTATGAATATTAACTTCAGTATTTATTTTTATTTACTATGGTTTAAGGGTAAATCATTAAAATAAGGCTAAAAAATAATATTATAATAATATAAAACTACCCTAAAACATATAGTAATACTATCGGATGACATATATCCGACTATGAGCATCCTTAGGTTGATTTTATGACCCTATGGAGCCACTTGGGTGTGAAAATGACATGTAATAATAATTATTTTGAAGTAAAGGGAAATATAACATAAACTTGTATCTTATTAATAAAACAATTTTAATTTGAGTTATATAAGTGATATTGTCAACTATAAATAATAATTATAAATCTTAAAATATTTCCTACATCATGTTATATTTTTTATTATTTGTAGACATTAAATAATTAAATTTATATATGAGACAATAATGATGCAGTATTTGCCTTATTAATGAAAGAATCAAATATATGATATTACAAATATTAAAATAAATGTAATTTGAAAGTTTTTATTCCATGAAATAATTTTATGTATGACTATGACATGTTACTTTGATTTATTGAATTTGCCTTTATATAATCAAGTTTTTGTGACTTTAACAAAAGTCAATTACTAAATATTGTCAAAATTGACATAAATGTGTTTTTAAAATAAATAATATTTTATTAAATGATGTAAAAATCATAAAAAAATAAAATTCATAAAAATGACTTATAAAATGGTAAAAATATCATTAATTATCCACTTGAGGATCAATTGTACTTTTATAGTAACTAAATTAACCATATGGTATGAAACTACAAGAAGACATGATAATTGTTAAATTATTTAACTAAAGGTTAAAGATAAAATAGAAGGTTAATTTTATGACCTATACTTTTCTAAAACCTATTTTTTTGATATTACATATACCCATACTCATCTTACCATAGAAATAAATCACTTTTGTGCCATTAAAGACCGAAAATTAATTTATAATAAATTAATATTTTAAGATCTTCAAAAAGTTCCCCTCACCCCTTTTATAAAAGGTCACTTCTCTTTCTCTTTTATTCACCTGTCCAAATACATTTTTATCAAAAAAAACATTCTCATTTCATATCACAACTTAGATCACTTCATTCTAGAGGGAAAAAAACTTTGGGTAGAAATCCAACTTAAGGATTCCTTTTGTAAAAATCAAAAAGAGATACCTGAAATAGAGGTAATCGTTTTATCAAACTATTTCAAAGTTATTTCTTATTATAATTATATTTACTAAGTAATAATAAAATAATAACTATAGAATATAATATATTCTTATATATTGTTATGATTATGGGACAACCATATTTCTCCTTTTACCCATCCTATGAAAAACAATATCACCATGCATGCGTATGTACGACTTACCGTCTCCACGCTGTGGTGTAAAATATTTTTCATCTATAATTTATTTCGATAGATATAATTATGAATATAAATAACTAAAATAATAAATATTACATGATATAATTTCTATAAAATTAATATTCCATGCAATTCCATACCATTAACCATTAAGGAAATGATACCGTCACTCGTGAATGTATAACTTACTGTCTCCACGACGCGATGATATTCATCTTCCACATTCACCATAAAAAAATGATTATAAAAAATATATTATGAATAATTATGAAATATATTACATAATAATTATAATATAATTATATATATATATTCATGTACTTATATTTCATTCACTTACTTCCATTCAATACGATAAGAAAACAGAAAACAACATTCATTCGTACGTATGGCCTACCGTCTCCATGAATGGTGTATTACATTTCATATATTTATCTATTATATATATTTATATTATGAGTATATATTATATATAAATAATATTATAAATTCTATATGTAATTATATCATGATCTATGTAATATAATCAAGAATAACAAGTCAAAACGTGATTATTACCCGAAATGTTATATTAACTCGGAATTGATAATAAACGGGTAATATAAAGTCATAACAGAATCATATATGATATCATAAAAATTATTATGATTCTAAAATAATTTAATAATATGTTTAAAACATTATACAATAGTTTCAGACACATATAGAGAGTATCAAACTTCAGGTATGGGATTTCGTCTCAATTTTATTTCATTGAGTCATATTGTAATGTTATGAACCTAGTTACATTTATATAAATTTTATCATACCTTTTGATTTTTTATCATGAATATAATTATTTTCATGATATTATATAATTTCCTTCATGGGAATTATATATAGATCCGTATTACTCATTCAATATGGTTATTTGATAAGGCATATTATTTATTTTGGTTATTCAATATGAGAAATACTTCGGACTGGAAATAACTGGTGGAGACATTAATTTATATAGATCTTTGATGCATAGATAGGTTATCATGAGACAAATAAGTTGGCCAAATATGTTTATACACTTACTTTTAAACCATCTTTTGAAAGGTATTGACGGTAACAATTTTTCATGTTCTCGAGACATGACGTCCTTAAATAATGTATTTACCTCATATAGTTGAAATAATTAATTATCCATGAGATTTTTGCATCGAAATATCTATGGATGTAATTTATCATCATTTATTGATTTATGGAATGTGTTTCATTTTCTTACTTTCCATATTATTTATGCCTTATCTAGTTATTCAAATAGAAAGTGTGTTCATTTATTTACCTTTCTATATAGATTGATTCATTATTAATTCTATTTTACTTACCCTTATTAATCATTCGAGCACACCCTTATTATGTTTCTCTCCCCAGGTTATGAATAAGAGAACATTAATTAAGATATCAATGATGTAGTTTATTTTAGTTATTAGGTAGCATGTTTTATTTTTTTTCCCAATGTATTATGGGTATCATGTATGTAATCTGAATTTCCAGGACTGCTAAACTGTACACTCCTTTAGGATTTGTTTCCTTATAATAATGCCAATGAAATGTAATAATGTACACACTTATGGTTATCTGAGGTTGAGGCATTATAATAAATATATGTTCATGGTTTTTATATGATATGATGATATCATTATAATGGGTTATACTTATACTGCTTTATTGATATAAAAGGTTTTCATGAGATCTCAATCTAGTTTCATGTTTTACTTAAATAGTGGAGCAATCAGTTATAAGAGTTCAAATAAATCCATTGTGACAGAATAAACAATAGAGGTAGAGTACATCACTATATAATTTTTTTTAAAGTGGTAGTTTGGATCAAGAAGTTCATTACTAAAATTGGGGTGGTTATTATCATTGAGGGAGAGATTGATTTGGAATATGATAACAATAGAGATATTTCCTAGGCTAAGGTACCTTAGTCTCACTAGAGTACTAAACTCATACTTAAAAACTACAATCTCATTTCAGAAATCACTAAACCATATGATGTAATGATATATTGGGTGGATATAGATGAAAATGTAGATAATCATTTAACAAAACCATTGGCATAAAAAATCATTTGGGTATTAGATAATTGAGAGACTGGATATAATGTTGGTAAAATGTATCACAATTTTATAATAAAGGAAATATCAATTTATCTTTAATTCATATGTGCTTCATACATTAAATGATCAGTGGAATGATGAAATACCCTTAAATTATGACTTTGAGTTGTCTCTAATTGATGATCACCAGGTAGTATCATGGATTGTGATTACATGTTAATATTTATGTGAGTAGATTATTATTTACATTTTAAAGTAGAATTATATGATAATAAGTAAAGATTTATCAGGTGTGTATAGTTAATACGAATCCCCATTACCTATGGTTGAAAATATACATAGTATGCGAACCTTAATACATTGAAACCTTTTTTATGCCACACTTGAGGTTGAGTTAATCAAGGGTGGTTGGGTATGTTACTATTCATGTGATCAGTTGAGTTTATCCAAGATGGGGTCTCCCCTATTGTATGATAAGTTTGACATCTGGTCCCATGATTGAATTAAATTGAGAAAGTAAATGGTCATGATTTTATTAATTGACATGTGATATTCTCAACTACTTTGATGAATTACATGTGATACATTTATTTATACTAGTCATTTTATTTTAGAGAATACTGAACATATGTGATGGCTATACCAGATTTTCATGTTATGTGTAAAGTTATCACTTGATATATTTGAAAAGTGATTATATAATATTGAATATAATTTATAGAGATAAATTTTATAGGAAAAACGTTCTTATAGAGATATTATTTCATTTCATCAAGATCACACTAGATCCCTTTGTAATGTGATCGACAATAACATTTTTCTAATTTAATGGTTTTTTATTATTTTATCTTGTTTATTACACACATAAATGATCTTGTCAGGGATTTATTATATTCTTATGATTCTAATGTAAATTTAGATGTTCTATGAAAACCATCAATTGTGATATTGTATGTTGTTCTTGGTCCCCACTATACATTTATTTTCGATTATGTGTAGCGATAATTTTTTCCAAAACCAATGGTATATCCATATTGTGAGATTGTAATAGTATTTCATATTTTATTTAGCCTATCTACAATTTATATTTCAATCAAACATAGTTATATTAATATATTTTAGTTAAAAAACAATACAAATAATGTATATAAACCATGAATCAAAAATAATGTATTTTTATAAAATATTTAAGAAAAATAAAAATGTTTTTTAGTTATTAAAACAATTTAAACTAATGGGATAGTTCACCAATAATCTATTTACACAGATAAACATCCAATTTATAATAATTAAAAAATCTGGAAAAAATTCATACATTTGTTAAATTATTCAAAAATGATAAAATATGAAAGGTCAAATTTTCTTTTAATATTATTTTACAAAAAAGGGATATGGAAGGTTAAATAAAAAATCATACCCCCTTAAAAAAGAATAAACAACTAAATTCAAATATATTTTATAGGAAAGAAACCAATTGAAAAAAATTGGTTGGTAAAATAAAATAAATGAATAATGTCTCTCCCTATACAAAAAATAATCAAAAAAAAGTAATATATTTGATTATTGAAGTAAATAATGTAATGAGACATTAGATAAGCATGATTAAATAATTTATCTAATAAATAATTTAGTAAATTTAATTTTGAAATCCACTTTACAATTAAGTAGGAACCACATAGACATATAAAAAAAGATAAAACACTAAAGGACCAAATACCATTATAACTTTTGGAAAAAAACCACATTTATAATGCAATGGGAGAGGGATAAAAAATTAGAAACCCTAGATATATCATGATGTAGCCACTATTAGAGTGAATTGAACCTCTAAAACCCATATCATCAAACCAATTAATAACTATCCATTTTATAAATAGGGATGTAATTGATGCGATATATGAATCTACTAAGAGACTATTATCACAGCTAGATAACTCCACACTAAATCAAACCTCAAGGATGTAAATTCCACAACAAAATAAAATAATTTGGGGTTGAATCCTGATTAATAAAAGTTATAAAATGAGGTGTATCCTTCCACTAATGAAGCAACACCTATAAGTCATCACCATTGACAACACGACCACTAAAGCATGCTCAACATTTTCATGAGAGAAAGTTTTATTAAGTAATAGAGGAATGAACAATTCCAATTTGGGCTCGATCCACTACCAAAAAGACCCGGGGGAATTATCAAGGATGGGATCCACACACTATAAAAATAATGACATTTAACATTGGTTTTTAAAACTACAACTAACATTATAAAAATAGAATTTAACCGTGGGTTTTTGGAATTGTGTTTTTGATAGTGATTATTTTATTTAGCACAGGTTCTGTTTAGGAATGGTTTTTAGTGGTCATTGTTTTAATTTCAACATTGTAAATAATTTGTAGAAATAAAAATTCATATAATTATATTAATATTAATATTTAAATTTATATTAATAAATAATTTATATATTTATTTTTTTCGATTATCTATGAACTCAAATGTTTATATTTATATTAATAATTAATTTATGTATAAATGTACAGACAAACATTTATATATATCTACACACTCACAAAGATATATATATATATATATATATATATATACAGGTACACATAATGGTCAATTTGGGAGCAAGATAAAAAGATCATTTATGAAAATAAAATGGACATTGGGATTCAGAAGGTGTTAGACATAAGTTCATACACTCAACTAGAAAAAAAAAAGACAAAGAACTGACTCAAAAATCATAACAAAAAAGATCCTATCTATAATCATGCTCTTCTTCATCTGTCTCCCACTCAGAATATGAATAGAATTGGTGGATGATCCAATATACCTCAACATTCTCCCTCTATTTATTTGTATAAAGCTTATATTTTATTACCTTTAATGATGACCTAATGCACATATTACTTGGAAGGTTGTAGTATTCTTTACATGGTCTCTTTTTTAGTGGTATTGAATTGAATTATTCAATTTAAAACACTTTTTTCTTACCTTTAGTTAAATAATATTAAAAGGAGGTAGATACACCCTTACTATTAGTTTTGAGGTTAAGATTTTCTTTTCCCTAAAAATTATTAACACTATCGTTATTCAAATTACCCACCATCTTGTACAAGATTTAGGTAGGATAATGATGGACCAATTTCATGTAATCACTATAATCAAAATAAATGGGATAAACATCAATGATCCTCTCAACCAACATATTTTCCTATGAAAATTAGTCCCCTACACATGATTTACATCCCTGGTAAATTTTCCCATTTCAAAAGTGATGGGAGGAGCTACATGATCCTTTGGTAGTGAGCCCTCAGATAACTTTTGGCATGGAGTATCTGATTTTCTATCCATCGAACCAATATACCAAATTATATTGAGTATATGAAACTAAAATTCATATATATTCAGAATTAAGCTGGTTTCTCTTCAGTAGAATTGAAACCATTCATTAGAACCTACTCCAATGCCTTATTTCCAACTCCAGTCTAGAAATTATGATCTCGAGAAAAACAATTTCAACAACACCCTTATATCTTGAACATTGTCCAATATTTGAAAAAATAATTTCACTAATAGAAACTATAAAATAAAAATCATCATTTGAAAAAATCTTCCTTGAAAAATTATGATCAGATAAAATTGTAGTAGTAACCCAAATAATTTGACTCTAATGCCTTTTCTCATGGAACCCTAAGATACAGATAATAGTAATATAAGATTGGACCTTATCCATAGAACTTATATCTTTAACACCTATATCTTGAAAATACTCAAAATTAAGAATTTATAGCAATAGAGTTATTCCCATTAGTGTCATGACTATCCTTAATAAGGTGACCATTTAGACCACATCCACTATAGAAAATGCAGCTACAAAATTCATCATTCAAACACATAAAAACATTTCAAAAGACATGAAAATTAGGTATATTTTCATAATTCACATAAATATTAATTTTTTCATTAGAAGTTGAAAGAATTACATTGTCAATAAAAGTTACACCATGATCTAGCACCACTAAGATCCTTTCTAAATGAACAAACCTAGCCTATTTCTTCTCCTTTTCTAGTAAAATTGGAACCCAAATTATGATTGTAATATCATAAAGTATATTATAATGTTACACAATCAAATTATGTCCATGGATTCGAATTCACCCTATGAAAAAGAGTTCCTGGAATTTTATAAGTTGATGTCAAGAGTCCATTCATGGACATGAAGGGTTACCAGCTTAAAAAATAAATAAAAAAACTCTATGTAAGATTTATAATATCATAAGAAGGGAATAAGAAATGGTAAAATCTTTGACCTATGGGAAAAAATTCTATTTATAAGACCCAAAAATTGAAGAAACCTTGATTAGATCCTTGATCCACAATGGATTCACACATTTAGGAAGAATGAGACTCATAATCAGAGATTTATTTCCCAAATCCAACCTCTACGAAAATGCCAAAAAGTTACCATCCATACGATCCATTGATCCTTTCTTAACAATAATTCAAATATAATATCTATGTGAAAAACAAACACAAGCAAACATCAAAACTTGACTCCTATAACTATATATACCTATGAACCAGAACCACAACCTTATCATTTATCCCCTTTATAGCCTTACTAGAACCAAATCAATTGCCACTAGAAAGAAGAAACTATGTATCGACATATTACCCACATAGAAAAAACATAAAAAACTATAATAATTCAATTAACCATCTCCGAGAGATACAATAACAAAATATTCTCCATATCTACTAATGATAAATAAAAAACTTTAAAAACATAATCTATGTGTATTTATTAACAATAGATAATAAATTATAAAAATCATACTTTATAATTTTAAAAATAAAAATTAAGCATTAAAAATTTATTAATTAATACTAATAAAATTTTGTACTTGTAGTGTTGGTCTTGGTTGAGATGAAAATATGGTCTATGGATGGATACTATATTATAAACATGAAAGTGAAATAAACAATGCATGCATAATGAAAGTGTGGTATTCAAGAAGATAAAGAAGAAAAATAAAAATAAAATAAAATAGAGACTTTTATAGTTTTTTGGATTAATAGATTCTACATATACTCCTCACCAACTATATAACTTAATGAGAGAAGTTGTATCCCCTATAATAGAAACAACCTTTTATAGAGGAGAAGAACCATACAAACAAAACCTTTTATGGGTATAAGAAAATACCAACCAATTATAGGACAAACCACACGTCAATATTTTTACTAAATTCAATCCCTACCAATGTGTATTTACTTTTTGAATAACATCACATAACACTAACACTGATTTTTTGGATTTATGAAAAATCATGTGTGAGTTATTTTACAACTTGATAAAAACTATACACAATAAAATAAGAAAACTCAAAGAAAGAAATAATGACTAAAATAGAGAAATAAATTAAAGGAATACTAATATTGGACAAGTTCCTTCAACCCTTAAATATTTTAAATAAACAAAAAAGAGACTTGTGAAGAATGGTACAACCGTATTACTTTAGAAAAAATAGTTTATAGACAATGATGCTTTGGAAAATTTCATAGCACTTTGAATATTTATCTCAATTGTATTTCATGTTGTAAAAATATATAACTTGAATTGATTTATTAATACTATATTTAAATATGATTGTACAATATAAAAATATTAAATTTCATGATATTATTCAGATGTAATATATGTAACCATCATTTATGGGTTTCAACCATAGTATTGTGAACTCTAGTTGGTTGTTTTACTCGATGTATTTGAAAACCAAACATGCCTTAAAAATTATTAAGCATTCGACTATGACCATTTTAATCAAGATGATTTCTTTAAATTTTCACAGTGAATATAACCCAAAAACAAAACATTGAAGACACTAAGATAGTCCCTTTGGAGTGTTTTAATTTCTCTATAAATCCACAATCAACACCACCACAACGTGTTGAATTGATGTTAGTAATTTTAGTTGTTATAATATATAAGATTAGATTCCATCCACCAAAAAATGAAAATAATACCATTCCATTTTGAATATCAAGAATTTAAATATTAAATATAATGTGATTTATTAATAATTTGATAAATTATATTTAACCATTTAAACAAGTGATGTATTTTTAATTAATTTGAGGTATTATAGTATTAAAAATAAAAAACAAACATCAATAAAAATCACCCTATTATTCCAACATAACACTAAAAATATCCTTCTTTTTTTTAAATTACAAAAACTGAAAAGGAAATATAAAAAATTTTCCCATTTTTTCAAATTAAAAATTATATTCGACAAAACAATTCTACCCCATTGAAGAAAAATTAACCAATAAAGTTCACAAAAATATATTTCAAACTTGAGTTGTAGCATGATAAAAGTTATTGATCCCCATATTCTATTTCATATTAAGAAATTATATATTCCAATTTCATAAATTTTAAAACTCCCCAAAAATTAAACACAATAAGATGATTTTGACTGAAAAATCTAAAACATGCTTAGACACGATCTAGAACAATAAAAACTGATGAATTAAAAATAGATCATTATAAAAAGTTTAAAACAAGTTTTAATCGATGTTAAAGATAAAATAGGGTTACTCCACCTATATTTAATATTTATTTATATAATTTATATTAAATAATTTTTACATATTAAAAACAATACTATTGAATAAATAAAATATATTTCAAATAATTATGGAAACATTTTCAATGACATTCAAGGAATTATAAAATGATTTGAAACAAATTAAAAAAATAATAACTTATTAAGAAAATTCCTGTAATCAAAAAATAAACATATAAAACACTATAACTAACCATGGAATATATATATATATTATATTATATTATATTATATTATATTATGAAAATATTTTATTTAATTAAAACTTTAACATATATTCATGTTGTCTAACTAAAAATGTACTTAGTTGGGTATGTATACAAGATTAGGTCTAATAGGATTTGAATAAGATCCTTAAGGTACATATTCTATATAAGAATTAGTTATTTTGGATTTGATAAAATATTAATAAATAAAATAATTTTTGTAACAAAAATTTTGAACAAATTTTAAAGATAAATCACTTGAATAATAACCAAAAGAACCAAATTCAAAATATTAAACTAATGAAATTGTAACATATTTTTCTTTTCCAAATTTATTATTATAATATAGTGTTAATATTTTATCAAGACCAATAAATTTCCTATTTTTATTATTATTTATCAGTTTTTTTGTTCAAAAAAATTCAACTTGAATTTTACTTCAAATAGTAAAAAAAGCCATGGATTCCTTTAAAATGTCTAATTCAACTTTAAGTTTTTCATTATTCTTTTGAATGATGTATAAATCATCAAAAATTTTATCATTATTATATGAAGTATAATTATTTAAACTATTATTTTATTTTTTAAACTTATAAAATTTATATTTGATAACCTTGATGTAAAACCCAAACCTAAATCAGTAAATCGGATTTGGAGTTCCAAATGACCTCATATGGGCCTCCCATATGCAAGAGGTTACCAACTAGCCCTGATGATCTAAAAAGTATCATTAAGGAGACTATAAACTTACTACCAGTAAAGAAAAGCATAAATAATATCAAAAATAAAGATTGAAAAATAAATAAATAATTCTATAATGAATGACTATGAATGCATCTTAGGTAATATAGAATGATAAACTAAGGAACCCCAATGTGACATGTAAAACTAGAGAATGAAAAATAAAGGTAAGTACAAAAATGTGGCATCAATTAGAATACCATTCTAGTAACACCTGCAAACAACATGCTCCAACTCCTAGATCCCTATCACTGGGGCCTTTACCTTTCCTATATCCTTTAGCATAAAGTTTTCATTCACATTGATTTTTACTTGAAGGGTGTGAGTATGAACCTATTAGGACACCATCAATGTTTCCTTAACATAAGCTCACATTTATAAGAGTGTATGTAATGATAAATAATGAAAGTGAAATAAAAAAACAAAAACTCATACGAATTATTCATGCTCTAACCAAGTCACCAAAAAAACCCCTTTCGTACCAACCTCAAATCCATGTCAAAACATAGATATAATAGAAGTTGTGAACCATGGTTTAACATAAGGTCACCAAATTTATACCATGGTATCCATAAGGATAAGAGTCTCAGGTCTGACCATAAAAGGCCACTATACCTTGTCTATCTCATCGGTAGTATGGGCCACAAGTCTCCTGGTCAAACCATAGTAGGCCATCATACCTCATTTATATCTCTTGGGGAAGATCACATAATACCATAATTCACAACTATTTCCTCTCAGGTAAAATAACATATAACCATCACGCCCCTAGATCTTGACATGCAAGGACATCACACCCCATCGTCTATTATAGTCCTATGATCATGTCACATATAGAATCTAAGCACACTACCCCTCTAGGGCTACCGATACATGATTCCTCCATCCATCACTTAGGTACCATACATAGATCAATAAAAACATAGAATATAAGAAAATATATCACAAGGACACAATTTCATAGTATTAGTCATTTATACCACGTTTTATAAGACAACCAACTAAGTTCTCACACATAGGCACGCCATATCACATTGTGAGTGTTTATACTACTTTTACACACACACACATGATCAAGAATCATATATGAATTTTATGAGATATAAACACATAGACACACACATGTTATCAAACTCCTAAAAGGTCAAGAAACAAGTATATACAGTAATATAAATGAAAAAAGTCATATACATGGACTCCAAATTGTAAGGAAATTCTTAACTCATGGTTATGAACATGAGCATCAAGGTTCATCAATGGATTCATCTTCTGAACCATATTTTCAACCCAATTAGAAGATATTTACAAGATATATAGATTATCTAACCATAATGAAAAATAAAATCACAGTATATTAACATAAAAAAATTTCAAAATAATTCTGGATATTAGTCTTGAATACATGATTCTATCTCCTAAGTGCTCTCCTATACACCACCATATCTCTATAGAACTCACACTAAGGAAATAACTCACCCATATTGAGTTTTATACTTTTAATACTGAATTTATTTGGGACACTCCATAAAATTCATATGATCCTTAATATCCTCATCACTTAAATCAATCATATGTGAAGGAGTACGATAATAATTATGAATTTAGACACATGGAATGCATCATGAACCCTTTTCACCCTTAGAGGTAGCTCAATCAATAATATACCAATATAACTTTCTCTAACACTTCAAAAGGGATAATATATCCACAAAATAGTTTACATATGTTTCTAAATATTTATTCCCCACATTAAGGATAAACTCATGAGAACACATGTTCTTTAACTACAAACTCTAATATAATCATCATCCAATTCTCACAAGATTTATATCTACTAACCAATCCTCAAGAGATATCAAATAACCTAAAAATTCTATGTCATATCTCACACCATCCCCATTCCAACTATAACCATATCCCCAACCTTAACCTAACCTAATGGTGAATGAAACAATTATCCATAAAAATCCTCATATAGAGACATACTAATAGAGGAAAGATAAATATTATTATAAGAAAAATCCACTAATGATAAATTATCCACCCATGATCCTCTAAAATCTTGGATACATTACCTCAATATATCCTTCAATTTCTAAATCCTATACTCATTTTGAATATAAATTTTTGGGTAAAAAGTTGTTCTAAGATACAAATCAATACCAAATATATGATGCAATCCTTTCCACCACCATGATGTAAACCATGTATCATGACAAAATATTATCATTATTAGGACTCTATAAAGAATTACAATCTTTATCACATTTATATTTACAAAATTATCCACTAAGATCAATTTCTTAACAAGAAATAAACGTTACAACATTTTCAATCGATCCATGATAACCCAAATGGAGTCAAACCCTTTCAAGGTAAAAGTAAAAACCATAAAAAACCAATACTAATTCCCCATAATTCCCTTGTATAATTTTCAAGATACATAACAACCACAACTAAAATTGATGTGTTATTTTCACTTATCATAATAAGAAACATTGAGAAGATAACTTAGCTTCTACCATTTTTATGTCTGGCCACCAATTTTATTTATTTATAGTGGAATAAATCTTTGTAATGATTGGATAAACCATATAATATGAAATATGAAACTTATAAAAAACCAATTCTCATATACTATAAGGAAGATATTACATCCTGTGAAACAAAAACCGATTTTCATTATCCTCAAACCATCCATAAAATTCATCACCATTTTCTATCCAATCTCTTAATACTTAAACCTCATATTCTTCTAGCTGAGACTCCTCTAACCACCACCACACCAATGAATATTTAAAAATTATCTAATAGAGACATGATAACCCATAAATATCCATATATACTTGTTAAAGGGATGCCAATAACTCCATCACTTTTCACTTCTTTCTCACCCATTGAGTATCGCCACAATAAGCCTTTGAACTTAAAGAATTTTCTACCACATTACCCTTTCTAAGAGTGTTCTTTTTAAATAAGTCATAATCTTAGAGAAATTTAAAACAATTTCTCTACTATAAATTCAAATATTTTTGAGAAATGATATATCTCATGCTCTTATAATTCAAATTAACCTTAAACTGTTAACTATGAAAATAAACCCTTTAAAGCCTGAATAAAAAAATCACTACAGTAATATTCAAATAATGGGTTTCATAATTATGTTCATGTGGGATAGCTACCTAGAACTATAATAAATGGACACTATATATTATATAAAAATAGATTTAAACTTCTAAAGGGGTATATCACAATACAACTCATAGGAAATACCCTCCTCAAGTAACCAAAGAACTATAGAAGATGTTAACTTCCCTGTCATTCTTTCCAAAGGACCCCGAAACTCATTCATCTAATAAAAATAATTATCTTTCTTAGGTAATGTTAATAATAGAGTCTAAATTTGAGAAACCCTATTTAGGAAGATCATATAATAACCAACCAAGCATAATAAACTCCTTAATTTTTATAAATTATTTTGTGTATTCCAATAAATAACTTTCTATGTCTTTGTTGGGTCTTGTACTACACCATGATATGAAATGACCCCAAGTGTTAAATAAAAACACTTATATGTCTTCCAATATAACTTATTACCCTTGAGAATATCCAAAACTATTATGAGATGATTAGCATGATCATCATCCATTTTTGAATAGACCAAAATATAATCTATAAATACAAACAAAAAATCCTTAAGAAATTTTTGGAACACCCTCTTCATAGTCCTCATAAACACCTACAACCCATAAATTATTATTAGAGACATTAAAATAACTCAAAATTCTCATACCAACATCGAAAAACTATTATAGGGATATCCACATCTTTAACACTCATACGGTGATATCCTGACTATATATCAATCTTATTATACCAATTCACCCTTTCAATTAATCAAACGAATAATATATTCTAGTGAGAGGATGGTGATTCTTTATAGTCACTTATTTCAAACATCAATAATATATACGCAACCTAAAACTCATATTGAATTTCTTTTAAAACTACACAAGTGTGGATTATAGAAACCCTATATGTAACAAAAATACTTACTTTAATAACTCATAAATTTGAATTCTAGGATCCCAATGTTTTTTTCGGTTTCATAAAATAACCTCCATAACTATATGAGAAACACATGGATATAGATCTAACCCAAACTCAATAGAATACCTCATAGGTAAGCTCCTAATCTCCTCTAGAAGCAAAAAATTTTAATCCCTCACAACTTTAGGATGTTTTTTCAGTTTATATATTAGATTTAAAAAGCATGAAAATCACTAATCAGGATATAATACATTTTAGTTTAATTCATCTCTACACCAAATTTAACTCTATTTCTCTAATAAACACCACATGATCTCCATATAAACTTGAAAAAATCACCATCTATCGATAACAATCAACAAAAGTTCGAATGGATTACAAAAAAAATTACAAGGATAACACCATATGATTGAATCTATAATAATACTATATTCTTCATAAATCAATATCCCACCATAACTAGGTCATAACTATACACCTCATGAAACCTTGTCTAACCTCCCACTATATAAATAAACTCAAATGGTCTTTTGATATTATTTATTGGAAGTTATCTCCTATAAAATAGGGAAGTGGTAATAAAAAATTTGATTCAATGGAATTAATCAAAATAATATAAAGAGTTGGATACTAGAAAATCATACCTTAAAAAATCTCGAGTACTTCAAAATATTGAAATGTGTGGTCTAATGTTTCCTTTTTTCAATTCCTCATCCACACTATGCCTACCTATTACCTCTATCTTACCTACATATAAATCTCTAATGATATCCTTCATATGGTACATTTATATCACCACCCTATGCTGGTGATCCCAATGGTCTTAAATATTATAATTAATATGGAAATTGTTAAAAAGGAATTTGAAGAACCTGGCTAGGGGGTTTATCAACTATCAAACGTTTCTAACACCTTCCTATTACCAATCTAAAATGATGGGTACAAAAAAGTTCTATATTTATACATACCTTACATACATTCCAATTATTATTTTTTTAATAATTTTTTTATAAATTCCAGAATTGATACGTTTAATATCTTGGGTAAATTAGGTTCAAAAAAAATAACCACACATAAAACATTAAGCTTTATTAAAATCCTTCTTCATAGTAATATTATTATATTATACAATACAATTAGTATGTAATGAATCATATTTTCTATGGTTTTTTTAATAAATTAATTGGAATTTTTTTGAGACAAAGCGCTGAGATGGCATGACATTTTGAGTCCCGGTGTTCCTATAACAATATGATGAAATGTTAAGTTTTTAATAAAGTGTGCGGGTGGGTTTTCTTTAAAATAGGAATAACTTATGGAAGGGTGTCTGAATCAGAATCTGAGGTCACCGTTGTGTTTAGAGAAATAGATTTACCTTAGGCAGGGCCTAACATCGACCGACATAGGTCGACTGTGAAAGTAAGAAATTGGATGTAACCGTCATTAAAATATTTTAACAAAAATATTTTATTAGAAATTCATTTGGTTTCTTTTAATTAAGGACTATTTTCAGGAATACAGTGTTATATCCATAACCCTATAAATTCATTTTAGTCAATGATATAGAAACCTCTCTGATGAACGACGACGAATGCCTGTGGATCAAGGTTTGACGATGACACTGACCTCCGTTCTTCACCAACGACCGATCCAAACTAAATATAGGATGTTTATTATCTTAGTTCTTTCCTTTCCCTTCTTATATTCAAATGAAAAACATAGACCAACCCATAAAAATGTTGATCTATTATTCATCTATTCTTGTGGGATGGATAAGTGCTTGCAGGTTTTTGAATGTGGATTAAATATATGTGTTGAATGGTTCTTCACTATCCTTAAAACATGAATGGATCAAGACCGACATGAAAAAAGTCAAAGATCCATTCTTTGGGAATTAAAGTGATTTATACAGTCCCCCAAAACCTCTATGAGTTCCTTGTTCTTCGTGAATTATGAACGAAAGATCATTACACCTTTGATCCGTGGTGTAATGATCCTTGACTGGGGATCTGACACCTAAAAGTCATCACAAAGGTGCAACGACAGAGGTGTGACATGAATAACCTGAGGTAGTGGGTTATGGTGGTGCACGATAGTTCCCGGAGCACCGGCTTCAGTCCAGATTGGGTGGAGGGTGGAGCAAACAGTAGACCATCAACAACAGCGGCCTAACGGGGACCGAGCCAAGCATAGAGTGATAGGACAGACCACCAGTGGTGGGTGCAAGACGTGGTTCCATAAGGACCATGTTGGAGGGATCCTATGGTGACATGGGCCATAGGTACGACCAGGGGGCCATGGAAGGGGGACACAATGCTGAAGAGGGATGCGACGAGGGCCACCACGTATGCCGATGCCAGTCCGTGTGGAACCCACGATGACGAGAATCTATGGGGGAGCTGGGATAGGATGACCAACCACATTGACCATTGTGGAACCAAATTTACTAGGTGAAGGAATGTGGTTTAGTAGACCACATGCAATGTGGAAAAATGGGTCCTTGTGTGTGGGGAGAGATAGATGGGCTAGGCCGCTTCGGTGGATCACCAGGCCATGTCCATCCAGCCCAGTGGGCCACGCCTAATGGGCTGAGCCCGGTAGGACAAGATGGTTCAGGCTGGGCTGAACTAGACCGGGTTAATCGAAATGAGTCAGTTCGGGTTGGGTCAGATGCTGAGTTGGGTACGGTGGGTCAGATCAGACCCAGACTAGACCTTTTCAGAAAAACACTCATATGTTTCAAACTGTGTGTTCTTCTGATGATTTGTTTAAAGAGTTGGGACCCTTGAAGCAAGACGATCCTTTTTGTAATACTATAAGTTAGTTCTTGTGGAATTTGGGTTATGAACTATTATCTTGAGGGGTAGGTTCTCCTGAAACAAGTGTGCTACGGGGAGAATCCTATGGCTAGCTATGACTTGGTGATTACATGACTTGGTGGACGCATGACCCATAGACGATTCATGAACCATTGAATCTTTGTGTGCCATAGGCACTCCATGAAGCATCAAAACTCCATGCTCCATTGATGATCCATGCGCCATCAATGCTCTATGTGCCATCGATGCTTCGAGCACCATCAATTCTCTAGGCGCCATCAATGCTCCATATTCCATCCATATACCATTAACACTCTGTGCACCATCGACACTCCATGAACCGTAGAGGCTCATTCTCCATTGAAATTTTGGGGGCCATCGATGCTCTGGGATCCATCGACTCTCTATGCACCATCAAAACTCTATGCACCATCAACAATATGTGCGCCATCGATGCTCTGTGTGCAATCAATGCTCCATGATCCATCAACGCCCCATGCACAATCGACGTTCCCTACACCATCGACGCTCTAGGAATCATCGACACTCTTTGTGTCTTGGAAAATTTGAAATCAAACAAGTATATAATATAATCTCACCAAAAAAAGAGTTTGTCCAGTGAATGTACAAGTTCATGAAACTCATCCAAAGAGAACCCTACCTGAAGGGTAGGTGTAGGAAAACTTCCTGAAGTCTTAAGAGAAAAACACATTTGTATGATCCCTGTAAGAACAACCTGTTTTTGTTCCACCTAGTACTTCTTCAAAGAGTCGATTGTTTCCACAATACATGAAATGTGCGAGAAAAGCCCGTGCAACGGTGAGTAAAAAAACTCTATGTGACACCCCAAAACCACAAAGGGAATACCACTAAGAAATAAAATAAGTACACCACAAGGAAACACATGAAGTTCATCACAACAAAAACACTCCAAGAACATCACAAAAGAAACACACAAAGTACACCATAATGGAAACACATGAAGTAAAATCACTAAGAAGATACATAGTCAGCTCACACATGTATAATTATAAAGCATGAAGAGAAATATTTTCAGTTATAGTTCATATATATCCATGTTCCCATGATACATGAAGGGTCGATGATGCATGAATCATCGATGGTGCACAGAGAGTCACTGGCACACAGAGGATCAATGTCTCACGGGGTGTCGATGGAGCACATAGCGTTGATGGTTCCTAGAGAGTCAATGGAGAATGGAGAATTGATTACACCCAGAGCGTCGATGGCGCTGGGAGCATTGATGGTGCATAGAGTGTCGTTGGTCCCCAGAGTGTCAACGGTGTCTGGATCATCGATGGTGCATGGAGCATCAATAGAGCCCACAACATTAATGGTGCCCAAAATGTTGATTGCACATGGAGCATTGATGGCATATAAAGCATTGATGTCGAAAGGAGCATAGATGACATACATAGCGTCAATGGAACACAATGTGTCTATGGTGAATGGATCATCTATGGAGCATAGAGCATCGATGGCGCTTGGAGTGTTGATGGAACACAGAGTGTCGATGGACCACAAAGCTTCGATGATGCATGGGGCATCGATGGGTCACGTAGCCCCCAAGTCACATAGTCACTAAGTCAGAAAAAGCCGCATGATTTCGTTCATAGAGAATTTGTTCAAGGAGAATATACTCCTCATGACAATAGGTCATAATGAAACTTCCAAGAAAACTCTTGTAGAGTATCTGAAAAGGAATTTCCTTTCTCAAGGGTCCCAACGCCAAAAATTACTTTTCAAACAAACACACAATTTGAAATATATGACTATCTTTCTAAAATAATCTATCCCGGGTCAGGTCTGGGTCTAATTTAACTCGTCGGCCAAACTGACATGGCCTGGTTGATGAAAAATGACATGGCCCGACCCGGTTCGGCGCAACCTAAACCAACTCAACCCGTTGGGCCAGCTGGATCTAGCCCACCAGGACTATCCAGCCCAGCTGCTAGAGCAGTCCAACCTCACTGTCTGACCCCACATGCGTGGGCCAGTTTTCCCACTCTGGACATGGTTTTCTAGACTTCATGCCTCAAGCTGGTCAACAAAATGCCACTGTGGTCAACACGGTCAATCTTTATGTCCCACCTCCCCCTGGATTTTCACCACCGCGGGTTCCACGCGGACTGCCATACGCCTACACGAAAACCCTTACCACATCCCATGCCAGTGCTGCGACCACCTCTCATGACCCCTTGGTCGCCCCTTATGGCCCCCGCCACCGTGAGCTCCCTCCGACGCGGTCCTGTCTGGACTGTGTCCTATTTCCGCCACTGGACACCCTGATGGTGGCCCATCCTACCACCCTTTGCTTGGCCCAGTCCCCGCTAGGCCACTGCTTCCTCTACCGCCACCCACCTAACCAATAGTTTTCTGTTCACCACACCATTCACTCAGAACCAACAAGATCCATTTCTTTAGGTGGCATTATGCGCCACCACCTTGAGCCACCAGAACCCGCTGCCTCGGGTGATTCACATCATGCCTTCACCGTCACACCTTTTTAATGTTGTTATGGTTTCAGATCACTAGTTTTGGATCGTTTCACCATGGATCAAAGAAACAATGATCCTCTGTTCATATTTCATAAAAACGAGGAATATGGAGATGTGTGGGGAAAATAGATAAATCACATGAATTCCAATGAAATCATTTTTCCCTTTGTTCTTGTTATCCTTGATCTGTTCATGTTAGAAGGATTTTTAAGAACCATTAAACTACAGATCTAATCCCCATTCAAAACCCTAAAAGCAGCTATCCATCCCGTAATAATGGAAAAACCACAGATAAACCTTTTTATGGGTTTCTCCATGTTTTTCATTTGATTCTAATTGGGGAAAGGAAATCAAAACTAGATTCAACATCCTAACTTGAGGTTGGATAAGTTGTTTATGAAGAGCGGAGGTCCGTGTCTTTGTCGATCCTTGATCAGATGGCATTTTCATCGTTCATCGAAGAGGTTTCCATCTCCTTATCTTTAAGGAATTTCTACGGTTTTGGTGATAAACTTGGATTCTTGAAAATATTCACTAATTAAAAAGAACCAACACATCTTAAAATAAAATATATTTATTATAATATTTTAATTATGGTTACCTACAATTTCTAACTTTCATATTCAACCTGCGTCATTCGATGTTATACCCCGCCTAACGTAAAGTCTCTACTCTGAACATAACAGTGACCTCATATTTCTAATTCGGGAAACTATTTAGAAGTTATTCCCATTTTTATAAAGAACATCCCATGAACTTTATTAAAAACTTAAAATTTTTAATTATATCATTATGGGCACATTGGGTCTCGAAATCTCATTCCGTATCAGCAGCTGGGCGTGGGGTTTTCTGAATTTATTTTTTAAAATAAAACCAAAGAAAATATGTGTGATTACATTCTCCCCACCTTAGAGATTTACATCCTGGAAATCCAAAACAATGTCTAATCCACAAAAAGATAAGGGTACTGAGCATGAATCTGAGCCTCCTTCTCCCAAGTGCTCTCCCAAAGATTCCCGTTCTGCCACTGAACCCACACGAGAAGAATCATCTACCCACAAAGGATCTGGTCCTGTCGATTTTCAATATCCACCGGGTACTGCATAAAAGTTACCCCATTATCAATGTACAACATGCCCCAATCCATTATGTGTTATGGATCATGCATGTACCTTATTATCTGCAACATGTGGAAGACATCATGCACATGGTGCAACTGACGGGGTAGACCTATGAAGTACGCCACCTCTCCAACTCTAATTAGAATCTAAAAGGGCCAATGTACCTCAGAGTTAACTTACCACCCTGACCAAATATCCATAATCCCCATCGAGGTGAGACCTGTAGGAACACATGATATCCATCCTTGAACTCCAAAGGCCTCTGTCTTCTATCCTCATATGACTTCTTCTGGATCTGTGTAGTCCTCATCTACTCCTGGATGATCTGCACCTTCTTGGTGGTAGCCTGCCCCAACTTTGGACCCATGAGTTTTACTCCTCTTAGTCTATCTAGCATAGTGGTGACCTGTATGGTCACCTGTACAAGGGATCAAATGGTACCATACAAATGGTGGATTTATAGGTGTTGTTGTACGTAAATTCCACTAGTAAAATGAAATCCTCCCAACTGTGGCCAAATTATAGGATTCCAGTATGTAGTATGTTCTAAAGAACCTAAATGGTCGTCTCTATCTATCCATCTATCTGGGGATGAAACGCCATGCTCAAGATTAACTAATTCCCAAAATTCTCCTACAAT
Organism: Viscum album; assembly: GCA_963277665.1. Taxonomy (NCBI): domain Eukaryota; kingdom Viridiplantae; phylum Streptophyta; class Magnoliopsida; order Santalales; family Viscaceae; genus Viscum; species Viscum album. The sequence goes on from OY728147.1 coordinate 1,220,988,308, forward strand.
CCCTTCCAAAACTGGTTTGTGAAATACGCATCACAGCTTCAAATTATCATCGATGGAACTCTGTAAAGCCAAACTATCTATTGCACGTAGAGACATCCCAAGATCTCTACTGAACTCTGCTCATGGATCAGTAGGAAGTCGGCTGACTTGGCCAGTTGTTCAATGATCACCCAGATGGTATCATGCCCCCTAGATGTGTGTAGTAAACCAGTTACAAAGTCCATCGATATCCCATCCCACTTCCACTCTTTCAGCACAAGTGGTTGGGCCAAGCCTGTTGGAACTTGGTTCTTTTCCATCACTTGATAAGTGGTGAGGCATTGAAAAATGAACTCCTCCATCACCTTCTTCATCGTAGTCCACAAGAACTAATGTCAGAGGTACCCCAACCACTGGACTATAAGAGGTCATCTTGGGTTAGTCACGACATGGGCCCCTATGGGATGAGTTATGACATAGCAGATGTAATGGATTGGGGGTATATATCAAATAAAATATTACCTAAAAACCTAGTAAGGGAGAAATAATCAAAAGTATCCAGTTATAATAATCACTATAAGTATATTAGTGATCATAATTAATATCATTATATTATATGCATAATATAATTATTATAATCATATGGTAGTCATTTAAAATAGAGTTGTAATATGTCACATTCATAATAATAATAAATCATAAACATTATGGAAGAATCTAACTTTATCATGCCCACCAATAGATTGTGAACAAATCCAACATCATGTTCACTCATAATACATGTGTACAAATCTAAATGAATCATGCACACACCTAATAATATCATTAGATATAAAACATTATCTAATTTATTGAAGGGATATATAATTATTTTATGAACCATCACATATTATTATACTCATAATCATGCATTCCACATAGAAATATAAAATTAATCCATAATATATATGAAATAAAACTATAAAAAAGAATGAGTTTTATAATTATTTCAAAAAAAATATCTCAATGAATAAATATAGAGGTTTACAAAAGTATAAGGTAAAAATTATTTTATTTATAGAAGTGTTTCATTTACAATTATCATATTTTATAAATAAGGGATGAATAAATATAAAAAATAATAAAGGCGAGGTTTTGATAATAAATATTTATTAATAATTGTTGAATGATGGATACAAATTATTATGATAAAAGTAAAAATATGTGTATACATATAAGTAGAAGAGGGGAATAAAAATAAAATATATTTATAACATGTTTTTATAAAAATAAATTGGAAACATGGGGAAAATATGAGAGAAACCCTTAAGAAATGGAATAGTTGAGAGTCCCCTTACTATTGGTCCTATTATGATTTCGTAACTTTTTCGCCTCCCATGAAACAAAATTATGATTGTTAAAATATTAATAATAAAGTATATTACAACCATTTATGTTATTATTGATCAATAAAAGTAATTATAGTTTAATTATTAATATTTCATTGAAAATAATATGGTTTGATGATATTTTTGTTTTGATTATCCCATTTTTGTTTTTATTCTTATGTTTTTTATTCATTGTTTTTTATTTTTAAGTCCAATTACCATAAAAATAATTAAAATACATAAAAATTTTATATTTATTAATTATATATAAGTTTATATAACTAAAAATAAAGGCGGTGATAAATAACAAATTTATAACATCCTCATAGGCTGGTAAACCAGCCATTAATGAGACATTGTCAAAAGAGGGAGAGAGAAAATATATACAATATAAATAGGTCATAATAAATTTACAGTGGCATAATAAAATAATTAAAATGTTAATATACTAATTAATTTATTTTATGAATATTGGTTGAGATAAGGATAGGATACGATAAGAATAATAAAAGAAAATTGAATTGAAAAAGGGAGGGAATGTAATTGTTTTTTTGATATTTCTCTTTTTATAAGAACCTTAATTCCTTGAATGATTAGATTTTTATGAGACTAGAATGTCTCTAATGATCCTAGAAGGATTAAGAGAATGAAATTTGTAAGATCATTTTCAATGAGTAGAGTTTGGGAATTTATTATCCATGGGGGATGATAGGGTGTATTTATACTAGAAATGAGGGATATTTTGGGTTATAATAATCAATGAAATATTATTTCAAGAGTAAGAATTGTAATAGTTGTATAATTTGAGATGGTAAATATTATTTGATTAAAAATAAATGTTTTTATGACTTTTAAACAATTTTGACACCAAATTTATCTGTTTATTCAAAATAAATGAAGAAAAAAAATGAGAAATTATATTTTAACGATATACTTTATACTTTTTTGCCTTTTAAAATTATTTTTTAGGTTTTGAAAATATGTTTATTTATTTTGAATAAATAATTTAACTTATAAAACCTTGTTTTAGTTTATTAAAACCTTTTATAAATTTTTAGTCCATTATCACATCAATATTATATCATAGAACATGTGACATTTTAAAAACATTATTTTTACTATTCACCCGAAAAGTCATGTTTCTCAGAAAATTTCAAAAAATATCACTTAGATAATTTTTACATGATGTTTAAAAAATGAGATCCATTTTCTAAGGATATTTTTTAAAATTAGGGAATTTTATTATTCAATTATTAATATATAATATATGTTTTTTACAGAATTAGACAGAATGTACTCTATACACTTAAAAATTCATTGATTTTCTAAAATAAAATATTCTTTTTTGATTTATAGATTTAAATATTAATTAATTTATTCATATTAAATATTATTTACATGTCATTTAACTATTCTAATGGCCAAGTTATTACTATAAAGTTTAGATATCTATTTTTATAGTCATGTTTCTTTTCTAATGGTCCCATCACTATTATAATTGTCATATTTCTATTATACTTACAAAAAATACCTATAATATCATTTATTCATCATTCACATAGTTTTGTATCAAGGTTTTCAATATATCTTACAAAATTCCAATAATTTTCCTAATGATATCTATTTTTTTACAATTTTGTTAATGGGTGTTATATACCTAAGATACTACAACTAGACATATTTAAAAATTATATTTATTCAATTTATTTGGTTTTATTCTATCATTATACAATTTTTAATTTTTTGGTGTACATTTATTCTCTATATAAAATGTTATATATTGTTTTAATGATATAATGTTGATTTTTATTACATGGTGAATACGTTTTATACTATAACTTATACCTAAATATTATACACATATATATTCCAAAGGAAAATATTGAAAGGTTTGGTTTATTTCATTTTCTCACTCTAATGAAGTTCAATCCTAAAAATTTAATCTCATATCCTTGATTTAAAATAAATGAGGTTACTTCTATTTCATTACTTCTTTAGGTTACCATGTTGCCTATTTATACTTATGGCTTCAAAAAATTAATTTGAAAAGGTGAGTTATGTTATTATGTAGAACATTGCCTCTATAATATAATATTTTCATCAATTTATCATAATATATGAGTTCATGCTCAATTTATTCAACATATGGATTTAGTAAATGTGAGATATTAGGTATAAACTTCCTTAGGAAAGATATTAGGAACATATAATGTACTTGATGCATGTTTATTGGAAGTTACAGTCGATTGGCCACATATATTATGTGATTGAGGATCTCAAATGGGCCAATATACCTTGGGATAAGCTTCCTATTTTTTGCAAAAACCATGAATCTATTCTAAGAAAATATTCAAAGGAACACTTTGTCTCTAACATTAAACTCCAAGTCTTCTAGACAATTGTAAACATAGACATTCACTCTAATGTTTTTTCAATTTAATTTGTTTTTGAATTATTTGAAGATTCTCTTCCATTTCTTTATTTTTTTTGGAATCAAATATTTTTTTACTAACTTCATCATAACACATTAGAGTTCTATATCTATTTCTATATAGAGCTTCATACGGGGCCATCTGAATACATGAGTAGAAACTATTATAATATGAGAACTCAAACAAGTAAAGATGTTAATACCATCCTCAATTAAAGTCCTTTGAGAAGTATCTAAGTATGTTTTTATGTTCTTATATAATACTTTTATTTTTTTCTTCATTTTTTTAGTGATATACCATATGAATTTGAAATCTGTATTTAAGAAATATTGAAGGATACTCTAAAACATAGAGGTTGAAATTATATATTGATTAAATAACATCAAAATTAGTGGCCCATGAAACATCAAAACTTATTTGAAGCATAGATGGTGGCATGGGCCTGAAAGGAATTACCTTGGTTAGTGAAATTTTCCACTAACTGAGGAAGAACCTATATGATCCTTAGCTTGTTTTGAAGGAGTGTGATACTAATTTAAGTGTTCTAGATCCTATAACTTTGGAGACTTAAAATAGTATGAATGGTTGTGGTCTCAACATAGAAGTTGATATAATAAAGGATGAGGAGGGAAATACTAAGGACGCTAAGGCTACTTCATATGTTGAGGCAGTGATTACTAGTCTGGGTACTTCTGAAAAAGAGGGTCTTTAGGAGATTGAGGTTTTGAATAGATCATGATCGGGGAGTAAGTGTCCATACATTAATATGGGTAACATATTTGAGGGATTGGATATTAAAGGTACTGATAAAGAGGTTGATTTTCATAGAGGAGTCTGATGATGAGTCATCTGGCTAGTTTTCAGAAGGCAGTGTTCCATAACTTCATGATAATGACCTCTGCGGTCAGAGGAGGTGGAAAGGGCGGAAAGGCAAAAATAAAGGTCAAAAGGATTACTCATATTAATCTCTACCTATGTAGTCTCGATCTTCAAAAAAATATAAAGACAATTTGAAGGAAAATTATACCAAATTTTCAATAAATTTGATTTATTTGGAGGATGAGGATTGTGGGGGAGCCTTCCATAGGGGTGGCCTATAGGATTCAGTTGTGGATATCCCTATGGAGTTACTCCTACATTCCAAAGAATATATGGAAGAGGAATCCCTTGTGATTAATTCCTCCACAGAGGATGCTAATAAGACTATGGAAAGGCCTATTTGGGTGGATACTAATAGAAAACATCATTATTGGATAGACAATAAGAACATTATTTTAGTAAGAGGCTTCAATGAAGAGAAAATCACATAGGAGGAGTGCATGAAAGTGTGAGACATGATGGCATCTCACTTTGAAGACCTGTTAAATGATGCTTTAGAAACATCAATAACTTCTTTTTCTTGGAAAATTACTAGGAATAAGAATGCTAATGGGATCAAGTTTCATATTAAGAACCATGTTTTTTTCCTTTAGTTCTTTTCATGGTTGAACTTGGGGTTACTCACATTTTCTAAAAAAGTGTATTTGATAATAAAAAATGAACAGTCAGTCAAATAGAGATTAATTGGGTAGTCTTGGTGAGTCGATCCACTGAAACCCATATGGAATTATTTCCTTGACATTTTTTTGAAAGACTTTTGAGAATTTCCATGATGATGTACTCTAATTTATAGGTTGGTATGGTTAATGGTTCTATAATTCCATTATATTTTTGACTCTATTCCTTAACTTAATTACACACCAATTACATTGAGGTGTACTCAACAATATCACTTTTTATGATTCCCCACTATAATTTATCTTGAATATCTTAGTAAATATTAGTAATTACTTGGATGATGGGTAATGATGATCTATGTGGATCATCTAATAGATCCTTTTTTCTCTTATGTTGATGTAATACAAAGTTATGTTCCAAACCAAATAACTCTATCTTTATAGACGTTGAATTCATTAAGATTTAATTTATTTGTTTCTCTGAAAATATTTCGAATCACTAGATCATCAATTTATGCTTCATTTATTTACTCTTGTATTGATGGAAGGTTAATCTTTTGGGAAATATATGATGTATTCTACGCCTATCACGAACCAGCCTAGGGTAAGTTGATAATCGATATGACCATGACATACCCCAAAGATCAGTACTAATACCCATGGGTCGGTGACTAGCACCAAGAATTATACAACATTCAAGTGGGAAAAATTCTCCACAAAACATAGTGGAAGCAAGATAAGAAAGTCAATATTCTTATGAATGAAAATCCATTGGGAGTAAGGTAACACAATTCAATGAGGCATTACATCCCAAAGAACTATAACCAAAGTACCAAAATAGGGATGTACAACCCAAGTCCCTAAGGTCACAACTCACTAAGTCCAAGGTTTAATAGATGGATCCACCTCCATGAGATCCTTTCCCCTTGCTCGAACCTGGAAGGAGATAATCTAGAAACACCCGAAGGCACAAGTAGGGTGTGGAATAAAATCCTAGTAGGGTATCAACATGGATTCTATAATAGATTCCAATAATATATTAACCAAATGAATTTTTTCAATTTTAAATTTAATAGGGTTGGAATTTTAAATCATATTTAAAAAAATCATGCTATGCTATTCAAATGATGGAAAATAATTTAAGTATATACTTTACTTTACAAGTGATGGAATATTTCTAAAAATATATATTAAATAATCTTTTTTATATAAAACAGTTTATATAAATCTAGAAGGCATATAAAGGAGTATAATAACATTGGATGGATTTATATCTAAAATATAAAACAATCCGGCAACATGGTCATCTACCAAATTGGTACGAAGGATCCAATATATATGAATAAAAAAAATATAAGTGATCACAAAAATATGTGTATACACACGTCCATCTGACACTGACCATAGGAGACTCGTCACCTTTCCCTTGAGGATGCAACCTTCTGCATTTATGTTTTCTAACATTGTATAATTGCAGAGTGTGTCCAAATAACTCAAAATCAACCTAATGCTTGAATGTTCTATTACACAATCAATGATGGGTAATTTATTTTTAGGATACTTAAAATTAAATTATATCCCATTACTTTCATTTAAAATTCCAATTTCCATTTAAAACAAAAAAATATGACTTTTTAATAAGATAAAACCAATAGGTTTCAATCAAAACTTTTTAATTAATTTTCATAAGTTTGAAATCAATTAAAAACTAATTTCATTGATTCTAGAATTAATTTCCACAATTATACTAAAAAATTTATTTGAAATAGTTTCCATCAAAAATAAATTTTAAATTAAACAATTTAAATCTACCAATTTCCATAAACACACCCCAATTCAATGGAATTGGGGGTTTTCCCAATTTTCATGCCAAAACCATTCCAAATATCCCAATTCATTAGAATTGGGTTTTATTAAATCAGTTGAATTAAACTTTGATAAATATAATTTAAATCAATAATTTAAATAAATCAATAAATTAAAGGTCAATCAATTTGGGAAAACAGGACGGAACCACCTACCTTTTTTTGAAACACATCGCCTGCAACGAAACCCACCAATGAGAACTTAGGTGAATAAGACCTCAAAACTCAACCTAGAAATTAAATCTAGAAACACAAAGTATAGATCCATCAATTTTAGGATGATATATTGAAATTCTAAATGAGGAGAAAGAAAGAAAGATGAATAATGAGGGAGAAAGGTTATCTGAGAATCACACTATCAATACAACGATGATCGAATGTCAAATGAAGAAACCAAGAATGGTTGGAGGGATCCAAGATCTCCTGGGTAAGAACATAGGATGAGAGAAATGAAATTATAGAGGATCCAAAAAGTAGAGATCAACCGGGGTGCCTGTTTTAAAATAAAAGTCTATGTATTACACGACATGTAACCCTATTACACATTGTGAAATAGTTAATTCCTATAAACGTGAAAAAACATGTCCCTTAAAATTAAGAACTGATCATTAAATAACTCACGATGTGTAATTAGTCATCATGTCATGTAACTTTCACAATGTGAACCTTTCATGGTATGCACCTAGCGACCATTAAACATCATGTAGCCTAGTTACATGATGTGTAACCCTCTGAAAGCCTACAGAAAAGGATAGTTAATGTTGAGAGTCCAAAAAATAACTAACTTCACCATTATAGGTATCCTCCCAAATCCTTATCAACCCTACCCAGTTAAAGAAAATAAAAAACCATGACATGTTTAAAGACATACCTATCATATCGGTAACAGAATGTTACAACCTCCCAACTATAAAAACTTTATGTACCTTGAAATCTTATGAAGAGGCTTCCATAACAATGAGATGAGGCCACTAATCTCTCATAATTTCCCTGTATTCCCATATGTCATTACTATTTGAACTATACTACCAAAGTACATGAACCCAAGGTATCATCCTCCCACAAATTACCTTGGTATCAGAATCAACATTCCCGACTGACCGCTCAATCAAAGATAAATAAGGTTCAATATCAAGATCACTACAACTCAAAACGAGAGATGGACTGGAGAGATACATTATCTATTGAAATACATGGAACATGCTGTGTACCAATATCAGATATGGTGGAAGTGATTAATGGTATGAAAGATTCCCCATCTACTCAATAACCTTGAAAGGTCCCAAAAAACAAGGAGCAAGCTTCCCTTTCCTCCCTAGCCATTGATGACACATCTAGGGTGAAAATTTCAAGAATATATGGTCACCAACTGATAAATATAAAGGTTTATGGTGATAATCATCACAATAATTATATAGGATATAGACTATTATTGTTCTTTGACAAATTAACTGAATCTCTTCTTCCATATCATGCACCTAACATGGTCCAACCAAGGCAATTCTCCAATATCCGACCAACACAATGGATATTTACAAGGATGACTATATGATGCCTCAAAATAATCCATTAATATCATAGACTGGTATCTATTTTCATAAGAAAACTCAACCAATCCCAAATGATCATCCCAAGACCCACCGGAGTCGAGAACACACACGTAGAGTATATCCTCTAGAATCTGTATAGATTTTTCTGTTTGGAAATCCAATTATGGATGGAAGGCTGTGCTCAAATAGACCTGAGATCCCAATGACTTATGAAGAATCTATAAAATTGATAATCGATCCGATGATCCCTATAAAAAACTATAACAAATGGAAATCTATGAAAATGAACAATCTCCTCCACATAGAGATTTCCCAACTCCTCAACTTTGGTTGTATCATGAATGAGTACGAAGTGTTCCAAATTGGTCATCTTATTAATCACAACCCATATCACATTATTATTTCTTAGGGTATGTGGAAACCCAAAAACAAATTCCATAGTGATCTCATCCCACTTCCATGTAGGGACTGGAATTCATTGAAGTAAACCTGAAGGTTTTTGTTGCTCGACCTTAACCTGTTGTCATGTATAATAGTGAGAAAAAAACTCAGAAATTCCCCATATCATATATGGCCACCAAAACTACATCCAAATGTCATAGAAAATCATAGTGGTTCTTGGGGAAAAAACCCATTGGGGATATGACATCCCCCCATCATAGTCTTCCTTGCCACTAAAAACACAACATAATAGTTATGATAACAAAAGCACCCTCTTTGGAGAATAATCATTGGGAAACTGTCTCCCCATAATAAAGAGTGTATGTAATTACATGGAATTAATTATGAAGTTTTTTATCCTGAATAATCATCTCAAGATGAGTGGATGTCAACTGGATTCCAGATAGATAAACCTCAACCCCTAATTCCTGGACTCTAATATGAAACTGTACAAAGAGAGCCATCAAATTCCACTCCTTAAAATATTATTTAACTACATGGGTTAGAAGCATACTATTCAAAGAATTTGTGATGACATTACCTTTCCCTAGTGTATATGTTATTTCAATGTCAAAAGATTACAACTACTCCACCCAACACCTCTGGGTGAGATTTTGATATTTTTGAGAGAAGAAATTACTCAAGATCTTATGGTATGAATACACAATAAACCATTATCTATAAAGGCAATGACACCAAATCTAAAGAATGTGCATTAAAAATACAAGTTCAAGTTTTTGGGTAGGATAATTCTTCTCAACTACATGATCAACCTTCATAAGAATTTATCCCAAGCCTGAACCCAATGCTTCACAGAAGACCACATAGACCTGCCCAACCTCTGGAAGAGTCAACACTAGTGTAGTTTTCAAAAGAAGTTTTATCTCAACAAAAGTATTCTAATATATATAATCCCAATAAAAATTTAATTCCTTAGGAGTTAGAGAAATAACTGGAGAAGCCAAATTTCTTAATTCCTTCATGAACTGCTGATAATATCCATCTAAACACAAGAAGCATCAATTCCAGAAGAAATTTCATGGTTGTTCCCAAATAAAAATTGCATTCACCTTCTCAGGATCAACTGATATTCCATGTTCCAACACCAAATTTACCATGAATTTTACTTCTTAAATTCATAAATCAGTCTATGAAATATTGGCATAATGTTATTGATTTCTAAGCAGAATCAGAACTATTATCACATGATGCACATGATTATATTTAGACCTAGAGTAAATGAGGATGTCTTCCAAAAAGTCTGTCACAAAGGTATCTATATACTTGTGTAAAATACTATTAATCAAATCCATGAATACTATAGAAAAATTTGTTAGACCAAATGACATAATAAGGTACTCCTAATGGACATACCTTCATCGAAATGTGGTTTTCTGAATTTCATATTCTTTTATCCTAAAATAATGGTAACCAGATAGAAGATCGAACTTTTAAAACCACACCTACCCTTTTAACTGATCAAATTGATCATCAATTTATGGAAAAAAATATTCTTTCGTTACCAAAACTTTATTTTGATTTCATTAATCAACACATAAGTGAAGTGAAACATTTTCTTTCTTAGTGAAGAGAACCGAAACCACCCAAGGTGAAACACTCGGGAGTATAAATCATTTCTCAAGAAGATTTTACAACATAGACTTTAGATATTTAAGTTAAACTAGTTCCATATAGTAATTGGGAATTTAAACAAGTTGAGTATTAGTTATTAATTCAAAAAAACCTATATCTCCCTTACCTGTGGAAAACTATATAAATTAGAAGGAAATAATTTCATAAAAATTGATGACTACTAGGGGGATATCACTAATAAAATATTTCTACTCAAGATCAAAAGAAACAACTGATATTACATTTCCCAACTATAGATAATAAGGTCCGACCCTAAAAAAACTTTGTTCCCATTATCCTTTAAATATAAGAGACACACTCTTGGGTATGGTAAGGTAGAACCGTCAAAGATAAAAATCTATCTGATCATTACTGGAAATGATCCAATCCATTCTGAAAATTAGACTAATAGGTTTCTTGTCAAGGAACAAAAATATCGAAGCCAACTTGAGATCTGATAGAGAGAATACATGAATTAAACTATAGAGACCTACTCTCTATTCATTGAAAGGGGTGAAACAATATCCATTTCACTAGATAAAAGCTCCACATGAAGATTTATTAGATTAAAAATACAGGTTTAAATAAATTAATGAGATTCACCAGGGTCAAATAGATTAGTAAATAATGACAAAACTATTGTAATGGTACCTCTCATAGTTATTGGACCCATATCCACTGGCTCAAGAGAATATTCTACTGTGTGAAGTAGCTTCGTTCCAGATGCCTATGGATAGAACCCTTTTATACATGAATCATTAGATTTACCCATAGTTTTAAGAGGATATGATGATTCTTTTCTACTACACGAAGTATAAATGATATGGTAGAATATTTTTAAGTTCCCTAAAAATCCACAGGATCCACAATTCTTAGGTGCCTCAGTGAGAAATAACTTACAATGTCTTGGATTTCCATACTGATAGAAAATAAAAGGACTTCTTACTGGTGATGTAGGAGGTTTGGAATGACCCAAACATTGAAGAATGATATGTGAATCATCACGCTTACTCTTTCCCTTGAAGTATCTCATTCTACCATTAGGAGAAAAAGGAACTCCTGTCAACCCAAACCTTCCATCCATGTCTATCTCAACCACCATCACCATATCCATTACATTAACATAAGTGGGAAGATTTACTAAGAAATCATGAAAATGAATATCTAATCAAATTCCCAACTCTAACCATATATAATTCATCCTCTAATTAGATAAAATATTAGGTGAAAACTAAACTAGTTCAGTAAAGCAATTTGAATACTCTTTCACGGTTCTATCATCCTTCTCATGCTGAAAAAATCTACAACACTGGACAACACCATTAATTATAGATAGATTTGGCCAGTGAAAATAAACTTGAAGTATTTCTACTCTAAGCCCTAATTTTTCTTAATTTTCACAATTATTTCCCACCATCTACTTCTTATTCCTTCCAATATGAAGGTGTCCCAGTTCATACTGATCTCTTCTGGTGTCTCCAAGAATTCAAACAGATGTTCTATCCTTCCCAAACATTCCTCAGCATGTTGACGATTAATAGAGCCTTTAAAAACTGGTGGATTATGGTGAATAAAATATTGATAATGATTCCAAAGAACATATATTAGAGGTTACACAATTAGATCCTGAATGGGAATTAGAGGTGCTGACTTTCCTAGAGCATGGACAGTGAGCACAATCACCTCAACAAGATTTAGGTCCACTAGAGGATTTTCTCACTATGGTTTAGTATAAACTTCATGTGATACCTGATTCACATATCTTATCTGATACATGATGTTAAAAAAATATCATCAGATAAATAGGAAAACATCAAATAAATCTCAAACAGAGCTATGAGGGGAACAATATCCCAACTGATAGAACAAACAAGATCTGGATTTCACTCTATCCAAATCAAAATAGAGGAAATACTATATTTAATTCACAAGATGTATTCCCCTAACCAACTTAGGTGAAATAAGGTTCATTGCAGTGAGATATGGCCAGGAACTCAATCAAAACTACCTCCTATGTCCTGCTAAGATTTCACAATGCATACTAACTTGAATATAATAAGCTCAATGACCTCCTCTAATACCACTTTGTCACGAACTAGCCCAGTTACCCTATTAAACCGATAACTGAGCTATTCTTGACATATCTTGAAGGGCGTTCCCAATACCCATGGGTTAGTGACTAGCACCGGAAGCATAAAACATGCGAATGGGAACAAATTTTCCACAAGAAAAATCATAAGGAAGACAAGAAACTAAATATTCATACAAAAGAAACTCCATTGGGAGTAAAGTAATAGATGTATAAAAGGAATTAAATAAAAATAACCACAAACCAAGTACCAAAATAGGGAAGATAATCCCAAGTCCATAAGGACAAAACTCACCAAGTACAACGTTCAAATGCTAGATCCACCTCCAAGAGATCCTTTCCTCTTGTTCGAACCTCGAAATAGATAATCTACAAACACTATAAGGCACAAGTAGGGTGTGAGATAAAATTCCAGTAGGGAATCACCATAAATTTCATAACAAATTCCAATAATATATTAACCAAATGAATTCTTTGAATTTTAAAATAAACCTATTTTTCATTTTAAAGAATATTTAAACAAATCATGTTATTCATTCTAAATGATGGTAAATAATTTAATTACATGATTTAATTTATAAGTGAGTAATATTTTTAAAAAAATTTCTAATTTTTTTTATAAAACATTTTATATGAATCCATAAGGCATGTAAAATAGTTTAATTTTTTTACTTTTATATATGAAATATAAAAAAACGAGCTACATGGTCATATCCAAAATAGGTACGAAAGTTCCAGGGTATAGGACTATACACTCTCTAACTAATCATGGAAATATGTGTATACAAAAATCTCTCTAACACTATCCAAAGGATACTCGTCACCATCCCAACATGGATGTGACATGGTGCATTTATGTTTTAGAATGTTGTATAATTGTAGAGTGTTTCCAAAAAACTCAAAAACTACCTAAGGATTTAGTATTCTCCTACACAATCAATGATGGGTAATTTATTTTAAGTCTTCTTAAAATAAAATTCAATACCATTCCTCTCATTTTAAATTCTAATTTCCATTTAAAACCAAAATAGTTTTTAATAAAAAACATGCCTTTTTAACAAGATAAAACCACTGGGTTTCTATCAAAACTTATTAATCAATTTTCACAAGTTTTAAATCAATTAAAAACCAATTTCATCAATTTCACAATCCATTTCCACAATTAAATTAAAAAATTAAATTGAAATAGTTTCCATCAAATATAGAATTGAAATTTAAAATTTAAATCAACCAATTTCCATTAAAACTCTCCAATTAAATGGAATTGGGGGGGGGGGTTTCCAATTTTCATACCAAAACCATTCTAAATCTCCCAATTCATTGGAATTGGATTTTATTAAATCAATTGAAATCATGTTTGAGAAATTGATTTCAAATAAAAAATTGAAATAAATCAAGCAATTCAAGGTTAATAAAATTGGACAAATGGTATGGAATGACTACCTTTCTACAAAACACAACACCCACAACGAAAACCATAAATGAGAATAAAGGTGCAGAAGAAATTTAAACTAATCTTATTAGTGAGATCTAGAAACATAGACTATAGATCCATACATTTCTATATTATTTATTGAAATCCCAAAGTCAGAGAAATAAAGAATAATGAAGAATGAAGGAAAAATCTTACCTGAGAATCACATCGCCAATGCAATGACTATAGAATACTGAGTGAAGGGATACTAAAGGGTTGGAAGGCTCCAAGATCACTTATGGATGGAATTAGGTTGAGAAAAATTAAATTTTAGAGGATTCATAAGGGAGAGATCAGTTGTGATGCTTGTTTTAAAACAACAGTTGAGGTATTACACAACGTGTAACCCCATTACATGTTCTGAAATAGTTAATTTCTTTAACCACTGAAAAACATGTCACTTTAAATTAAAAACAATCATTAAATAAATCAAAACATGTAATTATTATTCATGTCGTGTAACTTTCACAGTGTGAACCTTTCACTGTATGAACCTATCGACCATTACACATCATGTAACCCTTTGACAACCTATAAAAAATAAAGTTAAAGCTGAGAGTCCAACAAATATTTGACTTCACCATTATAGGTATACTACCAACTCCTTATCAACCCTAAATAGTGAACAAAAAGGAAAAACTATGACAAGTTTAATGACGCACCTGTCAGATCGAGAATGGAATGTCACACCACCAATATGTTTTTTAGATCCATCCTTTTTAGATCCATGAATATAGGATATTTATCAATCCACATCTTGGATAGGGAAATATATTACTTCCTACCAAGATCATAAACTACCACATTAATCCTTATATGATTTTAGTGTATTATGAAATCTTCATCCTTGATTAACTCTAAACATCTTTGTTAACCTTGTTCAACTCCTTTAATGTGAATATATAATTTAAAATATTTTAATTAGT
Organism: Viscum album; assembly: GCA_963277665.1. Taxonomy (NCBI): domain Eukaryota; kingdom Viridiplantae; phylum Streptophyta; class Magnoliopsida; order Santalales; family Viscaceae; genus Viscum; species Viscum album. The sequence goes on from OY728147.1 coordinate 1,221,003,559, forward strand.
ATATATTCCAAAATTATCCCCATAGAGGTAGTTATTAAAAATCATTAATGTAAAGATAAAAACTTCTAACTCCAAGTCATGTGTTGGTTATATTTATTTATGGTTATTTAATGTTCATGAGGCATAGGCAATCACTTTATCAATTTTAATGAGTATAAAACCAAATATTTTCTTTCAATAATCACTATATATCAAAAACACATCTATACTTGAGGTTAGTGTGGGTATAAGCTCAATTATTATCCTCTTCTTATGATCTTTAAAACTCCCTCCAAATTATTTCATCCAAACATACCTAACCCATTTCCATTTTAATTTATTAGGGGTCTTCAAAATTTTGAGAAATTTCTTCTAAAGTTTCATTACTACCTTGATAAAAAAAATAAAATATGAATATTCATGGCACTTTCTATTCTAGGAAATTTTAAACTTCTTTTTTCTTTTACGAATCCACTAAATTTATTCACTTGTGATCACATACCCAAGAATGTGACTTTCATCATCTGAAATTCAAACTTACAAAACTTAGTGTATAAATTGTTCTTCTTTAAAGTATTTGGTATAATATTTATATATTCTTCATTTTCTTCTTTTATTTTAGAGTATATGAGAATATAAAGAATAAATACCACCAAAATTTTATGAAGTAAGTCATTAAATACTATATGAATCAAATCCATGAGGATTACATTGGAATTTTTGAGTCTTAAAGGAATAAATATTAACTCATAGTTTCTATATATCATATTAAAGGCTTTCTTTTGAACATTTTATCTCTCCCCCTTAAATTGATAATATCGTGAATGAAGATACACTTTTTATAAGTATTTAACTCCTTTAATTGGATCAAATAAATCATCAATCCATGCAAGTGGATTCCTGTTCATTATGGTCTTCTTCATGGGCTATTGATAATTAAGTAAAAGACACATTAAATCATTATTCTTCATGTTAAAGAGTATTGGTTCCCCCTAGGTGATGCACTAGAGAATATAAACCCTAAATGAAAATTCTATAATAGTTTCTCTTTTAATTACTCCAATTCCATTCGGGCCATCATATAGTGGCTATTGGATATATATATCACATATAGAATAAAAGTTATTGATAAATCTACCACACAATTCAAGGGATTGTTAGAACATTTTTCAAAAAAAAAACATCAATATATTCTCTCAGAATATGAATATATTCAAGGTTGATGATTTCATTTTTCTCAACGCTTTTAGTAAGATATGATTCTTCATTGTTTATTAATATCCAAACCTTTAAATTATTTTCTAAGGGTAATTCATAATCCTACTTTCATTTCTATAAGAGTATAGGATGGTTTGGGACATGTAAAGAGATACAATTTTCTCTATAGTTGATATGTACTATATATCATGTGGTATAATCCATTCCCAATAGAGCATTAAATTCCACCAAATTAAGAATTAAGATATTTACAAAAAGAATATCCCCACAAAATCTAACATGGGAAGATTCTAAAACTTGGGTTGAAATGATTGAACCACTAGGTGTTTTCATTAATATCTATAATTCATGGTATGAAGGAGGTGATTAAATAGTTATAGAAAACTTATAGGATATAAAGTAATGTGATGATCTTGAATCAAGTTATACTTTTAACATTAATGATTGAATTTGTAAGAACCCAGATCTTCGTTTCAAGTATGTCCTTCCTTTTTTTGGAGTTTTTGAGAAAAATAAAGTTTCTGGAAATTTGTGAAGTACACGCCGTATACTTTTTGAGTACACATCGTGTACTCTTTTCCCACTCGAAGTCATGTACTGGCCATGTCCAAGCCACACACACGGTGTGTAGGGGTGACATGGAGGATGATTTTTGCAGAGTATGAAAAAACCCACTACACGCCGTGTGCTCTAAAAGTACACACCGTGTACTTTATTTTTTTTTTTCATTAAATGAACCACGATTGTGCCTGAATTCCTTAAACGTATTCCTTTAGGTCTTGTTCATCCGAGAGCATCGAGAATCCACAGATCTTCGACAAGACACCGTTCCTCCGTCTGTTATCCGATTTGAGCACCGTTGATTGCATTGGAATCATAGAGGTGAGTTCTCCCTTCTGCTTGAGTCTTGTTCTCCAATTCCTCCTCCTTCTCAAGTTATCGTGGTTTGAGTGTTTTGGGTGTTTTATTAGATTTATGATGTTCAAGGGAGAATCAATCGTCGTGGTTCAAGTATATCAATATCCTAGGATCAAGTTAGGTGGTTTGTGCCTTACCGTTCAATGTCTTTGAGTTTTATGCACAAATTCCACCAATACACGTGGAAGGGGTATTGAGTGTTTACCTTTTTTCCCTTGTTGTTTTGTTTCCTTGATTTTATGCTTTTTAGAGGTAAATTAATCATGTTAGAGGATATTTTGTTGTGGATAGATGTTTTTCCCATGCTTTTCTCTGCTTACGACCTTTGGGTCTTGTTAGCCTTTGGCCGTTGTGACTGTTTCCATGCCTTGTGTCTATAGGATGGATTGTTTTTCTTTACATTCTTGTTTCCTTGTATACTGTTTAGCCAAGTATCTCCATAGGTGTATTTTTGGTATCTAAGTAGCTCTATAGGTGTACTTTGGCCTTATAGAATTATTATGCACTAACTGGCATGGGACTGAGAGAACCTGGTGCTATAGACTATAAGGGATAGACCGAGTGAGATTCCCATAGAGTCTTAGATATTATATACTACAGGAGGATAGACCGAGAGAGCTTCTTCAGAGAGTCTTGGACATTAGACTACAGGGGATGGACCGAGTGAGCTCCCATAGAGTCTTGGATTATTATAGACTATAGGAGGGTAGACCGAGTGAGCTTCCTTAGAGAGTCTTACTTTGATTGAATATTTTTATTAACCTTCCTAGGATAGAGGAGTAATTGACCGAGTAATGTTCCTCAGAGAGTCTGTGGTATTCCTGAGACTATAGGAGGAATTGACTGAGATAAATTCCTCAGAGAGTCTCTAGACCTTGGGGATAATAGGGTTAGACCGTGTGATATTTTTCAAAGAGTCCCTGACTACCATATACTATAAGGGGAATTGACAGAGTGAGATTCCCCAGAGAGTCTCATAAATTTGTATGACCAAACCAGAGGGGTTAGGCCGAGTGCACTGCCCATGGGGTTGTGGTACTTCTTGGATAGGACCAGAGGGGATGGCTGCGAGTACTTCCCAGAGGGTTTCATGCTTGTTAGCTATTTGCTTCACTGCTGTTGTTGGTTGTGGATTCATTGCTGTTGTATATCTTCCTATTACTTCCTGTTGTTTACTGTTACTATTACTTCTTACTGTACTATTACCTTCCATATACTCACTGACTGTTAGACACATATCTTCGGGTGGTTTCCTAGTGGGATTTAGTCTCACACCCTTTTGGGCCATGCTTTTGGGCCCAATCAGACTTTGTTGTTACAGGTATAGACCCGGGAAAGCACCCTTCAACTTCTGGTACTTGATTGCTTTGGAGTAGGAGAGAATGGGACCAAGCTATGGCCTGCGATGCTGAGGAGTTTATCTGTTTACCTTTATTTTGAACTTTGGTTTGGTACTATTGTATTTTCCAGCATTGTGACTTGTTTGGAAGCTTTCCTTGACATATGTATAATGCATCATTTAAAATATATATGTGTTCTCCAGTCATTTATTGCTTTAGTCTTCCACTGTTTACTTTTGTATGACTTGTTTTGTTTCCACTATTTCTTATTGTTTACTTCCGCTGTGTAGTCTGCCAATGAGGGCATAGTTTCCCCACTATCACACCCAAGGCCATTATTTCTAGTCGACAGCCTCTGGAATTTGGGGAAATGTGCTTGAGGCCATGTGACCAACCGGGTATGGGGTTCCTCTGGGTGGATTTCGGAACCGGGACGTTACAAAGTCATATTAGAGGGGTTCCGTTTCTCTTTATTTACTATTTGGAGACTTTAGCTAGGGATAGGATGGATTCAGTACTTGGTAATAAGTTGTGCCCGGGAGTAGCTAACCTGTGTGAAGGGAAAATCCATACTACCTCATTATTGCAGTTTTCTGGTTTGGAGATTTTATGATTGATATGATTTCACCTAGAGTGATTCACATGATTCATGTTGTTATTGTTTTGATATTACGGTTCTATTTCTATCGCAACCCGATGAGATGAGGGTATGCCATCTCATGCATCATATATGCACTTGTTAAAAATCACATTCCATGCATTCTTTCCATGCCATCTAGGGTGAATTAGAAATTGTATGTTGTTGTGATAGACTTTGTGTAGATTATGCATGCTATAGTGATAAGTGTTTGATAGAATTTCTACAGTCTGATAGAGAAACTATTTTTTTAATACATTGCTTAAAATGAACGCCAAGTTTTGGTTCTTGAGGTGTTATGAGCCCTCTTGAATCGGAAATTGGTGGATCATTGACCTGTTTTTCCTTTTATATGACTGTATTAGATTCCATGCTTTGATTCGTGGGGATTATGGGCCCTCGTGGGTCGAAATTTGGCACCCCTTGCCTTGTTTTCTGTGTTCTCTGTGCTTATGTGCAGTTTCTAAGCTACTACCCAGAAAAACCTAGAATACATGGCGTGTATTTTCTGGGTACACACCGTGTAGTTTTCAGGCCGTGTCGCTAACCGTGTGAGCAGAAACACGGTGTCGTGAAAAATGAATTCAGGAACACGCCGTGTACGGTAGGTGCACGCCGTGTAGTGTAGATCCGTGTACCCTGCCATGTCACTAACAACACGGGCCAGGGAAGCTTGAGTAGAGAACGTCGTGTATAGTAGGTGCACTCCGTGTAGTTTAGAGCCGTGTACCCGGCCATGTCACTAACAACACGGGCCGGGGAAGCTTGAGTAGAACATGCCGTGTGGGTAAAGAACACGCCGTGTAGTTTTTTCCCAGGTACCCGGCCGTGTCACGAACAACACGGGTCAGTGTTATCTTCTCCTATACATGCTGTGTTTGTTCGGAACATGCCGTGTAAGGGTAGCTGTGTAGACGGCTGTGTAACAAACAACACGGGCCGCCGAGACCGTGTCTAGTACATGCCGTGTAGTTCGGGGTTAGTTCAGACCGTGTGGGTTAGCTGTGTAAGGAGACACAGACATGGGTTTAGAGTTCAAGTACATGACATGTGTGGGAACAACACGCCATGTAGTTTGGGGTGTTACATGAACAATAGTGGCAGGAGTACATGCCCATGTTAATGGATTTATCGGACACGCCATGTAGTTTTATACACGCTGTGTAGTCATGTTTCGTAAAACTTGAATGTTTCTTCCCCCTATTACTATTTTGTACTCCTGTGTTTCTGCCCTTGTTAATTCCGATCTATGGTGTGCTTTTGATATTTCATAGCTATGCCTCCGAGACGTCCTCCAGTTGTATGTCAGTTGCCAGACGGTGATCAGACTCTGGATTTGGCCGATCAGGGACCTCCTGTAGATCCTCCTGCTGTGCCAGCCTTGGCACCAGCAGTTATACCCGTCACAGGCACCGATGCGCAGTTCAGGGAGGATTTCCTGAGGATGATGCAGACTTTTCAGGGAGCGCCTCCTCCTGTCCCATCAATGGTTGAGTTGACGAGGGGTTTTCAACAGCAATATCCTCCTACTTTCTAAGGGGATGGAGGACCCTAGGCTACAGAGTCATGGTTCGAGGACACCCTGACTATCTTCGAGCACCTAGAGATACCTCAAGAGAAAAGGTTAAATATGGATACTTATATGCTCCGGGACACCGCCAAGAGGTGGTGGGAGGTGATCTCACAGTCAGGGCGCCAACAGGGTTTGTCTTGGGACGAGTTTCGACGCACCTTCTATGACTACTTCTATCTGGATACCCTGAGGGCCAATTGAACCCGGGAGTTTATGAGTCTGCAGAAGGGTACTCTTTTTGTCATGGAGTACTCGTCCCGTTTTACTAAGCTACAGTGTTTCACACCAATCCCAGCAGGTGATGAGTTGTTTCTTGCTAGGAATTTTGAGGACGGTCTCAGGCAAGAGATCCGTTCCCAGGTGAATATCTTCCAGTTGACTTCAATATCCTCCATCCTCAACCAGGCGCTGATTAATTAGCGCAATATGACGGATTCTGAAGTAGTGGGTCAGGGCTGTTTGATATCCATAGTTGGTGTTCCTCCTATGGATAGTGGGAAGCATCACAGAGAGACTTCTCGAGAAGATCGGGGTTCGCGGGATACATCTTCTGGCAGCCAGGTTGTATTCTACCAGTGCGGTAGAAGTGGGCAAACTAGTCCTCAGTTCCAGAGAGATCCGATGGAGTGCCGATCTTGCGGCAAGATGGGCCATCTTCAGTGCTTCTGTGACATATTCTCACCTTCAGTTGGTGGTAGGGGTTCCTCTATGACCCCGTGTTCTGGAGTTTCTTCGCCAGTTTCCCACCAGTCTGGGAACTGGAGTTCTTCCGGCCATTCGGGCCGAGGTGGAGGTCACGGCCATGGTGTTCAATCACCAGGTCATCAGCGATAGTAGAGTGGATCAGCTCAGAGCGGTCAGATAGGGGTTCAGGGCCACGGTTCAGGCTAGTCTTTTGCCGTGGAGCAGACCTACCAAGAGCAGGATCCCATCCCTTCTACAGTTCGAGGTACGATCTTAGTAGCCTTAGTTTTATCTTCATCTCTTTTCGATACTGGTGCTTCCCATATCTTTATCTCTATTGCTGTTGTGGAGAGGCTTGGGATATATATCGTTTCGTCTGCCGACTTGTTGACTCTTGACACACCATTGAGAACGAGGATATCTAGCGTACGTCAGTGTAGAGAGTGCCCTATTGAGGTTGCAGGGTGTCATTTCTTATGGGACCTCTATGTCCTAGAGATGTTGGTCTATGACGTCATTCTCAAGATGGACTGGTTGGTTCCTTTCCAAGCAGTCGTCAATTTCTATCGCCGTAGGGTGAGTTTCGTATCACCAGAGGGAAGATCCTTTCTTCATAGAGGTGAGTGGGATATCCAGGCGGGTAGAGCTGCACCAGAGCATCATGGGCTAGGAGAAGTTACATCCCATATTTCTAGTATTTATCTGGATGACCAGGGGACTTCACAGTTAGAATTTCCCCCAGTGGTGGATCATTTCAGGGATGTCTTTCCAGAGGACTTTTCAGGTTTTCCTTCGAAGCATGAGGTAGAATTCTAGATTGAGCTCGTGCTAGGAGCGACATCGGTGTACATTCCTCCTTATAGGATGGCTACACCTGAGTTGCAGGAGCTCAAGAAGCAGCTGGAGGAGTTGCAGGAAAAGGGTTTCATCCGACCCAGTACTTCTCCTTGGGATTCGACTGTCCTGTTTGCGAAGAAGGTAGATAGTACCCTTCAGATTTGTGTGGATTATCGGAAGCTAAACCAGTTGATGATCAAGAATTGATATCCCTTTCCGAGGATAGATGACCTATTTGATCATCTTCAAGGATCACGGGTGTTCTCGAAGATCGATTTAAGGTCTGGTTATCATCAGTTGCACATTAGACCATCAGATGTACCTCTTACAACCTTCAAGAGCAGGTATGGTCTATATGAGTATACAATCATGACGTTCGGTCTCAAGAACGCGCCAACAGTTTTCATGGCACTGATGAACCGAGTGATCCATCCCTACATGGACTCCTTCATCGTGGTCTTCATGGACGATATCTTGGTGAACTCTCACACTCGACACGACCATGCCACACATCTTGATATCATTCTGAGTACACTGAGAGAGAATCAGATGTATTCTAAACTCTTGAAGTGCCACTTTTGGATGGATCAGATTCACTTCTTGGGTCACGTCATCTCAGAGGCTAGAGTATCTGTGGACCTAGATAAAGTGAGATATATAGTTTCCTGGGAGAAACCGAAGAACTTCTTTGAGGTACGGAGTTTCCTAGGTCTGGCAGGATACTACAGACACTTTATTCCAGACTTCTCACACCTAGCAGCACTGTTGACTGGTCTGACCAAGAAAGGGGAGAAGTTTTTATGGTCATATTGTTGTGAGTCAACCTTTTAGGAGTTGAAGGGGAGGATGAATTCAGCACTGATACTAGTCTTGCTAGAGCCGGGCAAGGGATACACTATTTACTGTGATGCTTTGGGTATCGGGCTGGGAGCTGTGCTTATGCAGGGATATGAAGTCATTATGTATGGGTCTCAGAAGTTGAGGCCACATGATAGGAATTACCCTACGCACGATCTGGAGTTGGCAGCTATTGTTCATGCCTTATGCTGTTGGAGACACTACCTTCTAGGAGAGCACTTTGTGGTTTTCACCGACCACAAGAGTCTCGAGTATATCTTCACTCAGCGTGATCTAAATCTGAGACAGCGTAGGTGGGTTGAGTACCTGCAGTCCTTTGACTTCGAGATCACCTATATGCCAGGAAAGGGTAATGCAGTGGCTGATGTGTTGAGTAGACGAACTCAGATTCAGGTAGTTTAGGAGGCCAGTAGTGAGTGGCAGCTTATGTCTCTATTCTCTGAGATGCACTTGGAAGTGCACGACAGACAGGGACAGACTGTCCTATCTTCTATAGCTCTTACCTCTACACTTCTTGACTGGGTACGGATGAGGCAACTATCAGATTCAGAGGCCTTAGTCCTGCGGGAAAGTGTGTCAGGAGGGAACCCTCTTCCTGGATGGACAGTGGGAGATGATGAGATCTTGAGTTTCTAGGGATGTGTATGGGTGCCAGCAGACATACGCGAGGAGATGATGTGGGATTTTCATTCCTCAGTTTGGACAGTTCATCCTGGCGTCACCAAGATGTATCGTGATCTACACTGCCAGTACTGGTGGCCAGGTATGAAGAAAGATGTTGCTAGTTTTGTCATGAGATGTTATACTTTTCTGGAGGTGAAAACAGAGCATCAGCGACAAGCAGGTCTTTTACAGCAGTTACCCATTCCCGAGTTGAAGTGGAACGATGTCGTGATGGACTTCATGATCGGGTTACCGAGGTCACCTCGGGGGAGTGATGCTATTTGGGTTGTCATCGATAGGCTTACGAATGTTGCTCACTTCTTGCCGATCAAGGATACCTTCAGTGTTGATTATCTGGGATGGTTGTACATCCAGAAGATCGTACATCTACATGGAGTTACACACTCCATTGTTTCAGACAGGGATGCCCGCTTTACTTCTCGGTTCTGGCAGGGACTTCAAAAGGCTTTGGGTACACAGGTGCTTTTAAGTATAGTATACCATCCCCAGACTGAGGGCCAGTCCGAGCATATGATCCTGGTTCTTGAGGATATGCTTCGAGCTTGAATTCTAGACTTCAGCAGTTCTTGGGAGAAGCATATTCCTATTGTGGAGTTTGCCTACAACAATAGTTTTTAGGCGGCCATTCAGATGGCACCTTAAGAGGATTTGTACGGTAGGCCATGCCAATCACCCTTATGCTGGCTGGAGGCAAGAGAGGAAGCTCTGATGGGACCTCGTCTAGTTTAGGATACCTCAGAGTAGATAGAGCTGATTCAGAAGTGGATGGCTACAGAACAGTCTCGACAGAAGTCTTATGCTGATCAGCGGAGGCGACCTCTAGAGTTCGAGGTTGGAGATCAGGTTTTCCTGCGTGTCGCACCGAGGTTGGGACACAAGAGGATTCAGAGACAGGGTAAGCTTTCACCGCGGCATGTCGGTCCATTTGAGGTGTTGGAGAGAGTTGGTCTGGTTTCTTATCGGTTTCAGCTACCTCAGAGGTACCGGGTTATGCACGACGTCTTCCACGTCTCTCAGCTCAGACATTACTTTTCAGACCCGTCTCATGTCTTTCAGCCCGAGGAGGTTGAGCTCGAAGAAGATGCGTCGTTTAAGGAGCATCATATCTGGATTGTCAATTTTAGTACAAAGGTTCTCCATGGATGGTCTGTTCCTCTGGTACGGGTGCTATGGAAGCACGGGCGAGTACAGGATGAGACTTGGGAGAGGGAGGTCGAGGTTCGATCGTAGTGGCTGGAGCTGTTCGGGGTTTTTTCTTCTACACCCCTCTAGGAAAATTCGTGGATGAATTTATTTAAGGGGGGAAGTTTGTAAGAACCCTGATCTCTGTTTTAGGTATTTCCTTCCTTTTTCTTGAGTTTTTGAGAAAAATAAAGTTTCTGAAAATTTTTGAAGTACACGCCGTGTACTTTTTGAGTACGCTCCGTGTACTCTTTTCCCACTCGAAGCCGTGTACTGGCAGTGTCTGGGCCACACACACGGTGTGTAGGGGTGACGTAGAGGCCGATTTTGGCGGAGTATGGAAAACCCACTACACGCTGTGTACTCTAAAAGTACACGCCATGTACTTTCTTTTTTTCATTAAACAGATTGGGGTCGCGCCTGAATTCTATAAACGTCTTCTTCTAGGTCCTGTTCGTCTGAGAGCACTGGGAATCTTCAGATCTTCAATGAGCCACCATTCCTCCGTCCGTTCTCTGATTCGAGAAATGTCAATTGCATTGGAATCACAATGGTGATTTCTCCCTTCTTCTTGAGTATTGTATTCCAATTCCTCCTCCTTCTCAAGTTATCGTGGTTTGAGAGTTTTGGGAATTTTCTCATATCTACGATGTTCAAGGGAGAATCAACCATCGTGGTTCAAGTATATCGATATCCTAGGATCTAGGTAGGTGGTTTGTGCCTTACCGTTCAAATTCTTTGATTTTTATGTGCAAATTCCACCAATACCCATGAACGGGGTATTGCGTGTTTACCTTTTTTCCCTTGTTGTTTTCCTGCATTGCTTGTATGCTTGTGTAGAGGTAAATTAAACATGTTAGAGAATATTTTGTTATTCCTGGATGTTTTTCCCATGCTTTGATCTGCTTACATCCTTTGGGTCTTGTTAGCCTTTGGCCGTTATGATTGTTTCCATAACTTGTGTCTATAGGATGGAGTGTTTTTCTTACCATGCTTGTTTCCTTGTAGACTGTTTAGCAAATTAGCTCCATAGGTGTACTTTGGGTATCCAAGTATCTCTATAGGTGTAATTTGGCCTTATAGCATTATTATGCACTGACTGACATGGGACTGAGAGAACCTGGTGCTATAGACTATAAGGGATAGACCAAGTGAGCTTCCTAGAGAGTCTTAGATATTATAGACTACATGAGGATAGACTGAGAGATCTTCCTCAGAGAGTCTTGGACATTAGACTATAGGGGATGGACCGAGTGAGCTCCTAGAGAGTCTTGTATTATTATAGGATACAGGAGGGTAGACCGAGTGAGATTCCTCATAGAGTCTTACTTTGTTTGAATATTTTTAAGAACCTTCCCAGGCTAGAGGAGGAATTGACCGAGTAAGCATCCTGAGAGAGTCTATGGTATACCTGATACTATAGGATGAATTTACCGAGATAGCTTCCATAGAGAGTCTCTAGACTTTGGGGTTAAGAGGGTTAGACCGCGTGATCTTTCTCAGAGAGTCCCTGACTACCCTAGACTATAAGGGTAATTGACCGAGTGAGCTTCCCCAGAGAGTCTCATAAATTTGTATGACCAAACCAGAGGGGTTAGGCTGAGTGCACTTCCCATGGGGTTGTGTTACTTCTTGAATAGGACTAGAGGGGATGGCTACGAGTACTTCCCAGAGGGTTTCATGATTGTTATTTGTTTTCTTCACTGCTGTTGTTGGTTATAGATTCATTGTTGTTGTATATCTTCCAGTTACTTCTAGTTGTTTACTATTACTGTTACTGCTTACTGTACTATTACCTTCCATATAATTATTGACTGTTAGGCACAGATCTTCAGGTGGTTTCCTACAGGGATTTATTATCACACCATGTTTGGGCCATTCTTTTGGGCCTAAGAATACTTTGTTTTTGCAGTTATAGACAAGGGCAAGCACCTTTCGACTTCTGGTACCTGATTGCTTTGGAGGAGGAGAGCGTGAGACCAAGCTATGGCTTGAGATGCTAAGGATTTTATCTTTTTACCTTTCTTTTGTACTTTGGTTTGGTACTATTATATTTTATAGCACTGTGACTTGTTTGGAAGCTTTCCTAGACATATGTATCATGCATCATTTTATATATATATGTGTACTCTAGTCATTTATTACTTTAGTCTTCCGATATTTACTTGTGTATGGATTGTTCTGTTTCCGCGGTTTCTTATTGTTTAATTCCACTGTGTACTCTGCCAATGAGGGCATAGTTTCCCCACTATCACACCCAAGGCCCTCACTGCTAGTCGGCAACCTCTAGTGTTTGGGGAAATGCGCATGAGGCCATGTGATCAACCGGGTACGGGGCACCTCTGGGTGGATTCCGGAACCAGGACATTACATAATTCCAAGTGTACCTTTACTTACATCATTTTTTCTCTCCAAATTATTAATGATGATTCTATAATATTTAACTTGATCCCTTAGCTCACATGGTTGCTAATTATGATTACCCTCAAAGACCCTTGATCCAGTCATTGACTTATAAAGATCATTTGGGTTGTTTTTTAATGAGTATTTATTTTTTGTTAAGATTGTTTTTATGAATATTTTTATATTTTAAGTAAGGAATATTTTCTAAAGTTTTCAAGAAACGTTCCATTTTTTCTATTACTAATAATATTGAATTAAGTTTTCTTACTGATCTTAAGAAGGTTTCCTTTTCTAATTTAGATGATGCTTTTCTTATCTTCAAGTTCCAAACATCCCAATGAAAATAAAGATTCAATATGAGTTTGTATGGATTTGAATAAAGGGGGATAAGTAAATGGTCATTGTATAAAGAATTAGTTACAGGTTTTTCAAAGTAAAAGCTATGATATGGTGAGGATACAACTAATGAATAAAAGAAAATTATGAAGGACAATGGACTAAGTCTACTAGATAGTGAAACATGATGTTTTTGTACAAATAATTAATAAAATATTCTATTTCTAATGTTATTATATTGAAAGTTGTACAAAGTTTGGATATGTGAAGTCGGGTAGTTCCTAATAAACAAATTTTGAAAAAAGGTTTATCTTTGAAGTTTTCATCATAAAAAGGATAGTCATAAATATATTTTGTTTCACTAGTAGAGGAAGAAAACTATGATAGTGATTGGTTATATAAATACCATGTTAAATAAGATAAAGTGAAATTTTAAATGTTTATATATTGAGATATAATGGATAGATGTTTATAAAGATAAATCAGATCGAGAAGTTTGAAGAACAATTATGAAGGTGTTTGGACCAAGAAATCTAAGAATTTGTGTCAGATAGGGAAGTTGGAAGTATATCAGATGAAGAAAACAATTGATCATTGAATCCATGGGGATAAGTTTAGCAGACAATATAATTAGTCAAATATCCATCAAAAGGATGAAAATATACTCAGGAAGGTGATTTTATTAGATGAACAATCCTATGAAATTGTACCTAACCCATCTTTGTGATCTAAGACCTATATGATGTATGATTGGATTCTGGATGAAAGGATGAAGATATAAAAACCATTATGATTGATAATGTTAAAAAACTTATATAAAGTCCATCTGATAAAATAAGAATATGATATGAACCATACAGATAAAGTATGAGTGTTCTAGATCGATTCAATCAGATGATGTAGATCAGATAGAAGGAAATCAAAAAAAAAATGAAGCTAGAAAGTGATGTTCTTAATAAGGTCATCGGAAGGACATTCCCCAAATATAGTTTTAAGAATTTTAACACAATATTTTTAATGTATTTATACATGAGGATTCTATATTGTTCTTCAACATTCTTATATCTTGTGAAGTATCAACTAAGTTTGAAGAAAGGCTGAGTTTTATGTAAGTTGTAAGAAAGGATGATTTTTAAGGATGTTTGAAGAAAGGTTTAGTTTTTAAGAAAATTCAAGAATGTTCCCAAAGGTTTGATTAGTTTATAACAATTTTGAGTTATGTAGGATAATTAAAAATTCAATATTTGGGTTTTGGTGTTAGTTTCTAGAAGCATAATTATATAAAGGGTTGAAAATATAATATGATTATATAATATCCATGAATGATACAATGATCCTAAGTGATAAAGATTTAGTTAGAGGAGTAATGTGAGTTTCCAACAAAGGTTTCTCCTAGTTGAAGTAGAGATTCTATAAAAAGGTACTAGATATAATCTTTACCGGACAGAGTTGTAACAGATAGTGGTAACTATTAAAGGTTGAGGCACACCAGATGGAGTTATATCAGTCATAGAGTGTAATAGATTTTGTTTTTTAAATAATGTTATTTGAGTTATTTATAAAAATATTCTTCATTTGTTTTGGTTTTAAATACAATCAAGATTTCTAACTAATGTGAGTTTGTATAATTAATTAATTGGAGATAAAACGAGTTTAATGAGAGTTAGCTCATTTTTTGTTCACTTCATATCATAGTAAATTTCCATGGATAGATGGGAGTCTCTATTATAAGGACATACCATAATGGGGATGAATGTTGTAAATCTGGTGTCCCTTAATTTAATTTCTTTTCTTGAAATAATAGTGAGGTTGTGTTATAAATTTCAAAAGGATAGAACATCAAACAAGTTATAGGGGTTAATTTCAAGAGAAAATAAATTATAAAATACAACCACTAATTCAATCACCCTTTTTAGTGGTCCAAACATTCCTAGGAGCATAAACTTACATAGTTATTAGGTTTTTTATATTTTAAGCATTGGGTAATAAGTGGTGTATTTATTAATGACTTACTTACCTATAATATAGCATTAAAACATTTAATTTCACTTTATTATTTTTGAACTTGATTCCCTTATTTTAAACAATTTAAGAATCTTATCATTCCTTTAAAGAAGTTTCATAGGATCTTCTTTCCATATATTTAATGTGTGAAAAGTTATAAATTATTTCCACTATTTCCTTTATCATTTGATCCTCTAGAATGATAATCCATCATTTTGTTGTTGTCTCCATGTCCATGGGACCATTTCCAAACATCATATATACTTTGGGAGAACACTGAATATCTTCTTCAATATTAAAAAAGTATTGGATAGCTAGATATTTTCAGAGATGCGTGATGTAACCAAATGTATTATTATGGAGGAATTTATATTTTTTGTATTTTTTTTTCAGTATATCCCTGAAGATTAAATTCAATATATAATATATTTGGGTGATGATAAAGATTCCACTTTGATAATAGATTTGAGAAAGATAACTGTAAGAGTGATTCACTATCTCTATGTTATCTTGAAAAACATATGCTATATATATTACTCAAAAACATGGATAATGTGTTTTAGAAAGATAATTTTGAAGAATAGAAGTGTTGAGTATTTTATGTTTCATTTAATGAATCAAAATAGAGTTTAAATATGATGAAATATTCTTTTGAAATTGTGTTGAAGAGTTTAGATAAGTTTTAATATATTACTAGAGTCATTTTAGTTTATTTGAGATGAATTGACGTTGTTGTAGTTTACTTTAGAATGCTTGAATATATTTTTAACAACATTTAAGAAGTTTCATAATTCTTGTATGGAGGTAAAAATTGAAAAAATTCTCTATATATAGGATTAATCTTGATTTATTAAGAGATAACAAAGATTCACTCTAATATTTTTAAGAAAAAACAAGATTTGATGGAGACATATCTATGGAAAATGTAATATGTAAGGGTTTCTCAGACCTTAATGATTGAAAATTTGGAAAAGTGTGAAGTCACACTATGATACTAAAGGTATGTTTCTCAATATATAAAGGTTATCATAGTTTGTTAAAGGAAATTCATAAGGGTACTCTGATGGATGTCAAATTTTAAAAATAACTAAAGCTCCACTATAATACATAAAATTGACATGAATTTCCAATGCATATGTAAGGTTTAACAGGAGGATATCAAAATATGAAAAGAATAAGTTATAGAATACCAAAAATATTTTATGATGACAGGTAATGGTAATCCAGTCCTCCCTTGAGACATATAATAGTGATAAAGATATCATGTAAATGTTAGTTGGGTTTTTAAAGAGATATTTAAAGGTGACCTGCTTCCAAAGAAAGAGTAGTATGATAATAATAAAAACATTAAAGATATATAAAGATAAAATTCATATAATTCTTTACTCATATTAAAAGGATAAATATAATGACTATTTTGAGAATTATCATAATATTAGATGATATATAAGGAGGAAAGTTTTACCCTAAGGAACAATATCACATAATATAGTGTGATGAAGTGAAGTTTTTAAAAGAAGATTGTGCCGTGAGATTTGAATCATGCCACAATGAATAACCAAGGAAGGAAAATATAATGAAGATAGAAAAATAATACACCATGAAGAGATACTTTACACTAAAATAGTTTAGTGCATGTGATCATATACACATGTATAATGAGATTCATTTTTCATGGAGAAGAGGAAATAAATATTATGAGAAACACTAGGAGGAAAGTAAGATGAAAGATATGGAAAGACAGATAAAAAAATATAGTCTGTATTAATTAGTATTCTATAGATGTTATTGAATATTTAATGAGAAAATATAAATTAGGAAATACTGTTCATATCATGATAAATCTACTATGTATTTAATATTATAGAATGGTAACTTTGAAAACCAATAGTGATAATTAAAGATTGAGAATTATAAATATGATCTTATTGATGTGATTGAAGTAATTTTTCTAATTCAAATTAGGGAAATAATATTCACAAGATTCTATGAATATATTATAATATAATAAGAATTGATATATTTTAATCAATGTAATAAAAAAACTAATATTTAAGCTTTATTAGATATTATATATGTTTTTAATAAGAAGAGAAGAATAATTTCGATTAGGTGCTGCTACTGCAGACCCAGTTATCATTAAAGGAAAAAGAGAAGGAAGAATTTGAACAGTGAAGAATCACAATAGAGTTATGAATGTTTGACAATAATACTACTACATAGATATATATATTATATGGGTTGATGTTATTAAAGAAAAAAATATAATTTAACAATAATTAATAGTGATTTTAATCCAAGATAAGGCTTGAAAGCTATGATACTTGAAACAATAACATCGACATACGCATAGTTGTTGGAAAAGATAGTTTGGCACTAAAAGACCTATTATTGAAGAAGAAGATATTATATTACAATTTATGGAAACATTGAAGTATAAGGAATATCTTTTTCATCAAGGCATGTAGAGGTAACCATTATAAACTAGTAAGAACCAATAAAAAGAACTAGTTAGGAGACTGTAGAGTTGTCAGGAGATAATATCTGCTTCACGATAAAACCACATGAGTCAAGGATGTATTAAAAAATTCTCTTATAAATATTTATAAAACCTTATAGGAGTAAAATATATGTTATGACATTATATTTTTAATATCATTAGACTCAAAGATGAGATATACCATTCTCTTGTATTTACTTGAGTAACATAGTGAATATTTATGTCTCTAAATTGACCTGAACATAATAAGGAGTAGATATTGAAGTTCCCAAATGTGTTTTATTATATTTTTTTCAATATGAATTCCGTAAATGTGTGATAAATAATGAATAGTTATATTCCATGAACCATTAGAAGGTGAATCTATATCTTATTGGAAAATGATGTAGTTTATACCCATATATCAATGGGTAATGGAGTTTCAAGTTGGATACTCATCATTACCCAATTGGATAGATTCATGTTAGAATAAAAATTATTATATTATTGTATCAAATAATATTCATGGATTAAGATGAAAATTTATTAAGGAGGAGTACCAAAACTATCTAAAATAGTTTGTAATAGAGGAATAATTGGCTGTAGTAAACAACCTAAAGATCTATTATAACTATTGTTAAATGGATAGATGATTTGAGGTTTTGAAGACCCATGAGTTGGAAGAATCAATCCTATTATATTTATATTATTTACTAAAAAATTTAGTGTTAACAAAATTTTTTATTATGGTTTGAATATATTTGATTGATATTTAAATTTTAAGGGAAGTGAGCAACTTTGCGACACTCTAAGTTGAGTTTATATCCTAATTTTATTATTAGGAATTAAGAAAAGGAGTTTTAGAATGGTTGATAAAACCCAAAAGATGATTTTATATTTTTATGATTGTTGAGAATGACCCAATTTGAGTTAATGGGTTACTAGAGTTTATTAAATAAGTTCTTTAAAAAATTTAAAATCATAGACCAAATATGTGTTAATTGTGACCAACATATGTGTCAAACAAAACCAATGTACGTGTTATCTTGAAACTACATAAGTGGAAATATACTCAATGTAAGTTTCATCCTAGTGAGTGTACATGTGATGTACTAAGAATAAGTGTGAAGTCAATAAGTGTAGGCCTCATTATAGCTTAATGTATGTGTGATTTAACAATTCAGAAAAATGAATGAAAGATACAAAATAAAATACAAGAATTCAAAATTTTATTTATGAAGGTGAAAATAAATTATCATAATTCCAAAGTTTTGTCTAATGGATTTATATGTCATAATAACCTTAAGGGTTTGTGGTTAATACCATATAATATAAAGGGATTTTTTAAAACTGTCTTGGAGTTTAAAGTTCAAATATGGATAAATCAAGTACCTATATAAAGTTAAAAAATAACCCATGTAAAGATAATAGAATAATTCCAAGGGCTCTGTAAAGGTAACCTCAACTAGAAATGAGTTGGATAAAGGTTACTACCATTATTTTTAAAAAGGTAATGTGTATTTTATAAAGGATACATAAAAATATCTAGGCACTCCATGAAGGTAATTTTAGAGTTTTCCAACATACACAAAGGTAAATCTAGCTGACATAAAGGTAACAATGAATTCTAGGGAGCTGTTTCAAGGTAAATGAGAGATACATAAGATAAATTGAAGAATAATATAAAGATAACGTTAAAAAATAAATATCTTTGAAAGGTTAACCGAGATACTCTACACTATATAAATGGTGAATACACTATAGTGAGTTATAAAATGAACAAGAACACTTATTATAAGACTTTGTGTGTCTATTTTTATAATAGTTTCATAAAAGAAACCCACTAGTGAGAAATTATCAGTTAGACTATACAATATAGGAATTTTTGGTGATGTAATTTTTTGGATGTATATCAAAATGGTATTAATTTTCTTTTAGTTTATTTTGGGTGATCGTTTTTATAGACCATGAAATAATATAAGTTAAACCTGGTGAGATATTATTCATAAAACATATCATAAGCTACTATGTTGTGTGATAATATTTAAAAATGTTTCCTCGAGTATATTTAGTGGGAAAAAAGATGATATGGGTATTTTGAGAAAAAGATGAGAAATATATGAGAGGTAATTGATCCTACCAGAAGAGTCTAGAATATATGAATTTATCTAAGGTGAATTGAATGAGATAAAAAGGAAGGAAACTCCTGTGTGTATATAGGAAGAAACCATTGTAAAGAGAAAATGGAATATGGGATTGTTGGAGCTGACCAACATATGAAAATGTGAGAAAATGTTGATTGAGGATTGTGGGAACTAAATGATTTTATGAGATATTTTATATTTCATTTATAGAAATTATTATTCCAAGTGACGAACATATAAAAGGGAAAAAATTGAAATTGAGTGAAAAATGTTTGAAAGTTTGAATATGAGATCTAATGTTCCATGTTTAATATTAAATAACCCTTTAATTAAGAATAATAATGTTTTGATATTATGATGAAGCTAAAGGTTATCGAGGAAAAAATATAAAATAAAAATGATCCAACCATTATTCCATGATCATATTATTGAACTGAAGCTATGAAGAAGATGAAGTATAAGTTGTGGAATATTTAATGTTATGTGCATAATTATTATCGTTTGGTTTTGATCCTTTCATTAAGTAAGAAGTGGGAATATATAACAAATATTATCTTGGAAGTATTCTTTAGAAGTGAGTTTGAGATGATGATGAATAGATTTATAAAAATACTGATCTTTACAGAATATTAGAGATCAAGTTTTGTGTGTTATTTTTGAAGACATTTAGACTGTCAAAGGATTTGAGGTTTGAGAAATGAGATTATTATTATTTGGTTAAAATACATCATAGGATAGACAATAACTTTCATCAAGTGGATTAAGAAGATATGGAACATGATCCTCATCTCAGTTGCTGAAGAATCAAAATGATCATCAAAGAGACTTGAGATGAAATCTACGTAGATTCATATTTCTTGGTTATTGTAGAAGTACTACAGTTGGTACTATAGAATGTAATGTTCAATACTATATTAGCCAGAACTATTAATCTATTTGGGCCTTCAAGACACTGGTTTGGTCCTTGAGTCCTTCAAGGCCATTAGTCCACCCAAGGCCTTCGGACCAATAAGGATTTTAGGCCACCACAAGGCCTTTGGGCCACCTCAAGGCCATTGGGCCACCACAAGGAATTTAGGACACATGAAAATGAAGATGAAACGAGATAGATTATAATGAAAAAGGCTATAGATGAGGATTCAGAGAAGTATTATTCATGAGAGAAAATATAACCAAACTTGAAAGATTGAGAGGGTATAAGATTTTCATCAGCACCAAGCCTTTATATCTCTACACATGACAACTAGCTGACTATCCATGCGAAGGTGGAGAGATGGAATCATGGTATACTCTACAGAGGTGTAGTTCCAAGTAGTCTTGTTTGGGATGATTTACTCTTGATATACGGGCCATTTATTATTTAAATTAATCCTTCAGGCCTTGTAAGAGTTCCCCCTCATCCCATAAAAGAGGTATTGTTAAAAATAAATAGGAATTGAAGGCCTTTGGGACATCCATGACTAAGAAGATTTGAAGATAAACTTATGGGATACTAGTATAGACAAGTGAAGTGGGATACTGTATATATCAATTGTGTAATATAGTGATCTCATACCTGTGTAATATGCCGAGTTTGGTTTCATGATAATAACTAGGAAACTCCACCTGTATTTATTTCATGACTTTAGTGCACAATTTTAAACTCATACATCACAAGAACAATAAGGAGTAATATTCATGGGAGGTGATACACATTGTAAAAACAACTTTTCTAGTAACTATTTTATCGGCATCACAGATAGGTGAAATCTTGGTTATCCAACAAAATATCAAATAGTCATTACCAACATCATAGGTTCAAGTTTAAAGGGGGTTACAATCATTTAAATGAACAAATTGGAATTTTTTTAAAATTGAAAAAATGTGATTAATCCCCTAAGGTTTGTATACTTGGTTCACTAGGCATTTGAATTGGTATCAGAGTATAAGTTCCCTCTAAATTAGATTTAAATTTTTATCACAAATGGAATTAGAATAACAAAATTCCCATGGCTAATTTCTAAAATTTTCCCAGTTTTTTTACAAAACATATATGAAGTATTTATTTCAAATGGTTAAAGAGGAGAATCATATAGAGAATCTAATTTCCATATCTATCAAGATAGATTTAAATGTATCAGATAATACCATAAGAAATAAGAAGAATAAAAAGGAAAGGAAATTAAGAAAAATATTAATAAAGGAAAAAGAAACACCATTAGATGAAGGTTGTTAGAATAATAAGGGTTTATCAATTGAGTACACTAATTGTTATTCGTTTAATTATTAAAGTATAGGTTATGATAATTAATTCATTAAATCTGATAAATACCTTTATCTTGAGGTTAATGATTATTTGAATAATGTCCCTATTGAGTCAGTGCCTGATATTTCAACGAACCAAAATTTTATCACTGAAATTTCCCTATTTATGTCATAAAACACATACATCACATAGATAAATCAATAAAAATATTATTATCATAAATTAAGAATGATAAATTTGTCAAAAAATAAACAAAAAATAATGTAAAATATTAAAATAGTACAATAAATAGAAAATAAGATAATAAGAATAGGTAAATTTTGATATGTTTGATCAACTAGAATGACCATACTCATGAATAAAGATGTAGAAATAAAAAATAATGTTAATAATAAAACATTCATTTATAATATGTATGTATATATAACCTTTGTAGAAAATAGAAGTAACTGATGAATGGAATACTAGGTATTTCTAGGAAGTAGTAAACCATTATGACTGCTTGAAATATGACTGTTGGAATAGTAATGTGACTATTAGAAATAATAATTTGGCTTCTAGAATAGTAACCTTATCTATAAATGTATAAATAAAATATAGGTTTCTTTTAAATGAAAATATTATATATTTATATCATGTTATATATAAATAAATGTTTTAAAATTGATAAATTAAGTGTTGGTATTTTTTGTAAAACATAAATGGTTATTTAAAATTTTATAATTAAAAAATTTCCATAAAAGAAAATTTATTTTCATAAAATATATTCATAAAATCGGTTATAATTTATTAAGTCTAATATAATTTTATGAGACATTAATTAATTTCTAAAAGTTTCATACAATTGGTTATAATGTTAAAATCAATATTTTTTTGAATAAATGATGATTTTAATTAAAAATTAAATTTCACATATTTAGAAAATTATTTATACAAAATGGATTCCACTTTTTAATTATAAATTTCGAAAAATGGATAGGGTGAGTTTTGGTCTATTTCTAAAATAGTTTAATTTTTAGTGAATAAAATACGGTAATTTACGACATTTAAAATTTTAAGGCAAATACATGAATTTTTGAGTCATGGTTGAGTCATGGATTATGTAAGTTCTCATAGTCTCAAACTCACAAGATATATTTATTATATTTATTCATTGAAACCAACACTATTGATATTCTCGAGAAAAAAATAATCAACTATTGAATATTATAATAAAAAACACCCATCCTTCCAATAAATACCACTCCTCACCACCCTTTGTCCCTACACATTGTAAGATTTAGTGATTTATAATGTTATGATAAATTCACTTTAAAGTCCTCTTCCCCACTTCTTTGAGTATCTAGTCTCAAGAAAAGACCAATCCTAAGTCCCTTAAAGAGGTTCCCAAGGAGACAATATCTAAGAGGTAAAATCCTCCTTATTTCTCTTTTAAATGATTTCATTTTTCATCCCTATCCTCACATACCCAATTAAAAAAGAACATTATAAATAAAAAATTACATATATAGTATAATTTTATTATTTTAATGAAGTATTTATCATAAAATATCTTCCCCCTTCCTTTTATCTTAAAAATGAAAACATCGCCTGTGATATGTCGATTCATCGCCTTCTGGGATGATGATTTTTTGTTTTACATTACCACATTGAAAAATGGTAATACAAAAATTATAAAGTTTTATTTTTTTTAAATGTATATTATAACTTTTTTAATGTTCTGAGAATAATATATGTACATAATGTTAAATAATAAAACAAAACTAGTTCGTGGTGATCGAAAAACTGCCAAAATAAACTAAATGTTTATCATTAACATTTTTTCTAATAAATCATCCTTATATAAAAAAAATTATATTTATGAGACCATTTAAAATTTTGGAATTATATTAATATCCCTTCGTTCCAATTTTTGAATTTTTCTTCCATTTGATAAGAACTCCCATAATTATACTCAGGAGAACCGACCATAAAACCATAAAACTACTATTGAAAAAAGTACACATTATAACTCGTATAAATCGAAATAAATAAAATTAGTAAAATTATAATAAATAAAATAAATGTAAAAGAAATTATGTATTAATTAATTAATAGATCTAATTTTATTATCCATGATGTTATGTGAAAGTGTAGAACACATTCAGTCATAAGGTAATGGATCTATTAGAACCTCCATTTTTCCTCTGGGTTATGATTTATATCTCTTTACACAAATGTATTTATTAATTATTATCATATAGTTCTTATAAATCCTGTTTATATTTTCAAAATTTTTGTATCCATATCAATTCATCCTTATTTTATGGGTAAATACATATTTTAAAAGGTTCCCTTCTCAATTCCTTCATATAAGCAAGCCCGATTAAAGATAACATCCCCATTTCTTACCCATTTTTAAGAAAAATACTTAAACTACATTAAGCCACAATTATTATTTTTAAAATGAATTATTTTATCATGATTTTTTTTCTTTTCATGTTTTATACATACAATTATTCTTTTATCCTCTTAAAATAGTCTTTGTTCTTTTCCCTAAAATCGCACTAAAGTGGCCCATTTCTAAAGTTTTCTAAACAATATTTTTTTTCCAATCATATTATTTGGACATAATTATTCAATATATATTCTTATTATTCATTTATTAATGTTAAATAATGATTTAAACCCCTTCTTTCATGAATACCATTGTAATACGCCCTTTGGTTATGCCTTATGACATGATTACGATACCCATTTCTATAAATGGGTTACACTTATGTTTATTCCTTATGTTTGATTATTTATGTGGCATAAATATGCATGAAAATGTTATTATGGTTGAACCAAGATATCTCTCCAATTAATTGGTTAATGTTTAGTCTCATGAGACATAATATATGGGATTAATAATTAAACCTAATCCATTACAGTACTTTGTCCACCTTGTGATATAGTATTAGAAGTTATCCTCAAATCATGTTTATGTATTGTTATATGTTTCTTATATATTTCGATGTTTCCATGATCATATGATTCCATGTTATATGTTTTATGCCTCCATATTATTGTTCATTCCTTTTATGTTATCATGTTATGCCTTCTAACTCAGGTTTTATGCTTTATTCCAAAGATGACCCCCTTAATGGGATTTCAACTCACTACGTTTGTCTATTTATTTACCTAGGTTATCCTATGAAGTTATAGGATCTCAAAGAGAGTTAGGATATCATTATAGAGACTAATAATGAGAATTTTTATTCTATTTCCATATATTTAGTTTTATATAACTTTTCTTCCAAAGACACTAGAGTTTACGATCCTTGGATTGTATTTGATGGTTAATGATGCTTAAATCAAGTAAAAATATGTGTAAATGGATAGGGTCACTATAGTTGGCATCAAAGTACGAACTAGTGATTTTTTTATATTATAACTAGAAAACATTAGTAATAACCCTAGAGATAGTTCTATCACCCTGGATAACCTATATTGAAAAATAAAGAATCAAAACTTAGGATATACTTTTCATTTACAATTTTTTTTTAAATTTTCAAAATTGGATTATTATATTATTATTAACAAAGTATTGAAGACCCAACCTGTTTTTGAATTAGTATATAAAATGAGATATCGATGGTGAAATTTCATAAGGGGAAAAAATGTAATGACCGAGAATTTTATCAATAGAATTTCCCTTCTTATGTCATAAAATACATACATCTCATAGAGAAATCAATTTTATTTATCATAAATGAAAAATGATTTATTATTCAGAAAATAAATTAATAATAATTTCAAATATTACAGTGATATAATAAATAGAAAATAAGATAATCAGAATAGGAAAATTTGGATATGCTCGATTCACTAGAATGACTACACTCACGAAAAAAGCTACAGAAATAAAACATAATGTTAATAATAAGATATTCATTTAAAGTAATAAAGTATATATAACCTTGGGAGAAAATATAAGTCACTTATGAATGGAATAATAGGTATTTATTGAAATTAGTAAACTCTTATGACTATTAGAAATATGACCGTTGGAATAGTAACCCAACCATTAGAATAGTAATGTGATCCTTATGAATAGTAATACATCTGTTAGAATAGTAAACTCAAGTATTAAAATACAAATAAAATTTATTTACCTTATAAATGGAATTATTATATATTTTTATCATGGAAAAAGTAAATAAATATTTTAAAGATGATAAATTAAGTGTTGGTATTTATATAAAAAATAAATGGGTATTTATAATTTTATACTTAATATAATGATTTAAAAGAAAATTTATTTTCATAAAATAGATTCATAAATTAATTTTTTTTATAATAACAATATAACTTTATGAGGCCTTAATTAATTTTTTAAAGTGTTATAAAGTCAGTTTTAATATTAAAATTGGTATTTTTGGAATACATGATGATTTCAGTTAAAAATTAAATTTGTCAAATTTAGAAAATTAATTTCATAAAATTAAGTTTATTATTTAATTCCACACTTCAAAAAATTGTTTGGGTGATTTTTTGGTATTTTTCTAAAATAGTTGATTTTTTTCTAAATAGTTAAATACATTAATTATTTATATTTAACATTTAAAGCCAAATACAAGAATTTTTGAGTCATGGTTGAGTCATGTATGATGAAAATTCCCATTATCTCAAACTGACATGATCTAGTTACTACATTTAGTCAAAGAGATCAACACTATTGATATTCGTATGAAAAAAATAATAAACTAATGAATATTATAATAAAAAACACCCTTTTCTACCCCTATATATACCACCCTCACCACCCTTTCTCCTCACACCATATTCGATTAGTAGCTTGATAATATTCTACCCAATTAAATTTTAAAGCCTCTTCACCATGTCCATTATCTTCTAATATTAAGAAAATTTCCAACCTAAGTGCCCCAATGAGGTTCTCAAAGAGACAGTATTCAAGAGGTAAAATCCTCTTTATTTCTCTTTTAAATTCATTCTTTATACTACATTAACCTCACCACCCCTATCCAAAATTGAACAAAAACTCCATTATCATATATATACTTTAATTTTATCACATTAATGTAATATCCATCATCAAACCTATTCTATTCTCCTTTTAACTTGAAAAAAAACATTATCTATGACATGTAGATTCACTACATTCGTGAATGTTGATTTTTTGTTTTCTATTCTTGCCTTCAAGGCTGGCCACAAAACCATTATAATGGTTATTATTTATAAAAATTATATTATAAATTTTTTCATGTTTTGGGACTAATATATATACATAATATTAAATAATAAAACAAAACAAGTTCATGATGATCAAAAAACCGCCAAAATAAACCAAATGTTTTTTATTAAAATTTTATATAATGAATCAACATCATATCAAAAAAAATGATATATAGGGCCATATAAAATTATAAAATTATATCAATTCCATTTCATTCCACTTCTTTAGTTTTCTTCCATTTTATAATAACTCTCATAATTATACTCAAAAGAACCGACCATAAAACCATGAAACAAATGCTCCTAGAGAAATGAAACTATACATTATAACTCATCTAAATGGAAATAAATGAACTAAATAAAATTATAATAAATAAAATTCATGAATAATAGGTTCTTAATTAATTTGTTAATGGATCTAATTTTATTATCCAGGCATTAAGTGAATGTTTAGAACACATTCAGATATAAGGTAAGAGATCTCTCTGAGCCTCTAATTTTTCTTTGGATTAGGATTTCTATCTCATTACAACAATACATTTCTTCATTATTCGTATATAATTTATCTAAATTCTGTTTATATGTTCCAATATTATGTATCCAAATCAATTCATCCTTATATTATGGGGTAAATGAATGTTTTAAAAGGTTCCCTTCAAAATTACTCCCAATAAGCAAACCCGATTAAAGGGAATTGTCCCATTTCATACCAATTTTAAAGTAAAATCCTGAAACTATTTTAATCCACCATTATATTTATAAAATCACTCATTTTATCTGGGAAAAAAATTTCAACTAATTTCTAATTTTATATAAACAATTATTTCTTTATCCTCTAAAAATACTCTTTGTTTTTTCCTAAAACTATAATAAAGTTTCTCATTTCTAAAGTTCCCTAAAAACTGTTTTTCATGTAATCACATTATTTGGACATAATTATACAAGTTATATTGTTATTTTTTCATTTATTAATTTACCATAATGATTTAAATCATTTCTTTCATGTATACCAAAATAATATTCTCTTTGGTTATGCCTTATGACATGGTTATGATACCTATTTCTATCCATGTTTTACCCTTATTTTTATTCCTTATATTTGATTCTTTATTTGGAAAACATATGCATGAACATGTTATGATGATTGTGCCCAGATAGAACTCCAAAACATCAGATAATGTTTACTCTTGTGAGACGTCAAGTATGAGATTATGGAGTAAACCTAATCCATTATGGGACTTTGTCTACAATGTGATATTGTCTTGGAAGATAGAATCGAATCATGTTTATGTAATATTATATGTTTCTACCAAATTCATATATTTACATGATTATATGATTCCATGTTCTATGTGGTGTTCTTCTATATGAATGTTTATTCCTTTTATGTTATCATGTTACGCCTTCTAACTCATGTTTTATGATTTATTCCCATGTTTATTCCCTTACTGGGATTTTAGCTCATCCAAATTTTTTTATATATTTCCTTAGGTTATCCTATACAGTTATATAAGATCAAAGTGAGTTAGGATGTCATAGTGTAGATTAATAATGGGTTGCTTTGATATATTTCTATGTTTTCAATTTGTTTACCTAGTCTTCTATAGACACTAAAATTTACGATCCTTGGTTTATATTTAATGCTTATTAGTTTTTGAAATCATGTAATAATATGTGTAAAAGTATAGTGTGAATTTATATATATTTTGATTTATCATGGGAATTCATGAGGAAAACCCATAGTCATAAGAATAAGCAGATACTATGGAGACCGCATTAGAAAACAAGATGAGTTAAAATAATTATCTCACAAATAATTTGAATGTGAAATATCAAATTGAACTAATTTATAATGAAACATTTGTTTTAATAATTTATGAATTGTTGAAAATAGATTTATCAGTGAAATTTTCTAAGGATACTCTTATTGAGTTATTTCATGAATTATAAAATCTAAATAGGGTCTCATTGATTGTAAATGATACAAATATTTATGTAAAAGATAATAATGTAAAGTATATGTAAAATTCACTAAAATAAATAATAAAAAAATATGATGAAAAAGTTCTGAATTTTGATCATAAAGGATAGATTAGGATCAAATTAGTTGTTTCTAAAAAATAATCCTTAAAAATAAAGTATTTAGATCTTGGAACAAATTTGAAAATTATAGAAATTTATTATCATGAATCCTTCTAAGTTGTTGAGAAGAAGATTAATAAAAATAAATATTATGAGATTATTTTTCCCTAAATAGGACTCATGATGGTGGTAAATGATGTTTTATATCATGTTAAAAATCATCGAAATTATAATCATTCAAGAAGGTGTTCTGATAAGTTGAAAAATATGTTTATTATAAATTTTTTATTTATGGTAGTGTAGGAAAAAGTCTGAATTCTATACCAAAGATGAATTTTATAAATTCTAAGAAACACACAAATAATTCAATGGTGTGTATGATCACGTATGTGAAATGTTATCCCCAAAAAGAATCACAAACATATGGTGTTCTAATGAAAAAACTACAAGCATGTACATCTGGATGGACCACTTTCACACATAAAAGAAATAGAATTATTAAAAGATTTTAGTGCTGTTAAAAATCTATGAATAGATATTTTTATTTCTATAATAATATATAAATATGAAAAATTTATTTAATCCATAAATAAAGGGGGAGTAAAGCTAAATATAAAAGTAAATAAGTTGGAATGAAGCGTAAAACAGAAAAATGAGAAATGTTCGCATAAGAAATAGATTTTCATCACTCAGAAATTTCTATGAGTAATGTAAGATAAATTTCCACTACTATGATAAATATTGGTACAATCCTACCAATATTATTCAAATGTTGAAGATAACAAAGAACCACCACAAACTATGAAGCAAGTAAATAAATAAAGTGTTACTTAGAATAAAAATACCTGAATAAAACTATTGATGCATCTAAATATAATAAGATAATGAAGAAAAATAGTGATAAAGAGGTCAAATACATTGGTAAATAATGCTTCTATTATGGAGGAAGATTCCATATCATTGACCTTTGAAATATATCCATGGATCTCAATAAAAAAATTGATAAATATGTAAATAAAAAATAAATCCATCTAAGATAAAGATTCTATAATTGAATTATTGGTTGATACTCCTTATAAAGACGTATATAAGATACTAAATAAGTGTAAGAAAAATTATTAAGAATAGGTTTGTGGAATAGGACAAGTGGTTGGACATAATGAAAGTAAATTCATAATTTTTTTTGGATAGATGGAGAACAAAGGAAAATCACCCATTATTCCAAATCCCAAGAAGGATGGCCTGAGAATGGTTTATCATAAAAAAAAGTTCAATCATAGGATGAAATAATGTCTTAAAATATGTCCATACACAATGAAAATGGATAAAAGAGTGTAATAGGTTGAAAATAATCAACAAGACTTAATTTTTTAGGTTGAAAATTATAATCCCACTAAGATAAAATCTAAAGAATGTAAGAAGTACACAATACCTCTAATTTATTAGATTCGTAAAGTCGAAAATTGTTCATGAATGAAGAGGTCTAAACATTTTAGACTTTCAAGAAAAGGAGTTTCAATTTTGAGAAATCTGTCTTAGTTCTACTACTGAAGATGAAGAGATGATATAGGACCCCCTTTATTACCACATAAAATTTGTTGTTTTCTAATTCTAGGAATCTAATTTGATAAGGAATAGAGAGCTTAAATATAGGTGGATATTTAAAAATGAGCAATTTTTCTAAAATTCATCATTTTCTATTAATTTTGAAATCTAGGAAACCCCTATGAAATCTAAATATATAAAATCATTTTCAATATCTAGATCAATATTTTTATTATGTTTAATCATTTATAAATGGAGAGTGATTATTTAGCTATATAGGGAAACGCATTTCACATGAATGTTTTTATGTGTGCATTGAAGTTTGTAGAGGTTTTGAAAATTTATTGAAAATCTATTTGATTAGCCTCCAGGGAATGGAAGTTTGAGTTATTGCCATATTTAAGTGAGTATTATGGTCAAATTTATCATCTAACCTTATCACAACTATTCTCTATAAATGGTTTTCCCATATAGACTTATAGTTTGATTATTGATGTCACTTTACTAAGAACAATGTGGTATCAACCTTCTATCATAAAACTAAATGATATTTTGAAAGGTTGATAAAAATAGGGAGAATATGTGTTTCATAAAATTTGAGATGATAAAACCTTCCCTACCTTGTCAATAAAGGGGATATTATTTTTCCCACCTTCCCTTTTATTATCAATTAGAGGGAGAAATATAACATTGAATTTAAGAGTTTTTTGGAATTTATAAGAAATAGAATGGGGGGTATTGAAGTACCTAAAGGTGTTTGGTTATATATATATATATATATATATTTTTCAATATGATGTCTATCAATGTGTATTTAAGTACCTAAGGAGAATTTAATCACATATCAATGGGTAAAAGGTTATGGAGTTGGCTTCCCTTGAATACTTAGTTGGAATGATTCATGTGGGAAGACCACATATAAGATGATTGGGTGAATTGATCTTCATGTATGAACCTAAAAAGTGATTAATGTGGAATAATAATACTACCTATAATGGTTTATAAAAGAGGAATCTCTATATATCGAAAAAATATTAAATAGATATTATAAATAGTGTTAAATAGCTACCTGATTGAAAGTTTTGAAGTACCATGAGTTAGAAGAATCCTTCCTATTATGATACTTTTATTTATTTATAAAATTATTTTAATGAACATTTAGAAGAATTTTAGAATATACTTTAATGAGGCTTCATTTATAAGTGTAGTGAATTATTTTGAGACACTCAAATTTGAGTTTATAAATTGATTCTGTTTTTGTGAACGAAAATGAGATGTTTAATAATTCCTAATAAATTTTCAATAGATAGTTTATTTTTTTATGTGTTGTTAATACTGTATTGGGTTTTTTAATAATTCCCTATAGTTTATTTAATATTTTTTGTAAAATTGAAAAATTATAGATTTCATATGAATTAATCATTATAACCATATGTTTCAAATAAGACCTTTGTACGGGACATCTTGAAGTAGTTTAAGTGTGATTATTATTAGAATAGGTTTCATACTAGTGAGTATATATGGTTTTTATTAAGAATAATGTTTCATTCACTCAAAATATGTGTAATCATAGCTTAGTTTATGTGTTTTCACAGAAATGCTATAGACTAAAATACAAGTATTATGGATTTTCTATCTGAAGTTGAAAATTAATTGTGATAATAAAAAATATTTGTCCCAAGTATTTATATATCACAAGAAAATATTTTGGGATTAAATATTGAAATTCAAGATATATGGTTTAAATAATCCTTGTAGTTTAATGTTGAAATTGGTTTAAATCTGTCACCTATGTAATGGTGAAACAACACCTACATAAAGGTAAGCTAAGAGTTCTTAGGGATTAAAAAAAATAACCTTGGATGGAAATGATAAATTTTATGGTTAGTATAAGGATCTTCATAAAGGGATTGAGATGTTTATAAAGTCTACATAAATATTTTGAGGCACTGTATGTAGGATATTTTTGAGTTTTGAGACCTATGTAAAGTTAAAAATAGAAAATATAATGGTAACACTAAATTCTAGAGAGATACATCGTGGTATATAAGAGCTATGTAAGGGTAATTGAGGACCTATGTAAATGTTAGATTAAATAATATGAGCAATTTAATGGTTGAATGAGAGTATGCACTCTTCATAAATGTTGACTATTACAAAATAGTTAGAAATTTTACAAGATTATGTTGTATAGAATTTTCTTGGCCATTTTTTTGAGTGGTTCATAAAATAAATCCACCTTTGATAAATTAAAAGTTAGACTACATCATAAAGGAAGTGATTGAATAGTGAATTGTATGATTAAGATAAAAATATAATGGATTATGTTGTAGTCTATTTTGGGAGACCATTTTGAAAGATATTAAAATATTTAATTTCAACATGTTGTGGTCTACAATGAAAAAAATACCATGAGCTATTGTATTGTGTGAAAATAATAAAAAATTTAACATCGAGAAGATCCATTAAGAAGAATATGAGAAATTTATAAGTGGTACTCAAGCTTACTAGAAGAGTCTAGAATATCTACACTTAGTTGAGACAAAGAGAATGACAGAGAAAGGACGTGAACTCTTTTAAATATATAGAAGATATAAATTGATGAGAGGAAATTAAATATGTGATTGTTGGAGTTGTCAAATGTATAAAAAAGTGAGAAAAAGGTTATTGAGGATTATTGGAACCGAATTACTGGATTTTATATTATATATATATATATATAAATTATTATTCCAGTCAACTTGAATTTAAAATGAAAAATAATAAAGAGAGTAAAAAAAGTTCATGAGATTGAATCTAAGAGATTTTGTGCTATGTTGCAAATTGAAGAACTTTTGAATGGAGATAAACTAAGATCTAATACTAAGATGAATCTATGAATTACTTTTTATTAAATACAAATGAATGATTATCCAACCATTATTCTATGACAATAGGAGTGATCCAAATCTATGAAGAGGAAGAAGTGGAAGCTAAGGAAAGTTTTACCTCCTATGCATGATTATTATCAGTGGGTTCTGAACCATTTAATAAATTATAAGTGGGAAGATACAATGAATATGGTCTCGGTTGTGTTCTATATAAGTGAGTTTTATAATTCAATGAATATCTTTAGAGGAATTGGTAAAATAACAGAATACCAGAGTTTGAGTTTCATAGATTCATAATAAAGACATTTAGATAGTCGAAGACTCTGAAATTTTAGGAAGAAGATCATTATTTGTGGGTGTAGATACATCCTTGGAAATCCTATGAACTACTCTAATAGGATATGGAATATTTAAAGAAAAATTGGTGGGATACCAATATAAATAAGGGGAGTGGAAATCTGTATAGGTAACTTGTATAATATAGTGATCTCACACTTGTGTAATATGGTTTTCTTGGTTTTAGGATGATTCCAATCACATTACACTTGTATTAATGAAATAATTATTGTAGACAATCCTTTACTTGGACATCCAAAAAATTATAATAATTTGAATTTGTTGGAAGGGTTAAACCTTGTAAAAATACACATACAATTTATTGATTTATCAACATTTCATATAGGTGTATACTAGGTTAAATGAAAATATATCCAATAGTATCAAAAAACATTAGATATTTATGTAAAAAGGGGTTATAATGGTTTAAAAAAATTATTTGGTAAAATTGAACAAAAAGTGATGCATCCCGATCTGCCGATGTGTATACACGATCCACTATTTATATTTGATACCCAGATTGAACCTTATAAAAACCACATCTAATGATTATATTATTTATTTTATGCATTTCATGTGGTGTTGTGTATTTTTACTTTATATGTATATCAAAATATCTTAATTTATATATAGGTTCATATATTAAGATGAAAAAATAAGAGAATAAAGTATTGTATAAAATAGGGTCACACTAATTTATCCCCCACCTAGTGTGACTACACAGTTCTTATAGGGTATTTTAAGTGGTATATGAGTTAATATAGGATTAATATGATTAAATATATTTTCTTTCCTAGTTTTTTTATTATACATATAAAGTAATAATTTGAAGAGTGTTTTGAGTTTCCTTGCATGGAAAATATTTTTTCTATCAATGTCAATATCAACATGGAGGATTTAGCCCAAACCATAAATAAAAAGTATAAAAAATAAGATAAGATATTTATAAAGATCTAAAATAATAAATTTGAACACCACTAATTAATGGAAATCACAGATTTGTTATATTTTTCAAATCTATTGAGAATAATTCTCTCGAATAACTAGTTTCAAACATTGAAGATAATGGGTCCATTGAAATAATTGAAAATTTCTACTCTAAAGTTAAGGATTAGTTAAAGAGAGTTCATTTTATAAATTTTAATTATATATTTTACTTTATCAAGGAACTAAATAATGATAAATAATAAATTGAAATATTTGGATAAGCTGGGAAAAAATATTAATTAAGAAGTTTCAAGAATAAAAAACTCCCACCTGACTTCTTAAAACAAAAAAAAACTATATATATTTTTAAATAAAAATACTCCTTGGATGAAGAATAATTTTAAGTAAAATTAAGTGATAAAGAAAAATTAACGATGATACCAGATGAATAGTTCCTCGCATTGAATTATATACCCAAAGCCTCTATTAATTCCAAATAAATACAATTTGAAATCAATGAAAAAAGGATAAATGAGATTGAAAATTATTTACAGGAGAAGAGTAACATGCATGAGAATCATATTGAGAAGATAAAAAGTGTATGGTAAGAAATAATGATACCTGCTTAGGATTATAAAAATACCATTAATAAGAAGTGTCTTAAACTAGAAGTCAAATTTAGAAACATGAAAGTGACATAAGATGAATCTTCTCAAGCCATAGAGAAAAGATGATTTGCCAACATTTTTATCAAGGAGAGTATTTATTAAAAAAAATAATCATATTAGAAGAAATAAGTTCTTGAAATCATCTAATAATATATCCACTATAATCTTAAAGAAAAATATAACCCTTTTCTCGTAAATTTCTTATCATACTAATATAGTTTCATTTTATAAGATAAAAAAAAAATTATGGACATATATGTGTAAATATAAATTGTAAATACCCCATTAATTCATCAATGATGGTTGAGAGTGTGTTCAAGAAGTGTGTATCCCCAAATAAAAAAAATAAGGGCTCCTTTGTTCAATAAATAACAAGGTAAAAAATCATTATAATTAGTAACTAAAGTTAAATGAACTTGGTTTATTATGAATTTATATAACTATAGAATATTTGGACATAAGTCCATTAAATTTTGGAATAATATGTAAATTATTAGGGACAATAAAAGTATTATATAAAGGGGAAATAAGTTTTAGGAGAGGAAAAGTATAAAAAATGGGTATTTTTTAAACATAAAATATATTTAAAAGTCTTGATATGTTTTGTAAAATTTTAAAAAATAATGGTCACTATGATAATAGATGTTATAATAAACCTTACAAACATTTTTATATTATTTAGGGGTAATAATACCCAAAAATATGATAAATAAACTAAGAATTAAAGGAGATACAAACTTAGGGTACAAGAAAAAGAAAACTATCCAATAATAATAGTGAGAAAGATATTATACTAAGGAAGAGTTTATTATACCATGGAAGAGAAGGCCACATCACACAGCATTAAAAATTAGAAATTAATATCCATATTGGAAGAATTAATATAAATAAATAAATAGAATCATTTCAAGAAAGAAACCAGGGTATTGGTTTAGGAGAAGAGATCCAAGAAGAATATTTTGAGTGGTTTCTAAAAAAGGAAAACATAAAGGTTAGTAAGGAATAGTGTGTAAGGTGAAAAAAAACTAGAAACACTCATAATAAATTCATGAAATAGTTACCAATAAAGAGGGATATTATGATTAAAAAAAATCATCATTAACTCCATGTTCCATGACTTTTTTTTGTAAAGAATGATTCCCCAAACAAGAAGAAATCTAAGCATGTTTATAATAAATTAATGATAAAATATCCATTATAATAATAAAAGGATAATAAATAAAGAAAACATAAAATTTCAAATTTTCCTTTGTAGATAATTTAAACAATCAACTTCCATATTTGAAAAATATTGTGAAAGGAGAGAAGACATGCTTCCTATAAATTCTCAAGTTTGGAAAATCGAAGGAGGATAAAACCATGAAGAGAAATCATAATATAGGAGTGTAAGTAAAAGTAATTTCTAGGATGAGACTAGAAATTTACACCACATTGATTTCATTATGAAGAAAATTATAATTCACCATATCCTCATATATTTTTTAGTTGATGATTCTTTGTGTTAAGGATTAAATTTGATGCATATAGGATAGAAATATATGGGTTCTATACTTTATTTATTACAAGAATAGACATCTATCATGGATTTATCCAGAGAGGAAATTTTTTTTCCTCTATGAAACATTTCATGTGGTATCAACCATGATGAAGAATGATGAAACTATTCCCTTAAGAGGGAGTTTAGATGTAAACAACTACCAAAAGAAATAATTTCATGTGTATTAAAACATTATGTACAATGCTAAATTGGAATAATGAGAGTCACACATTCCCATCTTGGTTTTGAATACATAAATTCTGATTATTAAGGGGTATTTCATGTTAATATTTAAATATAAGGATCTTATTTTACTTTAATAATTTTTATGTGTTCCTTATATTGAGTAGATGTGATAAAATATATTATAAAATATACTTTAAATGACCTTAGGAAAAGGAATATAATTGGGTATCACATACTAAACATATTTATAGATATAATTAAATTCTTTTCCAATCAATCCTATTTTATATATTAATATAGATCAATTAGAATTAGATTTGATAGATTTTTTTGGTCATTTATTAGAGAAAAGAGATTAAATTATTCTCTAAAGTGGTTAAAATTTTTCCAAAGGAGAGAAAATTAAATATCAAATGGGGTTGAAGTATTAGATGAGAAGGAATTTCTACTACCTTTGAACTTTTTTATTTATTTTCAAAAAATGATAGAATGATATTAAATTTATAAATGAAATTATTCTAATTAAAATGTTTATTAAAAATAGATCCAAAGGGTTATATTGAATTTCCCAAATGAATTGTGATTAAGATATTTTTATTCGTTTTGAATATGTTATTAAGGAGTAAAGTAAACATATTATAATGTTGGGTGATGTTGAAGAAACCAATTAGATTATGTAATAGAGATAAATCACTAGAAGAGTGAGTAAACATCCTCATGTGATCTAAAACAAATTATTATATATATAAAATTTATCAAACATGAATGGTGGATCATATAAAACTATTTTTGTGTTTGAGAAGTGTTAATGTAGTGAAGTTTCATAAAAATAATCAAAATTGAGCCTACATATACTATAAGATTATTTATTAACTGTGATAAATAGTTTTAAGAAGGTTTGATATGTACTTATTGTCATTTATGTTTTTTTAGATTAATTTGAATGCTTCAAGTTTCCCTTATAATGTTTGAAGTAATTCAGAGTTGATTTGA
This sequence comes from Viscum album, assembly GCA_963277665.1. Taxonomy (NCBI): domain Eukaryota; kingdom Viridiplantae; phylum Streptophyta; class Magnoliopsida; order Santalales; family Viscaceae; genus Viscum; species Viscum album. The sequence goes on from OY728147.1 coordinate 1,221,041,441, forward strand.
AGATGTTCTATAATCTTGGGTTAAAGGAGAAAATTGAAAACAATATTCTATACAAAATATTAATCCACATTTTTTAAGGGATTTAAAATTCTAACTATAATAGTATAAGGGATGTATAAGAGTTTATGGTGAGGTATTTGTAGAAAAAGCAATACTTTAGGGTATCTTGTACATTAAATATTAGAAATTTGAAATGTACCTCATTTCCATGTGATACGCACTGGTAAGTATTTAAATGTATAAAGGTTATTATTGGTTTTTAAAGGAAATATTCAAGGTTACCAAAGAGTTAATGGGATTTTAAAAATTACCGGAGATATACAGTGATATGTCTGAGTGACTCCAAATTTCTAGTGCATATTTTAGGGTGACTAAAACATATAGAAAGATACATAATTACTTTCGTGTTGATATAGAAGGGTAACATCATATTTCTTGTAGATACATAAGAGTTAAAAAGAGATCATTTAAAGGATAGATGAAGTTTTTAAGTGATACATAATGGTAATAATTTGTCAATGTAATAATTGTTTGTTAATAAGGAAAAATTTTATATGCTTAAAGATCAAATTTAGATGACGCTTTACTGATATTCAATGGATAAATATCAAAATTATTCAGAGAATGATCAGGATTTTATATGATATTTTAGGAATAGTTTTTCACAATGAGGAAGAAGATCATGAAAACTAGTGTGATGATGTGAAGGTTTTTTAAGAAGATCGTGATGTGAGATATAGATCAAGATAGAGTGAATAACCAAGGAAGAAAAATTGAATGGAGATAAAGAATGATCTGTGCATGAGTATATCCTTAAATAAATAATATTTTAGTGTATGTGGTAAATAAAAATGTAAAATATGAGATGATTATTTCATAGAGAAGAAGTTTCTCTTTCGATTATGAGAATCATAAGGTGGAATGAGAGTTAAGAGTTTTGGGAAGTCAGAGATGAACATTTTGTATTTTTTAATTAGTATTCTATATCTATTATCAAATATTTAAAGTAATAATATTAAGGAAGAAATAATGGGAACATCAATATAAAATTTCTATTTATTTAATATTGGGGAAAATTATTTTTGATAAACTTGAATGAGGATTTAAGACCAAGAACTACTTAAAAGATCACACTTTAAATATTGAATGTGTTTCCATATTCGAAGTGCCTAAATATTATTCTTTTAACTTTTTGAATATATTATAAAAATATAAGAAGTGATAGATTGTATTGATTATGAAAAAAAAATGACACTATAATATTTATGGTGATTCTATGTGTATTGAAGTAGAATAGAAAAAGAAATTTGATTATGTGCTTCTATTGTATACCTTATTATCTTCAAAGAAAGAATAGAATAAAAAAGAGGAAAGTGGAATAAAAAGAAGATAGATGAGAAATGATGACCTTGAAATCACACAAATACATATTCATTTTGTCAAGGCTCTTGAATAAGATAAATAATAGAGTGAGAAAGACTATAGATATTGATTATGATTAATGTTTAGAAATTGGGATACATGAAACAATAAGAACAATGTGCCTGTTGTTATAAAAAATATATTGAAAATCAAAGAACTATTTTTGAGGAATAAAATAAAATATAATGATGTTGTGTAATACTAGAGAAAAGAAAGATCTTGTTACTTATGATATTAGAAAGGACCCTTTGTAATCTACAAAGAGACTATAAATAACTAATTAGTAGAATTCAATGTTTTCAAGAGATAGTTGTTTTATTATGCTAACCACTCAGAAGTAAAGGATATATTGCGAAATTATCTTATAATAACTTAGAAAACATAAAAGGAGTCAAGGTTGTATTCCACCCTTCTAAAATTGAAAAAAAATTCATTGATGAAATATACCCTTATACTGTATTCACTTGAGTAATATTGTGAATATCTATATATCAGACTCAACCCAAACACAATAAGGATTAGATACCCACATTCAGATTCGACCAAATAAAAATAAAATTTAGTGCTTATATTTTCTATTTACTAATTTTCATGTAGAATTGTGAAATATAAATTTACAAGAACATCTATATATATTAACTGATAAAAATATTCAAAAATTATGAGGGAAAATTAAAAGAATAAAGGATTTAGTAAAGAAGGTTCACACTGAATCACCCCATCTCAGAGTGACTGAACAAACCTTCTAGTTATTTTTAATATGGTTTTAAATGACCAAATAATATTTCTATTTTGATATATATATTTTCTATCATGGGTGATAAACATACAAAGGCATACCTTTAAATCCAATTTTCCTCATATTTTTAATTAATCCACTATACATTTTCTTAAGCTCTATAAATTCCCTCTCTGTCTTAGTATGAAGGGTTCAATGGAAATAATTATTAAGAAATTTTTTATTAATGTTTTCCCACTATATTACTTAAACCTCACACTTTGGATTTGTATAATTAATAATTTTACACCATTGACTAGTTCCTCTTTCTAATAAGTACATGACCAGAATATCTTCTTCTTGATCAAAACAATTAAGTATAAAAAATATATTTTCTATGTTGTTGAAAATTATTCTATAATAAGTAGATCATAATTTTTACTAAATTAAGGGGTTAATTTTCATATATGTTTAATTTCTCACTCATTATTTATGGTGGATGTTACACATGGTTTAGGTTACCATTCATATGCTTGGATAAGACGTTGAGTACAACAATGAGGTTTTGAACTCCATTTCCAATTTCTCTAGGGGAATCATTAGGAAAATCATTTCATTTTCCATCACTTGGGCTATTTTCTTGGTTTCTCCTGGATCCCAAAATTATCTAAAATAAAAAAGGTTAGAACAAAAAAAATAAGTTAATAAATAAAGGAAAATCAACCTCTATAAGAGTGTAAATTAACGCTGATGTTTCAACTTATAAAATCCTTAAGCTTAACATAGATTTTATATTAATAACTCAATTACATTATTAAAAAAAAGTTACTCTAATACCAATTATAATGATCCTTACCTTACATACAGGGATACTACATCATTTTCTTCAAAATAATATTAAAACACCCAAATTTGATAGATTTTTTGTATTGAGAAAATTAGGTATATACAACATAAACACACCTAAAATTTTAAAAATTATTTAGACTCTTTTATATAGTCATCATATTATAATTGATAAGACTCTTAATATATGTAATCACATAAGTGTGCTAAAATATTTGCAAGGGGAGAAATAATAGGGAGTAGTTAATGATAGGAATCAATTTAAGTACTTAGGTGAGATAATAAATATTATTATATCATAGACATATGATAATTATCATAATAATATGGTATGCATGTAAAAGATACCTATAATGTGACACATGTATAAAAATGAAACACTAGAAACATCATGAACAAATATAATTATATCAATTCAATTCAAAGAATGTGAAAAATATAGCATCATGTTTACTCATAACATATGTGTACAAAGATAACAACATAATATACATGCATATTTAGAACATGTGATATAAAAAATTACCTAATTAATTAGAGGGTTTTTTAATTTTGGACCGAGCTTGCACATCATAATATGTTCATAACCATGAATTCCATATTGAAATATAATATTTATCAATCAAAAATATGATATAAACCCATGAGAAAATAATTAGTTTTATAATAATATCATAAGGAATATGTAAATGAATGAACATGAAGGTTCCCAAAAAGAACAATGAAAAAAATAATTTTGGTTATTCATGGGTTTTACTTAAAAAAGTCTTATTTTATGAAGAGGATATGTATAAACATAAAATAAATCAAGGATAATATTCTAGAATTGAGTACTAATTAATTATTAGTGAATCGTGGATAAGAATTTATCTCAATGAGGTAAAAACTGAACATCCATATAAAAATAAGATTAACATAAAAAAATGAATTTAGAATAATTTTTTTAAAAGAATCACTGGGAAAAGTGGAAGAAATATGGGATTGAACCCATAAGAAAAAGGAAGAGTTGAGATCCACGAAACCTTAAGTACTTTTTTAGTTTTGTCACATTATCACATCCGATGTAACCAATTTATAATTATTAAAAATTTTATACTAAATTTTATTACATCAATTTTTGTTTATTGATAAATAATTATAATTAGTATTTATTTATTAATATTTCATTGAAAATATGATGCTTCTATGATATGTTTATTTAAATTATCCATCTTTCATATTGATTTTAAATTTTTGAATCAATTGTATTTATCTATTTATTAAATTACCACAATAATCATAAAATAAAATAAAATAATATATTTATTTATTATATATATGTTACATTAACCCATCATGAAGGTGGTGAAAAATAATTAATTATCTTTATGATTATAGTCAGGTAAACAAACCATTCAAGGGACATTGTAAAAATAGGGAGAAATATTATATACACATCATAAATAGATTATTATAACTTTATAGTAGCATAATGAAATTAATATAATGTCATAACACTTAATTGAGCTTATAAATATTTTATTGAGAGGGATAAGGGAATATAATAATGATAAAATAAAATTTAATGGAAAAGGAAAGGAAAATTACACTGTTTTTTATGTTTCTATTTTTATAAAAAACTTAATTACATAAATGGTTGAAGTTTAATGAGACTAGAATGTATTTAAAGTTCTTGGATAGAATATTAGAGGGAAATTGGGTAGATAGTGGTCAATTATAAGTATTTGGGAAGTTTTTTTTCCATTGGGGTATGAGAGGTGGTATTTATACTTGAAGGAGAGGAGTATTTTAGATTAAAATAATAAATAAAAGTTTATTTCAAGTGTAAGAATTAAAATAGTTGTATTATTTGAGAGTATAATTAGTAAAAATAAAATTTTCTATAACTTTAAATCCATTTAAACACCTAATATATATTTTTTATTCCAAATAGGAAGAAAAAAGAAAAAATTATATTTTATGGTATAATTTATCTTTTTTTAGACTTTGAAAATCGCTTTATGTGATTTAAAATTATGTTTATTGGTTTTAAATGAATAATTTATTTTATCAAACCTATTTTTGGTTGAGAAATACATTTTAGAATTTATTAATCTATTATTTCATCAATATTATGCTATAAAAGACACAATATTTAAATATCTAAATTTTTACTATTCACTCGAAAATTCAAGGTTTTTATAAAATTTAAAAAATCCCAATTAGATAATATAAAAATTTTTATTTCCAAAAATAAATTCAATATATAATTTTTTTATAAATTATTTATTTTTAATATTTAATTATTAACCTAAAAATTATGTTTTTTATAAAAGAAGATAAAATATGCTCTAAACACTTATAATTTCTTTAAGTGTCCTAATTTTAATATCTATTTTTATAAATTTATAACTATTATATTTAACTTATCCATATTAAATATTTTTCACAAGTCATTTTACTATTCTAATGGGCCTATTATTATTCTAATGTCCAGGTTATTATTATAAAGGTCATATTTCCTTTATACTTCCTATAATTACCTATAATTTAATTCATTCATCCTTAACATGATTTTTTCTCAATCATTTATACTACTTATAAAAAATTCTTATCACATTTCTAATTTTTTTCCTTTTTTACAACATTGTTACTGAGTGCAATTTTTTAGGTGACCATGACCCAATGAATTTTCAAATTCCACTTATGTTGTTTATTTGTTTTTATTGTCCCATTGTCAATTTATTAATTTCATTGGGTATATTTATTCTCCACATGTGATATTTTATATTATTGATATAAAGTAGAATTATTTATTTATTATATGTTTCATGTGTTTTCTACCATAACTTATACCTAAATAGGATATATATATATATATATAAAATATATAGAAAATTTAGGGTCCTTACACCGGTGGTATCCCATACCACAATAAGAGAAACATGAAAATACTGGGGTCCCACTAGATATATATATATATATATATATTACACACATTAGATAAATGAGATTATGTTGTCATTTGACTCCCATTTCCTTTCTTGATCCTTGATTACTTCAAAAAATGAGAAATTTCACGTCTAACTCCAATATGAGCTATACTCTACTAGGTAATCCTAGAAAAGATACCATCCTCATAGAGAATGACAAAAACTATGCAATATCCCAGATTTAATCACACAATTTATCTCCATAAGTTACTCCTTTTGTTCTTTATAATGAATAGAAACTTGATTAAAAAAATCACATAGGATATGAATCAAAATAATAACACTTTATTCAATTATAATAAAACATTACAACAAAATTACCTAAAATCATATATTACATAACAAGGATTATTACATCCCTTAAAAGTGTATAAATTTAAATTACACAACACATATAAAAGAATAATATCTTTAAAATCAGTAAATCACCTATATCACATTTTCCGTTAAGAATTACTATTAGTGAAACTAAACCGACAATGAGAAAATAACATCATTAATGGAAAATGTAATTTAAAAAACCCTTAAGAAACATTAAAGGAATAAAAAGTGTGATTTTTAAAGTTAAAATGGAAAAAATTTATAGAATGAAAAGGGGGTTAATAAATCTATTATTTGACCCTTATTAATGGGTATATAATCATTGGATATAATACCAGCAAACATGTTATGATTTTAGAGTTGAGGATATGAATTTAATATGCATAAATTCTATTTAGATGCAAAAAATATACAATTTCATTATGAATAATTTTTTTGAAATAAAATCAATTATTTTTTAAAAGAATTAAAATATATCAATTCAATTTATAAAAACATTGATTATAAAGAAACTATTTTTATAAATAACATTTTCTTGTTAAATATTTTAATTTAAAATAATGGTGCCAATAAAATATATTGATAAAATTAAATGAATTATTACTAAGACAATTAATAATATAATGATAATAATTATGTATTTAAAATTTAATTATTATTAGAAATTTTTTTTATTAATAATATATTTGATATAGAATATGATTTTATTTAAAAGTTAAAATTTTCACATGTAGTGTCACGACTTGCCTTCACCAAGATGAGGGATGGGACAAAAAACTTTTAGACCCTTCCTTCTTCAAGTTGAAAGAGAGATAATGACCCAAAGTCCTGACTTCAATAGGCCCTGGAGTGGCGAATATCCCCAAGGGTATATAATCTCATGTGGTATGGTAGGCATTACCCTTTTTGTAAAACAAGATCAAGAGATAAGATGGTAAAACCCAAAAAAATCCAATAGTTGAATGTAAAAGTAAATCCGAAAATCCATTCCCATATGCATGTTCAAAATAAATTAATAAAAGTACAAGAAAAATCTAAAGAAAAGTACCAAGAGAAAATAAAATCAGTAATAAAAACTCTCCCGACATCTAAACTAGTAAGGTCTAGCTCGATCCTCAAAGTCGTCCTGGAAACCTAAAAGAATTTTTATATACACAGGGTGAGTATACAGGTATACTTAGTAGGAAAAACCAAAAGATCTTGTGCACAAGTGGGGAGGTATTCTAATGCCCTATGAGAAAATAAAGGTAACTAAAACTCCCAGCAAGGAAACTATCCACCCAGTATCACTAAGACACACTCCCCTAATAACACAAGTCAGGTAAAGTAATAGTAATAACACATCAATATTTGGGTACCCTGAACCACTTTCCCACTGGCTATTTAAGACATCCTATGAGTTAGACCTCCCCCACAGATCCCACTATAGTCCCACTGCCGCCCCCAATAACAACCATATGGGTCATCCCAACCGAACATTCAGCCCGCACGCAGAAACCTTGGCCACCACAACCACACATAACCATGCTCTAAGACACCTGGGCCACAAAAACCATAACACCATCCTGACGGAAGAGTATTGGACCATAATAATCCTTATGCCATCACATCCCACCAAATAATCATGGGCTACTTGGGAGAGGGATAAAAAAGAATCTAATAACCATCCACTCATAAGAATGTTGGGAAAAAACCCTCTCTCATGGAATGGGGGTGTTTGGCACAAAGTTCTCAACATGGGTGGGGTGACAATAAGAAACCTTAGAACTAAATCTTATACATATAGGTAATCAAGAACTCATCCTAACCAAATGGTTCTGATATAGACAGCTGGCCCTTACACCACCACTCTCACTTCTTTCCCTACATGCACAAATACATAACATCCATAACAAGAACACAACCCATTTTTGAAAAAATAATCTCCCATTATACCCATTCTTGTTATCATGCTCTGGTGATTCCTTTTAAAACATTCCTCCACTACTGAGATATTTATAGTCATAACCACAAGACAAAACAAAAAATGAAGGAAAAATAGCCAAGTATGATTTTAAACATTCACACCCAGTTCTCTTATAAATTACAAACAATAAAAGGGATATGTGAGATACCTCAAAGTACTGGAACCAAACTAGGGCCCAACATACCCACTCCACATATCCTCCGATTCTAAAAATAATAACTAGAAGACCATATGTCCCATCCCCATTCACGCCCCCCTACAAAGCATCAGACAGTGTAACTATACAAATCACTAGAATGAAGAAAGATGTTTCCAAAATTATCCAACACCATTAATTAATTACCTTATTTATTTTTGGTTAACCAGGATGATCCCACAAGGTATATTGTCCATCGAGAATCCTTGTAATCAACCAAGTTTACATGATTAACTAGTTTCCAAGTTACATCCATTTAATCACAAAATTATCCAGAAAATAGATCTTCATTAGTGTGAAAGAAAGGCCCACCAAAGACCATGATTTTCAGTGGATATAAGCCCATATAATTCAAAATATAAAAAAAACGTATAACACAAAAAACAGCAAATTTCCCACCCCTTCATTATTTAGTAGCCCATTTATTTTCTTCGTTAAATTTGGTTTCATCTAGTCTCAAAGGAACATAATCATACCCACCCCTCATGATGGACAGTAAAGAGAGAATAAGGAGAACCCCTTACTTGGATGATTAAGGATTGAAGTTTCCTCCTTGTGACAAGAACTGGGGATGTGTTACTTATATAGGAATAACTCAGAGGACTCCAAGGTTGAGTGGGAAGGGCTCCATCATGGGAATATGATTTGTCTTAGAAGGAAGTCTAGAGGCTTACTAAGAAAAATTGAAAGAAAAATAAAGAGAATATCCTGGATTAAGAAGAGGACAAATCCTAAAATTAGGGAGAAGATTTCATAGAACATTAAAGTAATATAGTGGCTTGACCATGTGGTTGGGTGGTTTCACATGTTTGGATTTATTGAGATTTAATAATTCTCCTCGGATTTGGTGGAGATAATGGCTTTGAGTTAATATATTTCCTTAAAACGGTGAAAACACATAACATGGGAGAAACTAGAAACACTCCAAAGGGTGACACCGAGGAAAAATGCCACACGTTTGATTAACGCAAGGGTAAACTAACACTTGGGGTTTTAAAACATCTTTGACATGATTTAAAAATGGGGTTAAACCACTTTAAAAAGGGTAATAAAACTTAAAAGAGGACTTACGAGAAAATTGGGGAATGGACCTTGACACCCCATTATCACACTATTTGGGTATGACACCGATCGATGAGACTAATAAGTGAGATCGACCGGTGAGACTGATCAGTGGCACTGATAGGTGACACCATGGAAGCACCTTTCCATTGACACCGACGAACTTCTTGCTTACCAATGGTGTTTGCGACATCCCAAACACCAGAATTTGACAATGTAATAGACTAGGAAGGTCGAACCCATTACATTTAGATTATAAAATATAATAAAATTTATTATTTGTATATATATGTAAAATAAAGAAGCATTAATTAATTTCATATTTATTAGTTAGCAATTAATATAAAACAATTTAATGTTTGAAAGACATATTTTTCAATGTATTCCTTTACATTTATATTTTGTATTATTTATTTCAATAAAAACTATTATTTTTATTAAATAATTATTTTAACGAAATTAATTGTTTATGTATATATATTAAAATAATGTTAAAATCTTATAATGATTATAAATTGGTATGTAATAAGAATAAATAAATTTCTATGCTTAAAAATGATTATTTCTAAAAATTGGTTTTTCATATGCTATGTATTATTATATTAAAATGAATTTTTATGACTTATAGAAATAGAATAAAATTAAATACCTTTCACATTTGGAATCATAAAATAAAATTTATCTAATAAAGTATGTTTCCTTTTTAGGTATAAAAATTTGATATTGAGGAAACGTTGAGCTATGATAGTAAAGGTAAAATGAGGTAAAAAGAAAAAATTAATGGACAATGTTTTAAATTAACAAAAAAAATTATCTCAAAAAATGTTGATGAGGGGAATATAAACCTATACATGTCTTATATCCGATAAATTCCCACTTTTCAACCACTTTCCCTAAGAAATTAAATTCCTTATTCATTAAGAACTGGTACAAAAAATATCTTTAACATTGTTTTTTACCATTTAATATTGGTTAAAAATTGATGTTAATGTTGAAGATATAAAATGTTTGATTTTCATGTTCAATTTTCTAAAATATTTATTGGATGTTATTAAAAAATATTACATATAATATGGTTTCCAAGGTATGTTTTTAAGAGAACTGATGTTGAAATCTTTCATACATGACTTTCCATGTCAAATTTCCATAAAACAGATAAGGAAAAAGGATTTTGAGGTCAGTTGTAGGAAAAAATAATACTGAAATTTCTAATTATAAGGATTTAAATGGTGATTTTTCCTAACACAAGTATTTATTTTTTTTAAATATTCTAAAATACATTATTCTAGACCTATACAACATAAAAAACATTAATAAAAAATACAAATAATATCCCAAAAAATCATTAAAATAAGTAAAAAACTCATTAAAAACTTTTAAAACACATTTTGAAAATATTAAACACATAAATGAAACTCCATATAAAAATTAGTCAAAATTTTAAAATATTATGCCAATAAAAATTTTAATGTGGTTCAATTTTTTTTATATACAATGAAATATACTAAAAAATTTACAACAATATAAAGTGTTATGAATTTAAAAATAAAACATATTTGTTAAAAATATATGATTTAAAATAAAAAAAATTCAAAATCATTTATTAATCTAGTTATGATTATCTCATAAATTAATTGTAAAAAATAATACCCGCATTTAACACTCACTTTTTGAAAATGAAACAATGTTTATGAAATAATATTTTTAAAATAGAAACCCTATATTATTAATATAAAAAAATATTTACAAATATAAAATGTATCTACCTAAGAATTCACAAATTCAATTTACTTAGATATAATGTTGAAAATTAAACAATGTATAACTCATTTCATGACTTTTGGTAATTTTGATTAGTAATTATCCAAATATATAAAAGAAAAATACTAAGATTAATGAAATTAAAGAATGTGATAAGAAAATTACTTTAACAACTTTGTAAAATTTCATTAATCACCACCCAATAATGAGCATCACAAACATTCCTTGAATTCATACATGAAAAATATGCATAATATCGAATGTGGATTAAAATATAAAAATTAGATCATTAATAGTAGTATAATTAATAGTGGTTGATAATTGTATATGTGTTTTTACTTTTTATAGAGTGGATGAATAAAACACTTAATATTTGTAACATCCTGCCCCATCCCATTGTCTTGAGAGGGCGGGGGAATGTTACTTGGCCTTAAGCGATGTTCCCAAGGCACCAAAGGCTGGCAATAAATGCCGTGGGCTTCGAGAAAAAATTGGGGAACGATTTTCCCTTAATAAAAACCAACCAAACCATCCACTAACAACCACTATATGATGCATGTCAATAAGAAATTCAAGTATGTATTCCTAAAAGACAACCAAGTTGATTCACAATACAACCCAAAACCAATAAAATCCAACATGATATCAGAGTACTATACGGAAGACTAAACAAGAGACCCAAAATAAACCAAGACACAGTCCACGACTCCACCCCAAGCTCCATGCTCCAAGCACCACCAAATCTCCCAAGCATCAACATGAACCACTAGCAATGAGATGCCTTACCTTTACCCATGTCTCGGAATATGACATCTGAAAAAGCACCAAAGTGCCAAAGAAGGGGGTGAGTACTAATAGTCCGTAGGTTTTCCCCAAATGACTTCTCTACACACGCCACTAGAATAAAACCGTTATCACATTTATATAAAGAAGTTTATATAAAATAATCACAAGTGAAACCATTACTATAAGACAAACATACCCTTAATAAGCCAAGAAATCCAAGGTAAATACAAACAAATATTCCCCAAGACATTTCATCATTTCAAATTAGCACAACGATTTCCATCTAGCTAAGCAATTCACCACACAAGGTTCCACAACCCAATACTAGTATAACAATCACGGCGGCACTTCCATCTAACCCATTTCTTCCTTCCCAAATTTAGTGGCACTTCCCACCCACTTACCATTGATGGTGGCCCTTCCGTCCACTACCCATCCCCTTATTATAATGGTACTTCTGACCCACTTCCCCAAAACATTCAAACAAGCCATAACCAAGCATATAACCCACTAAGGTCACCAAAATATGCAATTAACCATTTCAATTACATGCCGAACCACTTCAATAAATAAAAAATTTATTGAAAACACCCTTCCAACCTTTTTACATGCCAATTCCCATTTCAATAAAACAACCCCTTTATTGAAATTTTTTTTCACAAGAAATCTTAATTAATTCAACAAAAAAACCAATTTTCAAATCTCCACTTTAAAATCCCAATAAGAGAATTTTACCCAAAAACCCCTTTCTTCCCAAAAATCCACAGAACACCACCATAGGGATTTCAAATCAATTTCGCACATCAAAAACACTATTAATTTTAAGAAACACAAATTAATTGTTACCAAGATTCAAGTTCTAGCAAAGTGGAGTCGAGAGAGAAGCCACCTAACTTTAGGGTTTGGAGAAATCAACCCTTAACCCAAACACACTCCAAAATGGGTGAACACCTCCTTGAAACCACCTCAAAAACCCTTCCCTAAGATAAAAAATCTCATCCTTTAACACAAAAAGGCAACACAACCCTAGATCTACATGTAACCCTCGTAGATCTAGGAAACTAAGAGAGGGAGAGGGATAAACTTAACCAAAACCTCAAAGAACGAAAAGAGGGACTTACCCGAGGAGAAACACCTTCAATCCACTAAGAAACCCCTTTGATTTGCCTCCAAAACTAGCTAAGGAGCTACACCAACCTTTGAAAACTGTAACTCCTGCGTGATCCATGAGTGGGAGGAAGAATGGGGGAAAAATGGGAAATCCCAAGTGGCTTGGGACTTAAAAACCCAAACTTTAAGTGGCCACATGGTTACCACGCACGGTTTGGAAAACTGTGCGCCAACTATTATATTTCCACTATCTCACCCAGGGACTTCGCATGGCTTGCCCACACGGTCTGAAAAACCATGCGACTCATGTGTGGAGTCCACTGTCATGGATGCATGATATCCTTGGATGGCCGAATTGTTTTTACAGACCGTGCGCCAACCGTGCACCCCTGCATAACCTCCCCAACTTTAAAAGTTTTTCCTATAATTGTCCAAACTTCAACCAACCACTTCAAAAAGCACAAACGAACCGAAACAAGGGTCACATACCTCAAACCAGGTGTACTACATTCTTCATGCAATTGGACTCTCCGTCCTCGGAAAGTAGTGAACCCACCCTTTGCCGAAAGAGCTCGGGCCATTGTTTGACCATCTCATTCTCCGCTCCCAAGTCTTCTCTTGGATCTGGCCATGCTGGCACAAAACCCGAACCAGACCAATGATTTTACCCTGTAATACTTGCTCTTTCCTATCCACAACCCACCCTGGCATGTGCACCAAAGAAGCATCCACCTCTAGCTCAACATGATCCCATCGAATAACATGTCCCAGATCTGGCTGATACTTTTTCAACTGCGACACATGAAACAAATTGTGCACCACACTGAACCTAGGTGGAAAAGCCAAATGATAATCCACCTCACCAACCCACTCAAGAATCTCAAAAGGTCTAATATACCTCGGAGATAACTTTCCCTTCTTCGCAAACCGACATTGTCCCAACCTAGGAGAGACCCTCAAGAAAACATGATCACTCACCTCTAATGTCAACGAACATAGACAATGATCTGCATTAGATTTATGAAAACTCTGAGCCATCTCCATTATCTTCCCGATTAACTTGATCTTCTCCATAGTCTCCTGGACAAGGCTCAGTCCAACCATCAAGGACTCAGCTGTTTCCACCCAGCATAGTAGAGAACGAAACGACCGCCCATAAAACGCTTCAAATGGAGCCATACATATGGATGCCTAATAACTATTATTGTACGAGAAATCAACCAATGACAAGTGATACTCCCATGAGCCACCAAAATCCATTACACAAGACCACAAGATATCCTCCTAATTTTTTATCATCCCTCCAGATTGACCATTCGTCTAAGGGTGACACGCTGTACTCTTGGTCAACTTAGTTCCAACGGGTTGCTAAAAGGACTTCTAGAAATGAGATGTAAACCTCGGATCTTGATCAGATATGATCGAAACTGGAACACCATGCCTCTTTACCACCTCCCAGACATAGATTTTGGACAGATCCTCCACCATATGAGATTCATGAATTGGAATGAAATGGGCCAACATCGTTTTCCAACCCACTATCACCCAAATGGAATTATGCATTCTGACCGTTCTTGGGAGAACTGTAACAAAATACATCTATATTTGGTCCCACTTCCAAACAGAGATTGGTAAATACTTCAACATTCCCACAGGCCTCTGATGCTCTGCCTTGACCTGCTGGCAAGTCAAGCATCTCGAAACAAACTCAGCCACTCTTCTTTTCATTCCATCCCACCAGAACTGTGCTTTCAATGATTTATACATTTTCTAAATTCTAGGATAAACAGCCCACCTAGAATGATGATACGCCCTGAGAAGATCCTCTTGAAAAGCAACTGGTACCACCATCTGATTCCGAAAACACAAAACTGAATCTCCATTCAGTTTCCAACCCTGAATGGTCTCCCCACCATTGAGTTTCGACCTCATAGTCACACAGTCAGAATTAGATATCTGTGTCTCTTTAACTAGGCCAACCAAGTTAAGAATCAACAAAATCTGAAAGAATACCACTCTATCGCCCGGGTCCTCACATTCCAACTGCATTTCAGCAATAACCTATATCAACTACCACTGGTCCGATTCCTGTTTCACCACCTGAGCATATAAATTTCTACTTAATGCATCTTCCATCAAATTTCCCTTACCTAATGTGTACATCAAGTCAAAATCAAACATCTGGAGATATTTCATCCATCTCCTTTTCCCCATGTTCAAATCTATTTGTGATAAAATGTGCTTCCAACTCTTATGATCTGTATATACCATGAATTTCTCACCAAAGAGATAATGACGCCACACTTTCAAAGCATGGACCACTGCTACCAATTCCAAATCATGAGTTGAGTAGTTATTCTCATGCACCCTCAACTTCCATGAGCCATACACTACCACATGATTCCCTTGGATGAGAACGCACCCCAACCCTAATCCCGATGCATCAAAATACACCACGTACCATTTTCCTTGTTCTGGAAAAACCAAGATTGGTGATAATGTAAGGCGACCCTTTAGCTCTTCAAAACACTGATGACACTATTCATTCCACTAGAATGGAACATTATTCTTGTCAAAGATATCATCGGTGAAGAGAAACGTGAAAAATCACGAACAAAACGCCGATAATACCCAGCTAGACTGAGGAAAATCCATACCTCAAACACATTATTTGGTGGTTACCATGAGACAAAAACCTCTATCTTTTCTAGATCCACTGAAACACCCCTTTCAGAAATTACATGGCCAAGAAAACGGACTTCCTGTATCCAAAAGTCACACTTTGAAAATTTGGTATACAACCGACGATCCCTCAAGATCCCCAAAACTGTCACCAAGTGCTGCTGATGCTCTTCCCTTGTCTTTCAATACACCAGAATATCATCTACAAAAAACACCACAAATGAATCCAGATATCTTTGAAATATCCGATTCATCAATTCCATGAACACCTCTGGCGCATTCGTTATACAAAAGGGCATAACCACATAATCATAATGGCAATATCTACTTCTGAATAAAATTTTAGGAATATCAACCTTTTCTCACCCACAATTAATGATATCATGAAATCTGGTCGATCTTGGAGAACCACCGGGATCCCCTCAACTGGTCGAACAAATCATAAATTCATGGAAGTGGATATCTGTTCTTTATCATAACTTGATTAAGTCAATGATAACCAACACAGAGCCTCAAAGTTGAATTCATATTTTTAACAAAAAACACCAGTGTTGCCCATAAAGATGTGATAGGCCGGATAAACCCTTTTTTTCTAACTCTTCCTAATGGACTTTCAATTCTCACAATTCAGTAGGTGCCATTCAGTAAGACAGAAGTGATATAGGACTAGTCCGTGGAAGGAGATTAATCGCAATATGCACTTCTCTTACAAGAGGTAACCCAGAGAATTCATTGGGAAAAAAATCCATGAACTGATTCACCACTACCGGAAGAATGCTCTACTCTACACCTTCTACCGATTCCAATGACAACACCGCCAACTGATACGATAAAGTTCCAACTGCTGGTGCCAACAAACCCATTGCATCCTGACTTTCATGCCTCTCTGATCTAAAGAGATTTCTAACACCATTGTGTGTTGTAAATGCAACTATTCACACATTACAGTCTATGTGGGCCTTAAACACCACCAAACAATCCATTCACAGGCTTACATCATACCCATCCATCTCAAGCACTGAGAAATTCCACATTAGATCAAACTTACCCAGAACGATACAACATTCTCTACAACAGAAGGATAAAAACTCTCTTCGACCCAGAGAAGTTTGAAGTTTCAAAACCAAAGGCACAATTTCTACCCTTAAACCCAACAACTCAACCACATGTGCAGAAATAAAAGAGTGTGAAGCCCCGATGTCAAAAATCACTTGCATCAAGGTAGAATTTAAAAAAATAGTACCTCGCACCGTGGATGGTCCTGACTGATCATCCACCACACCCTTCATGGCTCTGAACAATGCCTTGGTTGCCACACTCTTCTCTTTATTTCCCTGCTAATGAGTTGTGGTGTTTCGAGAATCATCATGACTGACTTTTCTCTACTGACGAGGGGTATGCTGCTTTCCTTGTGCTGTCGAATCATACGACATCTGCGATCCCTGAGGAGTGTCACGCGCACCCGACCTCAGAGAATTCCTAAAATAGCGCTAAAGATGCCCCATCTTCTTGAAATTGTGACATGCTCTAGTTTGTACCATATAGTCCCACTTGATGTGTGCCATAGAACCACACTGAAAACATCCTAGTTTACTCTGGGGATTCATAGGTATATTTACCGATCCTACTGTCAGATTATGTGCAATACTCCGGCCCTAGGAATACGTTTCCCTCCTCCTCTTGAACTTAGTGTTAGAGTTCCCACTGTTCTTCATGGGTACCCCCATTCTTCCTCCACCCGGAGCTCCCAACAAATCTCACTCAACCACCAATGCTCGATTCACCATCTCTGTGTAATCACCGATACAAAACACTGCTATTTCTGAATGGATCTATTTCCTTAAACCTACTTCGAAGATCCTTGCATTCAACGATGTGCTACTCGCCACATCGGGTGAAAACCGCACTAAGCTCACAAACTTCACTATATACTCCGTGACAGACATATGCTCTTGATTCAGACTGAATAAATCAGTTGTGAAATGAATTCTGAACATATATGGGTAGAATTTTTTATTAAAAAATTCTTCAAAGACTTCCCACATCATACCCTGGTCTGTTACCACTTGGATTAACAAATCCCACCACTGAAGAGAAAGATCATATAGCTTATACGTTTCTAGATTTACTTTCAGCTCTACCGGCGTCCCCAAGAATTTGTAAATTCTGTTCATTTTGGACAGCCACGCCTCTTCCCTTTCTGGGTCCAAATCAACCCTAAAAATGGGTGGATCCTACTTTTGAAACTAAGACACATAATCAACATGATTTGGATCTTCCACTCTATTCACACTTCCCACAACATGGAAATCTTACACTATGCTCTGAACTAATAGCTGGTTCACCTGGGGCTCAGGTTCAACCACATTCTCATCAGCCACTTCCGGTTGGTCTCTACGATGCCTACCCAGTGCCATTTCTATAAATAGAAAACAAACAACCATGAGTATCACTTCCATAGACATCAATAATTCCCATTTCAAATTGCATTACACAACACTATCACAACAAGGTAGTCCACCTTTCCACATTTTCCATGTTTCACCATTTTTGAAAACCAAACCATTTTCAAAATACCAAATTTATTCACATTTCAATTTCACACATTTGAAAAACCATTTCTCAATTCATCCCATAAATAATTATTCCTAATGAAATATGCATCCTAGAAGGAAGTCATTTCTACCATATATTCCATGCACATCTCATTGGCTACACCCATGACAATGAGATTGCAAATGCCTATAAGTGTCTCCAAAAAACTTATGTACCCAACTCCCGGTAACTTGAAGTTCAACATAAAATGGTTTGATAAGTCCTTTTATGCTATACATTCCATGTTCCGATAGTCCTACGCCTTACTACCATCCCTAATCAAGGAATATACCACAACGAATATCAACTCCAAATCCGAGAATCAACTCCAATAAACCGAACAAGCCAATACCACTTGTAACATCCTTCCCCATACCATTGGTTTGAGAGGGTAGGTAATGTTACTTGGACTTAATCAACATTCCCAAGGTGCCAAAGGCTGGTGATAAATACCGAGGGCTTCAAAAAAAAATTGGGGAACAATTTTCCCTTATGAAAAACTAACCAAACCATCTACCAACAACCACTATATGATGCATGTTAATAAAAAATTCAAGAATTTATTTCCAAAAGAAAACCAAGTTGATCAACAATACTACCCAAAACCAATACAATCCAATACAATATTAGAGTAATATGCAGAAGACTATACAAGAGACCCAAAAAAAACGAAGACACACTCCACGACTCCAACGCAAGCTCCATGCTCCAAGAACCACCATATATCCCAAGAATCACCACAAACCACTAGTAATGAGATAAATTACCTTTACCCGTGTCTCAGAATTTGACATCTGTAAAAGCACCAAAGTTCCAATGTAGGGGCGGGGGGTGAGTACTAATACTCAGTAGGTTTTCCCCAAATGACTTCTCCACACATGCCATTAGGATAAAACCATTAGCACATTTATATAAATCAGTTTAAATAAAATAATCACAAGTTCAACCATTACTATAAGCTAAAAATACACTTACCAAGCCAAGAAACCTAAGGGAAATACAAAAAAACATTCCACAATACATTTCATCATTTCAAATTAGCACAACAATTTCCATCTATCAAAGAAAAGCACCACACAAGGTTCCACAACCCAATACTGGTATAACAATCATGGTGGCACTTATGTCTAACCCGTTTCTTCCTTCAAAAATTTAGTGGCACTTCCCATCCACTTACCATTTATGGTGGCCCTTCCGTCCACTACTCATTCCATTATTATAGTGGTACTTCTGACCCACTTCCACACAACATTCAAACAAGCCATTACCATGAATATAACCCACCAAAGTCACCAAAATATGCAATTAACCATTTCAATTACATGCCGAACCACTTCAAAAAATCAAAAATTTATTGAAAACACCCTTCCACCCTTTTTACATGCCAATTACCATTTCAATAAAATGACCCCTTTATTGAAAAAATATTTCACAAGCCATCTTAATTAATTCAACAAAACAACCCATTCTAAAATCTCTATTTTACAATCAAAACAAGAGAAATTTTCCCAAAAAACCCCTTTCTTCCCAAAAATCCCCAAAAAACCACCAAATGAATTTCCAATCAATTTCACACATTAAGAACACAATTAATTTTAAGCAACAAAAATTAATTGTAACTGAACTTGAAGTTATAGAAAAGTGGAGTCGAGAGAGAAGCAACCTACCTTTAGGGTTTGGAGAAATCGACCCTTCACCCAAACACACTCCAAATCGGGTGAATGCGTCCTTAAAACCACCTCAAAAACCCTTCCCTGACACCAACAAGCTCAAACTATAACAAAAAAAGGCAACACAACCCTAGATCTACATGAAACCCTTGTAGATATAGGAAACTAAGATAGGGAGATGGCTAACCCTAACCAAAACCTCAAAGAACCAAAAGAGGGACTTACCCGAGGAGAACTGCCTTCGATCCACCAAGAAACCCCTTTGATTTTCCTCCAAAAAGAGCTAAGGAGCTCCCCCAACCTCTGAAAACTTGAACTCCCATGTGATCCACGAGTGGGAAGAAGAATGAGAAAAAAATTGGAAATCCCGAGTGGCATGGGACTTAAAATCCCAAACATTAAGTGGCCTCACAGTTACCCCGCACGGTTTGGAAAACTGTGCGCCAACCGTGCAGTTGCCACTGTCTCAGCCAGGGACTTCGTACAACTTTTCCGCATGGTTTGTCAAACTGTGCTCCACCCATGCGGAGCCCACTATCAAAGGTGCACGGTTTTTTGGGATGGCCGCACGGTTTGTTCAGACCATGCGCCAACCATGTGCCCCTGCACAACCTCCACAACTTTAAAGGTTTTACCTATAATTGTCCAAACATCAACCAACCACTTAAAAATTCACAAAAAAACTAAAACAAGGGTCACATACCTCAAACCGGGGGTACTACAAGATTTATGTTATTTTTAATATTTTATATATATATCAAATTCATCAAATACCTCACACATGTTGAAATGTATTCTAGATCCAAAAACCAATAATATAAGTGAAATTGAATTTTAATAAAATAGTGTGAATATAACTGATTAGAAAAAAGATAAATTAAGTAAATATAAATTTTTTATCTTTAAAAATATATATAATTCAAATTTACCTGCAAGGAATTCATCTGAAACATGGGTATAATGAGATGCTCACACATTAAAACTTAATTGATGTCATTCTAAATAAATTTAACATATAATATATTTCAAAAATATTAGATGTTATTAGAAAATTATTATAATTATATAATCTAGAAAAAATAATTGTTAACCTTATTATCCCATCATGAACCTGAGGAGTATCTAAAGGCAAGGGTTTGGGAATTTATCATTTGTAATGATTTATTTGACTTAAAATAGTCATATATAAGGAATGAGTGGGAAAAAATTATAATTAACTTGAATTTAAATATAAATAGAAAATAATAAAAATTATACCTCATATGTCAACTAATAAAAGAGGCTAGTAAGACAAAGTAAAAAATGACAAATACTCTGTCCAACCACGGATCCTATTTAGTAGGTAATGAAACTAGAGATGTTGGATAAATAATATCATTTACCACTAGTATTACCTAACATTACTACTTAAGATGATGATATAAATAAACACCCATAGTTTGTTCAATTTCTGATCCTATAATATATTCATGGGTCTCCCCAACATGAAAATCACATTACATAGTCTAGTTGGAATGACTAGGTGGAGGATATTGGTAGGTGGGCTATGAAGGATTCAGAATCTATGCCCATATCATTATT
Source organism: Viscum album (assembly GCA_963277665.1). NCBI lineage: Eukaryota > Viridiplantae > Streptophyta > Magnoliopsida > Santalales > Viscaceae > Viscum > Viscum album. Next base: position 1,221,063,129 of record OY728147.1, read on the forward strand.
TCTAAAAACATAGCATAAAAATATGACTTAATTATATCATTTATCGACCTCAATGGTTGTAGGTAAACCTTCAAGAAATATGTTTCTCCTTTTTATTATTCCTTCATTTATGTCATACTAGGGAATCCAAAAACTTTTCTAATACTGATACCCTCCTCATAACCTCGGATGTGGATTAGGTATTCTAGCCTTCCAAATGTTTTCATAAGAATATCCATCCCACCGTCATGGATAAATGTCTCCTATTTCACTTTCAACTAAAGCATGCCTTGAAATAACATTTTCAAATGTTATATTTGTTGGATGAATTTAAAAAATAATAATATTTAATAAAAAATATATTTTTTTATAATATTATTGGTCTTTAATATTATGGGATTAGTAATAAACTTTCCTCATTTTTCTGTCCTTAATATTATTGATTTGTATGAAGAGGGGCTGGAGATGGAAGGCTCTGTTGAACCTCCTCAGAGAATTTAATTTATGTGGATCTTAATTAATTATTGTTTTAATATTTTCCTACTTTAATAAATAATACCCTCCACATTAAAATGTATGGTGGTATAAATTCTGAGAGTTCATATCCTATTGATCTATTCTAGAGGCCTATTATATAAGATTAAATTAATAAGTTATCAATTATGTAAAATTAATTTTATAAATAAATTTTAGAAACAAAAATTACATACCATAATGTCTCTCGTCGACTGGTAAAAAACGTATCCTATGTCTCAGTACTTATAAACACATATATAAGGCATGGATCTTTATTTAGTTTACTCCAAAAAATATAATATGAAGTCAAATTTGAGCTAAAATCTCTCCATCTAGTTTCTATAAAGGATATACTTCTTTTTTTAATTGATTTAAGCTCTTAAAAGTCTTATGTCATCTGTAATTGAATAGATTAAATATTATTCATATGAAAATTATAATATTTAAACCATTTTAAAAATAGTTAAAATTTTTAGAAATTTTATCATTATGGAACCCCACGAAGGATCTTTAACCGACTGGTTGATACTTCCCCAAAAAGTGAAAAAATACCTATTATATAAGGAATATTTATACCAATTTAACTGTTAAAATTCTTTCCATGTAGGCCAACTGGGTGATCATTATTATCAAACTCAATTATCAACCATCACTCTGTAGATAAAATAGATTGTTTTGGAAAATTTATAATCCCACACCAACCATCTTTAGGTACTATACTATTTGTAGAATAAAAACTAATGCACATTATTTTAATAAATATAAGTTTAATTTCATTAAATAATTTAATTATTACATATATATTTTTACAAAGAAACACACATACCTCACTTTATCTATCTTCATTTCCATCATTTTGAAATATGTATACTACTTCAATGAAATTATGTGTACCTTAAATTGATTTAAATTAAATAATTTATATTAACTAAAATTAAATAGATCATAATAGGAAGAAAAACATTTTATGTTACAATTTTAGAATAAAATAATGTGTAGCTAAAACATATAAATACAAAAATTAACAAAAAAATTCATAAATGATTATCATTTAAAAATGTGTAATTTTTACACCTGTTTACGATTAGAAATAAATAAATGTTATTATTAATTTTTCTTACTATTCATAAAATGAAGAAAACTATAAATATTTTTTTGAATAACAGTGTATACCCAAAACAGATGAATATAAAGAAAATTTTTACAAAAAATATAAAGTAAAACTTTTTAATAAAAAATAGACACCTAAACTGAATTAATATAAAAATTATTTCAAATTTTTTTTGAATGATCAATATATATAAATTTACATATATCTATTTTAATTTTTTTTATTGAGTATGTTTCTACAAAAAATAGACATTTACCTGATTAATTAGGAGTGTGATGGAGTGTTTTCTTATATTCCTTTTACATGATCATTTCATGTTGTATGGACTATATCTATATCACTGTCATTTTTATCCTATGGTAGTCATGTAATAGATGAAGAAATATTACATAATTCTTCAATATGATCAATAATATCATCATCTAAATGAATTTTTTCCTTTTCAAAATAATAAACCACTAATCATTTTGTTAGAAAAAACATAAATATACAATTTACAAACTTCTTCATGATAAATGAATCATATTTGAAACTAAATATTTCTAAATCATCATTTTTGTTCTATATTCCTCATGTTGGAAACTACTGTTATTTTTAGGATAATTACAATTAAAATCTAGTACTCAGAATTTAGTATAATGAATCTCTCATATATCTTCAACACTTCAAAAATATGATGTTGATACAGAAAATGGGGTTTTATCTTTTTTAATTCGTAGAGATAACCATTATTCGTATATTTTTAATGAAACTCTTATAATATAGACTTTTTATGTAGAATATGTAACCATTAATATAAATACCATACCATGTGACCAGATTAATACTTGGTCACCCTACCAACCATTTCAATGTTTCTGATATAGATAATTCAGTATTGAATTTATCATTAAACCAAGAAATAAATGTATTTTTATATTCATTCAAAAACACTTTTCATATAATTTTGGTTATCATTCCTCGAACATAAAAATATGAAATCATATATATGGTTGATCCTCACCTATATTGTATAAAATTTATAAATTTTACTTCAACACTACATCACATGGATTTAACTTTACCTTTGTTCCATAAACCCATTTACCCTCCAAATAAACTATTAAATGTTGAGATATATGGAGATTAAAATTCTATACAACTTAAAAATAATTAATACATAAATCAATAACCTATTATGATTTTTTTTGAATAATTGATGCCTCTACTCAATAAAAATTCCTAATATATCCACTTAAAATTTAGATATATCTTTTATATTGATATATCTGAGGTAAATAAATAATCCCACATATTCTAATCTCTTACACTAAATTAATCACCAAAAGAATCATTAAATCTAAAAATAGAAAATAATACATTTCTAGTTGACATAGTATGAGGATAAATACATTATATAACACATCTAACAAATTTTGACATATGAATTTTCCATAAATAGAAGGGAAAATGAAACATAACCCGATGATATAATTTTTTATAGGTATCATCAATATGGAACACAATTCAACCGATAACAATTACTATATCAGTACATGAAAATCAAGATAATTCATACCTATTAACTTTAAATCCTTCAATTACAACATGTTTTTAATATTTTAAGATAACCCAATAGGTACTTTATTACCATGTAGCTACTAAAAAAATTATATTCTCACTCATGTTTATTGTGTGATAATCCAGAGGAAATATGTTTTATTTCCTTTCATAGTGGGAACTAACTACAACCACATTTAAATTTTTATTAAGTTTATAATTATATGCAATATATCCTTTTTAATTTCTTTTATGTTAAAAAATTTCCGATTAAACATTCAAATATTTTTCTCTATAATTGTGTGGATGAGAGAATTATCAACATTACCTTATCCTATATTCATCATTTTTCCACTTTGGATATTATTTCCATGGAAAATTACATTCCATATTCGTTAAAGAATTAGTATTTGTGAAAATGCTACTCAAGATCACCTATAAAAGGAACCACCTTCAAACGTCAAAGAATACCATTGATTTTTCCCTTTTTAATACTTTTAAAAATTATCAATTTAAAAATATTCTATCATGTTTGGTAAACTTTGGTAACATGAAGATGTTCGAAATCCTACATTTCTAAGAGGCTCTCAAAAATAAGATTCATCTTTTGAATGTAAGTTTCATCCTCCCCGAAATAATTTTTCCATATGTATTTCATCCATATATTAATCAATATGATCTATATCTTTAATAAAATTAATTTAAATTTTTTTTATTCCATAAATGTTATACTATATCTATAAAATTACATGTTCTTAAATATTCATGTGTTATAACGTGTTCTTATTTAGGTTAGTTATACCAACTACATTAATAATGCAATAATTATTATATAATGAATGATTAATAAAATATAAATACTTTTAATATGATTTAATAATTAGTAATTTAATTTTTTTTCATAATTATTTAATTTTAATATATATATTTATATGTATATTCATTAATAAAATCAATTATTTTTATAGAATATAAATTCAAAAAATAGATTTTAAGATATCTTTATGGGCTGTTACCATAAATTCCATTGATTGGACATTAAAATTTATTAATATATCAAAAAATATAATTTAACCTATATTATCATTATTAATGTGATGAAGACATTATATAGTACCAAGGACTAAAACCGCCATACTAAAGCTAGAATGAAACAAACAGGATAACAAACATCATAATATTAATTTCTAAAAATGATTAATAAATGGGTAATTAGAAATTATATGTTACTAGAATAAATTAATTTTAATATAAATATGTTTCTTATATATATTAATAATAAACCTAAATTGATTATATATGTGTGTAGGGAATGTTGGACTAATCAGGTATCTCGAGTAAGGGTTTTCATCAAAATTTCCCTCAATTGAGGCTTGTTTCTTATTATAATACAAATTTTCTTTTAAATGGTATATATAATTCCTTATAAAAATATTTTCTCTTGATTTAAATTTGATTCATGGAATATTTAATTCCATTTTAATATCTATCTTTTCTAATCTTTTGATTCTTATATTACATAACTTGTAAGGGCTTTGTTAGTTCAATTACTGTTTCATTATGTATTAACTTTCTTCATTGAATATGTTATTATAAGTTTTTTATATTAAAATAACTATCTATTTCATATTTTATTCTCTCTTTACTATAGTGAAATTAAATTTTCATGAAAAAATCTTATTCTTTGACAGATTAATTTATTAAAAATAGATGACATTGTTAAGAATAATTCTCAACCCCTCTATTGTATTTTTCTCCTTGTTGTCCATATTATTTCTTAACTTTATTTTCTTATTTGGAAAGAATAAAATTTATTACCATATATATTTTTCATATTTCTATTTATCTCAATTTAAAATAAAATTCTATAACTCCACCATGGAAGTGAATTTTTATTAAACAATCACAGAAAGATTAAAAATGAATTTCATTTACTTTTATTATATTTTTTATATACTAAATCGACATTTATTTATTTAAAATTTATTTATTTTCAATATTTCATTATTATAGGTTATTTTGAAATAATATTTTAAAAGAATATTCTTCTCGCCATTTAGAAAATGATTTTAAGAATTGAATTGTAACTTCTTTTTATTATGAAAATATTGAAAAAGTTTTATAATTTTTTTATAATTTATCTTACATTTTACTTTGTATTTATAAAATATGTATATCCAATGGATTAATTTTCATGATCAACTTCTAGATAATCTTATGATATACATATTTTGGGGGATCAAATTTTTGGTATCAATCGATCTAATTCTTGATGTCATTTTATGTGGTAGGATTTGAAAATATTATGAAACCAATCTTCTTTACTCAGGATTTTTTATGATAAGATTTATGTGGAATAAAAATTTATGGTATATCATTATGTCATTTTTGGGTTTTATATACCCTTCTAATTAATTGGGGGAACGATCTTTATCCCATGATACTATTATGGGATGCGAGTAATAATGACTGATACACTATGGGATATAAGTAGTAACACCTAAAACACAATATTATGGGATGATGGTAGTGTTGCCCAATCACCTAAATTGTGATGGTATTGGGGGTTAACACTGAAATATTTATTAACTTATATGATTATATTTGTTCCACATTCCTATGTTATGTGACTGTGATTTTTGATCATTATCACTTGTTTTCATGCTATGGTATATGTGTCATGATTCCATAATGATCCTTTTATGGTCCAATGTTCTAATCCCATGATCTATGTTATTATATATTATCTTATGAGTAACTATTAGTACCCCATTATCTTTTTAATTAGGTATTTCTCCCATGTTTATGTTTTCTCTCATGTTTATGAACTACCACATCATGACTCTTTGTAATATTTTTCCTTACTAAGAATTTGATATCACTCCTTATAATTATTATCATTTACCTATGTAATTACATGTAAGAATATGTATATGAGGAGGTCATGTGTGGAGAATTTAATCGGATATATTTAATAAATAATTTCTAATAAGAAAATTATTTAGGTAATCTCCAAAGACACTAAACATTTGGGTTTTCGGATTGTATGTTTATTAATGAGATGTATTATTAAAATTATAAAAATTATATAATATATAAGAATTTTATACTGAGTTTATCTCAATCTACCCCACCAAGACCCATCCTAAGCTAGGAATCAGTTGAGTTTTCAACCCCAATCAAAATTTCAATAAGTCCTGTGTTAGTTAATGGAACTAATAAGTAAAAATCATATATAGGAGGAATTAGCCAATAAAAATATTTAGTAGACACTTAATAAAATGTATAAATTATTTTAATCAAGTAAATAAATATAAATAGAAAACTAAACTATCTGAAAATGTTTTTATGAACAAAAATAATACAATACCATGCCTCATGAGAAACCTTGAAAGATAACTAAAGCACATGATAACATTTCACTGTGAAATAAATGCATAAAAAGGGAACACTATCACCTTTTATTAGGGACACTTTAGAAGATTTACCATGTTCCACAATATATTAAGTACTCCCAGGGAGGGTATATCAACAACATCCACCAACATTGGATGCCACCTTTCCCCATGAATCATTCACTCTATATAATCAGCTATAGATATATGACCACCAATACCATCTGAAAACTATTAATTAAATACATAGACTTACAATATATGGGAAAAGAACTATAAAATGACGAGTATAAATATATTTATTAGTATGAACCAATATAAAAAATGGAATATGAAATAACTAGTCAACTCAAAACCCCGAGTATAAGAGAGTAACTATAAAGGGAAAATATAAAGAATATCTAGATATGATTAAATTGAAATAAAAACAAGAAAATGTGGAATTATACTATCAACATCAATTAACTCATATATATAATGATTCATGTCATAAAAGTGTCCATATACACACATGTTAGTAGATGACATGGTGTATTTAAAGTACCAAAACTATACGTCACACCTTGACAGAGATCATGGGTAATAGTGGGAATCCTAAAATAACAAGTCGTATATATACTCATCTATTGAGTATTATAGGAACCTAATAACATCATAGTATCCACATCATCTAAAAAACAAAACACCTTAAAAAAAATACTCACATCACCACTCTAGAATTAAGGATTTGGAGTATTCTTCATTAGAGAAATTTACATCAAATGCTATAATTCATCACTATATATTTTTAAAACATAAAAGGAATTTGGAGTACTCTATGTACTAGAGACCCTCATGAAACTAAATTATCTAACATATTCTACTTCCACATCATCCCTCACTATAAGATGTATTGGGTGACCCACACCCCATTGAATAGAACATCAGTTGAGAGGGTTACCAACACCTCTGTATAGCCTAAACCCCAATGTAAATAATTTGAACCAGTCAAGGGTGTTACTTATTCCTTTGGTGGAGGAACCACACACCATTAGAAGATATCATAGTTGATATGGATACCTAATCATGTATATACATGGATGACTGACCCCTAGGAGACAAATAACCTCCACAAGGGTCATTTAACTCATGGGTTTGATAGCTATCCTTCCACACACATTATCATTTATATAAAGCTACAATACTCAATCTACTAGAAAATTTCTAATATAAACTGAATGTTTTAAACATATATTCACCACAACATTCAATTATAAAATTATAAAAAATAGACTACTCTTATATCCAAACGTGACACATATGTTGAAACATATGATGAATACTACAAAAAAGCTACTATATAATGTATCCATTTAAGGCACATGACTTGTGAGTATCTTAAGAATAATGATAACATATTTATATTTACTAGAACAAGTTAAATTATCATACATAGTGCATCTAGTATATTCGATGGTGCGTAATGATTCTTGGAAAATTTAGCATGTACTGCTATTAGAGTTTGTGTCATGTATCATAGTACATAGAATATACTTATAGAGTAAAATTTCTTGATAGGATACATGACATGTGGGTATTACATAACAATTGGGGGTATAAAACCAATACACATTGAGCCTCTATATCCAGGATACATGATATACACAATTACACACATGGAATATGGGTCTTAAAAGTAGGCTAAAAATGTATGTGGGTTAAACATCAAGGAAAACAATCCTATGTTAAGTGACACCTCTATTTTAGGTATTCCTATTTTAATATTTTATATAGATTTTGAGAATGTTTTTAAGTGTTTAGTGATGTGATATAGTAATTTGAGAGGATTAAACTAATATAAGTATGGTATGGGTTAAAAATTATAAATATAGCGGTGAGCCTTACTTATAGAGTAAAATGTCTTGTATGTTTGTTTTTGTATGATATATTTTTTCTTATATGTACTCATTGAACTTTCATGGTATTAACTGATATTTCTTATGAACATATGGTAAGTATCATTGTCAGTTCCCTATTGATTCATATAATCATACCCCACTCGATCAATTTTCATTCTTGTAGATATCATGGTTAGGGTTCTGAAAAAGTGAAAGGGAACTGTAGTGGATGGTCGAGTAGGTTAGTATAAGGATATACACATTTCTGTATAGAATTTGAGATGGATGTCTACAAATGAATTTTCTTAGTGTCATTACTACATATCTTGGATTATTTAATTTAGTTTTTGTTTATATATATGATATTTCATATTAATACTACATCAAATAGTTTTATTTATGTATGATGATACTATGAGGTTTTTTATTTATTTATTCACTATTTATTGATTAAATTTTCAGTTCCATTATTTTAATCTAATGTTTGCCTAGTTTAGATGGAATAGTCTACCCATGATGTTTCATAGGCCACTTCCACTAGTTAGAAACCTATTGTGTAAGAGTAGGCATTCACGTGGTCATGTGACATACCAACTCAGACCTAGTGGTTTTTGTTAAGGTGTTACAAAATGGTAATAAAGTATAGGGTTTACTAATTTTTTCTTTTGTTTTACTTTATTTGGGATAGGTTAGACAAGTTTTAGGATTATTGAGACTTGATTAGAAGAACTATTTTAGTTCTTGGATAACACTATGCAGTGAAACTCTATGTTTTCATAAACTGGGAATGTTTTTTTTCTATTTAATATTATTGTTGATAATATATTGGTGATACACATGATGTTTTTTTACTGATTTATTGGACCTTTTGTGCATTCACGCATCATGTTAGGTACATAGGATCACATTTTATATACCCTTTAAATGAATTTTATAGATTTGAAATAATCAATTTCTTGTTGAAATAATGATATGCTCATTTGGGGAATTATTTGTTTCCTTATATTATTTGAGCTTGAGTATTCTATTCTTGAGTGTGTGTATATGGATATGACTTAAATACTGGTACTAGAGGTTGATATTGGGTTATGGTTAGTGCTTAGGGGGTTATTACTTATTATTGTGAATATCCTCAAAGGTTGGACTATATTTTAGATGCTTTTGTGTTACTATGATATATAAATGGTCTACTTGTTTAAGATGTTTACTTTATTTAAGGTTTGTTTTTGATTTTTTAGAAATGACACTACGTATATATATCACGAATCTAGTTAAACCACATATTGTATAATAGGATAAAACTGAGCATGTTTTATTGGATTCTTTAGTGGGTTAATATATAGAACTATTCTATCCAAATCTCTTTTGTCTAGTGCCTGTTTAGGGTGTAGGAGCTCATAGGGATGGTCCAACAATGGTCTTTTATGAGTGTGAATTTCAGATCCATCACCCACTATCCATCTAAGGAACTATATGACCTTAGTATATAGAGTTCTGGATATATCTAATTTAGAGTATTTTTGACCTGGTAGAGACCTTGAAGGGTCTAAAGGTTGTTTTTTCAACCTTTATGTTTCAAGGTAGAACTGGATGATGGTTGGATTTCATGTTTCTAGATGGTATATGTGAAATGATGATATGGTAAGCCATCAATAATATATTGTTTGAGTTGTTTTTTTCATATTCACTAAAGTTATCCCATGCTAAGGAGTTCATGGATATCTAACAATGGATGATGGAAATGTCAGCCTATTCAACATGGTTCACTAAACTAATTGACATTGCTCCAATTCATGAGAGGAATGGGGCACAATAGTCTTGAATGTTAGAGTTTAGTCTTCATCTAGAGTTGAATAGATAGTCCATGAAGTTCAATATAATGACCTATGCTATAGTTCATCATAAAGAACTAATTATTTAGATATAATTTAAGAAAGATAAAGTTGTAGGTCTTGTTCCTACTGTTAGTGGATCTATATGGGCCTTCCCAAGTGAAACCCAATTAGTTATTCTGATAATAATAAGATTACGTTAGAGAATGGATTCTACAATAATGGTCAATAGTTGGATTAGAAAATAAATTCCTTGAATATATCTATGTTAGATGGCTCTACTTGGTGCTAAAACGGTGGAAGAAAGGGTCAATTTCTCAAGTAGATCCCTATTTTTATTATTATTCCTCACTAGTGTGCAAAGTATGATCATATCAAATTATTCAATTCTAAGGGTCCACAAATTAACGCATCAATGACACTTTATGGTGTGGGTACATTACCTCAAAAATAGGTGAAAAAACACAAGGGTTAGCAAACTAGGTGACTCATGAGCCCATAAGACATCATGGGGTGGTTTCTAGAAAGACATTGGTTGTTAATAAGGTTTCAAAAGATGGTTGAGAGGGACTCTCAACTGTTAAAGGTATGGTTATAATTTCTTTTACTCTATCCATTTCTTTTTTTGATATAAGAACATTCCATTTATTTATATTTGTTCAAGTGGTTCCTGGGTTGGATTTACTGGTTAAATACTCTTCTGAGCCGTTGTCTATCAATACAACCATGGGAAATAAATTGGTTCTTCTTCATATTTTTCCATAATATCCTATTGTGGTTTCCATATTTTAACATGTTTTGAGCTTCATAATTCCAGAGATTAAAGGTTTTAATGTGATCCTTATCATAGAACAGTTGCCTAGCTACCATGCAGACATCAATTATTGTTAAAGATTAGTGACTTTTTCATCACATAAAGGGGATTCGTACATGTTTATTAGTGAATGATATGTCGAGGTAAGTAGAGTGGGAGTAGAACCTCATCAGAGAGAAGTATTTTTATTAAAATTCTCTAGTATGATCCTTATGGTGGATTATATGGTTAATCTCACTACTTTTCTTCCAGTGGTATACATGTACCAATATTTATTTACAAAATATTTCTCTAGGTTACCTCCACACATGGGAGTTGAGTTTGTGATCAAGATTTTGTTCTGTGCATGACTTATATTAAACATGGAACAGTATGAGTTTTAAAATATATAGGTGTAACTAGATAATATTGAGGTAATGTGATTCATCAGAGAATTTTTTTTCGTGGGTGTATTGGTGTTATTTTAAAAGAAGGTGGATGGTAGTCTTTGGATTTGTGTAGACTACTCGATGTTGAATATGATCACTGTGAAGAACATGTATCCATTTATAAGAATATATGACTTATTTTATTAGTTTAGGAGTGCCTAGTGGTTTTCAATTATCGATCTATCCTCTGGATACCATCATCTTCAAGTTAGTGGGGAATACACACCAAAGACATCATTTGGTAACATTGTTTCCTAGGCATGAAAATTATTAGATCTAGAGAAGTTTTATGCATTCATGTTTTGGTCATGACTGAGGAATTAGTTTAATATAGAGAGTTTTTAGGTTTTCTAAGTACTATAAGAGATTTATTAAAGAATTTTATTCCATGAAAGTGCCCATTACCATGATTAATAAAATGGGAATCAATTTTGAATGGATATATCAATATGAATAAGTCTTCTTAGAGTTAAAGAATATGTTAATATAATCTCCAATCCTGATACTTCCCAATCTTGGAGTTAGGTATATACTGTATTATGATGCATTTGACATTGTATTTTGGGAAATTATGATGTAGGGAGATAAGGTAGTTTCTTACAAGTCTCATTATCTATGAACTCATAAGTTAAACTATCCTACTCATTACTTAGAGTTGGGGATTATGGTTCATGCATTGAAATATTGGTGGTATTAACTCTTCGGTGAGATATTTTTCATGTATATGGACTATAATATTCTATAGTATATTATCCCCTAGTGTAACCTAAATGTTATTCAAAGGCATTGGGTATATTAATTATTAACCTTTAACATTGATATGGAGTATATGATTAATAAAGGAATTTTAGTTTCATATGATGTTTACATGAAGATGTTGGAAGTGGGTGAGAAGATGTTTGAGGTTGGGTAAAAGATGATGGAAGTGGGTGAGAAGATGTTTGAGGTTGGGTAAAAGATGATGGATTTTTTGGTAGACTAGAAGGTGGGAATAACTGAGGATTGAGGGGTAGTTTTTTGTGCAACATTAGTGATCATATACTTGATGGTATAACGATTTAAATATAGTATTAAGATTAATCTAGAGTGTATCACATTCTGTGATAGGTTTATGATAAATAATTTTATTCCAGGTTAGGATTTGGATTGATGTAGAGAATTTTTTATTTGTTATAAAGCAATGGATCAATCTTTTATGAGGTAGAATATGCAGGGAGACACTCATGTTTTTTGGTGGGAAGTTAACCTAGTGGAGACCAAGATGTATCACAATGTAAAATGAAAGTTATTATATACTAACATGAAGATAGGCATTTTAAGATTTTTCTCCCATTTTCAGACATATTATAGGATCATACCTGACCATCAGAGGCTTGGAGGGTGGCTCCAGCCACATACACTACCTATGTGGAAGTGGGATGATCTGATGATAGACTTACTAACAAGGCTATAGATAACCCTTAAATAATTAAACACAATTCGGGTGGTAGTATATCGGTTGAACAAGGTGGCTCACTTCACAATGATTTAAGAGACTAACTATATGGCTAAAATTATAAAAATTTATGTTTGAGAGATTTTATGGCTACACAGAGTGCCTTTAAGTGTAATATATGATAGATACCAATGGTTTATATCAAATTTTGGAAATTAATGGAAATGGTGATGGGGAATCATGTAAAGTTGAGTACATATTTTTACCCTCTGATTAATGAGAAGTTAGAAAGAATGATCCATACATTAGAGGATGTGCTTCAGGCATGTGTTATCAATTTTTTAGGTTCTTAAAATGGTTACTTGGATCCAGTAAATTTTTTCCAACATAATATCTTTCATTACTCAATTCACATGGCTCCATTTAAGGTTCTATTTGAGTGTCCATGTCATTCACCTCTATTCTAGCTTGAGGCTAGTGGATCATTAGTTTCTAGGAATATTGTGGTATAAGAGACCTTAGAGAGGGTACATTGGATTTAGAAATGCTTGGTTATGGATCAGAACAGGTAGTGGAATTATTCTAACTAAAAGAGATAATACTTGGAGTTCACTACAGGTGATAAAATTTTCTTACGGCTCTCCTCTCGGCTGGGATATAGGTGTTTGAGGAGGTAATAAATTTTTTCACTATGACTTGTTTGAAAATTTGAGGTCATTGAATGAATCATTATGGTGTCCCAATAACTGAATATTATTCTATGGTATGAAGCTATACCAATTTTATTTCACATTTATTAGCTTTATAAGTATGAACCAAATCCTTTAAAGATATTTGACAATGAGGATATTGAGTTAGAACTAAATGAATCAGTTATGGAGAGAACTATATGAATAGTTTAATGAAGTAATTATGTTATTTAAGGAAATCGTTTTACTCTTTTTTGGGTTTATTGGAAGTACATGAATAATCAATAAGAGTCATGGGAGAGGGAATTCGACATTAAATAATAGTGGCCTGAGTTTTTTGAGAAGACCTATGGAGATACTTCTTGAGGATGATCAGCAATAATAGGTGATTATTATGAAACATCTATTTCAAGTGCTCTTATTTTTATCTTGTACATAAAATTTGATCTTATTTTTATGTATTTAGATGTTGGTTAAAGGTGTTTAGGAGGTTGGAATGAAGATGATGTTGGGATAGGGAAAATAATGTAACATGAAATTTATAATAGTTTCATTGGCTAGATGTTGTGTAGCCATCGACTCGTTGGTGCAGTTCTTGGGTAAATGATATTTTTTCTAGAATCTAAAATCTTGTTAGTGGATACCAGAATAAATTTGATGGGGCTTTTGGGTAGAAATATATCTCCCTAGGAGCCACCAACTAGTTGGTGGTATCATTCAAGGCCTAAAAAGGCCTTCCTCTTTATGATGAGTTTTGTAAAATCCTAACCTTTACTCATTTTTATCTCTTTCACTATTGATATATTCAATTTTCAGAAACCTAGAAGTATAATCCCAAATTTTTGGGGCCTTATCCTCCCTACCAAATCCTCTATTTGATGCTTGAACTATGGATCATTTTTGATATCTTAATTATATGAGTTCCATGTTCATACATAATGATTCCCTTACCATATTTTTGAAAAAAAAACAATTATAATATTGATTTATTGATCAAATATATGGGTTTTAGAATGATCTAACATGGGATCCATTGATCATTGATCGAAACAACACCTGGGTTCAAGGATTCAGTGTCCTCACAACATTTGGTCCTTGAACATTGTGACTAGTATATCATATAGATAAACTATAATAATTTCATATATTTTGGGTATAAATTATATTAATTATTTACCCTATACTTCTAATCATGATGAATCAGTATTGGTTCTAGGACCCGATGGTTATTTTGGATTCATATGGCGACCCCTTCCATCAAATTGTTATTATACATAAAGTAAAAAGTCCATGAATTTTACACATGATCTATACATATTCTTTTCATATTTTTTGATATGTGTTTATATCCTTGTGAGAACAATATCTAATTATTTATCACATGAGGTGAGTGTGTATCCCTAATACCTATGCTTGTGTTTATTTCATTTTTTTGTAATTATTATGATACTTGATTGATTTATTGTGATGTTTGACTTATCATTTGTATCTTGTATCAAATGTTTTGTTGTTCCGTATTCTATAGTCGATTATGTAGGTTGTTCCAAATGGACTATTTTCAATTGGGGATGTTTTAGATGAGTGGTCGACATTCACTAAACTATCCCATCTAGTGGAACATATCAGAAATGTTTGGAACTAACTTTTATAGGTGTATATGTCATAAAATAGGTTTATATTCCTTTGAAAACAGAGTCCGAGAAGTTCAAATCAGTCTCTGAGGACTCAAATTGTATATTTATATTTGTGTGATATATGGAAACTTTATATACTCCTTTTTAATTTCTTGGTATGCTCCATTATATCTTTTAAAATTATATTAAGTTTTCTTGGTGGTGTCCTACCAATCCATGTATTCACACCCAACTTGGAAATTTTAGTACACACATATATTTCATGGTTAGGGATCCAATGAAGGGAAAGATCCCTATAGTAGACGATTGAGCATGTTAGTAGGAGGGTACATATTTTTCCAAGATAAAATTTTTCCTAGATTCCTACTACTACTTTTGTTTATTCTATTTACCTCTTACTATGGATATTTTATTTAGTTTTGGTTTATATATCTGACATTCCATATTGATACTACATGATCATGTTTTATTTATGTATATTAGTAATGTGATGATATTTATTTACTTATTTGTTATTTTTTGATTATTTTCATTTCTTATATTATTGTACTGTGATATTTACTGGGTACAAAGGGAATTGTGTCCCCATGATGTTCTGTAGGCCCTTACTATTAGTTAGTAATCTGTTGATTTTGGGGAGGCACACATGAGGTTTCTTGGGACCTCATCTAGGAATCATTGGTTTGAGTTGGAGTATTACATATTACATAATGTGTCACCCAGAGTTATAAATCATGTGACATTTAAAATATCTTGTATCTCTAGTGATACTAAGTCTATGACACACATTGAGATTTTTGGGAGGGTTACATTTCATGTGGCATTAAGAATTATGAAGAGAAAAAATTGTAAAATACTTAATATGTGACCTAAGAACACATTCTATGTAGTTTTTATCATTCTATAATCCCAAAAACATTGTTTCCATGTTGAAAACATCACTATCAATTCTATTACCAGAGATATATCTACTATCGATCGAACTCAATGCTCTTTCCACCTAGTTTGAACCCACAAAGCAATCCATTGATTTTTGTAGCACCTAAAATTGAGGGAGAGTAGTTATATAAGTAAATGAGAGAAGAAATTCTGTAAGGGTGATCAGCGAAATCCCTAACCAAATAAAACAAGTGTTAAATTATGTCTAATGAATAATGTTAGGAGCGGAATATATTCAATTATATATTTTCAAATTAAATTTTGTAGGGGATTAATGAAAATAATTCTAATAATCATAAATTTATTTATCCATAGGGGATAAATATCCACCAATATGAGCAATTGGGTTAGATAAGTAACCATTAGAAACATATCAGGATAAAAAACTTGATAGACATGGATCCTTAAAACTGATGTTAATAACATGCCAAAACTTATCAATTATCAAATATTTAAATTAATAAAAATGAGGAAAAATAATTTAAGATGATTAAAATTAATTCTTTAAATGATGAAAAAATAGTCCTATTTATTATACAATATAATATAATATTTTAAAAAATATTCAATCCATAATCACATAATGTCATCCCATTTCACTCCAAAAATCTTTTAAATAATAATTTAAATTAATTAATAAAATTATTTTAACTTATAAAATTTAATTTTTTATGCTATATGACATTAAGTTAAATTAAATTAATTTAAATTAGAAGAACATTAATACGTTTTCATCATTTTCATATTTAATAATAAAAACATTTAAACATTTTAATCATTAATCATGTTTGATGATGGGATGCAACCTTTGATAATAAAGAATTTTTCAAAAACAAATAATCACTTTAATCATCCCAAAATCGTTAATAAAAAATTTATACAGTAATTCTCATAAAAACATTTTCAAAAATATTTTTACAATCAAATTACTTATGAAAAAAACATTTCAAAATTTATTTTAATTAATATTGGACCTAGAATAATTTTCTAATTGTTATTTTTAACAAAAAAACTTGTTTCTATCAAAGTCTCAAAGAGATTAAAAATTTAAATATTCCAAGGACTTAATCTTGGACCCAAAAAATAAATTTAAATAATTTGATCTTGAGATTAATAGTATTGAATTAAACATACTGAGAAAGGTGGGAGCATTTGAAAAAATATTACTACCTCATTTAGTAAGAAATATTACTTCTTTCATTCATTAGAAGAATGATGTTTGATCGTTATTTCCATGTGAATTATCTATTCACTATCATTTCCTCCACTTAGATGAATGTGAATAATAAATGTTTTTTTTCATTGTATGAAGAGGGTGAGATAGGGATTAGGAATTTGTATACTTTTTTAGAATACTAATAATAATAAATTTTTTGAGGGAATTATTCTTTCCAATTGGGTGTTATATGGATTATCCAATTCCTACATAATGGATTACCACAATTATCTATTTATTAGAATTATGAACCTCCCCCATATATTATTTTAAAACTTATAAATTAAAAATTTCTATAGAATCTTCCATTATTCCATGTTATTTCTACCATGGAGTACTAATTCCATTTTACTACCATATGGACTTTCTAACTGACCATAACCATTTTTAAATAAAAAAATTCATTTTTTATTTTTGGATATATTGGTTGTTTAATTAAAGACCTAAAATTTATCTATACATAACATAACACTTGACTATATAATTCATACATTTTCTAGATAAACTAACCTATTGTAGAAATAATTGAAATGTTATAATTTTTATCCATTAGAGATACTAATATTTATTCTTTAGTTAATTTTTTTTATTTAAAAAATATTAATCATCCCATGAAATTTAAGTAGCTCAGAAAACATTGAAAATTTTACCCAAGTGTTAACACCCTATACATATAAAAATAGAAAAACAGATTTTTTTTCAAAGGTAGTTTACTTTGGTGAAAATAAAATTTTAACATTTTTTGGTACCTAAGAATTCAAAACTCAAAAATAATATATGACTCGATTAAAAAAATATGGGTCGTTAGGTCATTTTAACCAATAAGTATTTTCATCAGTAAAAATGAAATAACTAAAGATTCTAACCAAGAAACTAATAAAACACCATCATGTGGAAATAACCCATTATCAAACACACTTAATATTCTTATTGTAGTTATGGATCTTAGATAACATAGGACATTACTGTATAAGGAGGGAATATTTTCTTTTACTACATAAAATGTAATTTTTACCCTGAGATACTAATGAACCAAAAGTGATATCAAATAAAGCTTATTCCAAATAATTATCTTATTTTAGGAATTGGATTACTTTATTTGTGTCTCATTAAACCACAATACACATTTCCTTTTCATCACGCAAGGGTTTTCTATTAATAAGGAACAAATAAAAAAAGATAGAAATCTAGTGTGAATGGTTTTTTTCCAAAGATACACACAGTGGGGATATTAGACTCCCTACATTTAGTAATATACTCTATATCAGTTACATGGGAATGTTCTATCTACATTATATTCATTTACAAAAAAGATTAAATATTATACATTAACTATAAATGAATTAAAGGGTAGAATCTAGAGCAGTTAACAAGGAGTGCCAGAACAACCCACATGATGGAATATACAAGATGAAAATATAATAGAGTGAGTTGACCTTGCATATTTAGAATACATTATTTTAAAATAAAACCCTATTCCCACCCACATGGGACCGATGGACTCATGGATCGATCTACAAATCTAAAAAAATTATATAAAACATTTTTTTATGTATCAAAAATGATAATTACTAACTAAAACTAATCACAACACTAAAATCAAACCATATATATATATATATAAAGATAAATTAAAATATATTTTTATAAAATATTAAAAATATATATTTATGAACTTACTCAACACCGTGGAGTGGTGTGGTGGAGGAGAGGAAAAGTAGACTTAGGTTTATATTACTAAAATAAAGATGAAGGAATATATTCAATTAATTGGAAAAAATAAAAGAATTATGTTATTTTTATACATTTCATTAACTTATAATGAAGATTTTATTTCATTTTTATTATATGTTTAATTTTTTAATTTTATATTCACATGATTTTTTTTTTCAATGTATAATTAATTTATGATTATTATTTCGGGTCTGACATGACCCATAGACATAATTCAAGATTTTCTATATAGGTTTTGGGTTTTTTGGACAATATTATTTGGTTTTTACTAATGAGATAATAAATATATAAAGACCTAACCCCAAAAATATACATTAGCTAATGAATTATCCCCTGGTCTTATGAGTTCTTTGACAGCTTTTGTAGAATATTCTCTAGGGTGTGATTTAAATTTTATCATTTCCTACCATTAAGGAATATTAACCGATGTCCTCATATCATGTTATGAGGTCAACATGGCCTTTTTTATCAAAAAATTCATTTAACATTAGTTATAATTTCACCTCATCATCTTAACCTCCAAGAATTATCACATTCTTACCCAAAACAACATGGTTTTACTATGTCACTATTTTGTAAAATTTACAAACATGCACTTTGGGAAAAACAAAAATATCACCAAGACACCTTGGTACATTCCATTTCTCATTAATGAACAATTATACTGGAATCTAAAGTGGGTAGTATTAACCATTTAGATAAACTTTCCTTATTGGCTATATAACCTAGAATAAAATCCAACACATTCAACTAACTATAACCACAATTATTTGAAATACAACCTATATTTCTTATTCATAATCACTATATATTTCAAAAAACTAATGACTATTATGGGTGTACTTCATTAAGGAAATACTCTCTTGGGGAATATCCTTACTCAAACACCTATCCATAAAACCAAAATATATATTAAGGGAAAACACTATTCACGTGGGGAAGTATATGACATGCTCATCACCTTAAAAAAAACCCTTCAGTCCATCACGAAGAAATATCTATTCATACTTGATCACTCAATGGACACAACAATTATGGTCAACTCTCAAACAAAGGAAGGGTGTAAGACCATTTTCATTGACTGAAGTTTAGAAATATACCCCCTATCAAGAATCCACTAGTTTGAGGCCATTTTAACAACTGCCCCCTCTATCAAGGTGAAACTCACATCATCAGAATGTGGGAATGAAATACGGCTTCCATCATTGTAAATTTTCTAATAGAACTTCATTGTAAAGGTATGTGAAAATATAATGTAAATTCCCATGTATGAGAGAACATTGGACATATGTTTTTTCTCAAGTAGATAGGAATATTGCTTCACTGTCATACAATTAAATTTATTTTTTATTTTTTTATATGTTCAAAGAATCACATAAAAGGGTTTTTAGGGTTTTTTATTTATTTAATTTAAAATATAATTCAATAAATTAAACACAAAGGTTTAATAAGAAATATAGAATATCATATTGTAAAATCCCAGGCGTTCAATAATTATTTTAATTTTTTATAAATCAAATTATTAACTAAGAAGACTCAATACCAATCATTTTATTATACATAACTATTTTATTATATATAAAAGTCCAAATCTACTCACATATCCTCAAATAGACCAGTAATCAATTTTTTTTTATCCTTAGTGAGTGTGAAAGATCCCTCCTCAACCAAGTGAGTGACCATCCTAACACACTTAGAAGCAACCATGTCATGTTAATCTTCTCAAACCACTCACCTACACTAATATTATTAGTAATTTGATTTGGGGATACTTTGAAATTAATGATAGTGTAACAATGCAGAAATGTTAAATGAATAAAGGGTGAAAACCATCTCCTCTACACTTCACCTTGATTTCCACACCATAATTAGGGAATAAATAGAATATTAATAGAATATATTTATATATATTAAGTAATAACCACTATTATTCCTTCCTACCACCCAAATAGGTTAAATATTCATAACCTTGAAGTTTGAGATCACATGTACTTCATAAGAGTTGAGAAATTAAAAAAATATAAGAAATATGAATATTTTACAAAATATATGAGTAATAAAAAATAGTTATATTAAAATAATGAAAAATATAGTAAACACCTACTTATAATGAAAATAAATCCAAATCCAGGGGTTTGAATACTTTATAATTGGAGAAGGGAAATAAATTTATTAGAATCTAATTACCTTTTTCCCACTCTAAAAATTTATTATAGAAATTTAGAAGTTCTTTATTTAAAGTTTCTTCTCCATGTGTCCATTTTAATGGCCTAGATTCCTTTTATAATAATTCTCTCAAACATTCTACTTAATCAAAATCGTTCCCATGATCAGTGCCTTCCTTATCTATTTGATTAGCTCTGCTTGGAGCACCTAGAGAGATGATTTTTTTTCCAGTCTTTACATATCCTTTTGGGAAATTCAACATTTAATCTATCTATGGAAAAGTAATGATCCTTACATCGCATTATGGTCTACATGATAAACCTTATATAGTGTCTTATGACATTTATATAACAGATGGCCGTTATGATATCATTATTAAAAAAATTGGGACCCTTATGGAGAATTTATAATGTCTTTAACTTAGCCCCTTCCATGAAAATGACACATGCATAGCTCCCTTTATATGGTGATGAACATTCCATATATTCATAGTCCATAAGATGATCCTTATATAGCTAGATTTTTACCTTTACATAACATAGGTAGTGAGGACAATTACATGTCCTGAACTAGTTACCTTTAAATTGAATATGTCCCCTTACATTATAGTAACTCAAAATAATAAGAACACGAAACAATCACAATTATCAGGGTAATCCATTTTCAAATTAATATAAAAAATTATACAATCAATTAAAAATAATAGAAATTATCCTATTAAAAATTAAAAAAATATATTTAAAAAAAATCAATGAATGGTTTTTAATAAATTATGAAAATGAATAAAAAAACTAAAAATCAAGATTTGATCATTTTAAAATTTTTATTAAATATTTTAAAAAGTATAAAAAATGTATTAATTTACCTTGATTTAAATTAATTTTGTGGGTTTAATTTCAAATGAAAAGATATTAAAAATTCTAAAATTTTGGCTCACATCACTTCCCCACACTAGCAATATATCACTCTCAAGAAATTCAATGAATTAAAACAATCAAAAGTAATATATTAATAGGTTACAAATACAAAAAATATAGAACAACGAAATAAAAGACACATTCATAAATATTATAACCGTTTTCCCCCTATAAATCTATCTAACAACCCCAACTATATTTAAAAAATACTTATTATTATAGGATTAAAAAAATGAAATTTAGTTGAATAGAAATATCCATAATAATCACTTTTATTTATCCTTATTTATTAATCTTATAATACCAATGTTATAATTTTAATATACTTGGTACATCAAAATTATTATTATTATAAGAAAATTTCAAAATTTATTATATTTCTTTAATATCCTTCTTATCTAAATCCAATAAATTTTTTCAATTAGGAACTTATTGAATATTTTAATCCATATTTATGTAAAAACTGTATTTTATATCAAAATGTATTTCATTAATTCCACACCTAGTGCCTAATCTTATCATAACTTCATATGGGACCCGAGTTTCCAATTTTAATCTAGTTTTAAAGATATATATATATGTATTTTAAGTTGTCTACCTGAGGTGTTCCTTTTCACAAAGGAAAAGTTACCAAAGTCTAAGTTCAAAAATATAGTTTCCTCATTTTATAATTTTTATTCTATTTAAATATTTTCCCCAAATCTATTTTACCAAGTTATAACGTATAAAATTTAATGGAAATAGTGGGAAAAAACACTAAAAAAATATAACATAAAAACAACACCCAAAATTTTATAAAAGTATTCATAAAACAATTCCTAAAAAAATTCAAAAAAAATTATAAATTAATCCAAAACTAATCTGAAATAGGGTTGAATAACCTAACCCACACTTATTCTATACTACCCATTAAAATAAATAAAAATGAAAAACGTTTTTAGTGAATAAACAAGTGTAAATGGATAGAGGAAACATTGTTATTTTTCCAAAAAGATTTTAGTTAATCTCTCCCCAAGGTACTCTATGAAAAACATTGATCTAGAATCCAATGATTTTTTCTACTTGGAAACCTATATAAAAAGATATTTTAAAATAATATTTTCAATAAAAAAGTAATGACATTAAATGAGGTTTTATGGCAAAAGTAGGTACTATATTTTTTCTACCTCTCATGGAAAGTGTTAGTTATTAAACCCAATCTGATGATGTTTTTTAATTTTTTGATAGAAATAAAAATTATTAATTTTTAAAATGTCAATGAGTGGTAAATGGTCATGGAGAACCCCATGAATAGAGTGTTTTAATACCATAATTAAAATGTAAAATCAAAAATATAAAAGGGTTGGTAGTAAGATACATTGGGTCTTTGTATTATTTGTTTAATCAATATATAATTTTTGTTCAGGATTTTTTGGTTGAGTTAGTGGCTCCATCATAGGAACCAAAGAATACTCTTCTTTTTCAAACACTTCTCAGGTGGCATCAACTTTAATTTCCACTATATAAGGTTTAAGAAATTATCAAATTAATCTTTATCCATCTCTCTGCCTTCTTATTGGGAAGCCACTTCTTCAAATTACAACATCATATTTAATTATATAGTGGATAAATCTCTATATTTTTCATTATAAAAATATAAATTCTACTCATATAGACTTATAAATCCAATGAAAAATGAGTTATACTGTAGTAAAATAATAGAATTATTAAATGAAAGTGATCCATGAGACATCCCTACTCCCTTAGGTGGCACAACCAAGAGTTTTTTATCTTAAATTATAGAAATTGTATAGTTTTTAAATGGAATTGTATCCATAAAGTTTAATTCAAAACCAATAATCTCTTATTCTCTTTCTTCTTCAAAGGAATTCACCATTAATATCATTTTTTATTAAATCAGAGATAGTCATTTTTTAAATAATTTTCAAAACAAATAAAAAACATTCATCAAGAGTTTGGTCACAACTATATAATTTTCCAGTTGGATGTATTTTTTTCCTTTTAATATCTCAGGTATGTTTTCGAAAATGATGTTTGTGAATGGTTCTTTTAGTGTGTCTTCTACCTATTAGATTTCATCTTGAGAAAAGTTCCACTTTTTATTTTTTTCTTTTCTATTATTTATCCTTGAGTTGTTGGATGGTGGTGGAAATCAAAACCATTATGTATTTAAAATATGTCATCTCCCCTTATTTATCATTAAATTTTTGGTCAAGTAATAAAGATCTATTGGTGTATTCTTGAATCTCCTATGATGTAGATATTTCTTCATTCTAATGGTGTAGGGGTATATGTAGTTGATGTTGAATGACTTTATTGACATAGTAGATTTCATACTATCAACCATTAGTCTATACTAATGGTTTCTCATACTAACCTTCTTTAGTTTTATCCCCCACATGATCCTATGTGAATAAATATTTATTAGTGTTAATGAAGTGGGTTTGGTGTGGTTCTGTGATCACAAATGTGATTTAGTCAAACTCATTAAACTGGGCATAAATACAAGTATCCATTACAGAATAGTCCCAATTTTATTCTTATACTTGTTTGAGAATGGGAAGTAATGAATGAAATTATAATAAAACACAAATAAGAAATAAATTAAAGCATGAAACAAATTACAGATTTGAAAAACAAATAAATAAATATCCCATCTCCTCTGAAATGAAATAAAATTCGATAGTGTGTCATTGTGTAGGGATATAAAATTAGAATTTAAAATCCCCTATATACTAGAATGATAACCACATATTCATATCTCAAGGATATATGCCTATATATTCACTATTATTACACTAATATTTTTTTATATTCAAAACAACACATAAAATGGTGTTCACATAGGTTTTTTTTAAAATTTAAAATATAATATTGAAAAATGGTTACCATGAAATCTATATGGTCCTTGGGTAAATTCTATTGGGTTATATCATCATTTAAAATTTTTATGGATCATTTAATTCTTTAAATATTCTCAAAATCACTCATTTACTTATCCTATGCTATATTATTATGTATGAAATTACTAATCTACTAGTGGAATCTCAAATTGACTAGAAATCACATTTTTTTACTTGTTAAATGAGAAAGATCACTTGTCCACCGGTTGAGTGAACCTACTCACACTTATATAAGTAACCACATACCATTAATCTTCTCAAATGACTGACCCAATATGATATAGTGAGTAATTTGATTAGAAGGAGGCTTTTAAAATCAATACCATGGAAGGATTTAATTGTGTTTATGGAATACATAGTGTAAAACTTATCTTCTACAATCTACCTTCACCATCTCAACAATAGTGGTTTAACACTTAATAACCTTGAATATTGAGATCATGGGTACTTTATATGGGTTATGAAAAATAATTAATGGGGGGGGGGAGAAATAAGAACAGAACACAAAAAAATGAATAATAAAAATGAATTATATTAAAATATAGAAGATGTAGTAAATCCCTAATTACAATAAAACCAAAGAAGAATCCATGGATTTAATTCTTTTATAATGGTATAGTAGAAACAAATTCATATTCATTAAAAAACTTTCCTCCTCTTCCTAAAATTTAGTATAACGATTTGTGAGTTTTTTCATCATTGGATTATATCTATGAGTCTAGCTTAAGGGTCCAAATTCTTTTCATAAATCATATCTAGAACATTCTATTTGATTAATATCATTTCTAGGATTAGTTTAATTACCATCTACCAAATTCATTCCATGTGGTTCACTTGTAGTGATTTTTACCAATTTGGGTAGCCCAAAACAATATGAATTTGATTTTCATTAGAGGCCATTTTTGGGAAATTTTGGGTTTAGTTTCCCTATTGTTAAGTTATGAAGCATACATAGATTTTGAGTTTATGAAATGACCCTTACTCTTTGGATTGTAACCTTTATTTAGTTAATGGAATATATGATACCTTTAGATGGTAGTATAATTACCGTCATGTATTATGTATAATGAATTTAATGAAACCCACTTTCTATCAAAATGACCCTTAAATAGATATTTTTCTTTTGGGATAACCCCTGTATAGATTTTTAGTTTATATGATGACCCTTACAGTATTGGATTTATATACTCTATATATCATAGGCCATGAGTAACATTATTCAGTCTACGCTGGTTACCATTATACATAATATACTGCTTGCAACTAAAAACTAAAAAAACATGAAAAAATCATAATTATTATTATAGGAATATTCAAACTAACTTCAAAATTTTAAAATCAACTAAAGACAACAAAAATTTCCTTTAAAAATTAAATATTTATTTTACAACATTAATGCATGTATTTTCAATAAATTAAAAAAAATGTAAAAAATAATTAAAAATCAAGACTTTCTCCATTTAAAAATTTAATAAAAGAATTATAAAACTCTAAATAAATGTATTAATCTACTAGAATTTATATTATTTATAGGGTTTAATTTCCAATGAAAATAAGATAAACATTTATAAAATGTTTGATCATATGATTCTCTTGATAATATAGGTATATCTTGGAGCACCACCAAAATTTTTTTCACTAAAAAAAGTGTAGGATGAATAACTCACATATGAGTCGATAAAAAAAAGGTTATATAAGAAGGGGACATGAATCTAACCCCATACCACATAAAAAATCATCTGGTCATAACCATTCTTTGTTTCCATCAATCAAAACACTTTTAATATTAGTACTATGTATTTTAAATGAATATTCAAGTTTCATGTTTTCCTGTTTAGATCAGGGATTAATTAATGACCAATCACTTTTATATAACAAGATCCATTAATGAAACCACATACCTAGTAAGTTAATATGAATACAATATGAGGGCCTTTGATATCATCAATATCTCTAACATGGAGGTTTATCCATGACATCGATATTGTTATCTCAAGGGAAAACTCAAGCCTATTTTTAATACTAAGGTGAATCTCTACCAGAAAACTCTCAAATTGAAATGCTCACTCAAGGAATCCAGCACAAGTGAGGATTCATAGGATCATAACCACATCCCAAGTCCCCTATCTATATTACCCACTAAAACTACCATGATCAAAAAAATAAACCACAAATATTATCAAGTAAGTATCTTATATGGACCATGGTCCTCAATGATTAATCATCCAAATAAATTATTTCCTGTGGAATATCCAACAACTCTTGAACTAGAATCATCATCATATCATTGAATGGAAGTACATTTTGAATAAGGGATAAAACTAAAACCATGATAGAGAAATTCTAACACATGTTTAAAGAAATATTTCACCCTCTAATGACTTGTTATATCATAAGGGGATTAAAATAGGAGTTATAATATAGTATATGGGTTTATAAATTAGACATAACACCTGATTAACTAACTCTAAACAACTATTTTTCAAAGGATGATTCAAAATGTCTCAGGGTCTAGGAAAATTATTCTAGTGAAACTACAATAAAAACACAGTATATTGGTAATTTTTTCTAAAATAGTAGGAATTACCATATTTTATATAATAAGGTTTTCACAAAGAAAAATGGAAGATAATTTTTTTTTCTGATAATGTACAAGGATATCTCTTATCCAAGTCTCAAAATCAATGACTTAATCACTCAAGTAATCAATAGTGACATGACCATGCAGTATCATGGGCTCTCACAACCCTACCATTATATAAGGGGTATCTATGGGTGCATGAAATATTTATTAATATATAATTTAATGAAAATATACAAAGGATATATGGGTAAGATAAAACATGAAGGATAAAAAATACCATGAATGTTCACTCTATGATTCAAAAACCATCTTTATTATACCCCAAAGTTGGTACCTTAGAGTTCCTAATCAGTAAAAAAAGTATCCGAATCTTTTCGAATCAATATTTTAGTACCTATACAAACACTAGGTTCCCTTATATATAAATAGAAATTAAAAATAATTAAAACCATATCTTAATTTCCAAAACCAAACCCCAAAATACGACTAACTCTATACTATGTTCTTAAGACATAGAATTCAAAGATTCTATTTTGACATGACCCAACATACCAATACCCCTCTTGGTCCGACAATGAGTTATGTGTACCACCCCAAGTATTCCTCGGATATTCCAGAGCATGGAAAATATCCCCAATAAGTAAAAATCATACATGGGTGGCCATAAAATATAATAACCTATAATGGGTATGTAATAATATATATAGAATATGATATAAAACTTGCATTTATATAAATGAAAAACTGAATTATATATCAATGGATGTATAAAAAAAGCTATCAAACACCAAACTATATGAAAAACCCATATAGGTAACCAAACCACACGATTACAATACAATAAAAATAGTCCCACATAAAGGGAACACTATCTACTCATAGGTTGAATAATCATGAAGAGAAGATATGTTCTACCATAACCTATTTGCTCCTCGGGGATGTGGTTTTTCCATAACAAACATCACTATTGAGTACCTCATTATGCCTCCAAGCATATAATTCATATAATCATCTATATCTCCATGATCACTAATACTATCTTCGAACTATGTATTTTCTTCCCAAACACAACATCTGTGGGAATAAGGCTTGTATAGGTTTGAGTATAAATATTCCTAGAGGGAAATAAAAAATATAAAATGAGAGATGAAATAACTTTTAGTTCAAAATATCTAGTGTAAGAGATTACCTAGAAAGGATGAGGATAAGGAAAATCCAGATATATATTTTAGGAATGAATCATAGGAATATTGGAAATTATCTTATCACCATAACTAATATAATCCCTTTGAATAATAATATTATTATTTTATTTATGAACACACATGTCAGTGGAAGATTTATTGGGTTTTATATCCATAACCTGACTATAAGTCACACATTAGTGTTGATCAAGGGAAATATAGAGTGCCCTCAAACCATCGATAGTCCAACTACTGATATCTTGAGAGTTAAATGAATTTAATAATTCCATAGAATCCATAACATCCAAATAATACCATCTCTTACAAAATCCTCTCTTCACCACTATACAAATAATGAGTGAGACTGCACCTCATTAATGTAATGTACATCAAACTCTAGAACATAACTCTATAGTTTCCTAACACCAAAAGAATATTAAGTACCCAAATAACTCAAAATATAGTGTACATGAACTATCTCACACATTTCACTTGTACACCACCTCTCAATATAAGTTGAAATGAGGGACCCAAACACCACTGAATAATATATTAATCGAGTGGGTTACCAGCCCCTATGGAGGACCTATACCCCAGCATGTGTAATATGCATTGGTAATGAGGGAGACCTAATCCATTAGTGGTTTACCCTTGTAAAACATCAGTAAACCATATTTAAGAGGGTTACCCACTCCGCTATATACAAAAGGACCCACACTCTATAGAAAGATATTCTCCAATAGAGTTACCAACACAATGGATTATTTATTTTTCCACCAACACATGACATTATCTATATTAAGCTATAATACAACATATTCTTTAATTTCTAAAATATAACCACCAGATGACAATGATATATGTACCATTTTGTTTTATATGAAAATTATATTTGAATGGACTACTTATATATCTAAAATTGACACTTAGGTGGTAATATATGAAGAATAATGGAAAGTGAACAAAATAATAATGGCGAGTTTCTAGAGAAGGCCGGTTATGAAATTCCCTCAAAAAACTCACGTGAAACTAGAAAACATGACATGTATATTATGGTATATGAAATTTAATGATTCTAGGAAACTTGATCATATGACATTATTGGAGTTAGTGTCTTGTATGATAGTATATGGTATTCCCTATAGTATATAAAATATCTATGGGATACATGGAATTTGAGACTATATGGATAATGGGTGTCTACAACATGAACAAAGAGAGCCACCATTAATGAGATACATGGCATGTGCAGTGGTTCATACAATATATGGGTTAATTAAATTGAACTAGGGTGTGTGTAGGGTACATGTTGAGGTAGAAATACCACATTACACAACATGTGATCTAGAGTGACACAACATATGATATTTTAAATGTCACATAACCAAATTTTCTCTAAGTCCAAGTCAAATTAATAGATTTTTGAGAGGGTTACATGTCATGGGGGATTAATAATGATATAAAAATTTAAAATTTAAAACTACATGATGTGTAAAATAGGACTACACACTATGTAGTTATGAAAATAAGAA
Source organism: Viscum album (assembly GCA_963277665.1). NCBI lineage: Eukaryota > Viridiplantae > Streptophyta > Magnoliopsida > Santalales > Viscaceae > Viscum > Viscum album. The sequence continues at coordinate 1,221,093,553 of OY728147.1, forward strand.
AATAAACAAATGAATTATTTTTATAAAGTAGACATCTCCTCCACATCTTTCACATGTGACACTTATACTATTGAAAAAACCCAATGATCCTGCCACATTTTTAGAACTCAAAATATCATCCATTGATTATTTTTTTCTTTGAAATCTAGAGATAATCATTGTTTAAGTATAAAAATAATTAATTTTAAGATTGATGAATTGTGGAATACCCAACCACCCCAAACAAATTTGAAATTATTTCTAACAAAGAACAAATAATACCAAGATGGTAAGAAATTCAATTATAAAATTTTGAATTAATGTTTTGTATATATTAAAGACAATCATTATATGAATAAATTTTTTTACCAATTGAAGATTAATATTCACTAATATGAAAAGATAAAATTAGATAAGTAAACCATGGATAATTATCAAAATAAAATCCCTGATAATCTTTGAGGCATCATCCCCATGTTAATACCACGCTCACATTTGTTAATTATAAAATATTCAAATTCAAAATAATAAACAAATAGAATTATTGATGTCTTAAATCAATTATTTATGTGATGAAAAAAATAATCCCACCTACAATTCAATTGAGTATATCTTTTAATAAATATTCAATATTTCATCATATAATCTTATAAAATTTCACTCATAAAATTATTTAATTAATAATCCAAAAAATATAACCTAATTAATAAAACTTAAGAAACTAAATTATTCATGAGCCAGGAGATTATATTCAATTAAGAAAATAATGAAAATTTTTAAAAAATTTCCCTTCAATAATAAAAAAATTTCCACATTTGAATATTTAATCATGTTATAAATTGCGAAAAATATTTTAAAAATAATTAGATTTTAAAAATAATAATAACTTTTTTAATTTTGGGAAAATTATTTTCATAAAATTCATAGATAAATTTTCCTAAAAATAATTTTCTCTTTATTTTCATAATCAAATTACTGATTCCATGTTTTGTTAAAATTTATTATAATTTACATTTAACATTTAATAATTTTCCAAGATTTATTCTTAATAAAAATCCATGTTATTATAAAAATATTAATGGAATTTGGATTTTAAAAATCTCAAGGATTTAATCTTTCCATTTATAAAAACATTTTGGTAATTAAATCATGAAATGATGTGAATAAAATAAAAAAATAGAGGCATGAGGATTAGAAAAAGGATTCCTACCTCAGGAAGTAAGAACAATTGCTTCATTTATATTCCAGAAAAAAAATATGAAATCAAAATTTCCCTTAATAATTCTTCATATTTATTTATCACCTCCACTTGGATGATCATGAAAATCACAAGGATCCATTCTTTATTATACCAAGAGAGGGAGAGAGTGGTGCAATATTTATCAATATTTTCCAAAAGTGGTAATAAAGAATTTAGTGAGGAAATTATTCTTTCTATTGAATAATTAGATGCCAAAATATATTCCACCATAATGGATTAGAATAATTCTATGATGATTAGAATTATACCTCTCCATCATAAATGCATATTCAACCTTATAAAAGACATATTTCTCTAGAATCTTCTAATGATCTATGTCCTTTCCATTATGGAATGTTGATTCCACATAAAAAATATGTGGCAATGAAAATACCCCTATCTTATTCTCAAATAAAAAAATTATTTATTTTATTTCTATATAAAGGGGGTTTAATTAAAGACCCTAAATTACTCATTCTAGGACTAATTACCCAAGATCATAGTTTATACATCACCAAGAAACAAATAACCATTCCAAAATTAATATTGATTTCCTAGTTTTAATTTAAGATTTAGTTTGGTAGATATTAATTTCTATTATTTTAGAATAAATACTTATTATTTATTAAATAGGTTTTATCTCACAAAATTAAAAAAGCTTAGAAAATTGTTAAAATTTAACCCAAGGGTAAACACTATAACACCCTGATATTTTAAAATATGAAAACAATATTTGATATAATGTATGAAAGAAAACAAAAATAATACAAGGGAATATAAAATCTCAATACATTATGATATATTTATTTTGAAATAAATTTATTCTATTCAATAGATTTCATCTCATTCAACACAGAGTTCAGATGGTGTTAGATGAAACATTGAGTTTAAAAAAATGTGAAATATTTTTAAAATATTATTATTTAACATAATTGTTATCACTTAGAAATTGTAGTGAAGTATATGAATATTACTAACAAACTAATAAAAACTATAGTTTTCTAATGGTTAGAAATAAAATAAGAACCATTTAAAAGAATAATAATTGTTTTATGAAAAAGTGTGTTTTTAAAAGTCTTTTTAGTTACTCTTTTCCAACATAATTAAAAATTAATTTTAAATAATTTAATAAAATTTATTTTAAAAAATAATAATAATTTTTAAATCATAATATAAAAATTATCACAGGGTTACTTTTTTATAATTTTCTAAAAAAAAATTATTTTTTGAGGAATAGTGATAAATAATGATTTTTATTGAAATCAACCTTATTATTTAAATAATTTTGAATATTAAATTGTGGTTTTAATAGGTTTTAAATAAAAATTAGTTCAATTTTATATCAATTAATGTAATTTAGGTCATTTTATAATTTTCATATTGAATTTTTATTTAAAAACATGGTAAAATTTTGAATATTTTATCTTGGAAAACCAACTTTTCATTGCCTCTGTGGAATTAATTTCAAATTAAAAGTTTACAAATATTTGAATTTAATTTTGAAAAATATATTCTATATTTGGAATCAGCATAATTTATATTATCTAATAAGGTCAATTTAATTTTTGACCAAAATTAAAAGTGAAAATAATAAAAATTATTTATTACAATTAAGGTAAAAACTGATTTACCAAGGGGTTAAACTAAGAATATTTGGGTTAAAAATTACCTAAACAATTTTAAAACACACATTTAATGAAATTATTAAGACCTTATCTATTTTAGAATCAATAATGTACTTTTTTGAGTCTTTTATCACGATAAAAATGGTGTATAAATGAATCTTTTTCAAAAAATACAACTCTACCACTCACCTCACTTATAAAAGGCCACCCATATCCTCTTTTATTAACAAATTAAAAAAAATCCTTGTATAGAAAAATTAATTTAAAAATAAATTAATAAATTATATCCTCCCTTCCAAGAGTCCTCAGTTTTTTCATAAATCTAACCAATGAAGGATTTAATGAAACAATAAGGCAGATACTCGAAGAAGAGGTAACGTTCTTCAACAAGTGTTTTTATTTTATTTCTTCCTCCACCACACTGAAAAATTATTGAACAATGATAATATAATAAAATATTTATCTTTCATAAAATTATATGTTGTTATAATAATGGGTGACCTACATCCATGCCCACTACCATCAAATGGGTTATGAAATCATCATTCGGTTTTACGATGAACTACTAACTCTTGATTCAATATCATTCATTTTTCCATTACCACCTATCACGATTGGGTATCATGATGTATGTAAATTATATAAATTATATTTATCAAATTATTATAACTCTATATTAATTTTATCATATATATATTTTTAATTTTCTATTCATTAGGGTATACGATAACGTCACACGTATGTACGATGAACTACCACCTTGGGAAGCAATGCGTTTCATTTATCACTAACGATTTACATGGAAGGTGATAAGGATAATTTAAGTGAATATATTTTATATAAATTCTAAAATTATGATATTCATGAAATATTTATATTTTTATAAAGATAATATATCAGTTCTTTCTGACATTTTCACTCACTTAAAGATAATAACATCGTTCATGTACATATGGGCTACCACCTTCACAAAGTTATGTGAATCTATTTTCATTAACACGACACATGGATAATATATATAACTATATGTTTTCACAAGAAAACATGTCCAATGGATGCATTTAACTATTTGATACTTGATTCAGGAGTGATGCTCATTCTGCATGGTTTGATTTGACTAGTCGTAGAGCCAGAATGGATTTATAGATTTGAAGTTATGGATTATAGAGGTATGGATGAAAAAATGGTTCATGGAGTTCCCTGAACAACTATGTGAATGTATTTTCTTTTTGGTGCATTTTTTTCTTTCACGACATTCTTATGAGCATCATGGTTCATAGAGCTCCCTCTGTGGCTCTGCGAACTTATTTTCTTCACGGCCTCCTTTTCCTTCATGGTGTCCCCTGTGAGCATCACGAGCCCTATTTCCTATAAATAGTTGTCTCCCCCACCACATATATATGGTTACGCTACCCTTTATGCTACTGATATATCATTTCATGATGCTCTCGAGAACCATGAACTAGTGAGAAAATGGATTCCCCTACCTATGGTATGGATTCCCTTCATGAAGGCTTATTCCCTTCATGAAGGAGGAAACCATTAAGGTTTATCAAGGATTTGGGAAGCATTAATCCTTCAAGAAGCACTATTTAAATAAAATCATTGCTAAGGAAAGGGTCCCATGCTCCGTAAACCCCCATCCTCTATGAAGCCATATCCTTTGTGAGACCCTAAGCTCTGAGAAGACCTATTCTTCACAATACCCTATGATTTGCGAAGCACCATACTTCCTAAATCCATATCCTTCATGAAGCACCTACATTCATGCCCACTAGTCTATACCATGGGGGTTGCGCCCTTGCACCCCTGCTCAGGATCAGTTCCAGGATATAGTCCCAGCCCTCTCGGCCAGTCCCTTCACTACCATAACTGACCCCTAAGAAAAATGGTGAGTTACACCATGAACTTTTCTAGCCAGGTAACTGTTATTTTTCTTATACTCTTAGGTGCACCAAACCTCCACATATAGAATACAGAGATTATAGATACTCCTATGCACTCCTTGAAACTCCTTTAATCAACCGTACTACTCTTGGAACCTTTCCCATGTCTTGAGTTGAGATCATCATCTTGGATTCCATGAGTACATTAAGTTGAGTCATTCTTCAAGAAATCCCTCAAAACATATCACCCAACTCTAATACTAGGTTGAACTCAGAAGGGATGATCTTGCATCATAAGCCTAAAAAACTAGAATTTCAAGGCATATTCTTGCCTAATATTCCTCACTACATGACTTTTAACTATAGTACACTCTATATGAAATACGTAAGATGCCTCTTACTATGAGAAAGAAATGGATTATACATCAAGCATAAGATTCCAACAGTTCTCACTACATGACTTTAAATTATAGAAAATCTTATCATTCAAGAAAAGGATTCCTTATGCATAAAAAATATGATGCCTCATCATGATACAAATAGAAAACAACCACCATGGGCCTCCTCTTATGGTTCATTCCCCAATCCATTTTCCCTCGACCAATCATCATAACAAGATACCCACATGGGATGACATGAAGAAGACATGACGGGAAGCTCATTGATGCACCTAAGAATCTTCTTTGCATATTCCCCACCCCATATCCCATGCATGCACCTTCCATGACACTTCTGTCAGGTCTACTACTAATTCTTATTTCTAACACTACGCATGAATCACTTGGGATTAGAGGTTATTAGTGACCACAACACCATAACCATTCCGAACAATATAGGATTTGATCCATGTCTTCTACATAGGGTACGTAGGATACCTTTTTCAACTCAACTAATGGTCAACATTGGTGCCCCCTAATAAGGTTTCACCCTACTTGATCCACCTCCATCAGTTTTCAAACTAGCCTTCATGGTGTGACATCTTCCCTTTATGGGACACAACACCCTAGGTATATTCTCATATGGTGTTCTGACTGAACAACTTATAAACTTAGGTGATCTCTCCAGGTAATGTACCCTCATGATGTGACATCATAACTTTATGGGAAACATCTCCACCATTCCACCTCTACAGGGTGTTCTGATCCATCTATCATCACACATTTCATCCATTATCTACCCTGTTTTTACCCTTGGTTGCCACATCTTAGTAAGATCTTGACATTCAACCACACCCATCGTATTCCATCTAGTTTTCCTTCATAGGTGACCCAGCTATCAGTAGCACATAGGACACTAACCATGTGTAAGATATAACACTTCAAAGAGAAAATATTCATGGGTATTCCCCGATTCCATATAAAAAACTGTGGTCTTTAATCCATATATTCTACATAGGGTATATAGGAAACCTCCCCAAGGTTCAAGACCGATATCATCATATTCACGTTAGTTCAACCATATTCTTATAGTTTGACGTTAAAATCCATGAGATCCTAGAACTATGTGGAATTTTATTCCCAACCATTGGGTTACATAGGAATTCTCCATGGGGTTCATTCCCAACCAACTTCTAGCGTCCATCCATTCCACTTCATTACTTCCTCTATATCCATCTTGATTTTACCAGAAACGCCACATCCTGATAGGGTCATGCCATCCATTTGATCCATATTATCATGAACCCTATTCATCCCATTGCTACTACTAGAATCAGTCATGCATTTAACCATTCATAATCCCCAAAGAATCTATATCCATCAAACTGAGATCGTTCCTTTTGTGAAGGGCTGCTAACCATGTGGAATCCCCAAATGTCCCCTTCAAACTATATGTGTTTTGATCCCTATCTTTTAAATAGGGTATGTAGGAATCCTCTATGAGGTTTAATCCCAACCAATGGTAAACCTTGGTGTCCCCCTCATTGTGGTCGACCTCCTTTAATAGACCCTTAGTGGTGTCTAGATTAGTCATCATGGTGTGAAATCTATCTCTTTATGGGACAAATCATTTGGGTTTTTCTTCAGGGGTCTTCCCACCCAGCCAATGGTAAACCTAGGTACTCTCTTATAGGGATTCACCCTCATAGCGTGACATGTTACCTTTATGAGACACACCATCTAGGTTCACTCTTATTTGGAATTCTGATCCATCAATTCAGTGTCCACCTCATAAGGGTCCACCTCTTGGATCTACCCTCAGTAGTGTTTAGACCAGCCTTCGTGATGTGAAACCATCTCTTCATGAGACACAACTCATTGGGTCCCTTCTAATTGGGCGTTTTGATCTTCCTATTTAGTAAACCATCTAGGCATTTCTTACTAGGGATTCACTTATTTGATCCTTCTACATGAGAAGTTTATATCAACTACATACCATCTTTGTAACACGTTAAACTCACAACCCACCTCATGTTAAACATGGGATGCCTGAGGAAAACCACAGAAGAGAGGCCTTCAACATAACCATCTCTGCAAGAAGTTAAACACACAACATAACCCATTTCAAACATGGGATGCCTATGGAAAACCTTAGAAGGCAAGCCTCTGGCATAAAATACCTCACGACCGATGTGGTAAACCTCGGGTTCTGCGCCTTTGAGAAACCCTCCTATGAGGAAGAATATAAGTGACCATTGTTCTATAATTCAAAGATTCCCCGACATAACTTATGTTAACATATACTCAAATTGAATTTTTTTTCCTTATCAATACCCCTTGAAATTTTCATATAGAATCATCGTTATTAATCTACATCCACAAAGAGATGGCACTAATAACGAGTTTCCTGAACAAAAACTCAAATCTATGTGGGAAATCTAGACTAGGAAATGAATTACAAGGGGGAATCCAAAAAATGAGGTACTAATATCCCATCATCCCATTTTTATCATGGAGTAAACATATATGAAAAACTGATGAATGCCACCCGCCTTTGTAAGGTAGGAAAACTGGGCCATAAGCACGTTTCGCTGTGACAATGCACACATCGGCTATAGAAAACATCATAAATAGTATAAAACACGGTGTTTATGATATTATAATAATTATGTAAGTATAAAATTTTTCTTATCTCATTTACATAATGGTCATTGAAAAATTTAATTGCTACTCATGCATACGTATGGATTACCATCACCATGATTTCCACATAGTCTATTTTTGTCATCATATTGCATGATTGGTTTTAAAATTATAATTTATTTATAAGTATTATAATTATGTCATGATAATTATTATGGAGATGATATAACTATATAATATTAATAGGAATTATACCATTCTTGATGAAACATGCATGAAAAAAGAAGGAAATTAACACCTAAAACCATCAGAATAATGAAATATTATTAAAGGACAAATGATAAAATGATATAAAGAGACCTTAAATGATATTAAAAATATTAATAAGATTATTTTACACGTAAATAACATGTATAAATCCACTATATAAGATAATGAATCAATTTTAATGAAAAGGAATAGAGAGGTAAGGGATTTCATCTCCATTTCATTTCATTAAGGCATATAATAATGTTATGAACCTAATTTCTTTTATATCGTTTACATAATACCAATATTTAATATAATATAATGAATAATTCATTCTTCATGGTATTTTATGTTTGAACATGAATTTTTTCATCAAAGTGGATTTGACATAAGAGTTACTAAGTGGTAAAGCATTTTATAACTCAACTTCTTTTCATTGGGTTATATTACTTATTCTTCAACTTTTATATTATAAGATCCTACGTATAATGACTTTTAAATATCTTTTATTTTATTTAAATTTGTTTTATATGTATTTATAGTTGATACATATAAACTATTAACTGATTAATTATCACGTCAATGTTACGATCATTGTAAGGGTTTATTTCATAATCTTATTATAATCAAGATTATTTATTAATTAATTATAATTAATGGAAATTATTTTACCATTGACTAATAAAACCATTTAATTTTATTTTCCTATATTTATTCATGATATTTTCAATTAATAGTACCATTTTTTTACTTTTTTCACTTAAAACGTTTTAAAAAATCTAATTAATAAAATTTGATTTCATTCATCTCTTTGATCAAAAATCCATTTTCTTCCAAAACCATGTTTTCTAAAACTATTATTAAAAATATGTTAAACATTTTAAAAATTATTTATTAAAAATATTTTTACCGATTTTTTTAAAAAAATATTTTCAAATGAATCTTCTTATTGTTTTTTTGATCAAGTCATTTTTAATCGTTTTTACAGTTCAAAAGCAACATTATTTTTAACTTGTAGAATTTTTATAGAATTACCCAAATATATGGCTATCATTTTTACAAATATTCCTTTGAAAATTTGCAAGGGTGTTTTTAAATAACTTTTTTCCAAATATTATGGAAATTCCTAGTTTTTAAAAGCGATTTTCATATAATAGGAATTTCCAAAATTCTATGTTTTAAAAAGTGATTTTATAAATGAAAAGAATATTTTCCTCTAGATTGTTTTGAAATTTATTTTTATTGTATTTATATTCATAAATGAAAAAATCAATTTAATTAACATATAATAAACATGGGATATGTTGTATTGATACCATCCTTATTCTACCTATGGATGATTTATGATCACTTTGACTACCGAAAGTATTTTCACTCCCATTCTTGATTCATTTTTGAAGTTAATATCTTTTCCTTGAAATGTTTCAATTTATTGTGATCATTGGAAATTAAATTTACAAAAAATATCTACATTATTTATGAGGGATATATTTATTTTTTAAACCATATATCATTTATACATATAATTTTCTATAGTGAAAGTCATTTATTTATCTGGGGAAACATTGATAAATCTATATTATTTACTAAATATTGATATTTGATGATAACAAACATTTTTATGAATTAAATCCATTAATATATATATGATAAATTATTTGGGAATTCAAGAAATGGGTGGGTCCTTTTTAATGATATCCCTTAAATGCATCAATAATATCATGAGGCGAATCAGCAATACTAGAATGAACATAGTTAGACAAACCCAGTGGGTTTGTACCAAATACTTTTATACCATTTTGTGAAATGTCTTGATTGCAGAGGTATCATGATTCCTAAGATCATGGTGTCCAATAATTAAACATTTCCATTATTAATAATTTAGTTATTATTATCATTGATATTTTCATAATGGTATTATCTTTATATTCTTTTCAATATTAGTTTATTAATTAAATGTCCTATGTTTCTAGTTATTTCCTATTCCATATTTATTGTGACTTATCCAATTGTTATATTAATGTTATTATTTAAATAGATTTTTTCCTAGTTATTTACCTTTCCATATGGATTATTATCCATGATTTTTCCATATTGATATTAACTCTGGATGCAATTACTTCTTGGTTTATTGATTACATGGAATATATGTTCTATTATTTACCCTAAAATGTCCATTATGATTATTGTTTCATGATTGATCCCACTATATTTAACCCTTATTTCACATTTGATATCACCATTATTTTATTTCCTTTCCCAAAAAACATATGAAGTGCACTATAACTGATATGAAAGGATATTATAGAGGGAATAATGTTATTCATGAAAAAAATTATATTATAATTTGTGTGTTTGAATATAATATGAGAACCATGTTTTTATTTAGTTTAAAAATACTTATAAGCTATTCAATTATTCAGGATGTAATTCCTTGTATCTTATGATAATGTAATAAAGTAGCCACAAGCTCCAGGCTATTGGGTTTCAGGTTGATACAGTTGGTATGTGAGGAAGTTTATTAGATTCCATGGGAACTATATTTAGGAAATTATAGATTAGGTACCATAACCATATGATATAAGTTTATGATAAATATAGAAGAACACCCTATTGTTTTGTTAAGGATAAGATTATGTGATTTTTCTTATAAATGCAACCATGTTTGGATACTATAAATAGATGTGGTATGACATAGAGGTACCTAGGGGTAATAACTCCAAAAAGGGTGTATTGTATTCGACCTAATCATCACATAGTTCATGATAATTAATATTAATATACACCTGGTTTGAAAATCTTGGGGGAAATTCTTAGGATAATTTACATTTTCTTTACGAAACATTATGAATGATTTAAATAGATTTTGAAAATGAATGACCTTGGTTAAACCTATGGTGTATTAGATTGAAAATAAATTGTCTCAAAGGAATAGTAAAATGTTTTTTCTATGTAATTTAATGGAATAAGGAAAATAATTCCTTAAGAAAAATGGAGAGTATGAGGGAATGAAATAAATTTTATCCTAGGGATCAATATATAGTTCATTGTCTTAAATGTGAAGAATTTAGGCATTATCCAAGTAAATTACCTATTCTAAAGGATAAAACCATTACCAAGGAGGGACCTATGTGTAAATAAAAGAGATGAATTATTTATTTATTAGAGTTAAATAATTAAATGGTATAAGTATTTTTCACCATTGATATTTTGGTGATAAGAATTATGAAACTTCTAAGGGTTGTATTAAATTCGAAAAGAATATGTGTCTTCATTAACATAAGAGTTTTGAAACCATCCTAGGATTATGTATCTAAGATATATCATTAGTTCAAAGACTTATACTTCTATTTTTGGGTTTAATTTAGTGAGAGTCTAACAAGATTAAAGATATTTTGGGAGAAATTTATGAAAATAAAACCCATCGGTTTAGTATATGTTTTAGTTAAAATTATTTTTGGAATAATGACTTTAAATTTTATAGAAATAAGTTTAATGTTATTGAGATCCTATAGGGTTAATATGATCATTAATGACGTTGTAGTAATAATAAAAAAAGATTATTATTTTTCGTGGAAACAAAATTGTACTGAAAAGTATATTAAAATGTTATTTAATGAATAATGTTATTTCAAGGATTTCAATCATTTTTTTTGAAAATTTATAGGAATTATATTAATATAGTTTATAAAAAGGACAACCTATATTCTGGGTGAAAACCCATTATAATTAGAACGTTTTTGGGTCTTAAACCAATACCCAAAAGATGATAAGGATTTATCACCTACCACCTGCCAAGAAGATGTCCTAGTTAATATGTTGTTATTTTTAGTTAAATGTTTTAAAAAATAAATATTAATGATGAACTAGTGGTGTTATTATTGAGTATTAGAGATTAAATTATTATATTAGATAATAGGTTCTAACCATATTGGTTTTGGAAAATAGTTAGATATAGAAGGAAATACATTGCACTCTTTTATGGATCTTATCATCTTTTAAAAGTGAATTTTAGTGATTAATGAAAAAATAATTCATTTTTGAATATTCATTTATTAGGGTAAGGGATCCATTTGGAAATTGTCCAATCACAAATGAGGATGACATTATTTTTATGAAATAGTAACGTAGAAAGTAAGTATTATTCATTATATTCATAGAAAGTAAAATAAATCCTTAACTTTTGGAAAAGGATGTAAAAAAATTATTTTACACATTCATATCTGATGAATTAGTTGGCATTTTAAATAATCACAAATTTATTGAATTAATTACCTTAAATTTCCATTTATAATTCACTTGTTTTTGATCAATGACCACAATCACTCTCTTTAATTATTTACACTTTATTTATATATCCATACCTTCACTTTCCATAAATTTTATCCTAATTGGAAACACAGGTATGTGTTATTCCATATGACCCGGGTACTTCCATTTCTCTATTATCCAGAAGATATTTTATTAAATATTTTTACTATGTGGGTATTTTAACAATGGTGTTTTCAAATATAATACCCTCAATTACCAATATTAAGTTGAAATTACAAGGACACAATTTATTTTAGGTAGTGAGAATGTAATAACCAAAAATTTCAAAATATGAACATCATATTCGATAGCCTGCATGGAATGAAATAGAAATTATTTAATGGAGTATAAAATCTTGAGACATCATGATAAATTTATTGTTAAATAAATTTAATCTCTTCAAATTCTTATATTTCCCACAACATTGATTTTTTTCTTGAGTTACATGCAACACTGAGTTTATATTAAATGTGAAATATTTTTAAAATATTATTATTTAATAAAATAGTTATTTATTAGGAAGTGGAATGTAGGGTGTGAATATCATTAGATAAAATTTGAAAATTAAGGTTATATAATGGTTTTAAATAAGACCAGAAACTTTTAAAATAAAAAAGAATGTTTTAAAAAATATATTTTTTAAAGAGGAAGGTTTAGTCGCACTTTTCACACCTAATTTAAGATAAACTTTTAACACATTAATAACATTTATTTGAAAAATAATATTATGTTTTTAAATAGTTATATCAAAATTATCCTAGAGTTAATTTGTGTTATTTTTTTAAATGTTTCATTTATTGATGAATAGTGGAAAATACTGAAATTTAATTAAAAACCAGCTTTTCATTAAAATGATTTATACTATTAAGTTATATTTTAATTAGTTTTAAAGTAAATTTTTTTCAATTGTATTTCAGTTAATCTAATTTAGGTCATTGTTTTAATTTTCATATTGAACTTTGATATAAAAACATGGTAATCTTTTGAACATTTTATCCTTGAAAACCGTATTTATCATTTCATCTACAAGATTAATTTTAAATTAAAAATTAAAAATTATTTGAATTTATTTTAGACTAATGAAGTAAATATTTGGAATAATAATAATTTATGTTATATAATAAGGAAAAAGTAAGTTTTAACCAAAATTTATAGTGAAAATAATAAAAATTATTTACCAAAGTTTAGGTAAAAACTGATTTACAGGGGGTTAAATTAAGAATATAAGGGTTTAAAATGGCGTACCAAATTGTCCAAAAAACTATTTTCTTGACATATTTAGAAATTATATATTATGATTTTGAGAATTAACCATTTTTATGATTTTTAATTGATAAAAATGTTGGTATGATTGAATATTTTCAAAATATTACAATGGTGCCACTCACCTCACTTATAAAAGGCCACCCCTCTCATCTTTTATTCAAACATTAAAAACTCATTGCATAATCCAAGAACATACCAAATAAAATAAAAACATACATAATATCCTCCAATAATTCTTGTTTTTTGATAAAATAAAATCTATATAGTATTTAGTGAAAACCTAAGGAGGATACCCAAAGAAGAGGTCACATTATTCAATAAGCCTTTGATTTTATTTCTTCCTCCACCTCCATCAACTATTGTTAAAATATTATAATATAATAACATAAGTATCTTAGATATAATTATATGTTTTTATAATTAGGTCATGACCAACAAAAATCTCCACTTCTATCAAATGTGTTATGGAATCACCCTTCATGTGTACGGCGGACTACAACCTCAAGAACCGATGCCATTCATTTTTCCACTACCACATACCACGATTGGGTATTATGATGGTTATAACATATTTATATGATATTTATAACATAATTATACATCTATATTAATTATATCATATATAACTTTTTTAGATTTCATTCTGTAGTGGATATGATAACATCAATTGTGTGTATAACATACTACAACATCACAAAGAAATGTTATTTTTCTTTCACTAAATATTTACATGAAATAAGAAAAGGATAAATTTAATGATTATATGTGAAATAAATGACATAATTATAGTATAAATTAAATATTTTTTATTTTTAAATGTAATACATCATCTTATTTCTTATCTTTTCACTCACTTAAAGAGATATTATTGTTTGTGTACGAGTGGATTACCATCTTCCGAAAGTGATGTTGCACTCTTTTAATCACCATACCACATAGATGATATATATAAGTATATTTAATTGTATTTCATATTATTATTATAATTTTTTAATGAAAAAATATTACTTAACTTCTTTCCATAATGATCTTTGAAAATGGAAACGTTACTAATGCGTATGTATGACCTATCATAAGAATGAATATATCATTGTCCAATTTTTATAACCATATTTCCTGATTGGTTTTAAAATTATAATTGATTTATAAATATTATAATTATTTTATTTATTAATATGGATATTATATAACAATATAAAATTAAAAATAACCAAACCTTTCGTGATGAAACATGCATGATAAAACAAGGCAATTAACACCCAAAACAATGAAAAAAAGGAAATATTGTTAATGAATGGATGATAAGATGATATAAAGTGATAATATATATTATTATAAATATTAATATAGTTCTGGTATGAGTTAATAACATGTTTAAAAACACTATACAGGAAGATAAATAATGTTCAACCAAAAGTAAGTGTGAGGTAAGGGATTTCGTCTCAATTTTATTTCATTGACTGATATTGTAATGTTATGCTTATATTTTATCTTATATGGTATACATACTTCCCATTTTCATGTAATATCAAAAATAATTACTTATTCATGGTAATTTAAGGTTCAAATTCAATTATTTTATCTAATGGTATTTGTTTTAAAGTTATCGAAATGGTAAATAATTTCATTACTCAATTTCTTTTCATTTAATTATATTAATTCTTCACCATATTTGATTTTATAAAATTATACATGTAAAGAATTTTGAATAACTTGTATTGTTTTTAAAAATTTTAATGTGTATTTAAAGGTGATACAAATAATCTATTAATTTATTAATTTTCACTTCAATGTTATGATCATTGTAAAGGTTTATTTTATAGTCTCACTCTAATTTAGATTGTTTATTCTTGAATTTCAGTTAAAGGAAATTATTTGATAATTGTAAAATAAAATCATTTAATTTTATTATAATTTGTTTATTCATGATATTTTCAAGTAATAATATAATTTTAAAACTATTTTTTAGTTAAAATGTTTTATAAAATATTTTTAATAAACTCCGAATTCATTTCTCTCTTCGGTCAGAAATATGTTTTCTTCAAAAACGATGTTTTATAAAGATGTTTTAATAAATATTTTTAACCTTTTAAAAATAATTTATTAAAAAAAATTTTATCTATTTTTTCATTTTAATTTTCTTTCCAAGGGATATTCTATTCATTTTCCAAACAAGTCACTTTTTATCCTTTTTATATTGAAAAAATGTTCTTTTTAACTTGTCCAACCTGTACAATGTTACCCAATAACAAGACCACAATTTCTTCAAACATTACTTTTCATGTTTAAATGGATATTTTTAAAGAAATTTTATTCCTAATGTTTTGTAAATTTATTGTTTTTAAAATTGATTTTAAAATAAAAATATTTTCATTATGTTTTTTGTTTTAAAAGTGATTTTCAAATTGAATAGGACATTTTCCTCAAGAATGTTTATAAATATAATGTTGTGGTATTTTTATTTTTCATTGAAAAAACCCTTTATTTTAATTTTACCGCACATGGGATATGTTTCATTGATACAATTATTGTTCTTTTTTTGGATAGTGTATAATCATTTCGACCAAGGAATATATTGACATCCACTTTCTTGATTTATATTTGTAGTCAATAAATTTACCTTGAAATTTTCACTTTCTTATGATCATTTGATATTAAATTTAACCTAAATATATACATCATTTATCATGAATATGTTAATTTTTTAAACCATATGTCATTTTTATATATGATGTTGTACATTGAATTTCATCTATTTATTTGGGGAAACATTGATATATATGTATTATTTAGTCAATACCTATATTTAATGATATATAACACTATTTATTAATGAAATACATTATTATATATATGATTAATACTTTTTAAATTCAAGACATGGTTGAGGCCAAGTTAATGATAACGTATATACACATCAGTAGTCTCATAGGAGAATCAATTATACTAGCATGAAATTAGTGGACCAAACCCTGTGGGTTTATACCGAGTAGTTTTAAACCGTACTGTGGAAGGTCTTGAAGGTGGATGTATAATGATGCATGAGATCAGGGAATCCAATAATTAAGAATTTACTTTATTAATAATTTAGTTATTATTATCAATGATATTTTCAAAATGTTATTATTTATGGATGAATTTATTTCTTAGTTTATTAATTAAATGACACGTGTTTCTAGTTATTTACCTTGAAATATTTATTATACTATATCCAATTATGATAGATATGTTATTGATTAAATGTAATGTGTTTTTAGTTATTTAACTTTCTATATTGATTATTATACATTAAATCTTCATATTGATATTATGTCTGGATGTAATTCCTTCTTATTTTATTGATTACAAAGAATGATTGTTTAGTTATTTACTTTAAAAAGTTGATTATGCTTATTATTTCATGATATATTAAACTCTAAAAAAACCTTACTGATCATTTAATATAACCTTAATGTTATTTTGTTTTACCAAGAATCCATAAAGTGTATTATTATTGAAATCCAATGATATACTAGAGGGAATAATTTTATTCTAAAAAATATATTTTGTAATTTGTGTTATTAAATGTAATATGGGAATCATGTAAGTATTCAGTTTACCAAGACTATTAAAACCATCAATATTTTAAGTTATGATTACTTGTATCTTATGAAAACTTAATAAATAAATAACCATGTAACATCATATTACTATTTTTCGGTACACTTAACATTCTTTTTGGTCATTATTTAGTTGGGTGTTGTTTCGGGGTATTATGGGTGAATTTTTTAAAATTTTTGGATGTTTCTGGGCTGTTCAAGGATGATGAACTATTTTCTCCAACTATCCATCCACCCAGGGTAAACCATGAAAAACTTAATTGTGGGGGGCTTCATGGTTGGTTTACAGTTTGAAAAACTATTTTCTAGCCTTGTAGAAACCATTCAACCAATTATAGGGGCACATAGTTAGGGTTCACGGTTGGACAAACCATGTGTCGCCCTCCAAGAAACAGTGCTTGCAGTTTTTTTTCTTAAAAATTATTAAAAATTTCTTGAACCCCCTTTTTACCTCCCAATTGGCCTCAAATCCTCTTGGATATTTTTCCCAGTTCTTAGAGGGTCTCAAACACCCATTTTTTATCTTCTAAACCCTTTCTAAGTCTTATAAATGATTGTAAAATGTTGATCAATTCCTCTCTTGTAATAGTTCTTCCCCCTCTCCTATCCCAATCTCGACTTCTCTCCTAAGGGGTTTTTTATATCTTCTTATCATTGAGAGACCAAAACATATTTTTTGATATATTGAATCAAGGTTTGATTCTTGGATCACAATTTTCCTAGTTCTTCATCAGTAAATACTATTGTCAGTGTTATTTTACATGATTCCCATGTCAAAGGTAGGTCATTCTGTATATGTTTGGAAAATTAATTTAACATTGATTTTCTTGGTTTTATAAATTTATTTCAATTAAATTGTGAAAACAATTCTATGTGAATTATTATTTTAAATTTATTTGGAATGAGATTTTGGGAAAACACCTAATTTTCATGATATTTGTAATTTGGTTTATAATTTAAAATTAATGCAATTTTTTGGAATTTATTTGTTATTTTTTTTAGAAAAAAGGGCATAAAATTATTTTATAAGAATCGAGGTCTGGTTTTATCTCACGAAAGGCATGAAGTGACCAAAAACCCATGTTTTAGTTTTTGAAGAGAAATTGGCATATTTAATTGAAAATGGGAAATTTTTATTTCGAATAGTTTTGAAATAATCTTCTCATTATTGATTATTTTTTGAGAGCATAAAAATCATTGGTATTTATTGAGTTACTTGCGACACACAAGCTATGTTGGAAATTCCATAGAAAATAATTGATACATAAAAACTCTGAGAAAAATCTATCTCAACACATCTTATCCTGAGTAGGATATTGATGAGTCCTCTTAACCAGTGTTTGAGTGACATGTGTGCAAATTATCATTATTACTATATGATTGTTCGAGGATCGAATAACTTGGAAATATTGTACCTCTTGGAATATGACCATGTTGATATTTTGCGAATTATTTTTATATATATTACATTATTTATAAAACTTATTTAAACATTTCTTGTCAATTTATATAAACTATTTTATATTTATTGTTTATTAAGACATTATTTTAAATTTTTCTATCAATTGAAATGAAAATAATGACTTGTTATAAATATGACCTTTTACATATATATCTATTTATTTTAAAATTGAAATCATTCTTTGGAAAATTATTATCAAATCTAATTATGTAAAACTTGGTGATACCCTAATGGGATTATAATCCCACACACTACCTTTTCTTTTGGGTATTTTTAGATTTACTTCTAATAGGTTCGAGAAAAGGGAAAGCATCACTTTGAGGTGGTTCTTGTTTTTGATATTTGGGCTTGGAGTGCCATGTTCATGGGGACATGGGTTGTTTAAACAATTTTTCTGGTACTTTTTGAAGTAATTTTGGGTTTTGATATACCTATTTCACTTATAGTACTATTATCCCTATGGTGTTTTCTATCGAGCTTACTGATTTTTGGTGATTCTTCCATTTTGTTTGTGGAAAATTCATTCGTTCTTTTATCCTGCATGATTCCATGTTCTCATTTCCAACCCATGGGGATCCAAAATACCCTTTGGGCTATGTCATGATCATCTTGGTTATCAAGGTACTATGGTATGTGATTTTTTTTGTGATAATGTCATATCAACGGTGCATATTGTACATCTTTCCATGATGTCCGTATGCAGTTGTGAAATATTTTTGGGACTTAGAAGGTAGTTGAGAGTGAGTTATTGGAAATCTCTCCCCATTATGAGACTTAACACACCAAGGGTGATTTGGTAAAGCTGTATTATGGATTAGTTCTACTCTTTTACTTTAGATTTGTATAGATTGAAATCTAAATCTTGTTTTCTTATCTGACATGAGTATTCTTATTTCTCTTGTCTGAGTGTTGATATGGGAAACCTTCAAATTTTTTAATTTTTTAGGATTTTTTGTAGCATCATTCCAATGAGAAGATGTTAAATAGTTTCTAGGATAAAGGTACTGATGAACCACAAAGAAAAAAATCCTCTCATGTACTAGAATTTGGTTGAAGTTATAGTGTGTGTTGTCCAAGATCTGGGAAATACTACTATACCCATGCCAATTTAGGCTCCAGTTGTGGAAACATAATGGGATGTTTTTGAATCCATTTTCAGGTTTTCCTTCTCCATTATCCATCGACATTATATGTATCAAACTATCCTCTAGTGGATTATGAGTTTTTGGGAAGGGTTGAAATTTTATTTTATTTTTTGGAAATTCTTTATTCAATAATGGTTAAATGGGCCACCTTCCAGATGGAAGGACCTAGCCTAAGATGGTGGGACATGATGGTAATAGTGAATAAGAACAAGGGATTAGTGTTGAAAGACATTGAATTTATTTCACTGACTAATTCTATCTAGATTCTTTGATGTTGTATATAGATATAGAGTTTTTCAAACATGAGAAGGATGATAGGACCATTACTATTTATGCAAATACCTTCACTGATATTTTGTATTTTTCAACTGATATTGAATAGATTGGAAAGATAAATACATGATGGTTAGATATGGTAATTAAATATAATATTATTTATTATTTTTTCTTGTTGATGTTGTATTATTTTGTAGAAGTGATGGATAGAGCATTGATTGATGATCTTGACCTGGATGGAATGTTAGGGTTGATTGGAGTTCATTTTTCTCCCAATGTTAGTTATACGAGTTCCATCAATGTAAATTTAAAGCATGACGATTATCATGGTGGTTATAAATAGTATGTTTTTTCTCGACCTCATGCAGTGATGGGAAGAGGCCCATTAATTTTATACAATTGTGGAAATCCTAGGAACTCAAAATGGGTTTTAATTAAGGCACCCAAGATATGCAGTTCATGTAAATGATCTTTTAAATTAAAGAATGTATATCTTATCTATTTTTATCATTTTAATGGAACAAGATCATAAAAAACAAATAGTACTACAGTGAAATCCGATGCTTCACGAACAAAGGGGTTCTAACCACATGAATCCAAAATGAAGCTTCTTCATGCGTTAGAAGATTATCTAGAGGTAGCAGATACAGGTTGACTTACTATGATAGGTACCATCACTATTGATTCATTTTTAGTGACCAATTTATTTAATACTCATGTATATCACTCATTTATATCAAATCATATTGTGAATATGATAAATATTCCTACATAGTTTTTATCTTATTCAATTGATATTTCTACACCCCTCAAAATTAAGGGACTCCTTTGTACTACTAGAGTTTTCTATATATCATAGATTGACATTTCTTATGGTTATGAAAATGAAACCACTTGGTGTCATTTTTTGGATGGATTGGATTATTGGTTATTAATCCAGAATTGATTGTATCTTTGATGGGCCTCCTTTACTACACCTGATGAGGTGCTTCATATCTTTCAAGGAGAGTGAGTCTTGAGCTCGAGTATATTCATACCTTCATATCCACTGTTGGGAAATAATAACTTTAGTTTTTTACTTGGAGAGAGAATCCTCGAGAAATGATATCCCTCAATTTTTCATTTATTTTCATGATTTTTTCCTTCGAACTTCTTTAGATTTTTACCAGTAAGGGAGATAGAATTATCTACTGATATACTGCCTAATTCTCAACAAAAATATATTTATTCTTATCACATGGAACCAATTTAAATGAAATAGTCGAAGAATAAATTGGATTATCTTTTAGTGAAAGGATTTATATGCCCATGTTTTTCACCTTGGGAAGAACCTATACTATTTTCTAAGAAAAATGATGGGTCACTTCACCATTGTGTTGACTACTGAAAAATAAATTGAGTTATGGTAAAGAACAAGTATCCATTTCCTTGGATTGATGATCTATTTGACAGGTTTAAAGGGGTGAAGTGTTTATTCAAGATTTCTCTTCGGTATGGTTATCAGAAGTTTTAAATAAAAGAATATGAAATTCAGAAAACCACCATTCGGTATAATTATATTCATTATGAGAACCTTGTCTTTCTAATCTGTCTAACCAATTCTCCTAGGGTCTTTATAGACTTGATGAAAATGATCTTCCATGAGAATCATGATACATTAATTTTTGTCTTGGTGTATGACATCCTTGTTTACTCTACGTCCAAAGATGATCATGTGCGTCATTTGAGAGCAGTTCTATAATTTTTGAGAGAACAATGACTTTATTATAATCCATAGAAATGTGGTTTCTGGATTTGGGAAGTGATTTTATTGGTACATGTGGCGCCAGAACATGGTATTTTAGTTTATCCTAATAAAATGAAAGTTGTTATGACATGGGAGAAACCATAGATTGTTTTCAATATTTAGATCTTCTTAGTCTTAACTGGATATTATCCTTGATTCATAAAGGAATTCTCAAAATTTTATTCTTTGATGACTTTTCTAACTTATAAGGGTGTAAAATCTGTATGGGTTGAGAAATTTTAGAGTTATTTTGTTAAGATGAAACATCTTCTAACTACTATGGTGATGTTAAATCTTACAAAGGCTGTACATGGTTATATAGTCTTCTATGATGTTTTGGGTCCAGGTATAAGTTGTTTTCTAATTTAGGGTGATCACATCATTGCTTATGGATCATGGAATCTTAGGACACATGAGAAGAATTACCTGACCTATGACCTTGAATTTCCATCTATAAAGAATGCACTTATGAGTTGGATACATTACCTTTTATAAAAGGTTTACATGTATTCTGACCAAAAGAACATGAGTTTTATCTTCTTTCAAATAGATTTGAATGTCATCCAAAAGCATCAGGTGGAATACATTCAATCTTTTGATTTCAATACTTACTATACCCTAGGAAAAGGGAATGTCGTCATAGATTATTTAAGAAAGAAACTTCTAACCCCATCCATGAAAGAATATTTAGAAGAGTAGAACATGCTGTATATTTTTTAAAAGTTTCATATTAGAGTCCATGAAATTTGGAATGTGTTTGTCTTGGAAACTATTCAGTTGAAATTCTATCTTCTAGAGTTCATTATTCAGGAATAACAACTTGATGATGAGTTCCATAGAATTATAGATTGTCTTAATGGTGGGGAGACTATTACCAATTGGTCATTGTACATAGAGGATATTCAATGCTTTTGGAATCATTATTTCATGCTGTTTCTAGACTGGAAAGATGTAATGGGGGGATTTTCATAATTTCTAATGGTCTGTGCACCCAGGAACTAGGGAGATGTTCTATTATGTGCAACATTTATTCTAGTGTCCATGTATGTGATGAGACATCACTAATTTTCCATCTCATTTTTATACATTCTAATATGAAAAGTCAAGAACTAGAGACTTTTCGGTTTGATTCATCCACTTATAGTGAATAATTTGAAGTGGGATGATATCTCTATGTATTTTTTCATTGGGTTGTCACCTATAAAAAAAATTCAATACAGCCTGTGATCGATAAGCTGATCAAGTCAGATCACATTCTACCCATTCGTGATTCATCCAATGTTAGTGATCTTGAAAATATCTATGTGAAAGAATTTTTTCATTTATAGAGAGGTCCATATGATATACTCTCAGATAGAGATCAACATTTTTCTTCTTACTTTTAGTGATACATCCAAGAGGAATTAAGCTATCAAGTTTATTTGAGTATGACATACTATCCACAGTCATATTGAAAAATAGAATGTGGAATATAGATGATTGAGGATATGATTGTTGCCTATGATATTAAATTTCTTGGAGATTTTGGTGAAAATTTGGGACTAGTTGAGTTTTCTTATCATAATAGTTATCAGTCTATTATATGAATATATCCTTTTGATGACTTTCATGGCAAAATTGTGAAATAACCATTGTGGTGGTTGGAGTCTGGTGAAAGTTCCATGGTTATATCAAGATTGGTTAAAGAAAAAAAGGTTCATTTGATTCATAAGATAATGTTGATGGAACAGATATGATATAAATATTGTGATTATTATCATCACAGACCGTCAGAACATTCAGTTGGTGATCAGGTGTTCTATAAAGTTTCTGCTCATCTGGGTCATTGGTGCCTTGTGAGGAAAGGGAAGATTGATCTTATTTTTGTGGGAACTTTTGAGATTTTTGATTAGGTGGGGAAAGTGGATTACCATTTATCATTTCCTCTATAGTTTATGTTGATACATAATGTGTTCCCTATATCATAACTGTAAATGTATATTTCTAATCAATCTCATGTTCTGAGTTGGAGTGATCTTGATGTTGAGCCTGATTTATCCGTGAATGAACATCGACTTAGGATAGTTGATCCTAAAAACAAGGTACCATATGGGAGGAAGATACCTTTTGTTTGAGTTATATGGTATTAATGTTCTCAAACTCATGAGAAATGGTAGAGATAGTTACTTATTAGAGAGTAGTGGCCTTATCTTTATGAGTTGGAGACTTCTTGAGAGGATATCTCAAGACAGAAAGTTTCTATAGTGGGAAATTTGTAGCATCCTGTTTATTTTTTAGGTACTAATTGACCCTATTTTTTCTTTCTTTGTCTAGGTATCATTTAGGGGTGTATCTGGTGAGAATTTTAAAATTTTTAGATGTTTCTCGATTGTGCATAATTGGCACACGGTTTTCCAAAACCGTGTTCCAACCCAGGGTAAACCTAGTAAAACCAAACACTAGGGGTTTTAATGGCTCGTTCACAATTTGAAAAACCATGTTACAACCTAGTATAAACATTTCAAACCATTAAAGAGGAGAATTTTTAGAGAACACAAATTGAAAAATGTGTGACCCCCTCCAGAAAACCGTGCGACCCCCTCTAGAAAACCGTGCATGTATATTTATTATTTCCGAAAAATTATTAAAAATTTCCCACACACCTTTTTACCTCCCAATCAATCGTAAATCCCCTTGGATCAATTTCCTAGGTATTTTGAGATCTCAAGGACCCGTTTTGGCTCCTATAAAACCTTTACAAGGTGGATCGAATCTTAGAAAATCTCAATCGATTCATCTATGGTAAAAGTTCTTCCACCATTCCTTCTCCACCACTCTCCTATTATTTTCTCCATAAGGTTTTTATATATTATTATTTTGGAGAGATATAAACTCCTTTATTTGAGATCCTAAAACTATTTTTGATTATTGGATCTCATTTTTCATCATTCTTCATCATAAAATCCCATTGTAGGAGTTGTGTCACATTATTCTTGTGATAAAGTAAGGTGGTTCTGTATTATTTTGGCCAATTAATTTAACCATGAATTGATTTATTATTTTAAATTGATTTAAATTAAATATTAAAAAGATAATTTAGTGTAAATTGGTATTTGATGTTTATTTGGAATAACAATTTTTGGAAAATTCCCGATTTCCAGAAAATTGGAAATTTGGCTTGTAATTTGAGATTGATGGAATTTGTGGAAATTGGTTTTCGGAAAATATAGATTAAAATGATTTGATAAGAAACTAGTTTTGGTTTTATCTTGGAAATTTATTGAAATGATTAATAACCCATGTTTTTGTTTTTAAAGAGAAATTATCTTATTGAATTTGAGATGGGGAATTGTATATTAAACAATTTTGAAATAATTTTACCATTATTGATTATTATTTTAGAACATGTAAGCCTGGGTAGTTAGTGAGCTATTTGGGACAAAAACACTAGTGTGGTAATTCTTTAGTAAAAAATTGATGCTTTTCAACTTAAAAAATGTACCTTGATAAATCTTATCATTAGTAAGATGTTGATGAGTCCTCTATGACTAGTGACTAAGGTATGTGTGTGCATATTTCCATTTTCACTACATGAATGTGTGAGGATCCGATAAAATAACACTATTGTACCTATTCTAAGAAGAACATGTTTCTAATTTGTGAATTATATCGATATATTCCATTATTTTTAAAACATATTTATATATGCCTTATGAATTTATACAAACTACTTTATATAAAATGTTTATTGAACCATTATTTTTTAATGTTCCAATAATTTGAGATGAAAATAATGATTTATTTTAAATATTCTATTGTACTTCCATTTATATTTATCAAAAAATTGGAATCATTATTTTCTTATTTATTGTGAAATATTATTATGAAAAACTTTGTGAGACCCTACTAGAATTTTGAACTCACACCCTACCTTTTCCTTTGGTTGTTGGTAGATTTCCTTCCACTAGGTTCAAGAAAAGGGAAAGTTCCACTTGGAGGTGGCTATTGTTTTTCATATTTGGGCTTAAAGTTCCATGTACATGGATAATTAGGTTATTTATCCTATGTTTTTGGTACTTTGTGTTTTTTGTTTTGGTTTTGGCATACTTGATTGACATTTAGTAGGTATCTCACTGTGGAGTTTTCTTTTGAGCATACTAATATGTGTTTTTTAATCTATTGTGTTTGTGAATAAATCATTCCCTATTTTATCTTGTATGATGCCAAGTGATACTCTCCAACCCATGAGTATTGGGAATTACCTATGGTCTATTTCAATATTAGCTTGGTTATTAGGGTACTAGGGTATCTGAGCTACTTTATGACATACCATATCCAGAATACAAGGTTCACAGTCGCTACAAACACCATGTTCAGTGACCAACATAATAATCTAATTTTTTTCCAAGGTTTTTTAATTTTGTGAATTACTATTTGATCGATATTATGGACACAACAATTCAAATTCCAAATGAGCTGAGTCCTGATTAAGGAAAAAATGGGGTCTATAAAAACAAATTCTCTCTAATCATAAATTTTTCCAATTTATAGATTATAGAACTCAAAGAAAATAACTATAAATTACATCAGCTGTCATTTAATATATGTGAAAATGATGAGCTATAAAATCCTCATCAATTATAAAATTATGATAATATCCAATAAAATTTATATATCATAAACCAGAATCCCAAATATAAACACTTCTTAGATATATCATCAATAACTATTACTTCCACTCGATCATAAGAGTCTCAGATAAGAATTATTTTACAAAAAAATTACAAATATAATTGAAACATATTATAAGAACATTCAGATCACCTAAGAGTGACATCACTATTAATGTTCCAAACCATATATGAAACACACTTATAAGGGATAATAGTGGTCATCACTCTTTTGGATTTACTAAAAAACTATCTCAAACCTATCTGATGTATGATTAGTATCATGAATTTAAATTGAACCCTAATACTTAATTAATTTTTTCCCCAATAAATTTCTCATGTCCACTTTCCAGGCCTATCTAGCATTCGGTTTTACTCTCTGATGTGATGTTAATAGTGCCAATTGTACCTATTATAGCAAAAAATCACAATGGAATCACACAACTAACAAAACTTTAAACTGATAAATGAACCCTATACCAATATATATATATTAATGTTTAAACACACTATGACACCATTGATATATATAAACACACACAGACAACATTCAGCCTCATGTGGATAATCAACTTGGGTACAACACATACATAATAATCATGGCTTAATAATATATGATTCATTAATTCAAATATATCATGATATATTATAGAAAAAAATATTTCCTAAGTATTAATAAATAGGTTATAGATTCCCCATTGTGATGACTTAGGATCATATACATCAAGTTAGTTTCTCTAGTGTACTTGAAATACTATATTCGCGTAATACTATTTCTTTATAACCCATGAAATCCTCACAAGTTCCTACTATAAATGATGTCATAAACATATTAATTTCTATGGAATTACATTATAACATTATTTAACAGTTATTTAGAGTGTAACCCCTTAATCATGTATTCAATTTTTAACCTGAGATAACCTATCATTTCAATCATAAATATTATATCTTATTTTATGAATATTCATTACATATGATTATAGTCCATGATATAAATTTAGAGTTTTAGTGTATTTAGAAACATGTATATATAAGAAACTTTTACATAAAATATATAGACCATATCCCATTAATTTCTCCACAAATAGAACTGTTCTTAGTTATTCCATACATAAAAAATTTCAACATATTCTAGGGAAAATGAAACATAATAGAGGGTGTGATCACATTAACACTAAGTTTAAACATAGGATATGTTGGTTATAACTTAAGAATAAAATGAGAATAAAGGTATGGGAACACGAGAACGAAATTTTAAAATCTTACTCGTCAAATTTATAGTTCATAATCTCATGTCATGGAATAAATCTTAGATGTTCATAATACATGAATCATAGAACATGAGATATGAGTGGATAACATTGGAATAAGATTATTTCATAAAATAGTTTCATAAAGTGTGGAATAATCATAATTATAGAAATTTTATGTCAAGGATACCCATTGACACATTCATCAAATGTGTGTTTTGGGATAAATGCCCATATACCTACTTTGGACTTGGGATAATCATATATTTACTCTCTTTTGGAATTATGATAACCTCTTATGTACCATATTTTTTTGAATTGGGATAACATCCTATATACCTTTTTATATCCAAAAATATTTACATATACCCAATACATTGGGGGGCTATAAGGTACCCACACACTTCTAGAACCATACTGCATTCTTATATATGCCACAAGATCATGCAATTTTTTATCATTCCATTATGACATAACTTATAAAAATTTAAATTATTTTCAACAATATTTTATCATTATAACAATAAAATATAAATATAAAGAATAATTACTAAATCATAGAATAATACCCCTAGATAATCATAAGTAACATCAAATAATGTTATTAAAGATGAATAATTCCTTTAAAAGATCACTAGAATATATCTTAATGAAAATTCCATTTTCATTCTGAAATCACTCATTTAAAAACTAAAATTTTTCAAAATAATAATAGAAACATTTTATTTTAAAAATCACTATTTGAAATTATAAATTAATATTCAAATTATTGATTGGCCATGATGGTATAAGAAATCTTCTGTGTGGAATATCGTCTCACCAACCTCTAATTCAAAATTTCACAAATATTTGTCAACATGATAATTATGTTGACCCTAAGAATTCCTAAAATGATACTAAATGATTCTAACATTCTATAACATTTCCTTAGATTGATAGGTTCCAAAAATCATTGTTTCTATAACTTCATCCTATCACATTAGTGTTATTCTATTCTTTTTATAGAGATATTCATAAGTATCCATATGAATTCTTAAGTTAAAGCTATTGTTATAAGAGAATTAAATAATAGGAAGGATTTTATCTCAAATACCTTTGAAATATAGATAATAGGATCCAAAAATATCCTCTAGGGTATGAAATTTCTTCTCATACTGACCACATATCTAATGATGATATGAAGCACTGTATCAAAACTCAGAATACAAATCTTAATAAATAATTTTCTAGAAATTCGTGAAAAACCATAGATCTAGATAGGATATAATAGAATATCGAACCCCATAAAATATTAACAAATCCTTAATGCATATGATAGAAAAATTATCAAGAGGGAAATCATCTTTGACATTAATGAAAGGTGATAAATTATAAGGCGAACAACTGCAAACCATATAACAATACGACCTTTTGATGTTTTAGGGAGTTAAAAATGAAATCCATGTTGATGTTTTTTTTATTTCCATTATTATATAGGAAATGTTTGTAACATAAAATTAGAGTTCAATATCTTATCCTTAACTTCAAGACTTACAAATAATCAAGATACATACTGTGCAATATCTATGTTCATGTTTTCCCGCTAGAAATACTCTTTTATTTTTCTATATATCATCACACTTCTTAGATGAATAAAGAATATTGAGATATGGGCTTCATTAAATAGATCCATATTAATGATTTGTACTAATAGGATACAAAGTTGGTTCCTAATATTTATCACTCCTTCAAAACTAAAGATGAAAATAGGAACATTTCTCATCTTCTTTTTCATATCTACATTTTATTTCCACTCCACATTCATCTTCACAAGGTTAGATAGTTGCATACTAATTTGAGAAAGATAATATTTCTTCCCTCTCATCAATATTTCAAGGTTTATCCATCATATATTCATAAATATTGGATATTTAGTGATCCTCATCATAGATAAGATATCATAATTCATTTGACTGAGAGCATCAACCACCTTGTTCACTTTCCTCAGGTTGGTATGTATTGAGAGGTCAAAATATACAATTTTATCAAAACATATTCTATATTTCATATTAAATTTTTTCTAGGTAAATATATAATTTAATATTTTGTGATAATTATATATATCAAACCATTTCCTATAATTATAATTCCTCCATATCTTTAATTCAAATATTACCACTGCTAACTCTAAATCATGATTTGGGTAATTTTTCTCCAAGACCTTCAATCTTTGTGAGGTATAAGTGATCACCATATCATTATACATAATAAAATTACATGTTAATTCTTGAATGGATCACTATATATAAAAAACCATTCTCCTTTATATGGTAGTGTAATTATATGCGCACTGAACAAACTTTTTTTAGCTCTTTTAAGTTTTCCTCACATTCATCTTTCTAAAGAAACAAGAAAAAATTTATTATTTTTAGTAGTTGTTTACATAATCTCATATATATAGAATTATATAAATGATAAATTACTTGATGTAAAAAAACCATATCTATATATGTGAATGATCACACTAAAGTAGGATGTATATGTGACATCTACAATGCAAACATGAGGTATGAATAACCCTATGCATTATCTTAATATTCTCAAATTATTGCATATTTTTCAGTGACCAAGGAATCATAAAATAGTCAATTTAATTTTTAATATCCTCCCAATAATACCATGTATTAAGGTTAATGTTGAAGGGGTAGCCTATGGTATAGCTGGACCCTCAGGTTATGCTGGTGTCTTTCTCACATACAATGGATTTATCCAAGGGTGTTTTCATCATTCTACTGGCATTGGGGAATCATATGAAGCTGAATTATTAGCTATGAAATATAAAATTGTCTATGATTTCAAACACAATTATAACTAATTGTGGCTTGAATCTGAATCTTATGTTTCTTTGATGGGATTGAAAACAAAAAATAAGGGATGCTCCTTGGAGGATCCAACCTCGATGGACTGAATGTCTCACCAACATTTCTCAACATAATTTGGTAATATCAAATGCATATAGAGAGGGAAAAAAGTGTAATCTATATTTTCAAAGAAAGTAATCACAAACATGAACATGATTTGGTCTTATAGGACTCCATATTACTGTGATTCAATACTGGATCAGATATGTGTGGTGCGACATATTCTAGTGTTTGTAATAATCCCTTATAACCCTTTATTTTCGTATCTAGCTTGGATATAATTTCTTTTTTAAGAATGGTCTTATCTAGATCATAATATTTTATATAAAATAACATTGATTCCCATGAATGTCAAATTTTTAAGTATATTAGATAGTGGTGACAATTTCTTTAAAATGCACTGGTAATATATAGCCAGTCCAAGAAAACCACGAATCTCTATCAAAATGGTTAGTATAAGCCAATGTCTAATAACTTATTACTTTTATGGATCCAACTATATACCATCACTTGATATTATATGATCTAAAATGAAATTTTATTCAGCCAAAATTCACACTTTGTAAATTTTCTATATAGCTTCTCCTTCTTTAGGGTATTCAATTCAATCCTCAAATAATCTTCATTCTCTTCATTTATATTAGAGTATATAAAAATATTATTTATAAGTACTTCTAATAACTAATCATGATAATATAAAAAACTATATTTATTAAATACATAAAAATAAATGGAAATTAGTAAGAAAAAAATAGAACAACTATAAATTCATAGTGAATATACCTCATATGGACGACTATCTAGGGAAAATATTAACTTTGGACTCTCAATTGATAGTATGTAGATCAATTATAGGTCTTGAAAAAATATTTAGATCTCCATAATTGACAAAAAATATTAATAATGGGGTATAATACAATTATTATTTATTGTGATTTTTT
This sequence comes from Viscum album, assembly GCA_963277665.1. Lineage (NCBI taxonomy): Eukaryota > Viridiplantae > Streptophyta > Magnoliopsida > Santalales > Viscaceae > Viscum > Viscum album. Next base: position 1,221,125,140 of record OY728147.1, read on the forward strand.
AAACTCTAGATAATAGATATAGGGTCTCATTAATTCATATTTATTATTCAAAAAGAATCAATGTACCACATGGAGAGATACTTTTCCAAATGATTCCCTTATCATGATTATCATATAATTTCTTCTACAAATCATATAACTCATTAAGTGATATTCTTCATGGAGTCATTGAAATTGGTGTAGCCCTATGTATTATTTCTATTGAAATCTACACTTCATGATTCAGTGGAAGACTGAGAAACTCTTCCATAAGGATATCAAAAAAATCCCATAAATTAGGTATATATTCCGTACTGAGTTTATCCTCAACTATCTGAGATAAATAACCAATTTTAATAGGGATTGAGACCCATAAAATGGGAGAAAATTCCATTATATGTTCATATTTATCCTCACACTGAAAGATGGATATATGTTAGATAAAAATATCAAATGCAACTTACCTTATAAATTGATACAAGATTTATATAGAAAAAGGAAATCCATTCCAAAAATAACATCAAATTCAATCGGAGTGAGAATCATGATATTTACAGGAAGCATGTTCCCACCAACTTCAATTAGAGAATAATCATATATTTGAAATTAAATCATCATACCATTAGGAATTTTCACTACTAATTCAATATAAAATCATTTAGGATAATAATTTTCATTCATATAGACTTTAAATGATACAACAGAATTCATATGACTAAGATTATATAAGATACTTCAATATTTGAGCATTCTTATCACCACCTCAACTTCATAATTCTATATTCAATAACTTAAGAAAACCAAAATGGTTAGAATCACTACCATGAATCATTAATCATAGCGTTCAATTATATAATTACAAAATCATTCCTAATATGTATTAAATTCTGACACCTTCTTCTAAATCTATGATACCATAGGTTTAAACCATGTTATCCATTTTCATCATCTATTCAAACGCTTCATAATGGTTTGTAATGAAATTTATAATTAACCCAAGCATATCCATTGAGAGTGTCTATCATGTGCATAGTTCTAGGACCACTCTTTCTATACTAGCGATCATTGAGTTAATTCCCAATCTTCCCCCTTTAAATTTGTCACCCCTAGGATCATATGTTACAAAACCTATCCATTTTCTAGTATCCATACATAGATGTATTTTATAAGAAAACCAAATTACTTTATTTATCATAACATATGATGATCTCATATACCTTTCCTTATCCAAGGGGTTATCATTAATGTTTTCTCTTCTTAGTTTCTAAAAATAACTAAACCTTTCTATGATACCAACTAAAAAAATCCAAGAATTTTAAACATAAATATTAAATCTTATAAGATAAATATTCATTACACAAAACTAAAATCCTAAATAGAACAATAATGTTTTAGTTTATTTGGAAATTTGGATAAAAAAACTCGTACATAAAATATCTACATTATCTCTTATTATGTGCATTACAACAAAAAACCATCTTAGACATATCATAATCAAAAGAAATTATTCATAACCTAGGAAAAAGGGAACATAATAAAGTATAATATTAGAAGATTACTAAGGGTAAATATGAGAGATATCAATTAAAATTTAAGAATAACAAGTTCATAAGGTCATGATAACATGAGTTTAACATTTTAAAATCATATCCATAAAGCTTGTTGATCATAACTATGAGTCATTGAATTCATTTTTGCATTTCAGAAGGCATGAATCCTAAAGGAATCAAAGAGCACAAGCCATGAGATCATAAAGGTGGCATAACATAATTTCATAAAATAGGGGAATATCATTTTGAATAATAATAATAATATACTTATTATATCAAGGTGACCCACCAAGACATTTCTCACATTATAGTATTAAGCTTACCACCCATGTACCTACTTCAGGCTTGGGATAACCTCCTGTATTTTCGCATCATGGCTTGAGATAAACCATTTTTTACCCTATTTTGGGACCCTTTTAGTTCACAAAACATTAATATTTACAGAATGAGTTGTATGGATTTAATGGGACCACCCTCAAATAATCACAATTCATTGATATATATGGCACAAGATCATTAAAACATTTATCATTCCATTATAACTTTACCCATGTCAAAGAAAATAGGTTTTATAAATATTTAATTGTCATAATAATAAACCATCATGATAAAGAATAAGGATGGTATCATAAAATAATATAACTAGTGAAGTATAAGTAATATCAAAGGATGTTATCATATATGAAAAATTCATTTAAAAGATTATTGGAATATTTCTTGAAAAAAATAAACTTATAATTTTGAAATCACATAATTAAAATATAAAACATTCCAAAATATTAAATAATAATATTATTTTTGATAATAAACATGGAAAATTATTATGTAAGCTTCGAAATAATGATTCATCAATACAACCAGAAAAACCATTTATCCAGTATACATTAAAACAAAGATTCGATTCACATCTTTGGTAAAAACAACATCATCCCGAAAATGAAATAAATATCACTTTTAGAAAGTTTTATATAAATTAAAAATTGTGTAAAAATGACATAACAAAATCATTTTAGAATCATAAAAATATTATTTAAAACATTTTTTAAAACAATGATATGGAAGAAAATGGATTTCTGACTGAAGAGAGAACTAAAACTGGTTTTCCTTTACAACATTCTTTTAGTATCTTAAGTAGTTAAATATAATAAAAATATAGGAAAAAATATATTATATATAAATAACTAAATTGTAATAAATTAGATAATATTTTGGATAAATATTACATATAATTTCATAATTATAAATTTAAAAATAAATAATCCCAGTAAAAAATGTTATTGTAATGTAAAACACTTACTGCTGTGGTAACTTTTTAATAAAAAACCCTTGAATAAAAAAATTTCAATTATAAAATTAAATAAAAAGGTTATATGATATAACATTTAAATGGGGTATGAATATACACCTCATAAAAAAACTAGTGTATAGCCTCAAACATGTCTTAATGAAACAATATTGAGACAAAGAACCCATACCCTCTGTATAACTAGATTTGCAAGCACTGTATCATCCTATATAAATACATTATATTTATTATTATTCTGTAATGGAATAATTTTAATACTTATAATATATTATATTATCAAAATTATAACATTTCATCAACCATTTAATATTAATTCCTTATTAAAATTGTTATTTCTGGGTGCTAACTCTTTCGTTTCTCATGAATTTTTTGGTTTGACGATTCTCGTAATTATAGTTTGATCATAGTTAAATCAACTCAAAAATGTTATTTATGTTATAAATATCATATATATTCATTATATATATAACCATCCATAAAATATATATATATTAAAATTAATTACACCATTCATGGAGATGATAATCCATTCATATGCAGGAACACAATATTTATTTTCTATTGAAAATAAAGAAAGAGAGATAAAAACTATTTTATCCTTAAAAATTAATATTTATATCATAAATATTAATTAAATCCCTAATTATTAAGAAAAATGATATATGGTGATGGATACAGAATCATCTCACTATGTGGAGGCCGTATCCACACATACGCAAGGGCAATGTTTTCCATTCCCATTTGATGTAAAAAAAGCGGAAAATGGATATGAAATAACAATAATAACATCCTAGTATATTTACGATACTTTATTAATCATTTTATTATAGATAATATAGTTTTATATAATGTTTAAGAATAAATAAAATTGAAATCGCTCGGTTAGGAACTATTCATCCTTTTTAGACAACCTTCTTTGGTTTATACCTAATACATTCATAGGATAGTATTATGATAAATCCATTACCTAAAATACATGGTGTGGGATAATAAGATAGTATTTAGTTCGGTAATTTTTGAGCTATGTGGATCATTGAGTGCATATAATATAGGAGAGGTGCTTTCCCATTATAATGGAAGGAGAGAAGACACTTGGAATTACTTATAAGATTTAAATTTAATTAATGTATTTTTAAAGTATACTTCTTCCAAATGGAAAAGTATTAGAGTAAAAAAATATAGGTTAAAAATATATTATACCTATATAAATTAAATATTTTTATTTGGTAATATTACCCCTATATCTCAGTTCAACCCCTCCGATAAACTCATTTTAACCTTAATCACGATAACAAATTTTTACTATTTTTAATATTAAATATGAACAAAAATGAAAGTTTAATCATTAAAATATTTCTAAATGATGATTATAAATATGTAATAAAATTATAAATTCAATTTCTATATTTAGTAGAAATTATTTTCTAAATACGCCTGTAGAACACAATGAAAACCCATTTTAAGAAAAAATCATTTCGAAACATAAAATTGATGTTATATTCATTCCATACCTTGTAATAAAAATAAAATGGATTTTAAAATATTTGAATGAATATATATTCTATAATTTTCATTAAAAAAATTAATCATTAGTTGTTTATTATTTTATTAAATGAAAAACACATAGCACATATAAAAAAATCTCAAAAATTACACCTTTTTTAATTTAAATATTTTTTCCCTATTACTAACCACTAGATTGAAAATATATGGATGTTAATTTATAAATTTAATTTCAAAAACTTATTAATAGTGATCAATATATTTTTTAGATAATAATACATATTATGTTAAAAAATAAATTTCTTCAAAAAATAGATCATTTAATCATTAAATGACTTTAATAATATTGAATGCTTGTAAAAACATTTTTATCATCCAAATACATTATAAATATATTTCATAATATGATTAATCCCAATAATACCCACGAATATAATGTTTAGGTTATAAATGTATACTATGTCACAATTCATTTTGAATTGGGGTTGCCTGTAAAGAATGATATTAAATACTTCATGCTTTATTTTAAAGGAAATACATATAAAATATTGTGGTATTACACCATGTGTTAGAGACTATCACCAAGGGTGTATCATCCCATATATTTAGAATATACCACCCTTTATAATTGAAAAATTAACATTACCATGAATAATAAAATACATTCCCAAAAATATTAAATAAATAATGTATATTAATGAAAGAGATTTCTTACAAAAATAAACCAAAAATAGAAAAAACAATGGGGTATGTGAAATCTTGATTATATCAAAAGAGTTATCCTATAATATGCCTTTGCCAAAAATTATTCTACATCCAAAGCTAAGGTTATCTAATGCGATCAATAACTTTATTTCGATAATTTAAAAAACTGTATATATATAAATCTAGAGTGTGAATATAAATATATTATATACATTACTCCCTAGAACACTGATTTTCAATGGGAATAAAGTATACTAATTAATCTCTATATACGATAAAACAAATGAACACAAGAATCCCCAAATTCAACCATCCAACCATATCCACTATAGATCATATAATCATATTACTTTATATAGTTTAATACATTCCTCATCCCACATCACCTCAAATATAATGATATCAAATAACCATCATTTTTACATATATCAAACCATGTAGCTATCCACCCAAATGGACCTAACTAAACTATAACCATATATTTTTCTACCCATATGGGACTCATTAAATATAACTAATTCCCATAAGCTATCCACCCAAAGGGAACTCACTAAATACCCCATCATTACCAATCATCAAACCATCCATAGGGAACTCACTGAATAACCATGACACCAAATATCTATCCACTCCAATGGAAGTAACACAATATCCAAATAACCTAATATCTATCTACCCATAAGAAACTTTACGAATATCCATATCTTTCAGTTACTTTACTATCTACCCATTGTTATTTACATTTTTTATGTTTTTCATACTTAGGGACACTCCCCACCACAAACTGCATTGGTTTGGTAGTTTACACCCTCTTTGGATCTCATTTTGTTATTGGGTTTCCACCCTTAGAGGATCTCTGTAACATCCCAGGTAATTAAAGAATAAATAATTTTCATATTTATTAATATTAGAGAATTAAATATGAATTTTAATTAAAAGGGGTTGCTATGTTCGATAGCGTACCCGATACGCAACGATGAGTTTCTTTGAAACTTACGTAGCACACTAGTAATATAATAATATTATGTTAGTTAACAAGTAGCCGTTGTACTGGCGGGAATGAATAGAAATAACTAAAATATGAATAGATATGTTTTTAGATGTTTTTACATTTACCCAATAAAAGATAAAGGCTTAAAATACGGAAAGAGTTCAATTTTAGGCTTTTTTACTCTAATTTTCACTAAAGGTTCACTTATCACCTTTTAATGGTGAACCGTCATTAAATAATGTTTTGATCACTCTTATACATTCTTTTGGACCAAATAAAACTCTTATTAAGAATCGGGACATCAAATTTTACTTCGTGTAATTTTTTTGGTATTTTTCCGATAAAGTTCATTTTTTTATGAATAGTGTAAAATGTTGCATTTTAATTCAAAACCTCTTTTTGATCTAATTTCTTTATATGATTAGATGATCTTTTGAATTGGTTTTAAAGTGAAATTAGAATATATTTTTACCATTTTATCCAATGGTGGTCATTGGAATCAATTTCGATTTGAAATTAGACTTAAACTGGTGTCAATCTTTTGATACATATTGTTTTGTAAAAACACGATATTTGCTCTGGCAGCGGGAATTAATTATTAAATTAATTAATGTGACTTATATGATTTGAATTTTGTAAAATAGACTTCATTTTTGAATTCGGAATATCACATATAGCTTAGAGTGAATTTTTGGTAATTTTCTGAAAAACTTCAATTTTTGATGAATAGTGAAACCACTAAGTGGTAATCAAGCAAACTGATTTTTCAGTTAAATGAAAGTTTACCACTAATGTGTATTGAATTTTGAAAATCCGACATACATGGTTATCATTAAGAAGTAAAATGTGGTTCAATGAGATTAAAATAATTTTTTGGTGAATAGTAACTTATTAAGTTTTTAATCGCGATTAGTGGTAATTAGTGTAGTTTAAGGAATAAATAATGCTTTAATAATATAAAATGACCTAGAAACATGTCCCAACCTTATTGGTTGTGTCATGGCCGACCAAGACAGGCCATGGCCTAACTTGGGGACCCCATGGATCCACTTTTGTTGGGAAATGACATAAATTACTTTTTATTTAATGTTAAAGTGAAAATGACACAAACATAATATGTTTTACGAAAACAATTTTTAAGTGGGCTTATACAAGTCCAAATTTTGATTATAAATAGTCATTGGAAAGATAAAAAGATTTACTACATCATAGTAATTTTTTTATAATTTTTAGACATTAAATAAATTTAATTATTTATGACATAATAATGATGCAGCGATGACATCATTATTTGACGATTTAAATAAAATGGAAAGATAATATAAAATCTATGAACTACACATGGCCAAAACCAACTGGATGAGTGGATTTCGATGCCTTATCACCTTATCCACGAATTCTATCAATGTGGGACCTTTTAAAACCGAAACACATTTTCAAATAATGTAAGGTTTCTTTACTTTCCAAAAGTGCCCCTCCTCTCCCCTTATAAAAGGCCCCCACCTCTACCTCATTTCACACACTCTTCAAGCCATTGGCTCGGCAAACTCCTGCCCATTTGCTCTCTCCACATCCCTCTCCTCATCCTAGAGGATTCCCTTTGGGCAGAATCCTTTCAAAGGAAGCCTTTAGGCTCAACTCAAAAGGAGTTACACTTTTTAAAGGTAATTCATTCTCTCATGTTCATTTGTTTTATTTTGCTTCTCCAACCCCCTAAACTCTTTTTATTTACTTCTTTTGTAACAACACCAGTACCTTCAATATACTAGGATGTTTTTATAAGATTTATTTTATCTACACTCTCACACAACTACATCAAATGGTTAAAGAACATACGGTTTCCGTGGATGGCGAAATTCTGCCTCCCGAAACGATGATTGTTCAACACTCATTAAACACCTTCAAAGGTGGCCATTATGATGTCACTATTTTTATATATGATATATAATATGTTTATGTTTTCCTTAAGCTTCTGTTTTTTCATTTTGGGAATACCTTTATGGTTTCCATTATGGGTAAAACACGATATCTTCATTTTAGGAAGCGCGGACTACCGCCCCCTAAAAGTGATTTGATTCGTTAATACCATATGTGGGATGTGTAAAGGATAAAGTTAATGATATTATATATGTTATTATACTGGAATTATAATATACTCTTATATCATTATGATTCCATTCCAGAAAATATGAAATAGAAATGGAAGTAGCGTTCATGCGTACGTACGGCTTACCGTCTCCATGAACGGTGCATTTCATTTCTTACCTCTAAATGTGATGTAATATTATAAATGAATGTATGTACTGGATATATATGACAAATATGATATCTACATCATGAATACCATTATGGATATAATGAAACATTGACCAAATTAACAACATGTAAGTGTAAGAAGTCTATTTTTGACTTAGGAACCAAATACCGACAAAATGAACATTATTAACTTAAATGATTACATGATGTTTATAACATGGTATAAAAGGAATAATGAACTTGAAAAAGATTCATAAGCAAGTAGAGATTAACTCAAGTTTATTATTCAGGAGTTTAAAGAACGGTCGGGTCAAGTCGGATACGAGGTATGGGAACTTCTTAACCCAATTTCCATTATTTGGGTTAATCTCCTACTTTCAAATTATGTCATTATATTATTATGTCGTATCTTGTATTTGTACTTTATTTATGTGTACTTATAGTGAATACACATAATGTATCTATTTTATTTTAAAAATTATCTTTGTATGGGAACTTCTTAACCCAATTTCCATTCTTTGGGTTAATCTCCTACTTTCAAATTATGTCATTATATTATTATGTCGTATCTTGTATTTGTACTTTATTTATGTGTACTTATAGTGAATACACATAATTTATCTATTTTATTTTAAAAATTATCTTTGTATGGGACTTCGTCTCAATCTCCTTTCGTTGAGGCATATTTTATTTTATACACAACTTTCTTTTATACGGTGTATAAACCCCTTTGACTTTTACGTTTATTCAAAAGGAATATTTTTTATACGAAGCGTTTACTAAACGACAAAAGGGAATGTTTTTTTCGTACGTATGCGGCGACAACGACTTCTCCGCCGTCGTAACCGTTATTTGAGTTTCAGCTTCCTCTACAAGCCATACCTTCTTTTTTTAAAAGAAAAATAAATACCATGTTTTACTTTGGTATTGAAAATGGTTTTCATAATGTTTTTATTATATCAATGTGTTGTATTGATATCTCGTGATTGAAATGTGGAAATGTTATGTTTCCTTTATGCATGTTTTATGTGATATGATTATGTTATGGTCCTTGGGCATTATTATGAAGACGGGTGGTTCCGTGATAAACTAAGGGCGGGTGAGCCCGTTATAGCTCTCCAATGCATTGGGTAACGCGAAGGAGTGAAACGTTAAGGTTTCTCCAAAGAGATTTTAGGGAATATCCTGTGATGGGTATTCCAAATGTAACCAAGAGGGTTACTCCCTACGTAAGAAAGTTATGAATGCCTCAAGTTACCTTTACGTATTATGATTTCTATGATTCATTCATGATTTTAGGAGGTATGTTAAAGTGCCTATGTTTTATGGGTAAAGTATGATTTCATTCTTATTTATATATGAACTCATGTTTCCTTTCCATGTTTTTTTTATAACCCATACTGAGTTTTTATGCTCATCCCAAGTTTTTTTGAAATGTTTTTCACAGGTCAAGGGAAAGGTACATGATAAGATGATAGAGTCAAGGATGTGTCAAGAAATAATCCATGTTTTATTTTGAATATGTTACCATTGATGGGAATTAAGAATACTATCTTTATGTAACCACTTTGTTTATATGTGGAATGTAATGCAAGTTTTATGATCTAATTCTCTGAAACTCTAAACCCGAAAAGGTCCTCAACGTGTAATCTTGTAATAACTCAAGATTAAGTAAGGTTTAAGGCTGGGGCCTTATAGTTGGTATCAAAGGTTGGTTTAGAAAACTTTAGGAGTTAGAAAAGTGTTAAATTATAATATGATTTAAATAATATAGCATTTACAGATTACCATGTTGCTTCGCCTAAGATATTTCGGTGTTCAGAATGGTTTTCCGCAGAGGAAACAAAGCATCTATGTTGGGACGACATCAGGAGGAAGACAACCTTCCAAATCAGAAACCTGAGATGGTCGGAATCGGAACTGAACAGTTTGTTGCAGTAATGGCGCAGTTGACTCAGGCGATAAATGGCGGTGGTATCCATGCACGAGATCAGCCAGATCAACCGCAGAGGAACATGTCAGTGGTGGAACATTTCATGAGGCAACATCCACCATCATTCAGAGGATCATCTGACCCTGTGCAAGCTGAAGGGTGGATTAAATCACTGGAGAAGATTTTTGATGTCATGGGATGTTCAGACAATCAAAAGGTTAGTCTTGCTATTTATCGTTTGGAGGGTGAGGCAGATCAGTGGTGGTCTATGGTTAAAAATATCAGGGACGCCGATGAGATTGATGCTCTTGACTGGGATGAATTCAAAGGTATGTTTCTTGATAAGTATTTTCCTAAGGCTGTTCGACTTAGGATGGAAAAGCAATTCTTGGAATTGAGGCAAGAGGAAGACTCAGTGGCTTCCTATGAAGAAAGGTTCACTCGATTGGCAAGGTATGCTCCAAATTTTATCCGAGACCTTGATAGTAAAATCAATCGTTTTTACTCAGGATTAAAGCCAAAGTATCGAAGGGCATTAGCTTCTCGTGAGTTTAAAAGTTATGAAAAGCTTGTTCGATGTGCTGAGAAGGTGGAAATGGAGTTTGCCGATGACCAAGTTTTCTATAACAACCAGCAGAAGAAGAGACCGAGGTGGCAGGAGAAAGGTAAGAATCCTTCAAAAAAGTCTGATGGTAAGAGAACTAAGTTTCCAGTTTGTGATAAATGTGGCAAAAGGCATTCTGGGGAATGTCTTCTGAATTCTGGAAAGTGCTACCGATGTGGTAAGATGGGACATAAGGCTCGTGATTGCACTGAAAAGGATCAAGGTGAAGGTAAGAACAAATTTGATTTACAGTTAGTGAAATGTTATAAGTGCAATGAGATGGGTCACTATGCAAACGAGTGTCCGACAAGGAGCTTGAGTGATGGGAAGCAGTTAGACTACAAGCAGAAAGGGGTGGTGAAATCCTTTGCAACTACTTCAGCAGATGTTGGGCCATCGAATGAAGTGGTGTCAGCTCCAGGGAGCTCAGTATTTTTCGAAGATTGACTTGAGGTCGGGGTACCATCAGTTGAATGTAAAAGAAGCAGACGTTCCGAAGACTGCGTTCCGTACTAGATATGGCCATTATGAATTTGTAGTTATGCCTTTTGGGTTAACCAATGCACCTGCTGTATTCATGGACCTTATGAATAAAATTTTCCATGAGTTCTTGGATAAGTTTGTGTTTGTGTTTTGAGGTTTGTGAAGAGGTTATGTGTGCCTTGTGATTCACAGTTGAAGAGAGAGTTGTTATGTGAAGCTCATAGTTCTCCGTTTTCAGTTCATCCGGGCAGTACTAAGATGTATAGAGATCTGCGGGAGTATTACTGGTGGGATGGAATGAAAAGAGATATTGCTGATTTTACTATGAAGTGTTTGACTTGTCAGCAGGTTAAAGCTGAGCGGCAGTTACCGAAAGGGATGCTTCAGCCTTTACCAGTGCCAGAGTGGAAATGGGAGAATATAACCATGGACTTTGTTGTTGGATTACCGAAGACATCTCGAGGTAATAATTCAATCTGGGTTATTGTTGATCTCTTGACCAAATCTGCTCATTTCCTTGCTATACGAGATACTTTCTCTCTTGATCAACTTTCCTGTTTGTATCTTAAAGAGATAGTCAGGATACATGGAGTTCCTCTCTCCATTGTATCGGATCGTGATCCCAGGTTTACTTCTAACTTTTGGAAAGGCCTTCAGAAGTCGTTGGGTACTGAATTAAATTTTAGTACAGCTTTTCATCCTCAATCAGATGGGCAGTCAGAACGAACAATTCAGACATTGGAGGATATGCTGCGAGCTTGTTCTATGGATTATCAGGGAAGTTGGGACCAACATCTTTTTTTGGTTGAGTTTTCATATAATAACAGTTTTCATTCCAGTATACAGATGGCACCATTTCAGGCATTATATGGGAAGCGGTGTCGAACTCCAGCTTTCTGGGATGAAGTGGGTGAAAGAAAGTTGATGGGACCAGAATTGGTAGAAGAGATGGCAGAAAAAGTTCAGTTGATTCAGAAACACATGAGAACAGCTCAGAGCAGGCAGAAGAGTTATGCGGATAACCGGAGGAAGGATCTATCTTTCGAGGTAGGTGATCATGTTTTTCTCAAGGTTTCTCCTTGGAAAAGTGTGATCAGATTTGGTAAGAAAGGAAAGTTGAGTCCAAGGTTCATTGGACCATACGAAATTCTGGAGAGAGTTGGATCAGTTGCATACCGAGTGGCTTTACCTCCGAGTTTATCTCAGGTACACAATGTTTTTCACGTTTCGATGTTGAGAAAGTATATGCCAGATCCATCTCATGTTTTGAGTCCAGAGGTAGTTCAGCTGGAAGAGAACCTATCTTATGAGGAACAACCGGTCCAGATTCTTGACCATAAGGAGCAAGTGTTACGGAATAAGGTGATTCATCAGGTAAAGGTTTTTTTTGGAAAAACCATGTGATTGAAGAGGCAACGTGGGAATCTAAAAATGCTATGAGGGATAAATACCCCCACTTATTTTGATAAGTGAATAAAATTGCGAGGACGCAATTCCCAAAAGGGGGGAAGGATGTAACATCCCAGGTAATTAAAGAATAAATAATTTTCATATTTATTAATATTAGAGAATTAAATATGAATTTTAATTAAAAGGGGTTGTTATGTTCGATAGCGTACCCGATACACAACGATGAGTTTCTTTGAAACTTACGTAGCACACTAGTAATATAATAATATTATGTTAGTTAACAAGTAGCCGTTGTACTGGCGGGAATGAATAGAAATAACTAAAATATGAATAGATATGTTTTTAGATGTTTTTACATTTACCCAATAAAAGATAAAGGCTTAAAATATGGAAAGAGTTCAATTTTAGGCTTTTATACTCTAATTTTCACTAAAGGTTCACTTATCACCTTTTAATGGTGAACCGTCATTAAATAATGTTTTGATGACTCTTATACATTCTTTTGGACCAAATAAAACTCTTATTAAGAATCGGGACATCAAATTTTACTTCGTGTAATTTTTTTGGTATTTTTCCGATAAAGTTCATTTTTTTATGAATAGTGTAAAATGTTGCATTTTAATTCAAAACCTATTTTTGATCTAATTTATTTATATGATTAGATTATCTTTTGAATTTGTTTTAAAGTGAAATTAGAATATATTTTTACCATTTTATCCAATGGTGGTCATTGGAATCAATTTCGATTTGAAATTAGACTTAAACTGGTGTCAATCTTTTGATACTTATTGTTTTATAAAAACACGCTATTTGCTCTGGCAGCGGGAATTAATTATTAAATTAATTAATGTGACTTATATGATTTTAATTTTGTAAAATAGACTTCATTTTTGAATTCTGAATATCACATATAGCTTAGAGTGAATTTTTGGTAATTTTCTGAAAAACTTCAATTTTTGATGAATAGTGAAACCACTAAGTGGTAATCAAGCAAACTGATTTTTCAGTTAAATGAAAGTTTACCACTAATGTGTATTGAATTTTGAAAATCCGACATACATGGTTATCATTAAGAAGTAAAATGTGGTTCAATGAGATTAAAATAATTTTTTGGTGAATAGTAACTTATTAAGTTTTTAATCGCGATTAGTGGTAATTAGTGTAGTTTAAGGAATAAATAATGCTTTAATAATATAAAATGACCTAGACACATGTCCCAACCTTATTGGTTGTGTCATGGCCGACCAAGACAAGCCATGGCCTAACTTGGGGACCCCATGGATCCACTTTTGTTGGGAAATGACATAAATTACTTTTTATTTAATGTTAAAGTGAAAATGACACAAACATAATATGTTTTACGAAAACAATTTTTAAGTGGGGTTATACAAGTACAAATTTTGATTATAAATAGTCATTGGAAAGCTAAAAAGATTTCCTACATCATAGTAATTTGTTTATAATTTTTAGACATTAAATAAATTTAATTATTTATGACATAATAATGATGCAGCGATGACATCATTATTTGACGATTTAAATAAAATGGAAAGATAATATAAAATCTATGAACTACACATGGCCAAAACCAATTGGATGAGTGGATTTCGATGAATTATCAACTTATCCACGAATTCTATCAATGTGGGACCTTTTAAAACCGAAACACATTTTCAAATAATGTAATGTTTCTTTACTTTCCAAAAGTGCCCCTCCTCTCCCCTTATAAAAGGCCCCCACCTCTACCTCATTTCACACACTCTTCAAGCCATTGGCTCGGCCAACCCCTGCCCATTTGCTCTCTCCACATCCCTATCCTCATCCTAGAGGATTCCATTTGGGAAGAATCCTTTCAAAGAAAGCCTTTAGGCTCAACTCAAAAGGAGTTACACTTTTTAAAGGTAATTCATTCTCTCATGTTCATTTGTTTTATTTTGCTTCTCCAACCCCCTAAACTCTTTTTATTTACTTCTTTTGTAACAACACCAGTATCTTCAATATACTAGGATGTTGTTATAAGATTTATTTTATCTAAACTCTCACACAACTACATCAAATGGTTAAAGAATATACGGTTTCCGTGGATGGCGAAATTCTCCCTCCCGAAACGATGATTGTTCAACACTCATTAAACACCTTCAAAGGTGGCCATTATGATGTCACTATTTTTATATATGATATATAATATGTTTATGTTTTCCTTAAGCTTCTGTTTTTTCATTTTGGGAATACCTTTATGGTTTCCATTATGGGTAAAACACGATATCTTCATTTTAGGAAGCACGGACTACCGCCCCCTAAAAGTGATTTGATTCGTTAATACCATATGTGGGATGTGTAAAGGATAAAGTTAATGATATTATATATGTTATTATACTGGAATTATAATATACTCTTATATCATTATGATTCCATTCCAGAAAATATGAAATAGAAATGGAAGTAGCGTTCATGCGTACGTACGGCTTACCGTCTCCATGAACGGTGCATTTCATTTCTTACCTCTAAATGTGATGTAATATTATAAATGAATGTATGTACTGGATATATATGACATATATGATATCTACATCATGAATACCATTCTGGATATAATGAAACATTGACCAAATTAACAACATGTAAGTGTAAGAAGTCTATTTTTGACTTAGGAACCAAATACCGACAAAATGAACATTATTAACTTAAATGATTACATGATGTTCATAACATGGTATAAAAGGAATAATGAACTTGAAAAAGATTCATAAGCAAGTAGAGATTAACTCAAGTTTATTATTCAGGAGTTTAAAGAACGGTCGGGTCAAGTCGGATACGAGGTATGGGAACTTCTTAACCCAATTTCCATTCTTTGGGTTAATCTCCTACTTTCAAATTATGTCATTATATTATTATGTCGTATCTTGTATTTGTACTTTATTTATGTGTACTTATAGTGAATACACATAATGTATCTATTTTATTTTAAAAATTATCTTTGTATGGGAACTTCTTAACCCAATTTCCATTCTTTGGGTTAATCTCCTACTTTCAAATTATGTCATTATATTATTATGTCGTATCTTGTATTTGTACTTTATTTATGTGTACTTATAGTGAATACACATAATGTATATATTTTATTTTAAAAATTATCTTTGTATGGGACTTCGTCTCAATCTCCTTTCGTTGAGGCATATTTTATTTTATACACAACTTTCTTTTATACGGTGTATAAACCCCTTTGACTTTTACGTTTATTCAAAAGGAATCTTTTTTATACGAAGCGTTTACTAAACGACAAAAGGGAATGTTTTTTTCGTACGTATGCGGAGACAACGACTTCTCCGCCGTCGTAACCGTTATTTGAGTTTCAGCTTCCTCTACAAGCCATACCTTCTTTTTTTAAAAGAAAAATAAATACCATGTTTTACTTTGGTATTGAAAATGGTTTTCATAATGTTTTTATTATATCAATGTGTTGTATTGATATCTCGTGATTGAAATGTGGAAATGTTATGTTTCCTTTATGCATGTTTTATGTGATATGATTATGTTATGGTCCTTGGGCATTATTATGAAGACGGGTGGTTCCGTGATAAACTAAGGGCGGGTGAGCCCGTTATAGCTCTCCAGTGCATTGGGTAACGCGAAGGAGTGAAACGTTAAGGTTTCTCCGAAGAGATTTTAGGGAATATCCTGTGATGGGTATTCCAAACGTAACCAAGAGGGTTACTCCCTACGTAAGAAAGTTATGAATGCCTCAAGTTACCTTTACGTATTATGATTTCTATGATTCATTCATGATTTTATGAGGTATGTTAAAGTGCCTATGTTTTATGGGTAAAGTATGATTTCATTCTTATTTATATATGAACTCATGTTTCCTTTCCATGTTTTTTTATAACCCATACTGAGTTTTTATGCTCATCCCAAGTTTTTTGAAATGTTTTTCACAGGTCAAGGGAAAGGTACATGATAAGATGATAGAGTCAAGGATGTGTCAAGAAATAATCCATGTTTTATTTTGAATATGTTACCATTGATGGGAATTAAGAATACTATCTTTATGTAACCACTTTGTTTATATGTGGAATGTAATGCAAGTTTTATGATCTAATTCTCTAAAAATCTAAACCCGAAAAGGTCCTCAACGTGTAATCTTGTAATAACTCAAGATTAAGTAAGGTTTAAGGCTGGGGCCTTATAATCTCCCCACCTTAATATATACCATCATTAGAAAACATAATATACCCACTATAGATAGTAATATCTTCCACACTATGATCATAATCTTCAGTAACCACTACCATATTACTAATAAATATTTTCAGAACACTATGATTTATGTAAAATAGATTTAAAACCCCACAATCTATTAATTATAGAACTAGGCCACCAAACATATAATGTTCATAAAGAGTATAATCAAAACACAAAAAATATTGATCTCTAACCTAGTTCTACCATAATAAAAATCCCATTTAATATAATCACTCTACATCACTAAAATTCCTAATATCTTGATCGTATATAACTTTCCCAAATTTATCAAGTAACCAACACATATCAACAACCCATTTTGATCAAGCCACAAAAATTGATACATTATTTCATACACACCTCTATCTATTCACATTAGGGTTTTATAATAGGTTTGAGGGACACCACCACAACCATCTCAACCTATAACCAACAAAAAAATAAAAATTAAACTATATAACTCATATCAAATATATTACATACATCTGACAATATGAAACATACCTATTGAATTTACACTACTCCATCTAAGGAACTGTAGGAAATGTCATCCATCCTCATAATGTTTCATGAACATGTAACTTATGGAATTTCCTATACAACACATTTCCACTTTATTTCCCATACCGTACCATAACTTTGATTCTTATTTATCTTCCCTACACTCATTACACTTTAATTTGGGTCACCTTTATATATCTTCTTCATCACACCAGCATAAATTTTTAGAGTTCATCATTGATGGGTAGGAAAGGGGTCCATTTCATGAATCCTATATCGGGTGAACACAAATCCCACTTCGACTGAGCTTAGTTTCAATATCTATAATTATAATGCCCAAAATATCACACGATGATTCCATATTATACCAAAATATAGTACTCACTAATTCATTTTAACCTAATAAATTGAACAAGCATCTAGAATGTGTCTAATTACTTCATCGTAGATACAACTTTCGGGAGAGTTGTGCCCCCTTAATCTAACCTAATTAGATTGATCCTTGTTGAAAAAAATCTTCAAACCTATAACTCTATATATTCAATTATTCATCCAAAAATATGAAAAACTATTATTCTCTCCTTCCATAATTGGTGAATCCTGGATTCATTGATAAAAATTTATCATCTTGATTCATCAAACCACCAGTTTGAGCTCTCTAGAATTTTTAAAGGGATAATTATATTCATTTAGAACACCCATTTTAATATATAACATGATTTATAGATTCATTAATTTTTATTTAATGTTTAAAAGATCTGTTTCATCCTTTATTATACTATATTTTTTCTTCAGTTCATCAACAGATGCATCAAGATCAGATTAGTTAATCATTATCGATCAAAATAATATAATCAATCATTATATAGTTAATCGACAAATGATCCCCATTTCAAGTCCCAAGATTTCTATCATCATCAACAAGATCATTGAATATTATTCTATAATTGAAATCTATTTATATGCTCAAAATCCTTATTTTTTTTCTTTTATCAAACCTCACTGGCTTCTATGGATTCAGGTTAGTTAAAATTATCCTTCATTTTGAGTCAAAAATGGTTTTCTTCTATTTTAAAATCTATTACTAGGGTTGAATTGATCTTCAATAATGAACATGGGTGAGTATTTTATTTGACTCTTATCAACCTTATTTAGTGTTGTCTGATAATGGAAAATTAAATTTCTATATAGGATTCATTAAATATTCTGTATGAAATTTTAAATTCTATTGCATGGTACTTGAAAATATCATGAAGAAAACTCCCAAATATCATATGTGACAAGGCATCAAATCTCTTATGAAACTTCATACTATAATTTTCATGCAATAATTTTTTTGTAAAATTCTGACATGATCTACTAATATAGTGTATGATAGGAAACACTAGAAACCAACAAGATATCGTATATTTTTTTAAATAACCTATGGTAATTACAATAAAATAAAGATAAAAAATAAATTTTTTGAAATGAATTTAAATGAATAATAAATAAAAACATCACTTAAAAAAACTAAATCATGAATTCAGATATTTCATTAAAGATATTAATATTATTTTAGTATATAAAATTTAGATTCAATACATAGAACATATAGAATCAAAAATCTAAAAATCAATAAATTTAAAAATCTCTCCAAAATTATATTTTAGTAAAGTTAAATCAAAACCTTAAAAAATAATTGACCCAAAAATATATGAAAATAAAACCAAGATTCAACTTATCAACAAATCCTAAAAAATATTCTATAAAATAAAAAAATCAAGTATTTACATTCTCTACACAATATTTACAACTATAAGCTATTGACCACTGAAAAATCATTTTGAAACCAAAATACTCAAAATTTCACCAAATGTTGGGGAAAACATGCACTAAAATAAATCCATGTTATATTAGTTTTGGTTTCATCATAATTTATTCATTCCTTTATTTCCTCTTAAAATCAAATGAACCATTCGTCATTCTTGGATCATGTAGAAGATAAATATAAAATGAATCTTATATATATATTTTTAAATTTCATCTTAAAACACTATTCATAAAAATATATCAATGTAAAAGTTATCTAAAGACCATTATATTGATAGAATAGTGTTTTGAAGTGTTATCAATCTTTTAGTGTAAATATTAATACTTTATTGAACGATTATTTATTAATGTATTTAGAACTCCAACTTTATCATTCTACCTAATTAAATATCTTCAATTTATAATGGATCTTCAATCCTCCCATCGTAATCAATGTAAATATTTAAAAAAATTTAGCTATAATAAAAAATTCATCAATGAATATAATTATATCTCTACTGACAATAAAAATTGATTTCTTAACCACTTACATAACATTCCCAAGTGACTATAATACCTTACCCATTAACCTTATAATAAAAAATATCAATGTATTCACTCAATTATTTAAAAAAGAAATGTAATGAAATGGGAAAAATAAATCAAAAAACGTTTCACACCCCACCCAGGTTACAATGAATAGTAACCTGGCCAGATTTTAACATGAGATAAAGCACACATCACCATATATTAGAGGCTGCCGAATAGTAGCGTGGGCCTAGTGTGTAACTTTGGGGATACCATTCCCTAATGTAAGAGTAATAAAGTAGGATAAAATAAATAAAAATGATACATAATCACAATAAATTTAAATAAGAAAACAATAAATATAATTATGTGATAATGAATAAAATGTAGTATGTTTCAAACAGCCATTCCATACAAAATCGGTCTTCCCATTAGGTTGGTCACATATAAATACCTAAAGTAAAAGAAAATAAATAAATTGGATCCTCCCAAACATAATAAATACCTCATCCAATGCCCCATGTACACGTCAACTTTATCCTGCTAGATCATCCTATACTGAGCATCAAGCCACACTTTGACTGAAATAATGTGAATGCCTGCTTTGGTATCCAAGTACAATGGAGGATTGAGTAGGGTGTAAGTACAAAAATCAGTTGGTAATCACCTATGAGGTTATGTACCTATCTAGTAAAAACAGTGTATGTCTAATTTAAATACTATTATAAAAAATAAATAAAATTAACCACTTTAAATAATTTAAAAAAGAAATAGCCTAATAGCTCTTGATGGGTACCCCAGTCCAACCATACCTTCTTTGGCTAGTACCAAAAATGCCTCTGATCAAGATATGTCTCCATAGGGGGATACATTCTCTATCCTAGGATCCAATGTACAATCCTATACTAAATATTAGATACAATTATAGGTATTAGCTAGAAATTTTGTAATTAAGACATTGAGTAAGATTCTTGGAGTCTAAGGCTTACGTCTCAATGGATGAGAAATCAGGGAACTTAGAAAACATCTTGGTGATCCCAATTCTAGTTTGATGTCATATTCTGTTGTCTTAGTCCATGGGTAATCATGGAATTTTAAACTATAATTAATTCCTAAGGGGGATCCCTTAGGAATTATAAAAGTAATACTCTACAGATTTGAGAAGATAACCTAAAATCCATTAATACCTAGCTCTATAGACTATATTGAGATAACTCTAGGAGATTAAATAATGATGCTTCCAACAAATCATAGGGAGTATCCTATGCATCAATTGAGGTGATCATCCTCAAACTCAACTGTGTATCAAGCATCTATTAGTTGAGGTAAATCTGGCAACCCAAGAATATATGGAATCACCTAGATCCTAGCTGGCTAGGAGTCCTAGGAGACATACTATCTAGGAGGCATTTATGATTTGCACTCATAAACATACTCTATTTTCCCATGCATGGAGGAATACTATATGTACAAGGAATTTCAATAATGGTAACATCAAATATTGGATTCAGAGCTCCCTAGACATCCATGTCCTTACAATAATTAATTACTTTAAATTTAAAAATTAAATTTCATGTAATGACCATATTATTTAATTAATAGGTGGATCCAAATATTTCATACATAGAACTTTATATTTACTTTATGACACGAATAAAATAATCAATTAGTCATACAAATATTATTATAACTATATACATCATATTAATTTGTGACATTCAGGATTCAAGTTTAAGTAAAATCCCTTATAATAGAAAATATTAGTTGTATAGTAGGCAACCTTGGAACCTGAACATACAAGTATATAAGGTAAGCATGTCCCTCATGCACTAAGAGTTCATTTATAATTATCTATATATAATCAATTATTATTTAACTAGTCAAAAAATTAGTGTTTCATCTTGATTTCTGATGGTTGGTTGAATTCTTGAATCCATATTATTATGTCACTAATGTTCATGGTCATGATAATTAATTATAATTTAGGGGGATACCCTTGGTGATCACTAAACATTCCCAAAATTCCCTTACTATGGTCTGAATGTGATCAACAAGCCCTACTCGGGGTCCCCTCTAATTCCCAACTTATAGAAAAGGCTATCTTAAGAATTAAAACACACCCAATATGTACCATCAATCACATCAGAACCTTTAAAGCCTTAATGAAATCAGGGGGTTGGTCTTTGAGCCCTTAACAACCCCGAATTACTACCATACTAGTTCAAAACACTATCCTCTAAAAGAGTTCATTATTTCACATTGGTCTAGGTCCTGTTGGTCTCTCTCAACAGTTCCCATCTAGGTATCCTCATATGGGTCCATTTCAATCCAAGTTAATGGCCTATGTTAAGGTCATGACCTATGGAGTTCAAGGTACTTTGTTGGTCCCTAGTGTAATAAAGTTATCCTTGGCACTCTAACCTATATATATTGGAAAATGATCTAGATTAATTTCTTACAATTTAATCATTATATTTATGATTTTAAATTTATTTAATTATGGAATAAAATTAATAATAGGTCTCCCACAACCATTGGTGGGGCCCGATCACATAACATAACACACACACCTAACAAATTACTTAAGGGGAAAGTAAAATAGACCACTTATAACATAGATATCTTTTACCACATTTTCCAAGTTCTGAACGTAGTTTCCAAGGCCCATCAACCACTACCATACTCATACTTGATCAATTGTTCTCATCTCCATGACCCAATCCCCGAACTCAAACTATAAATTCATAAATAATAAATTGAAACATTTTAATTAATTAGTTAAATGAAATTAAATGCAATATAATATTGTATTCCTCATTAGGTGTCCAATAACATTTTCTTAATCGAGCAATTACGTTCCAGCTACCCTCAACACACCTATGACCCCATGTCAACAAAAATAGCTAATCTATTACACAAATATTATTATTAAAAAATTAATTGTTTTATTAAAAATGAAGAAAAATTCCTGACATGATGTACTTTAATTGAAAAAATGAGTTCCTTCACATGTACATTGTCCTAAGACATCATCTACCTAGGATGTATGAAATCCCAAATCAAAGTAGGTGATTTTAACATCTTCTAGGGAAACATCAAATTCTTAACTAAATGAAAAAAACCTCAAAATAAGTTGGGAAAAAGGAGAGAAGAGGAATTAGGAGGGAGAGGAGACCGTACCTTCAGTTATCTATGAAAATGCACAGGAAGAACACTCCTTACAAGGGGGAAACAGTGGAGATCAAAGGGGGATCCCTCCTATAAATTTTAGAGAGAAATGATAGATATAGGTGTATTCTCTCTATAAATAATATTTGGAGGAGTTATAATTTCCCCCTTAAAAATCCCACCATCTAGCCAGTGGCTTCAGGCGGTGGATGTTTCCACAACCTGAAACCACATGCGAGCCAATAACATTGTTTTAACATTGGCTACAACCACTACATGGCTTATTTTAAGGCTCTTCTAAACTCACAGGATGACTCCCAGTTAACTATTCATGTATAAAACACATCCTTGTGGTATTCCAAGCCTCAAAACTTGATTTAGAATTCCATTTCTCAAAATGAACATATTACATATTTGAAAATTCAAAATCCTTTTGAAAATTTAAAAGCACACCCAAACATAGAATCTTACAACCTTCCCAACATAAAAATTCTCATAAACAAGACTTCTCATTGGGAATCCAAACAAACATCCCAATTTAACTTGGTCATGAATTATTTCTCAAGTAGTTTTGTTCTATATTTTCGATTCTAATATTATTCAAAATAACCACTTTGAAAATATGGAACTTAAAAAAACCCAGTTGGGTACCCATAACCACTGCTAAAACCTCATGACTATATTTACCTAAAATAATCTACCCTAAGATAGGCTCAAGTAATTATCTTGTTCATCACATGACCTATAGTTCTCTACACCATTGGTTCTTTCTTTTAAAAGAAAATTACAATAAATGGTTCCACCACCAAAGAAATTTCATACTGAAACACACCCATTGTGTCTTAGTGATTATCGAAACACAATTCTACATTCTCCATACCCAATCACACAATAGGACATTACTCATGGTCCTTGATTTTCATATAAAATAATTGGATTCTAATAAACTAGGATTAACTTGGTCATGATGAATTTTACTTGAAAATCCATGAAGAACATTTTAAATTATCTAGTTTCATCCCAATGGTGTGCCTGATGTGGTTCATCACCATCTACATATAGAAATATGTGAAAACACAATCCAACACTAACTAGATGACATCTCTCGAAATGATCATATCTAGGAAAAAACATGTTACCAAAACCAGATCATAGTTCCTTTACCCATGGAGAAATCTTGATATCATTATAATACACCCATATATGACTTGAACCAATATCTAATGACATTTATTGGTCGAACCGTGAACTATCAATTTCCATCACTTGGCCACAACACCAATTACTGATGCATTCTAGATCCAATAACTCTGAATCACTAATAACATCTTAGGACTGACATACATAGATAGAATCCACATGATATCATATCTATAATTGTACCTAGAATTCACTATATAATCCAGCACTACCTAATTCCATTTATCCAGTATCTTTTGAATTCTCAAATGACCATTCGTTAATCAACCCCACACTCCCATGACCCATTTTATATGAGGGTCACCCACTCACAAAGGACATCCTTCTCCCCACCATAGATGTTACCTCATCCTCACAACGTTGAAATAAGTACCAGATCATAGATTTATAATTCACATCCACCACTAGAAATATCGATTGGTATGGCCAAAACCTACACATTATTGAGTAGCAACATAATTCTCATTTATCTTCTAATCTAGACCCACAATATGAATATCAAGGAAATTTTCTAAAATTTAAATAATAATGGGTCACCACAAATGAAAAATTCTTTGAAATTATATACTATAGATGTGTCCCACTCCTCCAAATAAATTCTTACTATAAAAAAGTTGATTGTTGCCTCTAATCGACCATAAACACCACATATCCCAACTATTCATGTCAAGGTCCATAGTCGAGATGGACAACCTACAACACCCATTTCATTTTCAAATGGCCCTCATCATGGGGAATTTACATTATTTATACCAAAGATCCAAGTGAAAATAACCTCAAGTATCTCATTAATTACAATCATACCTCAACCCTCTTATGATTGTCACCAATTTCATACCTTAATACATCACACACAACCATATTGTGTCACCCCTATTCATTAAACACAATGGGAATATGATTCCGCACTACCTAATCATAGAACAATACTCACAATACTATAAGTCATTCACCATCAAGGTTAAACTAACTATGATGTATGCTACACTGTCTCAATGATCAAATAACTCCCTAGAAAATCCTCTTCAAAATCAAGCACCATACATGTTCTATGTTTAGTCAATGGGGTCCACCTCAGTGAATCATTCTAGAACCACATGTTCTCATCCAAATTTTAAATAATTTCAACCTAATACACATACTTAGTCTCCACTCAATGAAATTGTAGCCATTAGTATCCACCTGCACTCTGATACCCTACTAATAGCACACCCCGTGGTCAACATAGACAATAAACCTAAAAATACTACCCATAGATGTTAGTCTTGATACCTAATAACCCTATGAGATTCCTTATAAACTAGAGGCATCATCATTAATATTCCATAGACCATGGCCACCTCCACTATACCAGTCTCACCAGTTGAATCACATACCTGTGTTTTCACTTAATGAAATACATAAACCTGGGAAAACCCCTCTTGGGAGGTTCTCTTAGTCAAGTGAAACCCAAAATCACTTGGATAAAAGTTTAAAGGAAGGGAATTTTGGCCTCTTGTCTATACCTACTAGTCATATATCACTCTAGGTCCACTGGGTCTATCCTCTTAGACCATATATTAGAACTCTCACCAAGGTTACATATCATGAGATATCATCCACACTCTCATCTCAAAAACCATGACATTATCATGATCAAACACCCACTAATGGGGTCTCACATATGACTGTATCATATGTTGATCACCAACTATATCTAGGGAACCACATATATGTCATGTCATGTTTTAATTGTAAAGCATGGGTGACATCATTGTTCTTACCTTGACAATTAGAAGACATCTAACATACTTAACAACCCACACTGAAAGGGGTAACCTAGAAGGCATGTAAAGATAATATCAACCTATTAGTATTAAAATATACTTATATGGGTTCATTTATATGGTTTTTTAATTCCAAATTATTGAGGAAAAAACACTATAAGTTTTAATTGGAATATCATTTATGTTTAAACCATTAATAATACTTTTATTTAAAGAAATATTCTCATTCCTTATGTAATTAGGGAATCTCCTACCAAGAATCTACTTAAAATGAATTGATACTCTATGATAATCCTCATATTTTACTTATCCATTGAGGATCATGATATAAATTTAAAAAAGATGATGAACTAACCCATGTTGGGTATCCATATATGGTAATAACTCCCCAAGGTTCAAGTTAAATAAGTAAAATCTAGGTACCTATCAACATCACACTGGAAGATCCTTCTAGATAACCCTAAATGATGGATGGTTACATAAAATTTTATATCAATCAATGTGGAAAAAAATCGTGTAGGTTGTTATGAATTTTTGTTAACTGTACCAAAAAAGGATACACCAATGTAGGGTTTACTAAATAGTATCAACTACCCATGTTTACCTACAAGGGCCAACATAGAGGCATTCATTGTCAATTATAGCCTACATGGTTCAAGAAAATAAAACTGGGTTCCTATACAGGTCTCCGAATTATACCCATCTAAAGAATCTTGTGCCCCTAGGGACCTGTTGGAGATACTGGTGAGTCATAGAGTACCTATTCCGACCTGAAAAGGGTCACTACACCTTCTGTGTAGAAGGAACTATATCAGCATTCACATCACTGAGTTGAATCTTGGCGTAGTCCATATGGAATGTCATAAAATAATGTAAAAAAATAAATCCAATAGAGTACAATTACACCAAGAGCATGTATTTAAATACCCCATTTAGGTTATTTTTGGAAATTACAAAATTATCCTAAAACATCTATAAAATCACACATTAGACAACCTATATCATTTGGATCCCATGTACCTAGTATGATGCATGAATAAACACCTATTGTTCGTATAACACATGAGTGAAAATAAAATCAAAGGAAAGTCACCAATAGTAAATGATCTATAAATCCACAATAAGGCATAAATTCCAAACCAAAAGCTAACAGATCAAATAAAAAATAATACATAACTATAACATCACAATCCAAAATAGAAATCCCATAACATGGAAACCTATAATTATTACAAGAACATGGGTTTTCCACAATTTAGTTTAGTATCGATTATGGGCTCTAGAAAATTTATAATAATCCTATATACTATGTACAAAATAATATTTATACAAAAATAACTTATTTATACCAAATTCCATGACTCTCCTAGGTAACTAAGAATAGTAACTAGGTCAGGTTTCCACATGGCCTAATGCATACCGACCTATACATGAGTTCTGTCTACAAGTTATGGCTTGGGGAGTAACCACAATAATACTATTTACTCTTGTGATAGAAATAAAATTCTTTAAAATATCAAAACATGACACATCATCATAATAAACTAATTGCAGATATTGAAAAATATTAACTAGTGATAACAAATGAAATATAGTAGATTCCCAAACATCCATTCCATATAGACCCTTACTACCCACTATGCCAATCAAATATAAATACCATATGAAAAATAAAATAAATATCTTTAATACTCAACAACCATGAGTCGTACCTCCTCCAAATATCTATGTACACATTCGAGCCATCACACTTGATCATGTTACCTTAGTGCTCAACCCAATGCATTCCTTTAACCAATTGGATGTATGCTCAAGTACTAAAGTGTAATGGTTCCTTAAGCAGGGTGTGAGTAAAAAACTATGTATGGAACCACCAAAATATTATTGTGCCTATCTAGTAAAATTAGTTTATGTTTATGAAAACTAATTAGTGGAAGAATAATAAAAACATTAATCTATTCAAAATAATTTAAATACCTATTGTTGTACCTCAGGCCTGATGGATACCCCAGTTTAGACAAGCTTACATTGAACAATAGTGGAAATGCATATGAGAAAGGTATGCTATGATAGATCGATACATACCCTAGCCCCATGGTCACCCAAACTCATATTTAATAAATAAAATATAGAATTATTGGCATGAGATATAAATTCTATAAACAAGACATTGAGTAGGATCCTATGAGTCCTAGGTAAACCACCCAATCCATGAGTAATCAGTGGAACTCAAAAAACATATTAGTATAGCCTATTATAGTATAATATTAAATTCCTAGGACTCTGTTCATTGTCAATCAAGGTATTGGAAGCTGGAATCAATTACTAAAGGGATGACCCTTAGAAAATATAAAAATAATACTCTCCCAAAATGATATTATAACTCAACATCCATAAATCACTTTCTTAATATCCTATTCCCAGAGATCTATAGGAAATAAAATCACGGTGCATCCACATGGAACTAGGGAGAATATTAGGAATTAATCAAGGATACCATAACCAACCTTGAATATGTCTCAAAACCCTAGTTCTTTAGAGAAATAAAACCACCTGGTAACCTTTTTCATCTCCTGGATCCTAGTTTTCTAGGCTTCATGGGTGGCGCACTATCTAAGAGTATCTTCTAAGATTCACTCAGAAACCTCTATTTTCCTATGAAAGGAGGAATCACAGAAACACAAGGTAATCTA
Source organism: Viscum album (assembly GCA_963277665.1). Taxonomy (NCBI): domain Eukaryota; kingdom Viridiplantae; phylum Streptophyta; class Magnoliopsida; order Santalales; family Viscaceae; genus Viscum; species Viscum album. Next base: position 1,221,153,749 of record OY728147.1, read on the forward strand.
GTAATGGTAACATTAAATATTGGATACTAAGATCACAATAAATCTAAGCCTTTATAAGAATTAATTAATTTTAAATCAAATATTAAATTAAAATTAATGACCATATTTATTAATTAAGAGGGAAATCTTAATATTTTGGACATAAGAAAAGATATTTACTTTATGATACACATCTAAATAAACAAGTAATGATATACACATGATTATAATAATATTCAATATATCAATTTTTAATATTTATGAGTCAGTTGGAACTGAAATCCCTTGTTATGAAAATGTTGGGTCAGGTCATAGGTGACCGTAGCATCTAGCCATATAGGTAGCTGAAGGTGGAATGTCCCTAAAAGAACTAAATTTATATTTATAAATTTCTAAGTATATTCAATTACATTTTAACTTTTCAATAAATTAATATTTAATCGTAAATTCAGAGGGTTAGCGGATATTATATCACTATCCTTAGTGATTATACTAGTTAATTATTTTTTGTGGGATACCCTTTGTCATCACTAACCATTCCCAAAATATCCTTACTAGGGTATAAACGTGATCAGAAAACCCTACACAGGGTCCCCTCCAAGTCCTAGATCAAGGTTGAGGTTATCTCAAGAGGAAGGACACCACTGATACATATCATAAAATGAATTTAGATCATTAAAGTCTTAATGAAATTAGGTAGTTAGTCTTGAGGTCATGAACAACACCTAAGGGAAACCATACTAGTTCAAAACATTATCCTCTTAAAGGTGGACATGATTCCACATTGGTCATGGTTTCATAAGTCTCTCTCACCCATTCCCAAATAGGTATCCCCTTTGGGGTCTATTTCAATCCAAGGATAATTTCTATGGTAATGTCATAGCCTAAAGTGGCCGAGGAATATAACAAGTTTCTAAGGGATCAAAGTGTCTATAGGACCGCGGTGCAATATGTATAGGTAAAGAAAAAGATTTAGTATAAAAAATTTAATATATTTATTTAAGTTATTTAATTTATTTAATTATAAATTATGGTTAATTATGGGTGCCTCACAATCAATGGAGGGACCCGAGAATACCACATAACAAATGAACCTGAAAAATCACTTATGTCGAATGTAAGATAGACCACCTTCCTCATACATATTTTGTACAATATTGTTCAAGTGCTGACCACAGCTTATAAGGCCCGTACACCTCATCCATAATCATCCTTCATTAACCAATCTCATCTTTATGACCAAATCCCCTAACTAAAGTAATACATTCATAATTAATAAATTACAACATTTATAATTAATTAATTAAAACTAATTTTTTTTCATAATTTCAAATAGAAAACTAGGTGTTTAATGGACATCAGTTAATCTATAAATGGGGTTCTGACTACCATTGACTCAAATTTTACACCAAACCGAGAAAAATTCCCAACCCAAAATGATAACTTAATTATTAAACAATTTATTTTTTATGAAAAAATAATGAAATATCCATGTTACTATATTCCTCAATAGAAATAAGGAATTAAAGCACCCAAAAAACATCTCAAGAAGTCACCATCCAAATCTCTATGAAATACCCAACTTAAAAGTTAAATTTCAACACCCTATAATGAAATATCAATTTCCAAAAAATATATAAAAAACAAAAAATACAATTAAAATTAGGATATAAAATATGGGAGGTGGTATAATATCTGTTAAGTTCTATCATTGCTAAAAATTCCCAAGAAGAACACCCCTTAAAAATGGGGAACCAAAAGAGAGAAATGTGGGATCCCTCCGATCGCTGCCTGAGTGAAATGAGAGGGAAAGTGGGATTCCCCCTCTAAATAATCGGGGGGGGGGGGGGGTATAGTATTTTGTTTCTTCAAAAAAACCCACCATATATCCATTGGATTGAGATAATGGATATTTCCACTGCTAGGCACTAATAGCTAGCTGGTGGAACATCTATAATATTGGATATAACAACCACTTAGATTATGAAAAGGCCCAAAAAAATCCATGGAATGACTATGTAGCCTACCCTTTATGTGAAACACATATTTTGAGGTGTTACAAGCCTCAGAACATGGTTTTTTTATCAAGGTTATAAAAATGACATAGCTATATATTTTAATGTTTGAATTCCTTTTAAAAATTCAACAGCCAGTCTGAATAAGAGATATTACAAATAATGGAAAATTTGGGGTTGTATATACTCCCCAAACACTATCAACTTCTATAGGGATTCATTATTCAGAGGATCCATCATGATATATAGTACTAAATTAATTTTTAAAATATACACTAATATGAGAACTCTATATTTAACATTCTTCTTGATGATGTGGTCCTTGATATCAATATGTTATTTTTCTAGAAAGTTTCATTTGATTCATTTAACAATTTATTAAAATTTGGGGGAAAAAATATTTTTAAGGGATAATATTAATGAATTATCAATAATTTGGAAAATTTCATATATTATATGAGAACATATTATAAGAAAACTTTTAATTATTTCAAGACATGGGAATATTTATACACTTTATTTAAGAGTAGACCTTTAAAAACAAAAAGCGTCTTGTCCCAGGATACTTATCCATTATTATTTTTATTTATAAAAAACATATTTAATCTAAATTGTATTCTTCTCCTAGAGAGGTGGAATGAAATAAAAGATGAGATTCATTTCAGTATTATATAGTTGGTCCTCTATGGTAATAAGAAAATTCTTGTATTATAATATTTTTTATTCACTCTTTATTTTAATTTATTATTGTAAGCTAGAATTATTAAAATTACACAATCATATTCAAAATAAAACAAAATTATTCATATCTATGAATAATTTTAATTATATTTATATGTTTTCTAAATCATGAAAACTTATATCAACCTTTTTTCTTACATTACACATCACTTAAAACTTCTAACTAAAAAATTTTGAATTGAAAAAATATGCACTGTCTTGTGAGAATGAAACTGCATTATATGAATGGAATAAATATAAAAAAATCTAATGAATGTGACAATAATGGATATTTATTAGGTGTACTATTATTTAAAAACTTCGTTGTAATAACTATGCGCTATGTTGTGATAATGAAACTGCTTTATATAAATAGTACTTTAAAAAGTAATTCACACAAGATGTACTTCAAAAACCATTCTACGTTAAAAAAACTACCTTTAATTATATATAAATTAATAAAGAGTAAATTAATGGTGTATTTATAGGATAAATTATTTTAAATACCCTTTTAAAAATAATTTTATAGTTATGGACTTCCCATATCATTATATTTTTAAAATTCCCCCTCACAGTTCAAAAAATTATTTTTTCACTCCTTTGTAAACTCGTTTGTTCATGAACTAGATGCCCCATAATTCTTACATTAACTATCCTTCACATAGTTCATACACAAAATGTTTATCATGTACTTCCTATGTAGTCTCATCAATACGGAGTAAAGTTCTTACTCAATACTAAATTCTTTAGTAAACTCCAATGAATCCTTAAAACTTATCATAAGTGTTTAAATTTTCTCCAAACAATAAAATACATCTAGAAATTAGACACAAACAACCTATTTTTATTCGTAATAGGTACACAAAAAATATTATACCACCAGAACCATCCATTACAAGTGAGGTGAACTTGATATGAAAGAATATCACCCCATCTTCATAGATCTTCATTGTAAAAAAATCGTTATTTTACTATAAATTATTAACACATAGTGGATTAAACACAACAACAATATTGGATTCTGAATCCAATAATATTGATTCTAAAATTATCGAGCCATTAGGTTTGTTAGTAATCTAAAGTGAAATTCAATTCAATAAAAACATATCAAATATTAAGGTTGAAAGTAGAATATGCCATCCAAATCCTTAAATCTATATGGTCTTCTCATAGTGTTGAAAATAAGTGTTCAAGAGAGTATCCCATATCTCATGACATGTATCATTCTATAACTCTCTATTTCTTCAAGTTTAATAAAAATCTATTCCTCATGGATCATATCTCCCATTAAAATTTATACTATTTACTCCCCCTTTATGAGGGAATATTTGCACTGACCTCAATTTTCACTAACATCAATTGTTTGGACATATAGTTTTTCTCCAATGTTTTCCATTAAACCATTGAATTTCACAGTCATTATCACCCATAAAAAATAATCTTAAATATAAGGTAAAATAGAACCATAAAATTAAGCATAAATATAATTCAATAAAAATTTGTGGAGGAAAAATATATTAACCACCTTAAGCTGAGTATGGTGGTTGAAAACTTAAGTATAACTGATTATTTTATAATAATATAGTGTCTAATGTATTTTTAATGATGCAATAAACTTGTCCCATTTTCATCAGTCATTTTTCCACATTTTATTTAAGGGAGTGATATCAGATTTCAATATGTTTTCTATGAGAGTTATGTATCATTTTGTTCATCAGCTCTCTGGGACTCATATTGTCGTAAAATATCACCATTAACTGCTTCACTTCTTCATCATTATCTTATAACTTTTGTTTCACACATAAAATATGATCTTATTCCATGGACACATTGATATAATACAATACCAATATGATTAATTAAGTAATCTCCAAATTTTTACTCAACTAACATACACATTTACTTCTAGTTAATAATTCCCCACCACATTTGGACTTTGGTCCCACTACATCACTAACCTTATTGAAAACCAAACCTAGAACTCCTAGAGACAATTTTTTATATCAATTACATTTGCATGATTATAAGTAATCAAATCCCAAAAGACCAAGAGTTTAGTAGTATTGGTAACCCAAATACAAAAAAAAGTCTTGTATCACAAATTAAAACACTAATTATAACATAATGTTTTCCTAAATAAATTTAAGGAAAATAAATTTCTTCCATCTACCACATCCTTTAATATCATTCTTATTTCACTTATTGGAATAATGTTTAAAGAAAAAATAAGAAATGTGATCTTAAATACTCAGTAATCATAAAGTATATCTGAAGAAATAATGAATTGATATGAATAAATTAATATGGAAATGTAAATATCTGAGAACACATGACAAGTAGATAAATAGGATTAAAAGTAAGTGAATAATAATATGGAAAGTTAAATGAAAACACATGGAATTAAAATAACTAGATAAGGAAAAATAAATACAACATGGTAAGAAACTGAAACACTTTCCATTTGATCCATGAACTGAAAATGAAATTTATCCATAGATATGTTGACGTAAAATCCCATGGATGAATAATAACTAAATCTAATTGGGGGATTTAAAATCAGGTTTCCTAGGAACATAATGCCTTTACCATAAACATGGTTTAAAAAGTAATGGGTAAAACACATTATCGTAGGCTAGAAAACTAATTTTGTCCCCTGAGACTAACAATGCATCATGGGGATTGCATCAACTAGTCCCCAACTCATAGATCATGAATTAACCAGTCTCCAATGAAAAAGGCTTGAATTAACTGGTCCCCAACCCTTATAGTGCATATCCAAAGAAATTAAACAAACAAAGTGACTTATAAAATATCCTTATTAAGTAAAGAATATAGATTTATCAATATTTACCCAAATAATAAAATAACTTTTAAAGTAAAAAATCTATGAAAAATGGTAAACAATTTAGGCAATGAATATATCTGTGAAAAATGATATGGATAATTATGGTAAATTCAATGTTCAATGATCTTAGGAAATAAAATATTTTAAAGGGACTAAAATTAATCAAGGAAGTGAATGTGAATACTATACTTGTGCAAATCAATCATAAACCATTGAGAGGAAGAATAAGGATGGTATCAATAAAAAAATCACAAGTAGAGTAAAAATAAAGTGTTTTTGTGGATGATGAATATAAATGATAAAAAAATTTCTTTTAAAAAACATTTTCTTTAAAAGTTATAATTTTAAACATGTAATGGAAATTACATTGGAATTATGGTGCGAAAATCATTACATTCTGTTTGAGAAAAAAAAACATTCCTTTTTCATGATAAAATATTTAGAAAAATTAATTATCTTGAAAGAGATAAGAATATTTGTTTGAAGAAATTTGATAAAACCCAAAATAGGTAAAGATTTCTTCCCCAAATAATTTTAATTTTTTTGAAAACATTTTAATAAAACATGGGTTTTAGAAGAAAATGGATTATCTGACTAAATAGATAAATGAAACTGGTTTTTCTTAAAAATATTTTGTAATACATTTTTTGTACCAAAGAGTGAGAAAGTGGTACTAATACTTAAAAAAGATCATGAATAACCATATTGAAGGAAAATTAAAGTTTTTATTAGAAAATGATCAAATAATTTCCTATAATGTAAATTCAAGTGTAAATAATTCAGAAAAAAATGAGATTGTAAAGTAAAACATTGAAAAGATTATAATGTTGGGGTGATAATAAATCAATAAGTATAGTATGTGTATAAACTGAAAATACACATATATAATTGGAGACCCATCAATAAATATTGAATGTGAATATACAGATAATAATATAATGTTAATGATAACAATGGAGTAATATAACCTAATGAAGGAAATTGAGTTATTAAATTATTTTTCACTCGGGAACTTTTAAATGAATTCCCCTTAGATGAAATAATACAAATTGAAACTAAAAATATCATGATGAATGAAATAATTATGATATTATTTAAAAAACTGGAAGTATTTAAACCATATATAAGAAATTATGTGCAAAACCAAAAAGTTATTATTTAAAGAGAAAATTAACAATCACAAAATGAAGTGATATGTGTAAAGACAATCATTAAAAATGTTTTTGAGGAGAATAATCTTTAAACATTAAAAAGTATCCCAGACCACATTGTAACATTTGAATCATAATCTCCATGAAGTAATATCCTTAAATGAAACATAGAATATCTTGAGAATAAAGAGATTCATGATATTACATTTTAAAGGGTACTATATACACCATATAAAATAAAAAATGTGCATAACAATGAATAAGTCTCAAAGGTAAGTAAATTGAGAAAAAATCCCTTACCTTGAAACTCCTTTCAGTTGAACGTCATTCAAATTTAGTTATAATAAACTTATTTTAATTATTTAAATCTTTATAACATTTTTCATGTTTATCATTACATTTATATCACTTACTACCATGTAGTGTACAACTACCTAAATAATTAAGTTTACATATGGTGTTTTGACCAAATTTGATTTATGTGTCAATAAAATTTTGGTTGGTCAAATATGGTCAAAGGGGGTCATTACATAACATTGAAAGAATAATAATCATGACATAATTATCATATTTATACATTGATTATAATTTAAAAAATAATCATTAAATATGGTCATGAAAATTGAATCAACGTTACGATCATAGAGATAGTAGGTCGTGCGTACGCATGAGTACCATTATCATTTTTCAAATGACCGATATGTAAAGAATGTAATTAGATTTATATCTCTCAATAATTTTAATTATATATTAAATAAAACAATATTTAATAATATATACTTATATATATAATTAGTGTGATGAAAAAGGAATCACATAATGTTGAGGAGGCTGTAGTCCACATGTCCACGAATGACGTTATCACTTTTTAAGTGTTTGAAAGGGTAATATATAAAATGATATAAATTATATTTTTAGAATCTTAATTATGTCATGAATATAATTTATATATATATATATATATTCTAACATTTGTTTAATTAAAACCATACTTTATATGTTCTATGTATAGTGTGAACAAATAACATCATTTTGAGGGGGCGGTAGTCCACACTTCCACAAACAATGTTATCATTTTTATAAAAAATAGAAAGTATAAATATATGTATTTAAAATGATTTAAATAAGATTATAGAAATAATTAATATCATATATAACATATATAAATAATGTTTCCATCATAATGACCCTAATGAGAGGTGGTAAATGAAGAGTGAACAATAATCATTTTGTGAGGTGATATTTCGTCGTTCACACACATAGTTTGTTTGCTAACAAGTAGATGAATGTGTGTTTAAGTGTAGGTATAACCATTAGAATAAAAAAATAATAGTATATTTATTATACTGGTGTTATTATATGATCATGGAAGAAGAATATTTGAGGTGGTGGAGAAGTAATTGAATGAAAAGTGATCGTTGGAAAGAAATACCATAAAAATTGGGTAACTTCATTTGGTTTATACCTAAGGGATTTCATTGAATTTTTTTTACCTAATTTAGGATTCAAGTTAGATGGGATGGATGTTGTAATTATATTTGGGGAGATATTTTCCATACATATGTATTTTTAGAGCTATGAGGAATGGGGAGAGGTTGTGTCTTTTATATTGAATGAGGAGTGGCACTCTTATAATATTTGGACAAAAGAATTAAAATCATATTTTCTATGTATCAAGTTGATACAATAATAGTAAAACTATGATATAATATAGGATATGGTCATTATATAATTAGGAAATAACACTTGGAAAATTTTATAGGTCGTTTTGGGCATTAAGGTTAAGGGTTAGTCCCTTATTAAGCTAAATGTAACCAAAATCATTGTAATTAATTTTAATTACAATAAAAATTATTTTTGATAAAAAATTTATTATTATTAGACATTAAAAATTATGATGACTCCAATTTTGGTATCCATTTTTAAAAATTAAACTCATATAAATTTCATAAATTAATTTAAAATTCACCCTGCACGTGGGACAAAAATGTGTGGTTTTAAAGTTAAAATTTCCGAATGTTTGCTATGTTTTTAATCAATTTAAGAGTGAAATTGATTCAAATGACATATATTATATTAATTTATAAAGTTTTTATTTAATTAAACTTTAAAAACAATTAAAATCATAATTTTACCTTCTAAATAAATTATATGAAAAGCTTTTTCAATCTAAAATTCAGTATTTTTAACTATTCATTTAAAAATGAATTGTTTCTGAAAAATATCAAAAATTTACCCTAACATAATGATTATTTTTTTATTTAAAATATGAATTTTATTTTTACATATTAAATCAATTAAAGTTTCAAAATATTTATTTAAAATGGGCATCTATTAAAATTCAATTAAAACTTCTCAATAATAATATAGTATTATATGGATATAATTGGGGTTGTTTTTATATTAATCCCATAAAACCAAATGAATGAATATAAAAAACAGTTTATTGAAGATATGAAATATATATTTCATTAAAATAATTCACTAATTGTAATTAAATATGTTTATTAATACAAAACTCTTTTGGAAGAAAAAAAATTAATATTTATTTTTATACCCAATTGGTTCTTATTTTCATTTTTAATAATTTGTAACAAATAAATTAATTTTATATTTATGTAAACCATAAATTTTTATAATCTAGTTAATTCTATTCAGAACTAGTGAACTAAGATCTAGTTTATATCATATCATATTAAATAATAATATTTTAATAATATATTATTATTTGGTGAAATTCGGTATTGTGTGTAACACAAGAGTTCAAAGAATCCCATTATTGTGTGTAACACATGCTACCATGGAGAGTCACTCTTTTCTGAGATTCTAGCTAAATCAGTGTTTCATGCATTACAAGATATATCATGTATTGAATTTATTTAAATTTGATAATATATACTAAAGTCTTAAGATATTATATTCCCATATGATCTTGGTGATACATGTTCCACACACTATCAAATACAATGTTGTACTTTAGAATTTTGGGGTGTAACATACTCCCCACCTAAATTAAATTGCATACCCTCAATTTAAACTCAATCTTGGTAATATTTTTTTTTAATATTTCCTAAATTTAAATCCCACACAGTGATAATGGTTTGTAAAACATCCACTAGAAATGAGAAAATGGGAAGTACAAAGGTCACATGAATTACCATGTAACAAGGTCTCTAAGTGGGATAAAATTAGTGGAAAGTAAAAATACTTACCTAGAGGAAAATAGTAAATATTTATAGGAAGTGAATGAGGCCATAAATGAAAAATAATTGGATGATAAATTGAAAGTTGCGGGCCACAAAGTGTTGAGTCAATAAGTTTTAATCATGATGTTTCTATTCCTCTATGTTTTGAAAATCACAAACACTTTATTTCAAGCAAAATAATCTTTTTCTAAGGATTATTTTATTTTGGAAAATTTACTCTCTATAAGGAAATATTTTATCCTTAACCAAGTTTTCATTATCCTCCCAAAATAAAGTTCATTTTTTTACTAATTATAATATTTGGATCCCTATATAAAACCTCATAATTTTATAGTTCCTTGGATAACGAGTCTTATGTTTTCAGACTCCGAATTGTTTGAAATTCAAACTCCAAATTCTCTGAAATTCAATTCCAAATTCTCTGAAATTAAAACTCTGAATTCTCTAAATTCCGATTCTGAATTCTATAAATTTTGATTCCAAATTCTTTGAAATTAAGAATCCAAATTCTTTAAAATCAAGACTCTGAATTATCTAACATTCTGACTCCGAATTCTCTAAAATTCAGACTCTGAATTTTATAAAAATTAAGACTCTGAATTCTCTGAAAATAAGTCTCCGAATTCTATGAAATTCAGATTCTGGTTTCTATAAAATTTAGTCTCCGAATTCTTCAAAATTCAAAAGTTTAATTCTTTTTAAAATTAAATCCGAATATCCATATTTCTAGAATCGTATTGTTTATATGATTAGAATCTCAATTCTAATTTTCATTACATTTCAAATATTTATATTTGGTTAATATACTTCATATTACTTACCCAAGTTTTTATTCTGAAATGATGTCCTACAATTTATTTCTAACTAACCACTACTTGAGTGACTTGTGTACAAGTCCCTCAGAAATTCAAGGAAAAGTATGACAATTAGAGGAGGGAGCCGACTGTTGAAGTTTTTCCTATAAATAGAAGCTCATTTGAACAAGATCATTATCAATCTAGAGATTACATGTTGTGATGCTATGAAGTGAAATCTAGAGATAGAATGACTCTCGTGCCCTGTGAATTTTATGAAAATCATGTTATACCATGAACATCTTGTTCAGATAGCTTCATGTGACTATGATTGTTACTGAGTACCATTGAGGGCTTCCGGGGATAGGAAGATAGAGGTTCCAAATACCTTAAAGTTCGAGGTCTTGCTGGGATAACAAGACAAATTATGATATTTCTATCAAGGGCTTACCCTGGTGTGGGTAAGACAAACATTCTTGAAATTATAAATCAACAGACCTTTATCGAAGGTTGTTGGAAACCCTAATTTTTAGGTTAAATATTTTGTACTTGATACTTGTTCCTTTTTATGTTTTATTTCCACTTTATTTAGTTAAATAAAGAAAGTATAAATTTCGTATACATTCAATTAATTTTACTTATTCTGATATTTGAGATTCAATACACTTTAAGGTAGAATATTTCTTTAAGAAAATTGTTCATAGGTTTCTTTTTTGGATTAATATTTCTATAGCCTAAGTAAGTTTTTTATATAGTTAATAATTAATGAGAATTTGTGAATTTACTTTGTTTAAATTTTTTAATCATATTTATCCTTATGGAAAAATGAATTTTTTTTAAACATATAATTCACCCCCTTTGGTATTTGAGAATTAAAATATACTATTTTGATCATACAATTGGTATTAGAGGAGGTCTCTAAAATAATTATACTCACATATAAGTTTTCGTGTTCAAGTTTTCCTTGCCCTGAATTTTCTTGATTAACTTCTCTTGTTCAATTTTTGGTTCAATATTTTTATCTTTGTTTATAAAATTTTACTATTAACAAGTCTTGTGAAAAAGTATTTTCTTAAGAATGACATGTACGAATGTTGGTTCCATTGATAATATTAATCCTTCTAGACCACCACTTTTCTATGGTAATGATTATGAGTACGGGAGAGATAAGATGAAAACTTTGTTCATTAACACTAGAGTAGACAATCTTTTCATACTCACTGGAGACTACAAAATTCCATACAATGAAGCCAAAAAATTCACAAATCAAGAGAAACAAGAATATAAACTAAATTACTAGGAACACAATACTTTTTTTGTGTTCTATGACCAAGAATATATACAGTCAAATATCTTATTGTGAAGCTACCAACTGCATCTGGGAGAAACTTTAAGTTACATATTTTGGGACTTTTAATATGATAGAAACTAGACGAGCTATGTTAAGAGCTGAATATCATGGATTATTATTCCTTTATGGAGAACATTTTTTCAATGTACAACAAGAATTTATGACCATTATCAATAGTCTTTAATCTATGGGAGATAATGTATTGATGATGATGTTCTTGTGGATAAGATAATTGAAATCATTCCAAATGAGTTGGAATAAAAAAGAAAATCTATTGATGAGAATAGAAAAGTATCTAAAATTAATCTTGATGGGATATTTGGAAATATTCTTTAGCATGAACCATTAATGAAAAGATATGCTGATTTCAACAAAAATAATAATGGTAATGGAAGTGTAGCTTTCAATAATATATCTAAATCCAAGACTCCAGAAAGTGTAACTAGATATAAAGATAAGAAAGCTGTTGTTGTATCTGAATCAAGTGACAGTTATCATTACGAGAATTAATTAGGAAATCTTTATCGATGGATGAACAAGATTGTGGGAAATAAATATTTTAAGTATAGATATATTAAGAAAGAAATAAAGGACAATAAAGATTCTGACATAACCTGTTATGAATGAAAAAGATCTATCCCCATTAGAACTGAATGACATATTCTTAAGAGAAAAGATTCATAGGAAAATCATTCTGAAAGAAATAGAAAGAATTATTACAAATCTATGGCAAATAAAGTATTAAAAGAAAATGACACTTTGAGTGCTGGTGGTGGTGATTCATCCGATGAATCTTCAGATTATGAATTTTGTGGTTAGAAGAATATTGGTCTAATAGCCATAATACCTATTGAAAATAATTTTCTTAAGGCTAAGGTACACAATGCTTAATAATTAACCCATATTTCTTTAAATGATAATTTTCCAAATGAATAATATTATGAATCTTCAATTGATGAATCTTCCTCATTAAAAGATAATACCTTAACTTCATTTTAAGAGGTTTACATATTTTATAATCTACTTGAGAATGAAAAATTTAAGATAAAAAATAAGTTATAGAAATACAATTCTAGAATTTTTGTTTTAATAAAAAAAGTATCAGATCTTTATAAGGGTCATGATTAGAAAACTTTTTATTTTGAACGTGTTTCTAAAAACCATAATTAAGTTAATTCTAGGAAAGTTAAACTTTATAAAGATCTTGAAAGTGTTATTTTAAAGAATAATATTTTAGAGGATAACTCATGCTCTAAAACTAATAACATTTAGGATAAGAATTGATTCATTAGAATAAAATCTAAATTTTTTTCCTTAAAGAAACATTGATCAAATTTTACTTTAGGAAGGAAACAATTTTATAAAATTTGTTCCCAACTTCATCAACTAAGGAATAGTTTTGGATTTTTTTATACTCATTAAAATCTAGTTTTTAGTATTAATTATTTTCCCCCAAAGTGATCCATTTTGCAAAAAGTGTCAATGTGGAGGACATTGGGAGAAAAATTGTTCTTTAAATAAAACCCAATATATTGGTTCTTATAAATCTTATTTGTCTAAGAAAATATGGATTCCTAAAATATTACTTTCAGAAATTTTCGAATCCAAGAAATTCTGGATTCCGAAAGTCTAACTATTTTATTTTCAAGAAAATAATGAAAGTAACAACAAAAATACATGGTACATAGATAGTGAATTTTCTCAGCATATGACTGATAACAAAAACTTATTTTAAAATATTATCCAGACAAACAGGGGAAAAGTAACTTTCAAAGATAATGACTAGGGAGAAATTTTTGGTATCGGTAACATTATTCTTCTTAAAAGAACATTGATTGGAAATTTTCTATTTCTTAAAGGTATTAATCAAAACCTCATTAGCATAAGTCAATTGTGTGATTAAGGTTACCTTGTGAATTTTGAGAATGATAAATGCTTTGTACACATTTCAAAGGAAGAGTTTATTCTTTCTACCCATAGGAATGAGAATGTTTATATGATAATATTAGATGGACTTAGGATCCAAGACCTACATTTATTTAGTACAATGGAAGATCAATATTGGTTATGGCATAGAATACTAAGACACTGTAACCTTAGAAACATATGAAAAATATCAAATAAAATACTTGTTTAGGATCTATCGGAGCTTAGATTTTATTATTCAAATGTTTTTGATCCTTGTCAATATGGAAAGCAACAAAAATGATGTTTTAAATCAATCGGTGAAGTCTCAACTTCCAATTCATTACAATTAGTGCCTATGGATCTTTTTGTTCTAACAGAAACTAGAAGTATTGAAGGGAAATTTTATTTATTTGTTTTAGTGGATGATTACACTATATTTACATGGGTCTATTTTCTAGAAAATAAATGTCAAGTCTTTTGTTATTTGAAAACTTTTAGATCTAAAGTTAAAAATGAGAAAACCTTCCATTGATAACCATTCATAGTGATCATGGGGAAATATAGATTTTGAAACTTTTTGTAGTAAAGAAGGCATTACTCATAAACTCTCAACTCTTAGAGCTACTCAACAGAATGGTGTTGTTGAAAGAAGAAATCAAATTCGTTAAGAGATATCTAGAACCATGTTGAGTGAATATTCTATTGCTAAAAACTTTTGGACTGAAGCTATTAGTGATACTTTTTATACTATAAATCGAGTTTTAATTAGACATTTTCCCAAAAAAACACCTTATGAATTGTGGAATGGTAAAAAACCTATAAATTTTTACTTCAATGTATTTGGATGCAAAGTATAAATTCTGAATAATAATGAAAATTTACATAAATTTACACCCAAATCCGAAGAAATAATTTTATTAGGATATTCCACTACTTCTAAGGCCTATAGAGTTTTTTTACAAAAATACTTGAACTTTTGTAGAAATAGTTCATATTAAATTTGATGAAACTGATATTTTTATTTTTAAACAACCCAAACCTACAACCTCAGATGTGTTTTCGAAAACGGATTACCAACCATTAATAAAAGACACATATAATAAGAAAAATACCGAAGGAAATGTTTTTGAGGTATTTACCCCATAATATTTTCTACCATATGTTGATGAATAGGTTTTACAAAAACCAAATCAGTTTTTTCTTAAGAATCATCCCAGTGATAGTATGACTGGTGATGAAAATAAACCTATAAGGACTATAAGTTCTTTATGAAATGAAGTAGAGCATATAGAATTACATTCCCAATTAGATCCAAAAAGAAATGATGAAGCTTTACGTGATGATGATTGGATTAAATCCATGCAATATGAGCTAAATGAATTCAAAAGGAACAAATTCTATAACTTTATTAAAATACCTAAGGAAAATTCTGTAATAGGAGTAAAATGGGTTATAAAAAATAAATGTGAATAAAATGGAATAATAGTAATAAATAAATCTAGATTAGTTTATAAAGGTTATAATCAACAAGAAGGAGTGGACTATGAATAAACCTTTGCTCTTATATATAGACTTTAATCTATTAATATTTTACTTTCCTTTGTAGCATTATTTAATTTAAAACTTTTTCAAATAGATGTAAAGTGTGTTTTAATTAACAGATATGTCTAAGAGGATGTTTATGTTAAACAACCACCTAGATTTGATGACACAAAACAGACTGAAAATGTTTTCAAACCTATCAAATATTTATATGGACTTAATAAAGCCCCTATATCCTGGTATGGTAAACTTATAAGATTTTTGTTAAAAAATATTTTGTTAAGGGAACTTCTTATCAAACTATTTTTATGAATAAAGATAAGAAAAACATTTTGATTGGTCAAATTTATGCTGATTACATTATATTCGGATCAACTCAGCAATCTTTAACTGATTCATTTGAAAATATCATGAAATATGAATTTGAAATGATTATAATGGAGGAGTTAACATCTTTCCTAGGTTTTCAAATTTCTCAAGAACTAGAAGGGACATATATATCTCAACATAAGTATATTAAATAACTTCATAAAAAGAATGGATATAACAAAAATAAAAGTATAAGAACTCCAATCGATACTTCAAATTCTGTTGATCTTGATGAAGCTGGGAACCCAGTAGACCAAACATCATTTATAAGTATGATAAGAAGTTTGTAATAATTGATATCTCGTCATCTAGAAATAATGTTTTCAGTATGCTTATGTGAAAGGTATCAATCAAATCCAAAATAATCTCATTTAAAATTAGTGAAAAGGATTTTTTTTATTTAAAGGGAACCATGAATTTAGAACGTTTTTATTATTCTGGAAATGATTTTTTTTCAAAAAGTTTTTCAGATACTAATTTTGGTGGATTTAGAATGGAAAGAAAAAGTACATACGAAACTTTTCACTACTTAGGAGATTCATTAGTTTCTTGTTCATACAAGAATCAACACTCAATAGCCCTCTCCACTACTGAAGCTGAATATGTACCAGCTGGAAGTTTCTATTATCAAGTGTTGTGGATGAAACACACACTGACAGACTATGACACAAGTTTTTCCAAAACATAGATATTGTGTAATAATATAAGTTCCATTTACCTAAGAAAAAACCCTTCACATCACCCTTGTAAAAAACACATAGATATTAGACATCAATTTATTTGGGATCACACACGTAAAGGAGATATCATTTAACAATTTATCAGAATGCAAGATCAACCTGTTGATATTAATACAAAATCATTACTCTCTGATAGATGTGAATACATTAAACAAAATTTATGAATTATAACCATAAGGTAATCTTCTAAATTAATTTTTTTGTTGAATCCTTTCTTCATACATTTGGAAACTCTTTTTCATAGGGGGAGTACATTTTCTTGTTTTCAAAATTAATTTCTCAATAAAATATTTTATAATAAAAAATTTAATTCAAATTTTGCATAACCAATTTTTTTTATTAATCAATTTTTTCATAACTAATTTTTTAATCAATTTTTTTATGACCAATATTTTTTCTTCATCAAATTTTTCTCTATAAAAAATTTTGATCAATTTTTTTGTAACCATACTTTTTTTAAATAAATATTTTCCTAAGGGAAATTTTTAATCAAATATTTCATAATAAATTTTTTTAATTAAATTTTTCTAAACCAATTTTTTTATCTCAATTTTTTTTTTCAGAACTCAAATTCTTATAAACAATTCTTTCCTTTACTAAATTTTTTTCCAGAATCTAAAGTTATTCAAGAAGAATATTTTACACTAGTGACAATTTTTAGGAAATTTGGAAGGTTTGTTTTCTTACATAAATCTTCGTAACTGAATTCTTTAGTTGTTGGTATTTTTATCTTTTTTTAAGAAAATTCTATTAGATTTAATTTCCTTAAATATAATTTTTTTTAAAACCTAAAATGATCAGAATCTACCAAATCCTTCTTTTCAATTCATGTTAACCGTCAGATCAGATCAATATTATTTGAATCATTTCATAATTTTGAGAATTCAAACCGTCACTTTGAAACCTATATAAAGGCCCCCTCATCATCATCCCACATTAGTTTTCAAGACATTGTGTGCTGAATCTCTTCTCCTCTATAAAAAGATCATTCCATTTCTCCATGTTTTCTTAGACTTCGGATGTCACAGGAAGCTTCCCCGAAATAAAAATTCTTTAGTCATGGAAATCAAGGATTGGATAATCTATAGGGAAATATTGGTTGGCCCAATATTCTTTTCTTAGTATAATTAATTGATTATGAAAAATATCAAAATGAATGGATGGGATAGTTTTTTCATTTCCAAGGTAATGATTCAGGATCTAGTTTACCATGACTTACTTATAGAGATCTATGACATAGTAAGTTTTTATGAGGAAGGTGGAAGGGAGTTTTTTTCGTTCAAGGGATATGATAAAACATATTCTATGTCTTTCAATATGGAAACAAATATTCTTGGAGTTCTATGTGAAGGTGAGGAAATTTTTTTTACTCACAAATTTACATATTAGTTTGGATGTTTTCCGAAGGAAAATGAAATATAGTGCCTTAGAATCAAAGGAATAAAGTCACCTAAGATCAACCAACATTCAATAAATTTCAGGATTTTAGCTTCTTGGGTACATACTTACCTCATTCTGAAAAAGGGTGATAAAGACTCCTTAAATAAAATTTATATCTTCTTTATGGATTTTTTGGATAACCTGAGAAAGGTAAATATGGTGAAGTACATTCTTTTGATAATCACCAACATTAAGAGTGGAAATTTTAAAAATTAGATCATCATGTAATCGACAATAAGATCACAGTGCTTTTCTTAGAATCCTTCAAAATTACATTTATTTAAAAACCAATAACCTTTAAGATATTGTTGTTGAGTAATGATACATTGGTGAGAATGAAAGTCAGTTTCAATACCATGTACAAAGATTTTTATGATCTTTCTGAATGTGAGATTGAAGCTTTAGCTAATAAAGTTGAAGTAGGATACACTTCCAAGAAAACCCAAAAACATATAAAATATAAGGAACCAAAATCGAAAGAAAAATCTATAGTTTTGGAAAGTCAGTTAACACCACCACATCCGAGAAATTAAAAAACATTCCCCGATGAAGTGGTAGGGAAATGAAGCGAATAGAAGAAGAACAAAAAATTAAGAGATCCCTATTTTTGCTTAGATCCTTCTTTGGAAAAGTCATTGAAAATTCAAGCAGTAGAAGATCTTGAAAGGAAATAAAAATAGAAGAAGTTAAAGAATAAAATGTTTGAATGTAATATCATTCAAGCACTTATAAAGGATACAAAGAAAGAATTTGAATAGATTCTATTACCATAATACATTCTCCAAGAATTAGTGCCAGAAGAGACTCCAAGAAAGAAAATTCAAAATATGAAACTTGTTGTGGAAGAAGAAATAGTCCAAGAATAAGAAAAAGAATAATAAAAATAGGAAGAAGAAAATGAGAGTGATGATGTGATAAAGAATATTTAAGAATACCATGAGAAGGAAATCCCTTCATACCAGCTTCCAATCAGAACTTCTCAGGTTGTGTCACGAACCAACCTGTGTCGACCCTGAACCGGTCACCCGAGCCGGCTCGCGACATGGCACGAGGGGCGTTCCTGATCCCCACAGGCTGGAAACTAGTGTCGGGCATCAAAAGTAAACAGTTGGGAACGATTTGGCCCAAAATATAATAAACTAAGCAGCAGAAATAAATAGAACAAATGTATATAAGGAAAAAGGAACCAACAACGCAACTAACCTGACCACGACCAAAGCTCCATGTGACCCCATGGGTCACTCTCCAATAACACAACCGATGTCGCTCAAGGCGAACAACTGAAGCTGTAACCTACAATAGAACTAAAAACAAGAAAACACTATAGGAGTGAGTATTAAAACTCAGTAGGTAGGCCCGACTAATTCTATCCCAATGCACATACCAATAAATAAAGAATTTATCAATTCCGGGTTTGAACTAAATTATATAAAATATGGTTTCCATACACATTCATTTCTAAAACAAGTATCAGTCCATTACCCTTTTTAATTTAGAACAAGTTTAATGTTGAAAGGAACAGGTGCATTGCATTTTTAAAACATTTTGCGAACAATTTAGAAATCCAAACTTTAGTTTTTAGTCAAAAGGAGAATCACACACAACACACACTAAGGGAAATGGTAAAAGTGGAAAACATGGGCCAACAACCGAACTCGACCTCTCAATCATCCGCCACACACAAATAAACACTAAAAGAAACATGGGTCGAACCTAGGAGATCATGAACAGTCCAGAACGTACTATACATGTGACTCATCTTGAAGGCATGCCATAACTCGATGACGTCATAACGCCCATAATACTACCCGGCATAGCCCTGCATGGCCTAACCTAGGGGCCCAATCCCCATAGCAGCAATAACTCATTATTCCCCTGCTATGGGGCCACTAGCTAGTGCGTGGTCTAAACTAGTGCAGCAATCGTTCTTAGAAAATTCACTCAATATGCCAGGTTCCCATGTCAACACAAGCAATAAAAAGGGGGTGCATATACAATGTAAATAAATCAATCACGATGCACAAACATCACATGCAGCTCATGCAAACAACCCACACCAAAGATCACCCCCGAGTGGGATTTCCAAGATAATCCATTTCATTAAAGTGCCAAACGGGGCTTCACCAATTTAAAAGTAAAACCTCAGTTCTCAAAAAGCTCAAAAAACTTGTTCAGAAGAAATTATTTATCTTTAAAACAAGAAGCACATTTGAAGTTTCATGAATTATGTTTAAAGGCCAAATGGGCATTCTTTCAAAACTCGATGTCCGCCCATTAAGAAAATGTCACAAGTGTTCAGTATAAAATAAACATCTCTTTTCACACTAAATAATAATTTAAAGTTTTATTATCTAATATTATTTCTAATTCATTAAAAATTAATAAAATAACACGCAATTAATAAATTCTAAATCTAAAGGTAAGTGCAATGGGGGACCTACCTCAGCTCGCAGACCAGTCACGACGATGCGACATGCCTCACACGAGCGCGCAAGAAAACACAAGCTGACGATCGCAGGACCGTGGAAAAACCTAGTCAACGCGCTGCAACAAACACACAACGACTAAAAACTCATAACCGCTGACTTAAAACAAACCAAATGAACAACCAACGTGGAATAACCACCGCGACACATTTTCAAAACATCACACGCACCATCGACATTATTTAAAAAACCACTTTAAAATTTATAAGATGATTTTCCAAAGAGTAACCCAAACCACATTATAACATCTAACGCTCCACAAAATAAAAACAAAGAACACAAATGTAGATTTAAAAAAACATGAAATCATCAAAACATATTGACCAATTAACTTGCAAAGGCATGAATCAAGCAAATGAATTAATTAAAGACATGAAAGCATCATATGGACTTATTCGGAAAGAAGTAAGCGGATTAGCCTACCTCAAAGTAGAGCGAGCGCGACAAACATCAAAGGAATGAGAAGCAACACCTTGCGGACCGAGCGTGCATCTAAAACGGAAAAGTTGAATCCACTCGCCGGAGCAGGAAAGGGGATAGGAGGTGACGGCCTGGACAAGGGGGAGCGGTTGGCTTGTGAATGGAGAAGGGGAGCGGGGGTCGTCGGACGGACGGAGAAGGGGCAGTGAGAGGTGGAGAAGGTAGGAGGGGATAGCGGCTGCGTGCGGCTGGCCTGAGGATGCCAGCGGAAGGGATCCTGGTGCGCTGCGGTATGCTGGAGTATGAGGGCTGGAGGCCGGGACCAGGAGGGGCGAGGTCGAGTGGAGGGGGAGCGCGGAGGGGATCCTTGAGGGGAGGCGCTGCCAGTGCATCCGATCGGGAGGAGGATTGCGGACAGGGGAGGTGAGTGCGGAGCTGGGGCAGTGGGTGCACGGCGGGGACGACGGGAAGAGGAGGGTGAGGCGAAGCCGGTGGAAGGCGCTGCCGTACAGGGGGTAAACAGGGGGCGAGTGTGAAGGTGGTGCGAGAGGGAGCCGGCGGCGGACAGATCGCGGGGAGGGGGCGACGCACGTTGGGAGGAGAGGGTCGGGGCTGCTACGGCTAGGCGAGGCGGAGGGAGCTCGGCAGGGGAGGCTGAAAACCAGGGGGCGCGCCGCAGGAAGAAAGAAAGAAAAAAAACGAGGGAAGAGGGGGTTGCGCCGCTGGTTAGGTTTAGGGACATTTTTTTAACTCCTAATAATAATACTAATAATATAAAGGATAATAATAATAATTATAATAATAATAATAACAACAACATAAAATTACTATTTTTATTAACAACTATTTATTTTTTTTAACTTAGACCACATAATTATCAAATTCTGAAAACGGGGTCCGCGCGCACTCATCGTACGCCCAAAAAAAATGCGCACACATTGTACGCCTCAACGCAGACTGCTCGGGCACCCGCACAAGCACCTAGGGCGACCGCACGACCACTTCTTACTACGCAGTGCCCGTGCGCGAGTCTAAAACCCACCAAAAACATTAAACGACAAAAAAATTTAACTCAGAACCTAGCTCGGACATCGACGCGAGAATCCGAAGCCAAGAATTAAATAAATAGAGAAGAATTTAAGGTCGGGGTGTGACAATTCTCCCCACCACAGACACCTTTTTCCCCCAGAAAGTCACACAGTCAAACGATCGACCAAACCAGAATTCATGCCCAAATAAAATCAATAGAAACCACAACATAAAATAATTGGAGAACACGAGAGGGTTCTCCCCACCACAAGAACTCAACTAGTGTGAAAATTTAACACTCGACCATACCACCTCGGGAAGGGGGGGGGGGGGGGGGCGACGCGGGAACTCCCAAACTAACCTTTATAGCACGAGATAAACAACACCTCTGCTAAAACTTGGAACTCTAGACATAGACCAAAATCCTGAACACAAGAAAGAAACCTCTGAGATAAACTTAACCCATGAAGTAAACTCGAGCATTACCGCAAACCTGTACCCCTCCACAACCATTTATATTTCCAAAAGAACACTGCTAAACCAAGATTAACCCATGCAAGGTCCAAACATACTTTTAAGAAAAAGAAAATACATTACCCAGAACACCATAATCAGACAAACAAGACTGTTTGGATTACAAATGAACACGTTTATCCCCAACCTTACAACGAAACAATGAACCTATAATAACACCAAAACTTTAACAGTGGAAGGACGAGAACCGAAGGCCTTAAATGTTCTGTTTCCAACATGGAACACGAAACCCGAACTGAGGCATCACACCCCTGACAACTCCTGACTGCGCGCGAGCTTCACCCCAAGACCTATGGCTGGGGCTCTGATGGCTGAAGCATCTCCTGCCTCACAGTCAGGAACTGGAATCCTTCAGGTCACGGTGTCTTCCTCAGACGACGCTTCCTGCAAAGCTTCTCTAGATGACCTAGACATCTATAATAATGGCACGTCCTCGGTGGGGTGTGACATTATGGCTTTGCATTCCCTAAACGTCCACACTGACGGTACACCATTAGACAGTCCGACGAACTGGAAGTTAGAGCCACTGCAAAGAACTCTTTAGAAACAAATTTACCTAACACGCTCTGCTCGTCAGATAGGATACCTTCACGAGAAACTGTATACGGTGGATTGTCAACTGTTTACGCTCCAGAGACCAACTAAACTAAGAACACCTCATGCACCCACTTCTCAAAAGTGATTCTCCCAAAAAGAAATGACTCACTCATTGATCTCTAGACGAAGACCCCTGATGAAGGGAGAAGCCTTCATCCAGTCCTGCGACACTACCCCCAGAAAAAGAGACACAAGATCCTTGAAATGGTCAACATACACTCTCACCATCTGCTGGCCATGTTGAACACACATGAGATCTTCCATTTTCTTCGTCTTCACCTCCACAAGTGTATACCATTGAACGAAGATGGCTATAAAGACATACCACATCATCCCAACTTGCAGTAAAGGCAGGGCGAAAAACTCCTACTCGTCCAGAGTTGGACCATCAAATAGACCCAAAACAACACGCACTCTAATCGCTTTGGGAGTTCCCAACATCCTAAAGCGCACTCGACCTCTTCAAACCACATAACTACCTTTAACGGACTCCGATCACCATTAAGTACAGGCAATGTCCGAGAAGGACCAAAAGTTGGGCATGACTCATCAAAACTCTGGGAATCTTTCTGGGCGGCATTTTTGAACAACATATATAACACCCATCCGAAACCGATATCATTCGAAGTAACATAAAAGAAATCATCTTCATCCAAAACAACCAGTTCAAAAGAAACAAACAACCGCGATCACAACCCAAAAACTTCTTTTCATTTTATTTTTTTAAAACCACCTTCTTTCATGGCTACTTTCTAAATACCAAATCCACTTTTCAAACAAAACTCCCTTCCAAAAACCATTTTCCTCTTTAAAGGCCAATTTAGAAAACAAAGTAAAGCCTTAAATTTCAAACACACCCAGGTAATCCCATGATCCATTACACATGTATTCATCCACTTTCATTCATACGCACCAACACGCACTTTCCACGCATCTTCTCACATGTGAAAACGTCCATAAGGAGTACCTGAGGTTTTACCCCAAACCGATCTTGACCAATTTCAAAGAAAACATCAGTTTTCCAAACCAAATGCTTTTAGTTTTTAAAACCCATTTCATAAATTTAAAGTCCTTTAAAAGAAATCAGTCTCATTTTCAAAACCCCCTTTTTTCCATTTCCAAAAATGCACTAACACCAACCGAAACAAAAACGACACTTAAATAGAATCAAACACCACAGTGAGGGACTAGTAGTCACGCATAACCTGGTGACATGGTAGTGGGCCATGTCCCAAGTAGGCATCGACCACTAGGAGGAATTCAAACCATGTACCCAGAATCCACATGGGTCACTACTCCATGTGAAATCACGATGTAACATCGGCTTACCTCTGTTGTCATCCCTTAATCCAAAACAATCCAAAATGAAAAAAAGACTCGATTCCCGGACTATCCCTGGCGACTCGAGGTGCAGAACGGGCGAGGGTTCATGACGTCCTTCCCGTACCTACAACTCAAGTCCCGAAAATCCTAATCTCCATCTACCAGACATCCCAAATAACAAGGGCCTCCTCTGACACCATTTTGTCCCGAACCAACCTGGGTCGACCCTGAACAGGTCACCCGAGCCGGCCCACGAAATGGCCCGAGGGGCGTTCCCGATCCCCATGGGTTGGAAACTAGTTCCGGGCATCAAAAGTAAACAGGTGGGAACGATTTGGCCCAAAATATAATAAACTAAGCAGCAAAAATAAATAGAACAAATGTAAATAAGGAAATAGGAACCAACAACGCAACTAACCTGACCAAGACCAAAGCTCCACGTGACCCCATGGGTCACTCTCCAATAACACAACCGACGTCGCTCAAGGCGAACAACTAAAGCTGGAACCTGCAATAGAACTAAAAACAAGAAAACACTATAGGCGTGAGTATTAAAACTCAGTAGGTAGGCCCGACTAATTCTATCCCAATGCACATTCCAATAAATAAAGAATTTATCAATTCCAGGTTTGAACTAAATTATATAAAATATGGTTTCCACACACATTCATTTCTAAAACAAGTATCAGTCCATTGCCCTTTTTAATTTAGAACAATTTTAATGTTGAAAGAAACAGGTGCATTGCATTTTTAAAACATTTTGCGAACAATTTAGAAATCCAAACTTTAGTTTTTAGTCAAAAGGAGAATCACACACAACACACACTAAGGGCAATGGTAAAAGTGGCACACATGGGTCAGCAACCGAACTTGACCTCTCAATCGTCCGCCACACACAAATAAACACTAAAAGAAACATGGGTCGAACCTAGGAGATCGTGAACAGTACAGAACGTACTATACATGTGACTCATCCTGAAGGCATGCCATTACTCGATGATGTCATAACGCCCATAATACTACCCGGCATAGCCCTGCATGTCCTAACCGAGGGGCCCAATCCCCATAGCAGCAATAACTTATTATTCCCCTGCTATGGGGCCACTAGCCAGTGCGTGGTCTAAACTAGTGAAGCAATCGTTCTCAGAAAATTCACTCAATATGCCAGGTTCCCATGTCAACACAAGCAATAAAAAGGGGGTGCGTCTACAATGTAAATAAATCAGTCACGATGCACAAACATCACATGCATCTAATGCAAACAATGCACACCAAAGATCACCCCCGAGTGGGATTTCCAAGATAATCCATTTCATTAAAGTGCCAAACGGGCCTTCACCAATTTAAAAGTAAAACCTCATTTCTCAAAAAGCTCAAAACACCTGTTCAGAAGAAATTATTTATCTTTAAAACTAGAAGCACATTTAAAGTTTCGTTAATTATGTTTAAAGGACAAATGGGAATTCTTTCAAAACTGGGTGTCTGCCCGTCAAGAAAATGTCACAAGTGTTTGGTATAAAATAAACAGCTCTTTTCGCACTAAATAATAATTTAAAGTTTTATTATCTAATATTATTTCTAATTCATTAAAAATTTATAAAATAAAACGCAATTAATAAATTCTAAATCTAAAGGTAAGTGCAATGGGGGACCTACCTCGGCTCGCAGAACAGTCACGACGATGCGACATGCCTCACACGGGCGCACAAGAACACGCAAGCTGACGATCGCAGGACCGTGGAAAAACCTAGTCAACGCGCTGCAACAAACACACAACGACTAAAAACTCATAACCGCTGACTTAAAACAAACCAAACGAACAACCAATGCGGAATAACCACCGCGACACATTTTCAAAACATCACATGCACCATCGACATTATTTACAAAACCACTTTAAAATTTATAAGACGATTTTCCAAAGAGTAACCCAAACCACTTTGAAACATCTAACGCTCCACAAAATAAAAACAAAGAACACAAATGTAGATTTAAAAAACAATAAATCATCAAAACATATTGGCCAATTAACTTGCAAATGCATGAATCATGAAAATGAATTAATTAAAGACATGAAAGCATCATATGGACTTATTTGGAAAGAAGTAAGCGGATTAGCCTACCTCAAAGTAGAGCGAGCGCGACAAACATCAAAGGAATGAGAAGCAACACCTTACGGACTGAGCGCGCATCTAAAACGGAAAAGTTGAATCCACTCGCCGGAGCATGCAAGGGGATAGGAGGTGACGGCCTGGACAAGCGGGAGCGGTTGGCTTGTGAACGGAGAAGGGGAGCGGGTGTCGTCGGACGGACGGAGCAGGGGAAGTGAGAGGTGGAGCAGGTAGGAGGGGATAGAGGCTGCGTGAGGCTAGTCTGAGGATGCCAGCTGGAGGGATCCTGGTGTGCTGCGGTATGCTGGAGTATGAGGGCCGGAGGCCGGGACCAGGAGGGGTGAGGTCGAGTGGAGGGGGAGTGCGGCGGGGATCCTTGAGGGGGAGGCGCAGCTGGTGCATCCGATCGGGAGGAAGATTGCGGACAGGGGAGGTGAGTGCAGAGCTGGGGCAGTGGGTGCACGGCGAGGACGACAGGAATAGGAGGGTGAGGCGAAGCCGGCAGAAGGCGCTACCGTGAAGGGGGTAAACAGGGGGCGAGTGTGAAGGTAGAGCGAGAGGGAGCCGGCGGCGGACAGATCGTGGGGAGGGGCGACGCGCGTTGGGAGGAGAGGGTCGGGGCTGCTACGGCCGGGCGAGGCGGAGGGAGCTCGGCAGGGGAGGCCGCAAACCAGGGGGCGTGCCGCAGGAAGAAAGAAAGAAAAAAATGGGGGAAGAGGGGGTTGCGCCGCTGGTTAGGGTTAGGGCCATTTTTTTAACTCCTAATAATAATACTAAAAATATAAAGGATAATAATAATTATAATAATAATAATAACAACAACATAAAATTACTATTTTTATTAACAACTATTTAATTTTTTTTAACTTAGACCACATAATTATCAAATTCTGAAAACGGGGTCCCCGCGCACTCATCGTACGCCAAAAAAAATGCGCACACATTGTGCGCCTCAACACAGACCGCTCGGGCACCCGCACAAGCACCTAGGGAGACCGCACGACCACTTCTAACCATGCAGTGCCCGTGCGCGAGTCTAAAACCTACCAAAAACATTAAACGACGAAAAAATTTAACTCGGGACCTAGCTTGGACATCAGCGTGAGAATCCAAAGCCAAGAATTAAATAAATAGAGACGAATTTAAGGTCGGGGTGTGACAGGTTGAGTCAACCAAAATTGTTTCTCAAAGAAAAGAGGTCGAGGGATAGTAAGAGCTTGGTAATCCCACTAATTAGGAGATTATAAACCATGATTTCATTAAACCTAATGATGTTAGTAAAAATGTTGAGAAAGAAGAGGTTGATGAAGAGAAGATGGTTCAAAATTTTGATAGTGAGCATGAGTCTCTATGGGATGAGGTGGTTATTTCTAAAGTCAATAAAATAAAATAAGTGGTTGATGATACAGCTAAAATGGTTGTGGATATAAAAGAGAACAAGGTTGTTAGTGGTTTATCAAAGAACAAAAACTAAAGAGCTAGATAGAGAATCGTCTCCTGTAAGGGAATCAGATTATGAAGCTTCATCTTCTATGGGTCATGATTTTGTTGTACAATCATTGAAGAAATTAGTAAACATAATACCCCTAATTCATAGTATTGATTCAAGATGCCAGCTGCTTCAACACTCCTTCAATAAGAAGTTTTATTTGTTAAGTATGGTAATGGGAAATTTTATCAAGATTTACGCAGAGTTCAAAAATTTTCATATCCGTTAGGATGCTCATAGTATATTATGTATGGAAATAAAAAAATGGTATAAAATAATGATTAGATACATGAAAATTTTTTATGACCACTAAGATTTAGTTAAAGATGATTTTAGTAAGTTAAATGATAGGATCAAAAAAATTACAATAAGTTTTATAGAGAAACTAAATATTGAGAAACTTGGCCAGAAGTATAAGGATAATGATTTGAATTGGAAGTTAATTTCATTTTCATTAAATTTGAAGAGAGAAAGGGATCATAGGGAACACTTGAAAGAAAAAGTTTAATCAGAAAGAAGAAGTAGTTAACTGTTAGGTAGAAATCCTAAAGTATCAATATGAAAAAATAACATCTCTGAAAAAGAAGAATCAGGATGAGGAACATTTTCTCTCAGAGTTTAAGGAAGATCATAAAGAGCTCAAGAAGTTAAAGGTCGTCTTGAGGAAGATCAGGCTAAAGGAAAATAATGCTGAATGATTTCCTGTCAATTCAGATCTTTTGTTGTTTTTTTACCCTGATGAAATCTTTCTTATCATAATGAAAAATTTTACAGCCTTCAACTATTTTGTTTTGTATAGAAATAATTTTCCAGGTACCATTTTTTCATTATCTCAATTCCTTTTTTAAATTAACAAAGGGGGAGAAAAGAATGATCAAAAGAATACTAAGTATAAAGAAGAGAATGTACAATGAAAGGGAGAGTTTAAGTAACGAGGAGTTTACTTAGAGAAGACATTATTATGCAAGAAAAAGTAAAATCTATCTAAAGAAGTGAAGAATACAATCCTTAGGAATTTCAAAACCTAAGGGAGAATTAGTTGTGTTCAAAATAGTTCATAAGTAAAGGGATATAATTTTTTTCATTTAATGTTAAAAAATAAAAATCCTTATCCCTTATATTATTTTTTGAAAGGCTGTTTGTTATTTCCAAAAGGGGTAGATTGATGAGTCAATAAGGTTTCCTTATGGAATTTCCATTTCTGTATGTTTTGAAAATAATAAAAACTTTATCTTAAAGAAAATTATCATTCTCTAAGGATTATTTTCTTATAAAAAATTTCTTATCTCTATGGAAATTTTTTATCTTTACCATGGTTTTCATTTTCCTCCCAAAATCAAGTTCATTTGGTTACTAAGTCAAATATCCAGTTCCTTATCTAAAACCTCATAATTTTATAGTTCCATGGATAATGAGTCTTCTATTTTAAAAATCTAAAATCTATGAAATTCAAACTCTATATTCTCTGAAATTACCATTCTGATATATTTGAAATTCAAACTCTAAATTCATTAAAATTCAGATTCCAAATTCTATGAAATTTAGATTCCAAATTCTATGAAATTCAGATTCCAAATTCCTTGAAATTTAGGCTCTAAATTATATGGAATTCAGATTTTGAATTCTCTGAAATTCAGATTACAAATTCTCTAAATTTCAGACTCCTTGTTCTCCAAAATTCAGACTTTAAATTCTCTGAAATTCAATATTCTAATTCTCTAAAACTCAGATGCCAAATTCTATGAAATTCAGATTCTGAAATCTCTGAAATTTAGACTCCGAATTCTTTAGAATTTAGACTACAAATTCTTTCTAAAACAAAATACGAATTTCCATATTTCTATAATCCGATTGTTTATATGTTTAGACTTCAAATTCAATTTTTCTTAGATTATGAATATTCAGATTTGGTTATGATACTTAATTTTCCTTACACAGGTTTTTATTATGAAACAATGTCATACAATTAGATTCTAACTAACTGTTTGTTGAGTGACCCATATATAAGTCACTACAAAATTTATTGAAAAATATGAACCTTGGAGGAGCAAGGTGATCATTGGAGTTTTCCTATAAATAAAATCTCATCTGAATGAGCTCAATATAGTTCTAGAGATTACATGCTTTGATGCTGTGAAGTGATTTCTAAAGAGAGAAATACTCTCATGCCATGGAAATTTTATGAACATCTAGTTCAACCATAAACATCTTGTTGAGCATGGTTCATGAGATTCCGATTGTTGCTGAGTACAATCGAGTGATTACAAGGATATGAAGACAGAGGTGCCAACTACCTTTATGTACAGGGGATTTCGGGGATAGAACGATATATTCTGATATTTCTATAAAGGGCTTACCTTGGTGTGGGTAAGTAGACTTTTTTGAATGTATAAATCAATGGACCTTTATCTAAGTCTTTTGGATACCCTAATCTTTGGGTTAAAATATTTTCTACTTGATACTTGTTATTGATTCAAGTTTTATTTCCCTTGTATTTTGTTAAGGAAAAAAGTATAACTTTCTTATACATTCGTTTATTTTAACTTAATCTGATAATTGAGATTCTATATGCATTAAGGTAAAATATTTCTCTAATAAAATTGTTCTTAAGTTTATTTTCTGGATTCATATTTTCAGACACTAAGAAAGCTTATTTTATAGTTAAGAACTAAAAGAGGGTTTGTGAATTTACCTTGTTTGACTTTTTTAAACATTGTTTTCCTTAAGGTTAAAAAGGAAATTTTTCTAACATACAATTCACCCCACTCTTTTATGTGAGGATCTACATATAATATTTTCTATCCAACATAAATCCATAAATTTGTGATAATTTAAAAGGGCATAGATTCATAAAAAATTAATACATTAAGACAAATTTTTTTAAAGATAATTTTCCGAATGTTGGGTATTTTTTTTAATTTTTATTTATACATTCTTGATATATATCTATAAAAATAATTTCAACATTTAGTTGTTCTTCGATCAATTTTACAATTCATTGAATTTTTTTTGATGCCCAAAGCACTAAAATAAAACATTAATGGATTGTAAGTCCTATGAAAGAGTGACAAGTCTAAATATTTTCCTTTAATTATATTCAAAAATTAATATGGTTAATATATTAATCACTAATCATCAAAAGTTATTCTACAAGTTCATCATTAACATCTATTCATAAAATTGTTTTACTAAAAAAAATGAAAAATTACCTCTAACATTGCGTATGTCAATGGTTGGTATGAAACACTTATCATTCATCGGTCATGGGTTCAAGACCCATTTCCATACTAGTCACAATTGTTTATCACCTGACTTACATGATTTCCTTTTATAAAACTATACTAATATAATTTCATAATTAAATATGATGTAGATAATTAAAATAAGGTTAATCCCAAAAATATTCTATAAACTATAGTTTTCAATACAACATCAATACATAAATACTTCAAACATTTAATTTAGGACATGTCCTTCATTGGACTAATGTTTATTGATAATATAATATATAGGATTTTTATTTCAAGAAACCTTATCTTAAATTTAAAACCCCTTAGGTTTATAAATGTTATTCATTTTCAAAATAATTCATAGTGGTTTGTAAAGAAAATTAGAATTATCCTAAGAATATCCCTTAGGAGTGTAAAATTGGGTGTGTAGTAAGGCCCGTTGTCATGTACCTGTTTACCCTGTGTTAGGCCTAAAATAGATTCTCAGAGAAATTAATCCTCGGTTCATCTATATCCAATGCACTTCCACTTATAGTGTCCATACATGGATATATTTCTAGAAAGACCCACATAATATCCACTATTCCAAAATTATAGGGTGTTATTCTACACTTATGCTCAAAATATACCTTGGTGTTATGTAATCTATTCTACGTTTTCCTAACTATAATTCTCAAGGTTTCTATTATACATCCTTTTATACTAATTGTAATGACCCAGGCACAAAAATCTTAGAGCCAATGTCCTCTATCAATTCCATTAGTATGATTACAAGAAATCAAATCCTAAAAGATCAAGAGTTTAGTAGTCTTGGTAAACAAGATAAATAAAAGAGTCTTGTGTTAAAATTTTAAAAACTATTTACAACATAATTTTTTTTTCAAAATAACTTCAAGGATAATAACTTTTTCCATCAACCGTATCCTTACCTAACTTTTTAGTAGACTTCATGGAATATTGGGGAAGTGAATCCTAATAAGGGTGATCTCAAATGCTCAGTAAGGGTAAATTATAGAGGAAAAATAATTAATCAATAGGAATAAATTAATATATAAAGGTAAATAACTGAAAAAAATTCCATGTAAAAAAATTGGATTAAAAGTAATTGAATGAGAAATAAGGAAAGGTAAATTAAAACACATTCCATTCAGATATCTACATAATGAAAAATAAATATGGAAAGGTAAGAAACTGAAACACATTCCATTTAATCAATGAAATGAAAATGAAATGTATCCATAGATATGTTGACACAAAATCTCAAGGGTGAATAATAACTGAAATTAATGAGGAAAATGCTTAATTATTGGATGTTATGTTTCCAAAAAACATCATAGATTTTCCGTATATACAATTTAAAAAGTATCGTGTAAAAAACCATTAGCTTAGGATAACCAACTTATTTCATCCCATGAGACTAATGAACCATTGTGGGGGTTGAATTAACCAGTCCCTAACCCATATACCTTTCATTAACCAGTCTTCAACCCGTCTGGTGTGCATTAATTGGTCCCCAACCCATATAGTTCATGTCCAAAGAATTTAAATAAAAAAAGTTTGTTATAAAATATCAGTATTGATTAAAGGTTATGGATTTATATATATTTCTGCAAATAATAAGATAACATTGAAAGTAAACATCATATGAAAAATTTTATATAGTTTAGGAAATGAACATATTGATGATAAATGATATTGATAATGAGGGGAAATTTAATGTTTAATTATCATAGGAAATTTAATATTTTAAGGGTACTAAAAGGAATCATGGAAGTGAATGTGAATACTATCCTTGGCCGAATCAATCATAAAACATCCTGAGAAAGAATAATTATGGTTACCATACAAAATATCACGAGTAGAGTAAAAATAAAGGGTCATTCTTGTTGATGAATAAAAATTATGTTAAAATATATTTTTAAAAGAGATATTTTCTTTAAAAATTATCCTTTTAAACATGAAAAGGAATCTTTGATGGAATAATGGTGGGAAAATCTATAAATTCATTATGAGTTAAAAAGAAATTCAATTTTCATAATAATAAGGATAAAAAATTCCTTGTTTGGAAAGTTATAAAAATAATTCTTTGAAAAACACTTGTAAAATAAAAAAGGGTAAAAATTTATTTACCAAATCATTTGAAAAACTAATTTTATTTTTTTGTAATGAAAAATGGTTTTTAGATGAAAACATATTCTCTCATTAAAGAGAGAAATAAAGTTGGTTTTTCTTAAAAAAAATTTCTAAAACATTTTAAGTACCAAAGAGTGAGAAAATAGAACTAATTCTAGAAAATGGTCATGAATAACTAGTGAAGAAAAAAATGAAAGGGTCTGTTAAAAAAGGAAAAAATAATTTCCTATGATGAAAATTCATTTTTAAACAATCCTAAAAAATGAGATTTAAAAGTAAAACCTTGAAAATATTATAATGTTGGAGTGAGAACCAATCAGTTGGTCGATTATGTGTATTAATAATAAATCCATATATAGAATAGGAAATACAAAAATAGATATTAAAATTAATTATGTATATAATCATAGAATATTAACAATAAAAATTAAGTAATAAAACCTAACAAAAAGAAATTTAGTTGTGAAATTCTTTTCCACTTGCTAACTTTCAACTCAAATCTTCTTAGATGAAATAATTAAATTTTAAACTTAAAATATCATGAAAAATGAATGAATAATGATATTATATGAAACAATGGACATATGTACACTATATATAAGAATTTATGTGCACAATAATAATGTTATTGTTTCAAGAGAAACATAAAAATCACAAAATAAAGTGAGATGTGTGAAGATAAGCCTTAGAAAAGTTATTGAGGAGAATAATATTTAAATATTCTAAAGTGTCCTATTCCACATTAAAACATTTGAATCATAATATCCGTGAATGAATATCGTTAAATGAAATATATAATATCATTATAATAAGGATACTAATGATATAACATGTAAAAGAATACTATATACACCATATAAATGAAACTATTTTCATAACAACAAATAAGTCTCAATGGTATTTGAATTTAAATGATATCCCTTACCTTGCATTTTATTTTGGTTGAATGTCCATTAAATTATGGGATAATAATATTTTGTTAATTTGATAATTTTTTATAGCCTCTTTTATGTTTATCATTACTTCTATTTCACTTATTACCATGTTTTATACAACTACTTAAACAATTAAGTCTACATGGGGTGTTTTGACTAAATTCAATTTATGTGTCAAAAACAACATTGGTTAGTAAATTATGGTCAAAGGGGGTCATTATATAATATTTTTAGAATAATAATCATAAAATAATTATGATATTTATACATATATTATACTTTAAACAATAATCATTAAATATGGATATGAAAAATGAATCAATGTTACGATCATGGATACAGTAGGGCGTACATACGTATGAGTAAAGTTCTCATTTTTCAATGATAATTATGGAAAGAAGGTAAGTGGAATTATATATTTCAAAAATGATTCTTATACCATAGGTATAATATTATTTAATCATATATAAAAATATATATAACTCTTGTGATGAAAAGGGAATCACATCTTGTCTAGGAGGCTGTAGTCCACACGTCCACAAATGACATTATCACTTTTTAAGTATGTGAATGGGTAATAAAGAAAATGATATATACTATATCTATCAAAAGGAAATTATCTTATTAATATAATATATATATTTTTTATTTTACACATTTTTAATTAAATCCATCTTTTATACACTACATGTATAGTGTGAACAAATCACATCACTTTGAGGGCGCGTTAGTCCACACTTCCTTAATCGAAGTTATCATTTTTAGACTAAGTTGAAAGTATAAATATATGTGTTGAAAAAAATTTAAATAAGCTTAAATAAAATATAAATATACTATATAACATATATAAATTGATTTTATATCATAATAACCTCCCATGAGAGGTGGTAAATGAAGATTTAACAATCATCATTTCATGAGGTGGTAGTTCATTGTTCACTTAAATAACATGTTTGTTACCCATTAGATGGATGTGTGTATTAGTGTAGGCTAAATAATTATAATAAAAACAATCTACTAAATTTAATATATCGTTATTCTTATAGTAACCTGGAATAATAATATTCTAGGTGGTGGAGAAATAATTGAATGAAAAGTGATCATTGGGAAGTTGTACCTTATAAGTCGGGTAGCTCCTTTTGGTTTATAGCAAAGGTATTTATTGGTAGCATTTCATCCCAATGGAAGGAAAAAATGGTTATGAGAGGGATTTTGGAAATCTATTTTTTTATATATTTGACAAACATAAGTGGTTTTAGAGGTGTGAAGATTGGGGAGAAGTGGTGACCTTTTATAGTAAAGGAGGAGTGGCACTCTTGTGATATTTTGAAAAACAATTCCATGCACATTTTTCATGTTTCAAGTAGATTTCATAATGGTCAAATTTTGATAAAATATAGGATACAGTCGATATATGTCCATTAAATATCTCTTGGACAAGTTTTTAGGTATTTTAGGTCCTTACGTTTAAGGTTTAATCCCATATTAAGCTTAATTTAACCTTAATCGTTGTAATTAATTTTAATTATTTTCAATAATATTTTTGGTAAAAAAAATTTATTCTTATTATAAATTATATATTTTTTTGATTTAAAATATGGAATCCATTTTTAAAAATTTCTGCCATATAAGTGGTAGAAATTAATTTAACATTCTTCCCGTAGGCAGGACAACAATGCACGTTTTTAAAGTAAAAACATCTAAAGTTTTCTATGTTTCTATTAAAAATTTCAAAATGAAATTGATTCCAGTGACATAAATTGTATTAATTTATTAAAAAATATCTAACTAAACTTTAATTCCAATTAAATTTATAGTTTAACCTTATAAATAAATTTATATGAAAAAAAAATTTGAACTAAAATTCGGTATTTTAACTATTCATTAAAAAATGAAATGTTTCATAAAAATATCAAAAACTCACCCTAATCTAATTATTATGTCTATATTTAAAATATGAAGTTTATTTTGACATATTAAATCAATTAAAGTGTTAATATTCAGATTTAAAAAGGGTTCTCCATTAAAAAGTGGTGAAAATGCTTTAATAAAAATATAGTATTTTATACCTATAATTCGGTTTGTTTCTATCATAAGCCCAAAAAATATAATTGATGAATATAGAAAATATTTTATAGAATAAAAAAAATATTTATTTTATCAAAATAATTCACTAATTTTAAATAATTATGTTTATTAAGGAAAAAATCATTTGGAAGCATAAAAATAAAAATATTTATTTTTATATCCAATGAGTAATAATTTTTATTTCTCATTAATTAGTAACTAATGAATTAATTTTATATTTATATAAACCATAAATTTTCATAATTTAGTAAATACTACTCATAACCACTAACATAATTATTAGGTTATGTCATATTACATTAAATAATAACATTTTAATAATATATTGTTATTTGGTGAAACTAGATCTTGTGGGTAATGCAAGCTATTGAGGAAGGTTTATTTTACATTAACAAAAGATATTAAGGAAAGTAAATCTTGTGTGAGCTACAAGATAACTCAGTGTTTCATTCATTACAATCTATAAATTTTGTTAATTTATTTTAAGTAGTAAATATATTGTTGAGTCTC
Organism: Viscum album; assembly: GCA_963277665.1. Taxonomy (NCBI): domain Eukaryota; kingdom Viridiplantae; phylum Streptophyta; class Magnoliopsida; order Santalales; family Viscaceae; genus Viscum; species Viscum album. The sequence goes on from OY728147.1 coordinate 1,221,190,694, forward strand.
AGGATATTATATTCTCTTACGTGCTTAGTGATGTGGGTTATAAATGCTATCAAATACAAAGTTGTAACTTAGAATTTCAGGGTGTTATAAACCTTGTAATCATTAGATAATGTTTATACTTCATAATAATTTCTGGAATTAAAAAATAAGTAAATTGTGAGTACCTTGGATGTACCTCGTGATTCAGTTAACTTCCGTGAGATTTTCTTCCTTAGGACTAATATAGAAATGGACCATGAAGCATATTGAAAAAACAATATCTGGTCATATTATAGTAAAATATTAAATTCTCTATATTATTATCCTATATAATGTAGGATCCATATATTTTCTTTATAATTATGGTTACAACCGAAATAAGAGTTTACATTTGTTTAGAATCAAGAATATAAAATTTCATCGTCAGTTCTCTCATTTACATAGCTTGAGAGATAAAGCTTTATATCTATTTCCAAAACATTGGTTTACCTAAAAAGTATGTTACTTAACCAAACATGGAAATTTCTATTTCATAATTAATCTTCTTTACAATATCCTATCTAGGATTATTATTCATTCCCCTAAATATTATGGAATTCACATAGACTAACACCAAGATTTATTCTTCTTTTGATGTTTTAACCTAATGATTTTGATCAACACCACCAATTTTGAAATAAAGATCTTCAATTATTATTTACTCTGATCATACAATGATTATGGTTTATGTTTCAAACTCTGAAATTACCTTTATAATATTCATACCTTGGTTACGTAACTTCTGATCAAGAAATATATTAGTTATTCAATATAAACGTCTTGTTAGAGTATATCATTCAATAACACCATTTTAATTTCCATTTGAAAACATATTAATGTTTATTTGAATTTAATCTCCACTAATAGTCATATAAATCCATGTCAATCCATTGGTACAAACATTTTTTCAATGCTGACTCCTTTAATTTGGATATGGTCTTTACAATTTAAAAATTCCATATTCCGAATCACATTTCTATGTTAGTCAAATTTATTCTTGAACAAACACTCCATTTTCATAACATTTTTATGTTTGGTACTCTTCAAAAGTTTCCAAGATTGATTTTATTTGATTTTTTCCAACTATTCATTCATGTATCTAACCCTTTATTCATACATAATTTATTTAAAAAATGAAATTGGTTCCACCATTTAGAAAAATTAACATTCTCAACATTTTTTATCCTTCATGTATATATTGGAGAAGTTATATAATCAATTATGTTATATTGATATAATTCCACTCTATTATTTATCCTATTATGTGTATGATAACTTTCTTCATTAATCATATCATATTCCAATTTATATTTAAATTATTCATCCTTTAGGGAACATTTTACAACCATAATATTTTTATCATCTTAATCATTTTCTTCATATGATTCATTAGTTATTAAACATTGATAATACTTTACCATATTTCACTTCAATTATTTTGATATAATTACTCACCATAATTTTTTTCATCCTATTGATAAATCATTTATAGGCCTTATAAATCAATTTGTATTCTAAAAACACTCTTTTGTATATTCAATCACCATGTTTTCAAATATTTCATATTTTTTGGATATAATAACTTTTTATAAAAACATAAAAAAATTAAAGAGGGTTTTTATCTATTCATGATTTCAAAGGGTTTCATGCCTCCCCAATAAATTACACCTCAATTTTTTCAGTACACACTTCAACGTTAACTACCCCTTTATAGAAGTTTTAAGAGATAACACTCTTGATGAGAACTATCCTAGACATATTATTTACATGTTGATTTTTTAAAATAACTTGATTATATTTTAGAGTTATTTTTGAGGAATCCTCAATATTAATGTTATGTTTATAAAGGCAATTTATATATATAATAGTCATGTATTCTATCCTATTGTTAGATCTCAAAATATTTATCATACATGTATTATAATTTTCCAATATCATTTGATACCTATTCATGTAATGTACGGATTATTTCATACTCTACATGAACATAAGACATGTCATTCAAATATAGTAATATATATAAATAATGAAGTACCTCTTTCCATGGATTTTCTCTTGGTTACCAAAAACGTAATAGTATTCAGTATAATGAATTTTATTAAGCTTCTCTTATGATTAAAAGTGACATGAAGTCAAGAGTTACATAGTTAAGTCACACTCAATAGGTTGTTCAAAAGGAATTATAAACATATCACTTATGTCTTCTTTGACTCATCACATTACAATCTAGTATTACCATATACTTTAATTTTCATTGATATACATTTTCTAGAACAAAAATTTCCATCAACCCAAACCTTAAAAGTTTTCAATATATTTATATTTCTAGTAATATTTGATGAAAACCCACTCTAAAAGATATAGGTTTTACTATTTATCATAGTATTGAGTGTAATTTCAGCCAGATTAGACTTCTCTCTCTTCTTCATTTCCTTCCATGAGATACCCAGTTCAGTTAAGGTGTTTAATGGCATATACTCTTTCACTATATTAAAAGTGGAATAATCACATTCATTTTATTATTAAAATGGAGATAATTTATTTTAAATGAAATATTGTCAGGTTTTTTTGGAATTAACATTCCATTGTCTTTCATAGTGTAAATCACAAATATTTCATTAACTGAAATAAAAAATATTTGACCCAAAGTAGAATTGATAAAATAGAATCTATAAATATAATTTATTCTATCAGATAGAGTATATGAGATCATTTTTATTTGGAAACTTTTAAGTGTTTTTCTATTCATATAGATCATCAAATATTCACTGTAAGACTTGGCGTGGACACAAAATAAATTGAATTGACACTTTGGAAGTGGAAATATCATTAGCATTCATTCTTCCACATGTCTCTAGACTTTGAAAACCTCATAAGTTGTTTACTATCCATCCTCAAATTAGGATTTGTTTCCATTTTAATTATCCTTTTTTGATCTATCATTTTTTGAGATTATTATCTTAGTCTTTATTTGGAAAAAATGACTATATACTTCCCTTTATTATGGTTTATCACTGTTCTTGATTTTGATGAATCATCCCAACAGAAAACACCATTTTTTTTCATGTTCACAGTCCTTTATTCATTATTTTTCTTCTAAACACATTTAAGATAATGGTTGTCTCATTCTAATTGTTTTTTATCCATGAATCTTCCAAATAATAACTTCATTTTTGATTTATCTCATTTTTATTCATTTTCAATATTACTTCTCAATGTATCAACTTCTTTTTATAGAGTTTAAAATCAAACTAATTTTTTGTTAATAATAGAATTAGGTAATTAGTCTTAGTGACCTATTTTTTAATCATCAATTTATAGATACCCACCTTTACTGATACTTTATAACTCAATGGTTTATTTTCAAACTCATTTTTGAAGAGTTTTGATTTCATCATCATGTTCATCCACATATTCAGAGTATTATTTTGACGAATAACTAATTTTATGATACTTAATTCTCTAAATATTAAGATCTTTAAGATACCCATTAGGTTCCACATTAAGTATAGAAACAACTTTAGTCAATTTATCATTATCTCCCTCAATTTTTATTTTTACCAATATAATTGATATTTGAATCATCTATATAACATGGTTTCTTCATCCTCCAAGAAGTATACATTGTCTTTATCATTGTTTCCCATGATGAAATATCATTGGAACTTCTTCAATGAAGAACTTATAGATTTAAAATCTATTTTAAGAAGGAACATGATTCATGGATTATGTATGATTTATTATTCAATTTGATCACCATAAATATACTTGGAGACATTATTTTAAATTTTACAACCTATTCTGATGAAAAAAATTCCAAGGAAACCATCCTTTATGTTCCCTCTTTCCTATTTTGAATATCCTTACCAAAAGAGAAATAAATTAATCTCTTATATATTTTAAATATCTTTTAAATATTCTCTATGATTAGTAATATCATTTTTTCTATCTTTTTAAAATCTATCTCCTTTTTTAAATGACCCGAAATTTTTTATGGTTTAACAGACATTTCATATATGACCATACTATCATATATATCATCCACTTTAGGTTCTACAAATTCTCAAATATAAATACATGGTTGTATTTTCATGGCCTTCTTTATAATATAAGAAATATTTTATTTATTCACCAAGTCCCCAAATATCTATATAATCCTCATGGATTTAGATGAATAATCCATTAGAATATTGAATTAGAATATTTTTAAAACATCACATTTTTTATAATGAAGTTTAAAAATATATTTCATAAACATATTTTCATATTCATATATATTATCCAGATTATTCCACATAGACCAGGTTCTAGTTCATCTCATCATCTTCAAATAGTTCTAAGTGTATAGTGAAACACCTAAATCATTATGTTATTTGAAATTATAATTGTGTAGTTTTTTATCTTCTTCAATCATGTATATTTATGATGCATCACTAATATATATCTCATGTATAATATAAGGAAAAATATATATCAAAAGTGACCATATATGATTTTTTATGTTGTTATTCTAAACAAGATAATGGTTTTCCTAAAATTAAGGCAATACCTTATCATTAACTATTTTCTCCACAAATTTGATCTTCAGATGATATATTCAACTACTAAAACATGTGTCTTTGATTCCACTTTTTGCAACCTTATACTTAATGGGAGTGGGTGTGAATTAGTGTATGAATGTTTTCTTTCATAACATATGGTATTATTTTCACATTGGTATAAACCCATTGAACCTATCATATTTTAACAGACATAAAAAAATCAAATGTATGACACAAATATTTTACTTGGTTGACCACTAAGGGATTATCCAAGGAGCGTACAGATGGATTTGTGTTAGTATACCCAAATCCTCTATTATATACTATTTTAGTGGATTAAATATTTTTTCATGGTCACTCTATTCTATGTTCATTTAATTATAATTTATTTTATGGAATAATGAACTACCTATATTAGAGGACTACCATCGAATCCTCCTTTATGTGTAACTTCAGGTGGACATATTCGATGTTTATCAATGTTCAGGTTACCTTCATATAATCAAGAAGTTGTACATTTTTTACATCAATATAGAATGAATATTATTCTTCAATTCAATCATATACCACCAATATTGGGAATATAAGTTTTATGTGTTATAAAATTCATTATGTCAAATCATTTCTTAAAAAAATGTATCACATGAAAATATATCAAACTACCATGATTCGTGAAATAGTTCAATACAAAAATAATTAAGAATATATATAATGGAATTCCAGTTCATGAATCACCTAATAATAATTCCTTTTTTAACTAGATTTTGGTATTTATCTTTATAATCTACTCTATGTAGCTGAATGAAACCTTTTCATGTGAACTATTCTTCATAAACTACTACATAAACACTTTGATTCAAGATAAACTATGTAATTCATGAATGAAACTACTTCACACAAACTATGATTCATGATCTTAGTTATATAACATTTTCTTCGTACACTTCTTTGTGTTTAAATAATTCCAATACTACCTTTAATTTTCCATCAATGTATAAAGAGATGAATAGTAGTATATTTATAACCAAACATCCCTATATATATCTTCAAATATAAGAATATTATTGAGATATTAATATAGAATCACCTCAAAATAAATCCCCTTGATTTTATTCAAACCACTTCGATCACTTCTAGCCAAATGAACTTCATCATAAACTATCTATCATATAATTATTTTATGAACATTTTATTTCTTACCTACTTTGTGTTATTTATACCATGTACTTTCTAAGAGATCATATATGTGTTAAAATAAAACATTTTCATAAAATGATTCAATAATATCCACTAAATACATAATAATTATGAAAAAATTACAATTTTCTCTAAACACCCAATTATAAAAGGAAAGTTGATTGTGGAAAAAGAATTATCTTTTTTCTAGATTTACATTTGAGATTAAACCAAAAAAATTATTCACAAGTTAAATTTGTATAAAAGCATTCATTTTTCTAAATAACTAGTCATTTTAGTATAACATCAAATTTCACTAGAAATTTTAAAAATATAATGGATTAAAAAGATTCCACATATCATAATCCAAATTTGATTATTGTGGTTACAATATTTTTTACCTCCACAAGCTTGAGAATCTTGATCAAAATCTTTCCTTTATAACACACATCACATGTACTTCTCCACTTTTGATTTGGTTTTGGGATATTTTTTAGAACATCATGTTTAAAACTTATAAATATTTTATTTTAAAACAATTGGACACATCATCTATGACACATATTATATTTTTCTTTCACTCTCTAAAACTAGTATGTTTATCATTTAAAAGCTATAATTTATTTTCTTTTGGTTATTATCATTTCTTTAAGATGTTTTCATCATTTATCAATATCATGATCAATTTTTTCATTTGAAAAATAATCTCATTCCTATGTTTAAATTGCTGAGAAAAATATAAGAAATTATGTCTCAAATCATCAAAATATAAAAATTCGTTTTCTTAAAAGACCTTATTCTCAATTTTTAGAATTTAATTATTTTAAAAATATAATAACTATCATTTAAAAATGTGAAATATCCTCTATCAAATTTATGAGTATCAATAAACATATTTTTATTGTCAGTCATGTGCTGGGAGAAATGGAATACAAGAATGAAGTCATTTTTCCCTTTAGAATTTTATAAACCTTGTTAATGACTTATTATTAATTTTTATCACACATCCCCTTGATATATTTAGATTTTTAATTATTATATAATTTATTTGGTAGTAATGTGTGACATGTTTTAGTGATATGACTTAGTTAATCACAATAACCAAATGTTTTTTCTAGATAATGAAGAGAATTTTAAAAATTAACCTTCTCTCATAAGTTCTAACAATGTTTTACTATTTTTTAATTAAATTTTATCTCCCCAAAAAATTTATTCTCTTAGCTTCAGAGATTTAAATATTGTAACAATATATGTATTAATTGTATTCAAAACATCGAAAAAATAGATATGATACTTCATAGATAAATATCATCACATGCTGGAAATTTTTGTTTTGTAAAACCTACTCATTGAATTTTATTTATTTTATTACTTCAATAACTTTATTAAACATACCCATACATAGTATTTATTTTATTAACCTTGAATTTACCCCGAAAAGTATCCTAAAAAAACCTATTTCTTGACACATTACTGTTTTTGGGATTTTCATCATAAACTCTTGAATAAATAGTTGTTCAAAACTGTTCATTTGATAAATCAACCAACTTATTTCCATTTTTATTAATATTTAATTTGACTTATTTACATACATGATTATCAAATAGAAGTTTTTTTAGATTCTATAAAAAAATAATTCTTGGTGGACATATTAAAAATATACAACATTTTCAATGATATTAAACTTCCAAGAAGAAATTTTAAAACTGAATATAAAACTTTTTCTAAGAATTATCAACACAGAGAAAATTATGCTCAACAATTTTTTCCAAATAATACTTTGAAATTAAATACATTATTTTAATTTAAATAATTATATCCCTTCATAAAAAAATAGATATGAGATCACTAATATTATTCAAGAACCCATCTTTCATATAGAAATGTTCCTTGTAAATTGATATATCATGATACTTTATTAATGATTCATTATTCTTCTTGAAGGATGTTTTTTTTAATTTCAATATTTTTTTCATTTGAGAAAACTATCAGCACAAATTTTATTAGGAATCACATTAGTGTTTCAAATTCAATACAATCCTTTTAGTACTTTATTATTCATTATGATAAGATTTATTTAAATTATTTTATTTTGAAATAAAATCATTAGTAATTAAATCCCATAAAAATTACTCTTATTTTTCACTATCATAATCAAAATGTAAAATCTCATATTTTGATAATTAATATTTTTTCATCGATTTGTTTCAATTTAACTTATTATTATTGATTTTTTTCTTCCCTCGAAATGTCATGAAATTATTTTCTTTATCCCTAAATTGGACACATGAGATAGTTTGGGGAATGGTATGATGGCCAATACCAATCCCCATGTAATGAAAAAAAGAACCTGGGAATGAAGAAATAACATTGGGAATGATTTTCCATAAAAAACAAGAACCAATGGAACAAAAAATGAAATAAATAAATGGAATCCAACATACCAATACAAGGTCAAATAGTGGAAGAAAAAAATGAGAATACGAGAAAACAAATTCCAAACCAAAATAGGTAAACCAAAGTACTCAAAATGAATGGAAACCCATATACATGTGAACCATTTCACTAGAGAACTCCCACACCCCACTATAATTTATACGTAACACCACTTTGAGGCACCTTCCCTTTACATACATTAGATAAAAGAAGATCTAAACTCACATGAAGGTATGTACAGTTTCTGGGAAAACAAGCCCAATTAGATTCTACCATGTGTTCCATAATAATTATTTATAAAATAAAATATTTATACTCATTTAATAGAAAAAAGGTATGAAATAAATTTTCAAAATTTATATAAAAACATGTAAATGCATCCTTTTTATACAGTTTATAAAATCCTTTGTCAAAAATAGGTTTTAAAAGAGAATTCATTCAAAGCATTTGAAATTTTATAAATCCTTTTAAACATCACAAACATTAAAATAAAAAATAGATAGTTAGAAAAGAGAATCCACCTGGAAACTAAATCATAGGATACAATAGGCTTAAGATATCTAGGATCCTAACATCTTAGTGAATAGTCATGACTAGTATCCACGAAAAGTACCTTGTCCAACAAACGAAAAGGATTAAGAGAATACCATAATAAGTGGATTTATAAAATGTTTAATGAAATCCATAGTTTAGTAAGAGTTGTAGTCATATATTTTTAATAATAAAATATTATATTCATAGAATGATGGTACTAATTCAAATCCCCTCTTAATAACCATAAATTCTAATGCACACTACCTATACCGAGGATAATCATTTCCAATTTATCAAAATTTTTATCTATACTTGGAATGCATTATTTTTTCACATACAATGCTTAAAAATAAATTTTCATGAAAATAAAACATTCTTTGGAATTAAATTTTATAAAAATAAAAATTCGTTGAGAGAAATTTTCTTCAAAATACAACATGATTCAAAATCAATTTTAATCCAAACACATCATTCATGGAAATAACATTTTATGAAATTATATTATTCATTGATATACCTTTATATTTGGAAACCAAGGTGAAAGTCCATTTCTAAATAAATTTTTTTAAAGAAACGTTGAAAAAATAATTCTTTTAAAAAAATAATGATAAAGAAATAAATTATGAATTTTTAGCCATTTTAAGAACAAATTGAAATGAGAAAGAAAAAATTCCTACAAAATAATGATTTTTAATGAAACAACCTAAATTAAAACCTAATAAATTCTCCAAAAATATATGAGATCTATGAATAATGATAATGATGATTACAAAAACCATTGAAAAACCGTATAAAAATAAATTAAAATCATGAATGTAGAATCCACATTTCTCTTAATTAAGGAGGGAAATAATGAACACATAAATATAGATTTATCACACAGAAATCATTGAAATAGAAGAAAATGAGGGAAGAATGAGATCATCCAAGGAAAAAGAAGAATATTCCTTTAATACATCAGGGAATGCATCTGAATCACATACCCTAGAATTGAAAAAATGAGGGTGGTTTAATATAGGAAAACTATGTAAATATTAATTAAACACCAATCCCTCAAAGATCGTAAGCACTCCCATTAATTATTGTATCCCCTCGAAGATAAGGTGGATGAATCAATCTATTAAAAATTATAAAATATATTACACCACATAATAATGGGATTTCACCATCCCCATAGTGGGCTAAACCATGCCACATCCCAGATCCCAACATTCCAACTAACTATGATATATTGTAGATATACTGGCACTTTTGAATACACCATATCCTACACCATAATGTGGTGGATCCATACTGATGATGGTATATAGGAGGGATTCCCATTCCCAATGTCGAGGATGATGTCATGAATTGGGTGTGTCAGTTATTCCTATAGTACACAAGCTACCATCATCCTTAACATGGCTTTGACTATGGTGAGATTTAGCCTGTGTTCCACAAAGAAATGACAAAAATAATTTTTAATCCACAGAGAACATACCAACACAAGTCAAACCCAAAATAACCATCTCAAAGCATCAAAATATATCATAACACAAGAAGGGATTTGAAAATATCCCAACTATAGTACGTTTTATTCCTATAATGTCATGTTAAAGAATGTTATTCCATAAAGAGATTATGTCATCGTTCCCTCATCAAAGACACCAAATCTAACTTCTCATGGGTGTTTATCTAGGTTTACCTAGAACTCAGTCTAAAGGTATAGACATCCCAATTTGAATATTTACTTAAGAGGGAAAAATATAAATCTACTAATCATTTACTGGAAAATTCGGTTCTAGATCAAGGTCTTGTCAATTCAATATAAGAGATGGACCAGGTCGATATTTCTTGTTCCGAGACAAATGGAAAACATCATGGATCAATGTAAATTGTGATAGAAAATCCATCCAATATTCCATCTTTTTAATCAAATAAATGACGTCAAATGTTCCAACACCTCCTAGATAAAATATTAATTAGTTCTCAAGATAATGATTACCCATTATAGTTGAAAATATCATGAAAACTTGGACACAAATAGAAATGTTCAATGGATAAAACCATGTATTTACACAAGATTTACACTGAATCTATGTAGTCACCAACCATAAATGTATACATTTTACCTTTATTAATGCCTTGTGAACATGTCTTGGTCCAAATAGAGAATATTTTACCCCCTTGGGCTATGAAAGAGGTGACTTGAATGGGAGACCATACCGGGACTCAAATTGACCCATTTTAATGGAAAATTGAAAACTACTGTTATAAGGGAATGAAAATAGTACCAAGTGGAAATGACAAGAACCTATGATGAACATGGTGAAAGAAAAAAATGTATCCACTAGAATATGAATAATATTCTCCATATATACTCCCATATGAGGATGGTAAGTCTTTCTCACCTTGAATTAAAACCGATTACCACTTATATACCTCTCAAAAATTGATAGCTAGATAGAGGGCCTCTATCCAAGATAATAAATCTCAAATAAGAATAAAAACACATGGTTTTTATATATTTCCTAGATCATAAACAATGGTATCTTCCAAAATTAGAATAAAATGAGAAGACTTAGTCAATTGATCGATCACCACACAAATGCTGGTCTTCAATTAGGGAGTCTATGGTAGCCATACAATGAAATTAAAAAAATACATAATTCCATTTAAATACTATATTATGATGAGTCTGAAATAAACTATATGGATTTTATTTTTCAAACATTATTTTCTTGAATTTTTAGAAACATGATAAAACACTAGTGATGTCAGAATTTATAAATATCCACTAGATATAATGTTTCCTATCATAATACATCATATTTTTTTTATGAATGAATGAATATATGATAAAAATGATAATCATACATCAAAACATTTGTCTTAAATATTGAGACCAAACACTGACTCCAAGAAAAAATAATTTATTCCAAAGAGAGAGACTATTCACGAATAGTATCCCTACTATAAAATGAAAACTGGATACTCATGAACTCCTCATCTCTTTACTGATTCATAAGAAATGAATTAATAATAGATGAAATAAAATATATTTTATATATAATAATACCATTATCTTCTTCAATTTTGTCTAAATTAATCTGATAAAATACACCCATCAGTTCTACTTCATTATTAGATTCCATAACATCTTGAGAATGGAATTTCACAATGAGAGAATTAGAAACTACATTCTCATTTCCTAGGGTATAAGAAAGGACTAAGCAGAAGTTCTGAGGGTACTCCAATAATCAAATCTGTGTTATGCTCCAGTACTTATAAGAAAAGATATATCATAAACTCTAATTACTAGAATAGAATCGAAATTTTTCTCAAAAATGTAATGTCACCAATAATTAATATCATCCATAAATTTTATGAGTTTTAAATCATGAGTGGGATAATTATACTCATTAAGATGATGCTGATGATAACATATGATACTAAATAATCTCTCTACATAAAAAAACATCTAATTTAACACTTGAACCATCAAAATTAACTATAAATCCCTATCCATATTCTATAAATATCAATACAGGAGTTCAAAGAAGAATTTTTTTTAATTCATTACTAAAACTATGCCACACAAAATCTAATAATAGTTTCACCTATTTAAATGTTAGATAAGTCAAAAGTGATACAATTATCAAAAATTCATCTATAAATTAACGATATTATCCTTCCAAATCTAGGAAACATCAAATATCAATGAATTTCTGTGGATCTTACCAAGATAAGACAACTGCCACTATATTAGGATCAATTGAGGTACCTTCTTCCAGACAAACATATCCTAAGAACATAACTTACTGAATCCAAGAATTAAATTTAGATAATTTATCAAAAATAAAGTGGTCCCTCTAGATTCCTAAAAATACATTTTAAGTGATTTTAATGCTCCTACTAAATTATAAAATAAACCATAATATAATTCATGATAACCCCAACAAATGAATCAATCTAATAGAGGAATATCTCATTCTTAAAATATATAAAAATATGAGGATCATTATTCTAGACCAATAGCATCAAAAGATATTCAAATTGGACATACCCACTTCTAAAAGTGGTATTCAGGATATCTAAGTCTATTACTCTGAGCTGGTGATATAAAAACATAATTTTGTTTTTCAAAAGACACTTTTCATCCTTTAAATGGACAATAAATTCAACTATATGAAGAAAATTACACTTATTCCAAATCTTTACCCATTCAAACATAGGAAAATCAAAAAAGATGAAGAGTTATGCCGTCCTTCATAGTAAAAGGCACATGATCTTCCCATGGTGATACGCTAAGATGAATTAAACATTTCTATTTAAAATTATATAATTGAATATTTAAATATTTTAGTTTAGATGGTCCCATATAATAATAAGGAAAATAGATCATTTTGAATCCATTTACTAAATAAATTGATAATTCCTTCACTCTATCAAAAGGCAGAATATAAAATTCCTCAGGAAACACCAGGGGGAAGTACATATCCTAAAAATGAGGTTCAAACATTGAGGGATCATCGAAAAGTTAAATTGAGAATGTGGGACTAAATCTTACATGTTCTATATAATTAGGTCATACTCATATATAACTCAACCCCCAGTCTCCCTAAAATACAAGGGAGTTCCCATAAGAGAAAATAAAGGACACCCACTGATGATAATAATCAATCCTATCTTTATGGGTGGCTAACCAATCCATCCAAAAAATCATATCAAATAGATCTAAATTGATAATAAATAAATCCAAAACTAGATCAACTTTGTACATGTATAAAGAACACCAGGTACATTGAAAACCCTACCCCCACTTCTTCTTAAATGTAATTTCTAGATCCATCACATAAGGCATGTGTTCTAATGGTAATTTTTAAAGATTAAAAAAGTTGGTTGATATGAAATATTAAGAGTTACTAATATCAAATAAAGAATATATGAAATAAAAATAAACAAATGTAGTACCTCTCACTATCAAAGGGCATGTATGAAATTGCGTTAGAGAAACTAATAATGTATTAAACTGCTTCATTTCAAAGGTATGTGGTGAGAACCCGATTAAATTTGAAGGACCCAACTTTAAAATAGATCATTTTGGTGATAATGAAACAAATCCATAAGGAGGAGTACAAACATCTTTACAAAATTTCAATAGTTGAACACTGTTTATACATAACACTTCAACAAAATAGGGGACTTGCAGTGGTTTTTTTTATTTTTGGTGATGTTTTAAACAACATATAAAAGTTTCTCAGATGGTTTTTTAAAACCATTGCTTAAATTGGCCTCGACATCAAACTTGTTTCATTTTCACTAATTTAGTAATTTTTTTGGGAAGTTTCATAAAAATGGTTTTTAGTGGTGGTTATTTTATTTTTTAAATGTTTTTTAAAACACTAATAAATTTAGAAATATATATCATCTGTTTATACCACCATGATTTTTTTTGAACTTATATAGTGGTAGTTTAAATGACCACTATATACTAGAGTTAAAAAAACAAAACTACAGAAACTGTAGCCCCCAGAAACCGAATAGAAGAACAATATTAAATTATTAACATTAATATAGTGATAAAATAATATTTAAAATTAAAATACTTACCAAAATATAATTAAAAATATTATAAATACTCAATCAAATGTGCTGATTAAAACAAAAATGAAGTCCCAAATATAAAAATTCGAATCAAATAGGCTTTTAAATCAACTAAATCATGTGATTTTTTATAAATAAAATTTTCATTAGTATGAATAACATCGTAAAAGCTAACCACATGTTTAAAAATATATGGAATAAAATAAAACATAATTTGGTAACAATAATACCTCAAAAAAATTATTTCAACTCATATGGAATTTTTATTTAAAAAGTGTAAAAGTAAATTGAAATCATGTAATCAAAATTTATATATTTCATAATTAGTTTATAAGACTAATTTTATATATTAAAATTACTTGGGATGTGAAAACTTGAAAAAATCATACTGCTAAAAAATTATCTTATGAATACGGTCTGCATCCCATATAATATTCCTATGAATCTATCTTGTTCATCTTCCTACTACATTCAAAGATGGAATTATAACTAATAGTAATGATAAATCAAACATAGGATTGGAATTAAACTTTCCCAGTATCTCCTATAAACATAAGGTTTTTTTATTTTTTTGTCCGTACACTTTTTCATACCTACCCACTAAATATTTATTATCATATATATTTTCTATCTTAAATATAATAATAGAAAATAGTTAAAAAATCATCTAATAATTTTTTTTCATGAAAAAATAATGAATATCTTTACCTAGTATTTGATACAACTCATGGGATTGAATGAAGGTTATCCATGATCCTCAAAATCTTGAAACTAGTGTTTAAGAATCTTGTATAAACTCTTGGTAATGGGTTTTCTAATGTTTGTTATAAATAAATAAGTAGTGATTTTTTTTGATTATATTGGAGCGTGTGTCCATCTATCATATTTCCATAAAATATCAAACAAGTAGTTTTAAATAAAAAGAAAACAAAATAAGTCATAAAATATATACAACCATATAAATTTATATAACATAAAAGAAATATAAAAATAATCAATAAAGATACCAAAAGATAAGAAAAACTAATTCTTCCACCAACACGAAGAATAAAATAAATAATAAAAACACAAATAATAGACCATAGATCTAGATGTGGCATGTGGTAACCATATAATATCATCACTAAATCCACTTCAAGTGAAACGAACGAGAAATAATTTCAAGGAGAACTAAAAAAATCTCATGATCCTAAAAATGATGAGTATATGGTAAACTTCTGAAGGAAACATGGTAAATCATCCTATCATATAGATTTCAGGAAATTTAAGGGAAATATAGATATCCTCTACTTCAAACAACAACATGGTTTCTCAATTATGATATCATTATATTAGTCTATCATGAGTTTAGTTACACATCACCTAATCGAAATTCAACCCTAATAACTACCTGATGAACTATGATCAATATAATCTCTATTTCCATCTCCACTCACTACTACTTGCACTACTATGATTATATTCATGAAAATTAAATAGTGTTGTATATTTAAATTTAAACATAAAACCAATAAAAGTATGTATACTAAATGGTCATTAAGTTTTTCTATTTACTTGCTTACTCAAACCATCCATTGACAGAATATGATTGGGGAATATCCTATCATATTTTGAAATATTTCAATCAATGATTTATACTAAGTAAAATTATTTTCGTGTTGTATCTATATATGAGCCCCCTATTGATGGATTATTCTCCAATATTGGTGAATTATAATTTTAATTATAATAAGTCTGTCTGAGAATCTCTAGGTAAAGAGTAACTACAACTAGGAGTAGATGATACAACATCCTATGGCGACCTTGGAACAACCTTTGATGGTAATAGTTCTGAACCCATCCCACACACATATCCAGGATTCTACTTAAAAAATACTTCACCAACTATTTCATCTTGAGAGAACGAGAAGGTCTGTGTAGGATTGACATCCCATAGTTATTTTACATTTACATATAAATAATATATCCATCATATTTAAAACAATACATATTAACAATTTTGTAGTATATATATGTATTATAATAAAAAAGGAATTCATACCTCAACATATTTGGTTAGATCATTCCCATAAATACCATCATTTTTTGTATAAAAATACAACCATATTCTCATTCAAGAGACTTAGTGACCTAAATTATTTGAATAAATTAAACAGATATAAATCTACAATTTAATATATGAATTAGATAATATTAACTTATAAATATCTAAAATAATGAAAATATTACCATATTTGATATATTTCTTATAAAACTATTTGAACTGACATGGTGGGGTGTGATTTTTTCATCTCAATTTTATAAATTTTTCCTTCAAACATTATAAAATAAATAAAATATAATTTTATAGCATTATATGAAATGTCATATCTATGTAATATTCATGTATATATGTAAAATGGTATTTATATAGTAATATATTTTTCAAAACCATATGATTTTAATAGAGATGTATATCAACAAACACCTCCCACTAATCTCTAAGTATATCTTTAGGTTGATTTTCATACTTCTTCTAAGTGTTTAATGATTTATCGTGAATTCATCCCATAATATCCATTTAAAATATCTCAATTTCTTACTAAAATTTCCAACACGCACTTTTGTGGGATAAGATCAGCAATGGTAATGTGGAATAACATCTATAAAAAGTGATACCTTTTTAAAATATTTAAATTGAATTAAATAATGGTATTTAATTTAGTTAAAGTACATTAAAATTTCCATTATTTGGGAATCAAAGACTTCATTTTTCCAAGATTGAGGCATATTCCTCCAATTAAAACAGGTAATCAGAAGGGTAACTAGATTAGCTACCAACTAGCCTTGAATTAGGCCAAATAACCCCAAAACATCATCTGTAGGGATTCAATAAATATCAAAAGTGACAACTATCTTCAATCAAATTAGATTATAAACGTAATAAATATTTATATATGTCTTGATAGTAACATTGTTTCTATATTTTATGAAAAAGAGTTTTTAATATAAAAAAGTTCAATACTCATGTTCATATTAAATTTTTTCTATAACCGTCAATCGCTAATATCCTCATTAAAAAATAAGAGTGACCACCTATTCCATCACAGTAGAGTCACTGCATGATGAACCTATTCAACTTGGAGGAAATGTGATAGATAATGATGGGATACAGAAGGAGGTTGTTCCCATTGATGATATAAGGGAGAAGAGGGATATGCAAGAAGCCAATTGGTGGAAATGGTGGGTTTCATTTTTTCTATAGGGAGGGATCTCGATCGATCAATAAGTATCTATGTGGTTGAGGTAATTTCAACTGATATTCGATTGGGATTAGTGAAATGCTTCAATTTTTAAATTTCTATCATTCAAACAAATAAAAACCAACATGCATTTTTTTCAAAAAATTCGTCAACTTTTTTTATAAATTGTAACAGATGGAAAGTAATGAATAAAAAAATATACATAGTTATGATAATTAATGTCTTCATATACAAGAAAATATAACATTTACTTTTTTCAAAATTAAAAAACACAAACACAAAAATCAATTTAATTATGATAAGAAATCCAGAGTACTATAAATGAATAACATATATCATAAGTGGTTGATTATTTAATGGATGAATACACATATAATAATTTAATCCTTCAGTAATGTCATTATCCTACTCCTTAATTTTATTAATCCACTTTATCCACCCTTGTAAGGGTAATAATTTCAATATCATTTTGGACAAGTAAGTCTATTTCATTCCGTTGATAGAATTTAATGTCAGGGGTTAAATCTTACCCTTCATTATCCATATCTATAAGGACATGGCCTTAAAATATTACATAATATTAAATTAATTGAATAATTCACATTGAGGATCATTTTAGGTTTCGAGTTTTAGAGAATTAGGCCATAACCATTACATTTCATTTAAAAAAAAAGTAGACACTTCTACTCAGTTTCTAATTTTTTTTACAAAATAAGAACTCTTGAAAAAAACCAGCCATGTCTAGTTCCATGTTTAAGATAGCATAAAATTTATTTGATCCCATCCTTGACCATATTCAACATTATGTCCTGTGAAAAACATTTAAAGAATGTAGGATGAGCAAAAAAACTTAGTAAGGGACACCCAAAGAAGTTAAACTGTTAGTTTTTCCAAACAATAAGAAAACTGTGAATAATTTAACATAAGTAATACTTTTCACCTTTATTAAGAAGAAAATACTCTTCACTGAATAAAATATCACTACTTACCCTTTTGTAACCCAAATATTTCCATAAAACCCATATAAAGAACACATAACAAATAAAGGTAACTTGGGACAAACAAATACTTAAATGGAATAACCATACAGTCGACTTCCACACATATCACTAAATGGAATAGCCATACAGCCAAATTCTTTACCCAATGCATTGGAGGTTATAATGTAACCACCCGTCCTGGTTTATCACGGTACCACCCGTCATTTGGTTTATCACATAACCACCCGTCAGATGTCCAAGTACGATTATAAAATCATAACACGTACAACATATATAAAGGAAAGAAAACATTTCCACATTTAAATCACAATATATCACTTAAATATATTGACATAAATAATCCATTATCAAAACCATTTTCAATACCAAAATATGTAAAAGATTATACGGTATTAGTTTCCTTTTAAAAACATTAATGCTTGTTAAGGAAGCCAAAGATCAAATAATACTCGCGACGGCGAAAAAGGTCATTGTCACTGCTTAAGTAAAAAAGAAATTCCTTTTGTCATTTAGTAAAATGTTTCGTAGAGAATAGATTCATTTTGAATAAAAGTAAAAGTCAAAGTATTTTATACACCGTATAAAAGAATGTTGTGTATAAAACAAAACATGCCTTAATGAAAGGAGATTGAGACGAAGTCCCTTACCTCGTGTCCGACTTGACTCGATCACTCTTTAATCTCCTAAATAATAAACTAAAGTTAATTTATACTAGTTTAAGAACCTTTTTCATGTTTATTATACCTTTTATATCACTTATTACCATGTTATAAACATTATGTAATCATTCAAGTTAATAATGTTCGTTTTGTCGATATTTGGTACTTGGGTCACAAATGAACACCATATAGTTACAATTTGTTCACATGGGCAAACGTTTATTATATACATAATGATATTCATGATTTTATATATCATATATATCGTATATATCCTACATATAAATGTATTTATAATAGTATACAACATTTGGAGGTAAGAAATGAAATGCACCGTTCAAGGAGACGGTAAGCCGTACGTATACATGAACGCTACTTCCATTTATATTTCTTATTTTAATGGAATTAAAACATAATTATACATAGGTATATTATAATTCCAGTATAATATCATATAATATAATTAAATCCATCTTTTATACATCCCTCATATGGCATTAATGAGTCATATCACTTTGAGGGGGCGGTAGTCTGCACTTCCTCAAATGAAATTATCATGTTTAAACATAATGGAAACAATAAAGGTATGCTATAAAAGAAAAATATATAATCATAAAAAAAATATAAAAAATATATATATAATATATAAATATAGTGCCATATTAATGGCCACCATGATTGGCGGTAGGAGATAATCGAACAATCATCGTTTCGTGAGGCGTTAGTTTTCCATGCACAGAAACTGTATGTTCTTCCCCCATTAGATGGAGGTGTGTGTAAGTGTAGTTAGAATATTTTTCATAAAAACATACTAGTATATTGAGGATACTGTTGTTGTTATAAAATTAAATAATAAAAAGAGTTTAGGGGTTGGAGAAGTAAAATAAAATAAAAGAAGTTAAGAGAAACTGTTACCTTTAATAAGGGTAACTTCCTTTAGTTTTAACCAAAATGACTTATTGAAGTGCCTTATTCCTAAGGTAAAGATTCAAGAAGGAGGAGAGGGATGTATGGAGCTTAATTGGGAAAATTTTGGATGATAAAAAAGGCTTGAGAGGTGTGAGGAATTTGTTAGAAGTGAGTGATTTTTATAAGGGGGAGGAGGGGATCTTTAGGAAAGAATGATAATATTATTTTATTATATAACGATATTCAGTTTATAAAGGTCCGAAACTCATTAAGGTAGAAGATAAGATGATTAATGGTTGAAATAAATTCATCCCATAATAATTGGACTAGTTTTGGATTTTATTTTAATATTTATAATCTTATTTATTTAAATCATTTATTAATGAGGTAAACACTGCATCATTATTGTATCATAAATAATTTAATTTATTCGATGTCTAAAAATTATAGAAAAACACGATAAAGTAGAAAATATTCTTAGATTTGTAAGGAAAATTTAAAGTCTAAAGCATAAAATATATACCAGGTTGTAAAAATTAATTTACTAAAAGATATTTGTTTTTTTCATTTTTCTTTTACTTTTAGTTAATTAAGCTACTGTGTCATTATCACTCCCAAGTGGCTCAATGAGGTCCCAAAATCGACCCAAAGATTCACATGGTCATAAATGATTCATTAAATAAGGTTTGGACATGTGTTTAGGTAATTTTGAATTATTATAATATTTTTTACCTTGAATTACCCAATTTACCTTTAACCGCGGTAAATAAAAGTCAAAAGTTACTATTCTCCAAACATTATTTTAATCTTATTGAACCACATTATACTTACTAAAAAAATATATATGTCGTATTTTCAAAATTTAATTCACAGAAGTGGTAAAATTTCACTTAAATAAAAAGCCAGTTTTTAACTACTACTAAGTGGTTTCAATATTCATCAAAAATTGAAGTTTTTTAGAAAAATACCTAAAATTCAGCATAGCTTTATTTGATATTCCGAATTAAAAAAATAATGTCTATTTTACCAAATTATAAACATAGAAGTTGCATTAATTAATTTAAAATTAATTCCCGTTATCAAAACGAATAGCGTATTTTTTAGAAACAACAACTATCAAAAGATTGACACTTGTTTATGTTTAATTTCAAAGTGAAATTAATTACAATGAACAACATTGGATTAAATGGTAAAAATATATCATAATAACACATTAAAATAAATTAAAATTATAATCTAACCATATAACTAAAAAATATTAAAACACAGTTTTTAATTAAAATACAATATTTGTCACTATTCTTTAAAAAATGAACATTATCGGAAAAATTCCATAAATTTACACAAAGTAAATTTTGATGTCCCGTTTCTAAAGGATAATTTTATTTGGTCGAATATAATGTATTAAAGTGACCAAAACAATATTTAAAGAGGGTTCACGATTAAAAGGAGGTAAATCGACCTTTTAATGTAAATTATGCTTAAAATTAGATTCATTAAAATTTTAAGCCTATAACATTTATTGGATAAATTTAAATACATTTAACAATCATGTATAATAATATTTTAGTTTGTTTTTTTCATTCCTGCCAATACAATGGCTAGAAGTTAACTACCATTTTAAATAATAATATTATATTATTAGTGTGCAACGTAAGATTTCAAAGAAACCCGTTGTTGCATATCAAGTACAATATCAAACATAACAACCCTTTTAAGGTAAAAATATTATTTTATTCAAAAATATTAATAAATATGAAATATTTATTATTCTTTATTTACCTGGGATGTTACATCCTTCCCCCCATTTGGAAATTGAGTCCGCACAATTTTTATTCACTTATCAAATAAGTATGGGTATTTATCCCTCATAGAATTTTCAGATTCCCATGTTTCCTATTAAACCATATGGTTTTTCCACAAAACCTTTACCTGGTGAATTACCTTATTCTGGAACACTATCTCTCTACAGTCAAGAATTTGGACTGGTTGTTCTTCATAAGAGAGATAATTTTCCAACCAAACTACCTCTGGACTCAAAACATGAGATGGATCTGGAATACACTTTCTCAACATCGAAACATGAAAAACATTTTGTACTTGGGATAAAAATGGAGGTAAAGGAACTCTGTACACAACTGATCCAACATTCTCCTAGATTTCATAAGGTCCAATGAACCTCAGACTCAACTTTCAATTCTTACCAAAACACATAACACTTTTCCATGGAGAACTTTGGGAAAGACATGATCACCTACCTCAAAATAAATATCCTTCTTCCGGTTATCCGCATAAATTTTCTTTCTACTCTGAGATGTTCTCATGTACTTATGAATCAAATGAACTTTCTATTCTATCTCTTCTACCAATTTTGGCCCCAATAGCTTCATTTCACCTACTTCATCCCAAAAGGATAGAGTTTGACAGTGCTTTCCATATAATGCCTCAAATGGATCCATCTGCATACTGGATTGGAAACTGTTATTATAAAAAAATTCAACCAAAGAAATATGTTGGTCCCAACTTCCCTGGTAATCCATTGAAAAAGCACGTAGCATATCCTCGAGGGTAAGAATTGTTCGTTCTGACTGCCCATCTGATTGAGGATGAAAACATGTACTAAAATTTAATCCAGTACCCAATGACTTATTATGGCCTTTCCAAAAGTTAGAAGTAAACCTAGGATCATGATTAGATACAATAGAGAGGGGAACACCATGAAACCTGACTATCTCTTTAACATACAACTGAGAAAGTTGATCTAAACACAATGTATCTTTGAAAGGAAGGAAATGAGTAGATTTAGTAAATCGATCATCAATAACCCAGATTGCATTATTACCTCATGATGTCTTTGGTATTCCCACAAGGAAGTCCATGGATATATTTTTCCCATTTCCACTCCGGCACTGGTAAAGACTGAAGCATCCCTTTCAGTAACTGTTTCTATACATTAACCCACTGACAAGTCAAAAACTTGATAGTAAAATCAACAATATCTCTTTTCATTCCATCCCACCAGTAATACTCGCAAATATCTCTGTACATCTTAGTACTACCAGGATGAACTGAAAATAGAGAACTATGAGCTTTTCATAACAACTCATTATTCAACTCCGAATCAAAAGGCACACATAATCTCTTCCCAAAACTCAAAACACAATCATTATCAATGTTAAAAGCAGGAAACTTACCCATTTGAACCAACTATACCTTTTTTTTCAACTCACTATCTTCTTTTTAAGCTTTCATTATTCTGTCTGATAGAGATGATTTCACTGACACCTGAAACAAAACAGATTAATTTCTTTCACCAACAACTTCTATGGAAAAGTTCATCAAATCAAAAAACAAAGGATCTAGTTCCAAACCTAACATTGTTAATGAAGCATTACTTTTTCGTCTCAATGCATCATCCACATTATTTTATTTTCCCAGATGGTAATGGATCGTGCAATCATAATGCTTTATTAATTCCATTCATCTCCTCTGTCTCATGTTTAATTCTTTCTGAGTGAATATATACTTTAAAATTTTTTGGTGAGTATATATTTCACATTTTACTCCTTAAAAATGATGCCTCCAAATTTTTAAAGAAAAAACACCAACAGCTAATTCCAAATCATGTGTAGGGTAATTTAACACATGTGGTTTCAACTGACGTGAAGCATAAGAAATTACCTGATCATTACGCATTAGGACACAACCAATTCCTTTCAATGAAGCATCACTATAGATAACAAACTCACTATTTCTGTATGGTAGTGCTAAAACTGGATCATTCACCAATATTGTTTTCAATTCCTGAAAACAGTCTTCACATTCTTTTGTCCAGATGAACTTAACACCTTTTCGAGTTATCTTAGTCATTGAACTAGATAACCATGCAAAAGTTTCAACAAACCTCTGGTAATAACCTTCCAAACCAAGAAAACTATGGATCTCAATTATATTTGTGGGTCTTGGCCATTCTTTAACAACTTTTGTTTTATAAGGATCAACATCTATGACATTTTTTGAAACAGTGTGACCATGGAAAGAGATTTTTTGCAACCAAAACTCACACTTTCTGAATTTCCCAAATAGTTTTTTTTATTTTAACATTTGAAATACAATCCTTAAATGAATTTCATGTACCTCTTTACTTTTGGAAGAAACCAAAATATCATCAACGAATACAACCACAAAATTATCCAAGAACTCATGAAAAATTATATTAATAAGATCAATGAACACAACAGGTGAATTGGTTAAACCAAAATGCATAAATAAAAATTCATAATGGCCATATCTAGTATGAAACATAGTTTTCGGAATGTATTCTTCCTTTACATTCAACTGATGGTACCCCGACTTCAAATCAATCTCCGAAAAATACTGAACTCCCTAGAGATGATCAAAGAAATCATCGATATGAGGAAAAAGATACTTGCTCTTAACAGTGATGTCATTCAATGCTCTATAATCAATGCAAATTCTCATTGAACCATCATTATTTTTAACAAAAAGGACATGAGCACCCCATGGTGATGTGATAGGCCGAATGAAACCTTTATCTAATAACTCCTGCGATTGCTTCTTTAAGTCTAAAAGTTCAATTTGATCCATTCGATAAGGGGGTTTTGAAATTGGATTAGCATCATCAACTAAGTCAACAGTAAATTCAACTTCCCGTTTGTGTATAATACTAGGAAACTCATCTGAAAAAACATCAAGATACTCATTTACCAATGGAACATCATTAATCTGAATAGTTCCTTTAATTTCAACAATATGTACATGGTAACATTCATTTCCATCTTTTAATAGTTTCTCAGCTTCTTGATATGTTATCAAAAGTATGGGTTCATTCTTTTACACAAACTGAAAATCTTTCTGAAAAGAAACCTCTTTAGCCCTACAATCAATCTTAACATGATAAATAGACAACCAATCCATGCCCAAAATAACATCAAACTCTACTAGAGGAAATACAATAAGGTTTGCAGGTAGATTATTTCCGCACAAAAGGACATGAAGGTTCTTATAATTTATATTTGTCTCAACACTTCCTCCTAGTGTTTTTATCATAAGTTCCTTATTTTTATCTTGAGATGGAATTCCCAATTTACAAGAAAAATTCTCAAAAATGAAAGAGTGTGTAGACCGTGAATCAGACAACACATTGCCATAATCTGAACAAACAAACAGTGTACCCGATACTTGTTCGTATACTTGTTCGTTTGATGGCCCAACATCTACTGAAGTACTTGCAAAGGATTTAACCACCCTTTTATTCTTGTAGTATAGCTGCATTCCCATAGTTTATTACTTTTTTGGACACTCATTTGCATAATGATCCATTTCATTAAACTTAAAACATCTTATCGATGGCTTTTCATTGCCTTCTAGATCATCTTCCTTACAGTTACGAACAATATGACCAGAATGACAACTCTAGAAGCACTTTCCAGACTTTGATAAACATTCTCCAGGATTCTTTTTGCCACAAATCTCACAATATGGATATTTAACTTTCTTACCTCCAAGCTTCTTTGACTAATTGTTTTCATTTTCCAGCCAACTAGACCTCTTATTCCGTCGTTTTTCAATAAACACCTGATCATCGACAAACTCCATTTCCACCTTCTCCGCACATCGAACAAGTTTTTCATAACTTTTGAACTCACGAGAGGCTAATGATCTTCAACATCATGGATTTAGTCATGAGTAAAATTGATTTATCTTACTATCAAGATCTCAGATGAAATTTGAAGCATACCTTCTTAGTTGAGTGATTTTTTCTTCATAAGCAGCCATTGAGTCATCCTCCAGCCTTAATTCCATTAATTTGTTTTCCATTCAAAGAAGAACCAACTAAGGAAAATATTTCTCAAAAACATACCTTCGAATTCATCCTAATCAAGATAATCAATATCCTCACTATCCTTGATTTTTTTCACCATCGACCACCACTGATCAACTTTACGTTCAAAATGGTAAACAACGAGACTAACCTTTTGATGTTCTGAAGATCCCATGATATAAATAATGTTCTCCAGTTCTTTAATCCAGCTTTCAGCTAGAATAAGTTCAAATGATCCTCAGAATGATGGCGGATGTTGCCTCATGAAATGTTACACTACTAAGATGTTCCCCTACAGTTGATCTGGTTGAACTTGTGCATGAATACCACCACCATTTATAGTCTGAGTCAACTATTCCATCACTACAACAAACAGTTCCGTTCCGATTTCGACCATCTCAGGTTGCTGATTTGGAAGGCTGTCTTCCTCCTGATGTCGTTCCAACATAGATGCCCTGTTTCCTCTATGGAAAACCATTCTGAACACAGAAATATCTTAGCCGATGCAATATGGTAATCTGTAAATTCTATATCATTTCAATATTACCATAAATTAATCCACATACATTTAGTTAACAATACCCTGACTCTTAAAGTTGTCTAAACCAACCTCTGATGCCAACTATAAGGAACTAGACTTAAAAAATTACATAATATTGAATTAAACAAATAATTCACATTGATGATCTTTTCAGGTTTATAGTTTTATAGAATTAGGCCATAACTATTACATTTCATTTTAAAAAAAAATACAACGTAGACACTTCTACTCAGTTTCCATTTTTTTTCACAAAACAAGAACTCTTGAAAAAAAGATTCATTTCTAGTTCCATGTTTAAGACAACTTGACTTTTCCTTGATCCCATACATGACCCTATTCCACATTATGTCCTGTGAAAAACATTTCAAAAACATGGGATGAGCATAAAAAGCTCAATAAGGGATACCCAAATAAGGAAAACTGTTAGTTTTTCAAAATAACAGGTAAACCATGAATACTTTAACATAAGTAATAATTTTCACTATTATGAAGTGGTAAATAATCTTCACTGAATAAAATATCACTAATTACCCTTTTGTAACCAAAATATTACCATAAAACCCATATAAAGAACACATAACATATAAATTTAACCTGGGGGCATAAAAAAACTTAAATGGAATAAATATACAGTCAACTTCCACATATATAACTAAATGGAATTTCCATACTGCTGAATTCCATACCCAATGCATTGGAGGTTATAACGTAACCACCCATCCTGGTTTATCACGGCACCACCTGTCATTTGGTTTATCACATAACCACTCGTTAGATGTCAAAGTATGATTATAAAATCATAACACATACAACATATATAAAGGAAAGAAAAATTTGGACATTTAAATCACAATATATCACTTAAATATATTGAAATAACAAATCGATTTTCAAAACCATTTTCAATACCAAAATACATAAAATATTATATGGTATTTATTTTCCTTTTAAAAAAATTACATCTTGTTAAGGAATCCAAAGATCAAATAATACTCATGGCGGTGGAAAAGGTCATTGTCCCCGGTTAAGTAAAAAAACATTCCCTTTGTCGTTTAGTAAAACTCTTCATAGAGAAAAGACTCATTTTTAATAAAAGTAAAAGTCAACGTGTTTTATACACCATATAAAAGAAATTTTTTTATAAAGAAAAATATGCCTCAATGAAAGGAGATTGAGATGAAGTCCCTTACCTAGTGTCCGACTTGACTCGATCGCTCTATAATATCCTGAATAATAAAACAAAGTTAATTTATACTTTCTTAAGAACCCTTTTCAAATTTATTATACCTTTTATATCACTTATTACCATGTTATAAACATTATGTAATCATTCAAGTTAATAATGTTCGTTTTGTCGATATTTGGTACTTGAGTCACAAATGAACACCATATAGTTACATGTTGGTCACATGGTCAACAGTTCATTATATTCAGAATGATATTCATGATTTCTATATCATATATTTCATATATATCCATTATATAGATGTATTTATAATAGTACATAACATTTGGAGGTAAGAAATGAAATGCACCGTTCATGGAGACGGTAAGCCGTAAGTACGCATGAACGCTACTTGCATTTATATTTCTTATTTTAATGAAATTAAAACATAATGGTACATAGGTATATTATAAATTCAGTATAATATCATATAATTTAATTAACTCCATCTTTTATACGTCCCACGTATGGCATTAACAAGTCATATCACTTTGAGGGGGCGGTAGTCCGCACTTCCTCAAATGAAATTACCGTGTTTACAAATAATGGAAACCATAAAGGTATTATATAAATGAAAAATAGAGAATTATAAAGAAAACATAAACAAAATATATATCATATATAAAAAAATTTCCATCTTAATGGCCACCATGATGGGTGGTAGGAGATAATCGAACAATTATCGTTTCTTGAGGCGTTAGTTTTCAATCCACAGAAACAATATGTTTTTCACCCATTAGATGGAGGTGTGTGTAAGTGTAGTTCAAATACTTTTCATAACAACATAATAGTATATTGAGGATACTGGTTTCGTTATAAAATAAAATAATAATAAGATTTTAGGGGTTGGAGAAGTAAAATAAAAGAAAAAAAGTTAAGATAAATCGTTACCTTTAATTTGGGTAACTTCTTTTGGTTTGAACCAAAATGACTTATTGAAGTGCCATCTGGCTGAGGTAAGGCTTCTAGAAGGATGAGAGGAATGTAGGGAGATTAATTTGGTAGAGTTTGGAATAGGAAAAAGGATTGAGAGGTGTGATGAATTGGTTAGAAGTGGGGGATTTTATAAGGGAGAGGAGGGTCTCTTTAAAAAAGTGTTATAATATTATTTTATTTAATAATGATATTTGGTTTATAAAGGTCCAAAACTCATTACAGAAGAATATAAGATGATTCATGGTAGAAATAAATTCATCTAATTAGAATTTTACAGGTTTTGGATGTTATTGTAATATTTAAAATCCTATTTATTTAAATCATTTATTGATGAGGTAAACACTGCATCATTATTGTATCATAAATAATTTAATTTATTCGATGTCTAAAAATAATAAAAAAATACCATGACATAGGAAATCATTATATCTTTCCAATTAATATTTATAGTCGAAAATATTACATATATAACCTCTTGTAAAAATTAATTTACTAAAATATATTTGTTTTTGTCATTTTTGCCTTTACTTTAAGTTAATTAATCTAAAGTGTCATTATCACTCCCAAGTGGCTCAATGGGGTACCAAAATCAACCCAAAGATGGACATGGTCGTAAAAAACTCATCCAATAAGGTTTAGAAAAGTGTTAAGTTAATTTTAAATTATTATAATATTATTTTTACCTTGAATTATCATGTTTACCTTTAACCGCGGTAAATAAAAGTCAAAAGTTACTATTCACCAAAAATTATTTTCATCTTATTGAACCATATTTTACTTACTAATAACAACCATGTATG
This sequence comes from Viscum album, assembly GCA_963277665.1. Taxonomy (NCBI): domain Eukaryota; kingdom Viridiplantae; phylum Streptophyta; class Magnoliopsida; order Santalales; family Viscaceae; genus Viscum; species Viscum album. The sequence continues at coordinate 1,221,220,143 of OY728147.1, forward strand.
TCAGATTTTTGAAATTCAATTCACAGAAGTGGTAAAATTTCATTTAAATGAAAAAGTCAGTTTTTTAACAACTACTAAGTGGTTTCACTATTCATAAAAAATTTAAGCTTTTCAGAAAAATACAAAAAATTCATCCTAAGAATTATTGGATATTTCAAATTAAAAAATGTTCTATTTTACCAAATTCTAAAAATAATAGTTGCATTAATTAATTTAAAATTAATTCCTGTTATCAAAACAAATAGCGTGTTTTTAAGAAAAGTAAATACATTTTAAAAAATATGTATAATCATATTGTAGTTAGTTTTGTTCATTCCCACCAATAAAACAACTTAAAGATAACTAAATTTTAAAATAACAATATTATATTATTAGTGTGCACTGTAAGATTTCAAAGAAACCCGTTGTTTCCTATCGGGTACGATATCGAACATAGAAACCATTTTAAAGTAAAATTAATATTTAATTCACAAATATTAATAAATATAAAATATGTTTTATTATTTATTAACCTGGGATGATACATCCTTCCAACCATTTGGAAATTGCATCCTCGTAATTTTTATTCACTTATCAAATAAGTGGGGGTATTTATCCCTCATAGCATATTCAGGTTCCCATGTTGCCTCTTCAACCATATAGTTTTTCCACAAAACCTTTACATAGTGAATTACCTTATTCCACAACACTACCTCTCTATGGTCAAGAACATGGACTGGTTGTTCTTCATAAGATAGATTATCTTCCAACTGAACTACCTCTGGACTCAAAACATGAGATGGATATGGGATACACTTTCTCAACATCAAACCATGAAAAAAATTGTGTACATGGGATAAACATGAAGGTAAAGCCACTCTGTACGCAACTGATCCAACTTTCTCCCAAATTTCATATGGTCCAATGAACCTTGGACTCAACTTTCCCTCCTTACAAAAATGCATCACACTTTTCCATTGAGAAGATTTGGAAAAGACATGGTCACCTTCCTCAAAAGTAATATCCTTCCTTCAGTTATCCGCATAACTTTTCTATCTGCTCTGATCTATTCTCATGTGCTTCTGAATCAACTAAACTTTATCTTCCATCGCTTCTACCAATTTTGGCCCCATCAACTTCCTTTCACCTAATTCATCCCAAAAAGCTATTGTTTGACAACGATTTCCATATAATGCCTCAAATGGAGACATCTATATTCTGGAATGGAAACTGTTATTATAAGAAAATTCAACCAAAGAAATATGTTGGTCCCAACTTCCTTAGTAATCCATTGAAAAAACACGTAGCATATACTCTAAGGTCTAAATTGTTCATTCTAACTGCCCATATGATTGAGGATGAAAAACTATACTAAAATTTAATGCAGTACCCAATGACTACTGAAGGCCTTTCCAAAAGTTAAAAGTTATCCTAGGATCACGATCAGATACAATGGAGAGGGGAACTCCATGAAACCTGAACATTTATTTAACATACAATTGAAAAAGTTGATCTAGAGACAATGTATCTATAATAGGAATGAGATGAGTAGATTTAGTCAATCGATCAACAATAACCCAGATTTCATTTTTACCTCGTGATGTCTTTGGTAGTCCCACAACAAAGTCCATGGAAATATTTTCCCATTTCCAATACAACACCAGTAAAGAATGAAGCATCCCTTTAAGTAACTACTTCTCTACTTAACCAACTGAAAATTCATACACTTCATAGTAAAATCAACAATATCTCTTTTCATTTCATCCCACCGGTAATGCTCCCAAATATATCTGTACATCTTAGTAATACCAGGATTAACTGAAAATGGAGAACTATGAGCTTCACATAACAACTCATTCTTCAACTGCTAATCCCAAGGCACACCTAATCTCTTCCCAAACCTCAAAACACAATCATTATCTATGTTAAAATCAGTAAACTTACCCTTCTGAATGAACTCTACCTTTTTCTGCAACTCACCATCTTCTTTCTATGCTTGCTTTATTCTGTTTTATAGAGATGATTTCACTAGCACCTGAAACAAAATAGAATAATTTACTACACCAAATAATTCTATGACAATGTTCATTAAATAAAAAACCAAAGGATCTCGTTCTAAATGTAGCATGGTTAATGAAGCATTACTTTTTTGACTCAAATCATCAGCCACTTTATTTGCTTTTCCCGAATGGTAATGGATCATACAATCGTAATCCTTGATTAATTCCTACCATCTCCTATGTATCATGTTTAATTATTTGTGAGTGAATATATACTTCAAACTTTTGTGGTCAGTATACATTTCACATTTTACTCCGTACAAATGATCCATCAAAATTTCTAAAGAAAAAACAACAACTAATTCCAAATCATGTGTAGGGTAATTTAACACATGTGGCTTCAACTGATGTGAAGAATAATCAATTACCTGATCATTCTTTATTAGGACACAACCATGTCCTTTCAATAAAGCATCACTATATATAAGAAACTCACCATTTCTGGATGGCTTCACCAAAATTGGAGCATTCGCCAATCTTCTTTTCAATCCCTGAAAAAAACCATCACATTCTTTTTTCTAGATGAACTTAACACCTTTTCGAGTTATCATAGTCATTGGACTAGATAACCATGAAAAACTTTCAATGAACCTCCAATAATAACCAGCCAAACCAAGAAAACTATGGGTATCAGTAATATTTGTGGTTCTTGGCCATTCTTCAACAACTTTTGTTTTATCACGATCAATAGTTATGCCATTTTTTGAAACAATGTAACCATGGAAATAAATTTTTTGCAACCAAAACTCACACTTTCTGAATTTCCCAAATAGTTTGTTTTATTTTAAGGTTTTCAATACAACCCTTAAATGACTTTCATGTCCCTATTTACTTTTGGAATAAACCAAAATATCATCAATGAAGACAACCACAAAAATATCCAAGAACTCACTTAAAATTATATTCATAAGATCCATGAATACAACAGGTGCATTGGTTACACCAAAAGGCATAACTACAAATTCATAATGGACATATCTAGTAGGAAGCATGGTATTTGGAATGCATGCTTCCTTTAATTTCAAATCATGGTACCCCGACCTAAAATCAATCTCCAAAAAATACTAAGATCCCTGGAGATGATCAAAAAAATCATTGATATGAGGCAAAGGATACTTGTTCTTAATAGTGTTGTTATTCAATGCTCTATAATCATTGAAAAGTATCATTGAAGCATATTTCTTTCTTAAAAATATTAAAGGATCACCCCATGGTGATGTGCTAGGTTGAATAAAACCTTTATATAATAACTCCTACAATTGCTTCTTTAACTCTAAAAGTTCAATTTGAGCCATTCGATAAGGGGGTTTTGAAATTTTCTTTGCATAAGAAACTAAGTCAACAGTAAATTCAACTTCCTGATCATGTATAATACTAGGAAACTAATTAAAAAACATCAAGATACTCATTTACCAATGGAACATCATTAATTTAAATAGTTCCTTTATTTTCACGAATATGTGCAAGGTGAAATTCATTTTCATCTTTTACTAGTTTCTCAGCTTCCTGATATTTTATCAAAAGTAAGGGTTCATTCTTGAACACAAATTGAAAATCTTTCTGAAAAGAAACCTCTTTAGCCCTACAGTCAATCTTAGTATGATAAAAACACAGGAAATCCAAGCCCAAAATAACCTCAAACTCTATTGAAGGTAAAACAATAATGTTTGCAGGTATATTCTTTCCGCACACAAGGAAATGAAGGTTCTTAGAATTTATTTTTGTCTCAACTCTTCCTCCGGGTGTTTTTACCATAAGTTACATATTCATATATTGAGATGGAATTCCTAATTTACTAGAAAAATTCTCAGAAATAAAAGACTATGCATGCCCAAAGTCAAAAAACACATTGGAATAATCAGAACAAACAAACAGTGTACCCAATACTACTTCATTTGATGGCCCATCATCTGCTAAAGTAGTTGCAAAGGATTTCACGACCCTTCTTTTCTTGTAGTCCAGCTGCTTTCCCTCAGTTGAGTTCTTCATTGGACACTCATTTTCACAATGACCCATTTCATTACACCTAAAACATCGTACTGATGGCTTTTCATTGCCTGATAGAACATCTTCCTTACAGTTACATGAAATATCACCAGACTTACCACACCAGAAGGACTTTCCTATGACAACCCTGATTTTTATTACAACATAAACATGATTTATTACATAAAACTTCACTTGATACAACAAAGAAGATTGAGAGTTTTAGTGTCTTTGGGGCTTAGTATCATTACATAAAAACTTAAAACATAAAATACAACATCTTTATTGAAACCTTCTTTTACATGACCACTACATTGCTTCGTACTTAGCATTGCAGGGGATAACCTGAGGACATGCATAAGAAAAGGGTGAGCTATAAAGCCTAGTAAGGGAATACACATGGAATAACATGAGGAGTACAATACATGTTAGAAAATAGGCATATCAATAGAGAACAAGAGAAACATGAACATAAAGGCATGATAAAGCATGATAATCATATCATGGAAATGTGGCAACAACACTTAACATGGAATTAGCATGATCCAAGGCTCATTGCACATAGATCATGAGTAAATATTCATTTCACATAAAACACGAGTAAAACCTTGTTTCACTTGAATTTTCATGAGTAAACACTCATTGCACATGACGTATCATGAAACTATACTTTACCCAATGCATTGGAGCGCTATAAGGGCGCACCCTTCTTAAACATTTCATTTTATGCACAAGTCTGCTACATGGATTCATTAAACATAATAACTTATTCCACGATAAAATAATGTGGAATTAATACATGAAACATTATAATCAATAAGTTAATGTGCATAAAGGTGAATACCCTTGATGGAGAAATGGTCATGGTATTCACTACCCAATGGCATTGGCTTAGAAAATCGGTGCGATTTCGGCAGTGTAACGACATGACATAAGAATTCATAAAAATGGTTGATGAGAGAGAAAGGGGTTAATCATCATATTTACATGTAATGGAAACTAATGAGGTTATATAGATACATTTTTCAAAAAAATTAATTGAATTTAGATTCATGATACAAAAGTATTGCTTGAATGTAAATGAGGAGAGAGAAGTTCCTTTTGAAATTTCGGCAAAGTAACGGGTGTAAATGGGAGGAATTTAATGAGAGAGAAAGGGGTCTCGCAAAATTCAAACATAAATAGGGCAGTATGAGGGAGGTGTGAAACCATACCCCAACATTCATAAATTAAATTAAAAGGCAGAACAACTTAAAGAAAATTGGACAAAAATGAGAAAGAAAGAAAAAACCCTTACTTGGATATGTGCTTCCAAAGGCTAGAGAGAGGCATGTGAGAGGATTCTTGGGAGATTTGGGAACCTTGGGAGGATTCTAGAGAGAGTAGGGAAGAGTTTGGACGAATTCTTAAGGCTTTGAGTGAGGAGGAAGTGGGAGTTTGGGTGGGTTTATATAGGAAAGGTGAGGGAATTCTTTATTATTTAGGTTTGGGACCCCTTATATTAAATTAATCCAAACCACAAACCATACCATTGTTTTTTCCCATGGTTTTTGTAAAAGGGAAGAGGAAAAAAATATTTTATATGGAAAATATCTTAACTTCTTAAAATAATAGGGTTGATTATGTGGAGGTTAGTCACACTCCCATGGAAAACAATTTAAAGAGGCAAGGTGTTTAATAAGTCTTGAGGGGTCCATTAATTCTTCGAAAAGTAAGTCAAACAAACCCAAAATCACATTATTTTAACGGTAAAACATATATTTGACGAACATAAAGATTATAGTATTTTATTACTTCACTATTGGGTCATTATGATGTCATAAAACACATTATATATTTAAACGGTATTTAATTTTTACTAAAAAATTTGACCGTCTTAGAAAATTATGAAAAATTCACCATTGGATAATTTCGACAACCTGATTCCAGAAATAAAATTTATTTTATCTAAATAATTTTTTAAATATGTTAATTTTCACATTTAAAATAAAAACCAACATTTATAATAAATTCACAGGTTTTGACAGAAATGGCTTTCAAACCTTAATAAAAATTATATTTCCATTCATAAAATTATAAGATCATTTATATTTAATAAAAATTAATTTAATAATAATAATAATATTTTATTAAAAATTTATTTAAATAAAAAATCCCTTAATTTAAAAAAATAGAATTCTTAATTAAATAATAACTAAAAACACTATTTGTACTTTAAAAACTATTTACAATGTATCAAAAAAATTAAATGGAGGTATATTAATTATTACATAAAAAAATAATATGCATGAACATAGTACTAGAGATTTGTTACATAACCCCTTAAAACAACCCCATAAGACCTAAGGGTAAGGTGTGCGATAGTGACAGACTCTTGTGGTGGCTCGGATAACATCACTCGGGTGGTAATTTCTATCAACTTCCACTTTTCCCGTAGACGGTCCCATTCGAGCATGACATGATGAAGCTCAGCTTGGGCTTGGTCAAGAGCAGAGCCCAAGGATTCCACCTCTTTTCTGAGCTCCAACAAATGGGCTTCGTATGGGGTAATTCTACTGGATGAGGCCATTACTTCATTTGTTTGAGTAAATTGGATTTGTTAAAGCCCTATATTTATACTAATAATGTGATCACTATTCAACGACTATATTAGCAACGATCAAAATTCATAACACAAAATGAAAGAATTTGACATGTTATATAAACATAGATACATTTAATTAGATCAAGTGGGATTTCCATTAATGAAACTTTGGGTCGTTACAATATTCTCCCCTTAAGAAATTTTGACCTCGAAATTTTCATTTTCCCACACTAAAACAAATGTGTGTAACTCAGCTTCATCATTTCCTCTGATTCCCAAGTTGAATATTTAAACTTCTGGTTTCTCCAAAACACCTTGAAGAGGGGCATTGTCTTATTTCGTAGAAATTTTTCTCTACGATCTAAGATCTTCACTGGTTTCTCCTCATAAAAACGATCATCCATCAAATGTACCACCTCAGAAGAGAGAACATGTGAAGGGTCCAATATGTACTTCCTCAATTGGGATACATGAAAGTCATCATGTACTTTGGTCATGGTAGGTGTAAGTGCTAGTCGATAGTCCACAACCCCGACACGATCAAGAATCTCGAAGGGTCCGATGTACCTTGGACTTAACTTCCCCTTCTTTCCATACCTCACGACCTTCTTCCACGAAGATATGCATAGAAACACCATGTCTCCAACCATAAACTCAAGGTCTCGTCGACGATTATCTGCATAAATATTCTATAAAATATGAGCTGCCTTGATATGCTATTGAATGGTTTTCACCTTCTCCACCATTTCCTCGACCATTTCTAGTCCAAGCAGCTTACGTTCAGTGACCTCATCCCAACATGCCTATGTTCTGCACCTTTTCCCATACAAGGCTTCATATGGTGCCATTTGGATGCTCGAGTGGAAACTATTATTATAAGAGAACTCAACCAGAGTAAATGTTGATCCCATCCTCCTTTAAAGTCCATTGAGCTCTCTCTCAACATGTCCTCAAGTGTTTGGATATTCCACTTGTATTGGCCATCGGTTTGAGGATGATAAGCCGTACTGAAGTTCAGTTCAGTATTCAGAGTATTTGAAGACTCTTCCAAAACATAGAGGTGAATATTGGATCTCAGTCAGACACAATAGATAGTGGTACTCCATGAAACCTTACCACTTCTTTGATATATATCAATGCCAGTTTATCCAAAGAGAAATCCTCCCGAATAGCAATGAAGTGTGTAGTCTTTGTAAGATGATCCACAACAACCCAGATTGCATTGTTTCCTTTGGATGTCCTTGGATATCTGGTGACAAAGTATATGGTGATGTTCTCCCATTTCCGTTCTGGTATGGGAAATGGTTGCATCATCCCCTTAGACTTCTGCCTCTTTGCCTTCACTTGCTGACACACCAGGCACATTGATGTATATTCAGCGATCTCCTTCTTCATATTATCCCACCAAAAGTTTTCTCAGAGATCTCGATACATCTTTGTCCTCCCTGAGTTAATAGAGAAATTTGAACTATGTGCATCATCCAAAAGTTCCTTCTTCAGCTCTGGACTTGATGGAACACATATTCTTTTCCTAAACCGTGCAATTTTTTCTTCATTAACATTAAACTCTGAGGATTTCCCTTTTTCTATAGCTTTCACTTTTTCTTGAATTCCCACATCATCCTTTTGAGCATCCTTTAACCTTTCAAAAAGAGACGATTGAGCAATCATTTGTGAAAGGATTGATGATGTTCCCTTCTTTATGATTCCCAAGTCCATCTTCATCAAGTCTAAGAAGATTGGATCCCTCTCAATTCTCATCATTGATAGAATGGCTGGGTCCTTTCTACTTAGGGCATCTGCCACCTTGTTCCCTTTCCCAGGGTGGTAATGTATTGAACAATCATAATCCTTGATGAGATTTATCCATCTTCTCTGGCGCATATTAAGCGCTTTATGTGTGAATATATATTTAAGACTCTTTTGGTCAGTATATATCTCAAATTTCTCCCCATAGAGATAATGCCACCATATTTTCAAGGCAAAGATCACTACCGCTAACTCCAGATCATGTGTTGGATAGTTTCGTTCATGGATTTTCAACTACCTTGAGGCATAGGATATCACTTTATCATTCTGCATCAGCACACAACCTAAGCCCTTCTTCGAAGCATCACTGAATACAACAAAAAGTTCCCCACTTGTGGGTAAAGTTAGCACGAGCACAGTGATAAGCCTCCTTTTCAACCCCTTGAAGATTTATTCACATTCATCACTCCAAGAAAACTTTACTCCCTTCCGAGTTAGCTAGGTAAGATAGTTGGAAAATCGTGAGAAATTTCTCACAAATCATCGATAATATCCAGCTAACCCCAAGAAGCTACGAATATCCATTACCGATGTTGGCCTCAGCCATCCCTCAATTGCATCTGTTTTGGAGAGGTCCATAGATATCCCATTTCTTGTGATGATATGGCCCAAGAATGAGACCTCCTTCAACCAGAACTCACACTTGCTGTAATTTTCATAGAGCTTCTCCTTGCGCAAAGTCTCCAGTACAGTTCTTAAATTCTCCTCATGATCCTCCTTGGTTTTGGAGTATATTAGAATATCATCTATAAAGACTACCACAAATTTGTTGAGGTAATCTCTAAAGACTCTATTCATTAAGTCCGCGAAGATTGATGGAGCATTGGTGAGTCCAAAAGGAATTACTATAAATTCATAGTGCCCGTATCTTATACGAAAATCAGTCTTGGGGGCATCTTTTTTCTTCTACCTTACTTGATAATATCCCGACCGCAAATCTACCTTGGAGAAGTATTGTGCTCCACGCAGCTGATCAAGAAATTCATCGATTCGTGGGAGAGGATACTTGTTCTTTATCGTGATTTTTTAAGCTCACGATAATCAATGAAAAGGTGCATTGACCCATCCTTCTTCTTGACGAAGAGGACTGGTGCACCCCATGGTGAAGCACTTGGGCGTATAAACCCTTTATCCCGATTCTCTTGTAGTTGTTTCTTAAGATCTTCAAGCTCTACAACAAAAATTCTATATGGACTCTTGGATATTGGTAATTACCCAGGTATACGTTTAATTGAGAATTAAACATCTCTTATAGGAGGATGGCCAGACAGTTTCTCGGGAAACACTTCCGCGAATTCCCTCACAACAGGCATTTCTTGAAATATGGTTTCTCCTTTGTAATCAATCATCTGAGCTAGATATGCGTGCTCATAGGGTAGTAATATCCATGATTGAGATGATGGAGCTAAAGGAGATTCATCTTCCTCCTTACACTTGTAAATAATTGGGGGTTGATCCTCCATATGGAGTGTGATTTCCCTCTCCCGACAATTTATGTTGGATCTATATAAGGAAATCCTATCCATGCCTAGAATTTCATCAAATTACACTAGAGGGAGTATGATGAGGTTTTCCGGGAAATTCAATACACAAATTATAACAGGGGAGGACTTATATTTATGGAATGCAATGATTTCCCCATTTTCCGTACTCACCGACATCTTCACTTCCATGATTTGTGGTGGTGCTGGGATTGTTCTACTAAACATTCGAGATATAAAATAATGCGTAGAACATGAATCAAAAAGTACATTCTCTATTCTTGATTGAATAACTAGCGTACCTTTCACCACTTTGTTTTCGGGGTTCACTTCGGAAGAAGTGATGGAAAAAGCTCTTCCTTGCTGACTTGGAGGTTGTTGGTTGCCTTCGAAAACCCTTGTATTAGGGAACTGATTTGTAAAATTCCACAGTTCTTTTCATTTGTAGCATTGAACAACATGTTGAGGTTCGAACAAAGCGTTCCTCTCCTCTGTTGTAGCTGCAGGTCTTTCTTGCTGATAGTTAACATCTAGGTTCCCTTCTCTTCCACACCTAATGAATTTCCTCGTCCCCTTATGGAAATTTCCAGGGTGCTTCTTTCCGCACTTTTGGAAAGTGGGGTGATGGATTTTCTTAGCACCATTGGATTTATCCATCAGACTACTAGCATTGAAGTCCACCATACGCTTTTTATCCCCATGATACCCCTGTGATTCTCCAATCTCCATTTCGACCTTGAGGGCACATCAGACAATTTCCTCATAGCTATCGAAGTCATAGATCGCCAATGCTTCCTGCAGGCTAGGCTTTAGCTCACCAAAGAAGTGGTCAACTTTGCATTCTGGGGTAATGACAAATACAGAAGTGTATTGTGCAAGTCTTGTGAAGTTTTCCTCATACTCTCCAATAGATTCTTCGTCCTTTTGATTTAGGGAAAGGAAGTCCCTTTCCATTTTAAGCCGGAGGGTGCGTGGAAAATATTTATTGAAAAACATCTTCCGAAAATCCTTCCATTCCAACTCCTCGATCTCCTCCTCAGGCTTCGTATTTTTGATCAATGTCCTCCATTGATCAGCTTCACCCTCCATACGATAAGCTGCCAGGAGAACCTTCTCTTGTTCAGAACATTGAAGGATGGAGAAGATCTTTTCAATGGAGTTGATCCATTGTTCAACGATCGTGGGATCAGATGATCCACTAAATGTAGGAGGCCTTTGTCCCAAGAATCTCTCGATAGTGACTTGTTCTTTATTAGGGGGGAGGGGGTTGAACATTCCTCTTGACCTGTGTTTCTATTCAAAACTTGAGTTAGCTGAGAGAGAAGTGTGAAAAAGTTATCGATTCCCGCTCCTGTTGGATTGGGCATCTCATTTGTACAATCATCACACTGATCTTCACAATGGTTGATAGCTCGAATCCTCCTATTACTGGCCATTATCTAGAATAAAAGGAAAGTTAGGGGTAACAAATCAATGGTAATCCAAATACAAAAGTTGATGACATATAAATAAACTTTTATTTCCTTAACTCATGAGTCTATATGCTTCAATCTAGGATTTTCATGATCTACTTTCTAACATATATTCTTAGGGGAATTTTTTTAGTTCCCTTAATAAGGGTTCATACTAAGCTTGTGAATTTACCAAAGAATATCCCCTAGGAGTGTCGTAACCAAGAGTGCAGCAAGGCCTGTTGTCGTGCACCAATTCTCGTTCGAGTTGAGCTCAAAGTGGTGTTTTCGGGTTTCACCCCTAGGATACATCTGTGCCAGAGCCACCTCTACCTGCTCATATCCAGATAGGGATTTATTTTCTTGATAAACCACTTACTCAATACTCACCAAAACTTAGGGATGTTTTTATTATACTTAGTATTGTCTCTAAGGCTTTACTAGGGTTTTCTAATCCCAATGCCAAAAAATAACTAATCCTATCCTTTGATACCAACTATGAAAACCCTGATTTTTATTAGAACATAAACATGATTTATTACATAAAACATCACTTTATACAACAAAAAAGATCTGGAGGTTTAGTGTCTTTGGGGGCATAGGATCATTACATAAAAACATAAAACATGAAATACAACATCTTTATTGAAAACTTCCTTTACATGACCACTACATTCCCTTGTACTTAGCATTGCATGGGATAACCTGAGGACATGCAAAAGAAAAGGGTGTGTTAGAAAGCCCAGTAAGGGAATACACATGGAATAACATGAGGAGTAGAATACATGTTAGAAAATAGGCATATTAATAGAGCAAAAGAGAAACATGAACATAAAGTTATGATAAAGCATGATAATCATAACATGGAAATGTGGCATCAACTCTAAACATGGAATTAGTATGAGGCAAGGCTCATTGCACATAGAGCATGAGTAAATCCTCATTGAACATAAAGCATGAGTAAAACCTCAATGCACTTGAATTGTCATGATTTAACACTCATTACACATGACATATCATGATAATATACTTTACCCAATGCATTGGAGCTCTATAAGGGCACACCCTTCTTAAACATTTCATTTCATGCATAAGTGTGCCACATGGATCATAAAACATAGATTCATTAAACATAATCACTTATTCCATGATAAAGAATGTGTAATTCATACATGAAAATTTATAATCAATATGTAAATTTGCATAATGGTGAATACCCTTGATGTAGAAATGGGCATGGTATTCACTACACAATGGCATTGGCTTTGAAAATCGGTGCAATTTCGGTAGCGTAACGACGTGACATAGGAATTAATAAAAATGGTTCATGAGATAGAAAGGGGTTACTCATAATATTTACATGTAATGGAAATTATGGAGTTCATATAGATACATGTCCCAAAAATGTTAATGTAATTTAGATTCATGATACAAAAATATTTCTTGAATGTAAATGAGGAGGGAGAAGTTCCTTTCGAAATTTCGGCATAGTAATGGGTGTACATGGGAGGAATTTAATGAGAGAGAAAGGGGTCTCCCATAATTCAAACATAAATAGGGCAGTATGAGGGAGGTGTGAAACCATATCCCAATATTCATAAATTAAATTAAAAGGAAAAACAACTTAATGAAAATTAGACAAAAATGAGAAAGGAAGAAAAAACCCTTACTTGGAAGTGAGCTTCCAAAGGCTAGAGAGAGGCTTGTGAGAGGACTCTTGGGAGCTTGGGGAACCTTGGGAGGATTCTAGAAAGATTAGGGTAGAGGTTGGATGAATTACAAAGGCACTTAGTGATGAGGAAGTGGGAGCTTCGGTGGGTTTATATAGGAAAGATGAGGGAATTATTTATTATTTAGGTTTGGGACCCCTTATATTAAATTAATCCAAAACAAAAACCATCCCATTGTTTTTTCCCATGGTTTTTGGAAAAGGGAATAGGATAAAAATATTTTATAAGGACAAACTCCGAAATTTTTAAAATAATAGGGTTGCCTATGTGGAGGTGAGTCACACTCCCATGGAAAACAATTTAAAAAGATGAGGTGTTTAATAAGTCTTGAGGGGTCCATTAATGTTTTGAAAAGTAAGTCAAAAAAACCCAAAATCACATTATTTTAATTTTAAAACATATATTGGCCGAACATAATGATTATAGTATTTTATTACATCACTATTGGGTCATTATAATGTCATAAGACACATTATATATTTAAACAGTATTTAATTTTTACCAAAAAATTTGACTGTCTCAGAAAATTATGAAAATATCACCGTTGGATAATTTCGACGTCCTGATTCCAGAAATAACATTTATTTTATCTAAATAATTTTCTAAATATGTTAATTTTCACTTTTAGAATAAAAACCGACATTTTTCGAAAATTCACGGGTTTTGACAGAAATGGATTTCAAACCTTAATAAAATTATAATTGCATTCATAAAGTTATAAGATAATTTATATTTAATAAAAATTAATTTAATAAAAATAATAATAATTTAATAAAAGATTATTTAATTCAAAAATATGTTAATTTTAAAAAATTGAATTCTTAATTAAATAATAACTAAAAACACTATTTGTACTTTAAAAACTATTTACCATGTATCAAAAAAATGACAAGGATGTATATTCATTATTATATATAAAAATAATATACATGAACATAGTACTAGAGATTTGTTACATAACCCCTTAAAACAGCCGCATAAGACCTAAGGGTAAGGTGTGCAATGGTGACAGACTCTTGGGGTGGCTCAGATAACATCGCTCGGGTGGTAATTTCTAACAACTTCCACTTTTCCCATAGACAGTCCCGTTAGAGCTTGACATGATGAAGCTCATCTTGGGCTTGGTCAAGACCGAAGCCCAAGGATTACACCACTTTTCTGAGCTCCGAAAAATGGGCTTCGTATTGGGAAATTCTACTTAATGAGGCAATCGCTTCCTTTGTCTGAGTAAATTGGATTTGTTAAAGCCCTATATTTATACTAATCATGTGATCACTGTTTAATGGCTATATTAGCAACGGTAAAAATTAATAACATAAAACCAAATAATTTGACATTTTATATAAACATAAAGAGACATTTAACTAGATCAAGAGGGATTTCCATTAATGAAACTTCGGGTCCTTACATTTCTAGACATTGATAAAAATTCTCCAGGAAGATTTTTACCACAATTGTCACAAGTTGAATATTTAATTTTCTTACCTCCAAGCTTCTTTGATTAATTCTTTCCATTTTCCTGCCAACTGGACCTCTTATCCAGTTGTTTTCAAAGAACACCTGATCATCGAGAAACACCATTTCCATGTTCTCCACACATCAAAGAAGTTTTTTATAACTTTTGAACTGACAAGAGGCTCATGCTCTTCGATATCATGGATTCAGTCCTGAGTAAAATAAATTTATTTTACTATCAAGATCTTCGATGGAATTTGGAGCATACCTTGCCAGTCGAGTGAATTTTTTTCATAAGCATCCACTGATTCATCCTCCTACCTTAATTCAAGTAATTGTTTTTCTATCCTATGAAGAACCACCTTAAGAAAATATTTCTCAAGAAACATACCATTGAATTCATCCCAATAAAGGGAATCAATCTCCTCACTATCCCTTATATTTTTCACCATAGACCACCACTGATCAGTTACACCTTCAAAACATTATATAGGGAGACTAACCTTTTGATGTTCCGAACACCCCATGATATCAAAAATCTTCTCCAGTGCTTTAATCCATCCTTCAGCTGGCATAGGGTCAAATAAACCTTTGAATGATGGGGGATATTGCATCATGAAATGCTCCACTACTAAAATGTTCCTCTACAGTTGATATGGATGATCTCATGCATGGAAACCACCACCATTTATAGCCTAAGTCAACTATTCCATCATTGCAACAAACTGTTCAGTTCTGATTCCGACTATCTAAGGTTGCTAATTTGGAAGGTTGCCTTCCTCCTGATGTCGTCCCAACATAGCTACCCTGTTTCCTCTATGGAAAACCATTCTGAACATAGAAATATCTTAGGCTAAGTAACATGGTAATATGTAAATGCTATATCATTTCAATATTACCATAAATTAATTTATGGACATTTATTTAACAATACCCTAACTCATAATGTTGTCTAAACCAACCTCTACTACCCACTATAAGGACCTGGCCTTAAAAAATTACATAATATTGAATTAAACAAATAATTCAAATAGAAGATCTTTTTAGGTTTAGATTTTTATAGAATTAGGCCATAACTATTAAATTTCATTTCAAAAAAATACAATGTAAACACTTCTACTCAGTTTCCATTTTTTTCACAAAATAAGAACTCTTGAAAAAAAGTGTCATGTCTAGTTCCATTTTTAAGACAACATGAGTTTTCCTTGATCCCATCCATGACCCTATTCCACATTATGTCCTGTAAAAAACATTTCAAAAACAAGGTATGAGCATAAAAAGCTCAGTAAGGGTTATCCAAATAAGGAAAACTGTTAGTTTTTCAAAACAAAAAGTAAACCATGAATACTTTAACATAAGTAATAATTTTCACCTTTATGAAGTAGTAAATACTCTTCACTGAATAAAATATAACTACTTACCCTTTTGTAAACAAAATATTACCATAAAACCCATATAAAGAACACATAACATATAAAGGTAACTTGTGACATAAATTTACTTAAATGGAATAACTATACGATCGACTTCAACACATATCACTAAATAGAATAGCCATATGACTGAATTCTATACAAAATGAATTGGAGGTTATAACATAACCCCCTGTCCTAGTTTATGATGGCACCACCTGTCATTTGGGTTATCATGTAACCACCGGTCAGATGTCCATGTACAATTATAAAATCATAAAACATACGACATATATGAAAGAATGAAAAAATTTCCACATTTAAATCACAATATATAAATTAAATATATTTAAGTAACAAATACAATATCAAAAGCATTTTCAATACCAAAATATGTAAAATATTATATGGTATTTATTTTCCTTTTAAAAACATTACTTCTTGTTAAGGACGCAAAATATCAAATAATACACGCGGCGACGGAAAAGGTCGTCGCCACAAATTAATTAAAAAACATTCCTTTTGTCATTTAGTAAAAAAATTCATAGAGAAAAGATTATTTTTGAATAAAAGTAATAGTCAAAGTGTTTTATACACCTTATAAAACAAATTTTCATATGAAACAAAATATTCCTCAATGAAAGGAGATTGAGACGAAATCCCTTACCTCGTGTCCGAATTGACTCAATCGCTCTTTAATCTTTTGAATAATAAAAAAAGATAATTTATACTTTCTTAAGAACCATTTTTAAGTTTATTATACCTTTTATATCCCTTATTACCATGTTTTAAGCATTGTTTAATAATTCATGGTAATAATGTTCGTTTTGTCGATATTTGGTACTTGAGTCACAAATGGACACCATATAGTTAGAAGTTGTTCACATGGTCAAAAGTTCATTACATTAAGAATGATATTCATGATTTAGATATCATATATATCATATATATCATATATATCCAGTATATAAATGTATTTATAATAGTACATAACATTTGGAGGTAAGAAATGAAATGCATCGTTCATGGAGACAGTAAGCCGTACGTACGCATGAACACTACTTCCATTTATATTTATTATTTTAATTTAATTAAAAAATAATTATACATAGGTATATTATAATTCCAGTATAATATCATATAATAAAATTAAATCCATATTTTATATGTCCCACATATGGAATTAACGAGTCATATCACTTTGAGGGGGTGGTAGTCCACACTTCCTTAAATGAAATTATCATGTTTACACATAATGGAAACCATAAAGGTATGTTATAAAAGAAAAAATGTAGAAGAATAAAGAAACCATAAACATAATATATGTCATATATAAATATAGTTCCACTTTATTGGCCACCATGATAGGCGGTATGAGATAATCAAATAGTCATCGTTTCATGAGGCGTTAGTTTTCCATCCACAGAAACAGTATTTTCTTCACCCATTTAATGGAGGTGTGTGTATTTTTAGTTAGAATAATTCTAATAAAAACATCCTAGTATATTTAGGATACTTGTTTTTGTATAAAATAAAATAATAAAGATAGTTTATTTGTTGGAGAAGTAAAAAAAAAGAAAATATGTTTAGAGAAACCGTTACCTTTAATTTGGGTAACTTCTTTTGGTTTGAACCAAAATGACTTATTGAAGTGCCTTATGACTAAGGTAAGGCTTCTAAAAAAAGGGTAGGGATATAGGGAGCTTAATTGGGAAGAGTTTGGGCAAGCCAAAAGGATTGAGAGGTGTGAGGTATTTCTTAGATGTGAGGGCTTTTTAGAAGGGGGAGGAGGGGCTCTTTAGAAAAGTGTGATAGTATTATTTTATTATACAATGATATTCGGTTTCTAAATGTCCGAAGTAAATTGAGGTAGAATATAGGATGAGTCATGGTATAAATAAATTCACCCAATAGAAATTGGTCATGTTTTGGATGTTATTTTAATATTTATAATCTTATTTATTTAAATGATTTATTAAGGAGGTAAACACTGCATCATTATTGTATCATAAATAATTGAATTTATTCAATGTCTAAAAACCATAAAAAAATACCGTTATGTAGGAAATTTTTTTATCTTTCCAATTAATATTTATATTATAATGGATAACAAATATAACTTCTTGTAAAAATTAATTTACTAAAAGATATTTGTTTTTGTCATTTTTGCCTTTACTTTAAGTTAATTAATCTAAAGGGTCATTATCACTCCAAAGTGGCTCAATGGGGGCCCCAAAATAGACCCAAAGAAGACAATGGCCATAAAAGACTCATAAAATAATGTTTGAAAAAATTTTAAGGTAATTTGGAATTATTATAATATTATTGTTACCTTGAATTACCTTGTTTATCTTTAATCGCGGTAAATAAAAGTCAAAAGTTACTATTAATCAAAAATTATTTTCATCTTATTGAACAATATTTTACGTAATAATAACAACCATGTATTTTTTATTTTCAAAATTCAATTCACAGAAGTTGTAAAATTTAATTTAAATGAAAAAGCCAGTTTTTTAACTACTACTAAGTGGTTTCACTATTCATAAAAAATTGATGTTTTTTAGAAAAACAACGAAAATTCAGCCTATGATTTGTTTGATATTCTGAATTAAAAAATTATGTCTATTTTACCTATTTCTAAACATATAAGTGGCATTAGTTAATTTAAAATTAATTCCCATTATCAAAACGAATAGTGTGTGTTTAAGAAACAATAACTATCAAAATATTGACACTTGTTTATGTCCAATTTCAATTTGAAATTAATTCCAATGACTAACATTGGATTAAATGGTAAAATTAAATCCTAATTACACATTAAAACAAATTATAAATATAATCTACCCATATAAATAAATTATATTAAAACATAGTTTTGAATTAAAATACAATATTTTCACTATTCATTAAAAAATGAACATTATCATAAAAATTCTATATATTTACACAAAGTAAATTTTGATGACCCGATTCTATAGGATAATTTTATTTGGTCAAAAAGAATGTATTAAAGTGACCAAAACTATATTTAAAGAGGGTTCTCTATTAAAATGCGGTAAATCAACCTTTTAATGTAAATTATGCTTAAAATTAGATTCATTTTAATTTTAAGCCTCTAACTTTTGTTGGATAAATGTAAATACATTTAACAAACATGTATAATCATATTGTAGTTATTTTTGTTTATTTCCACCAATAAAACAGCTAGGAGTTAACTAACTTTTAATATAATAATATTATATTATTAGTGTGCAATGTAAGATTTCAAAGAAAGCTGTTGTTGCGTATCGGGTACGATATTGAACATAACAACTCATTGAAAGTAAAATTAATATTTAATTCAAAAATGTTAATAAATATGAAATATATCTTATTATTTATTTACCTATGATGTTACAATATCATACATGTATCTCTATTTTAGGTGAAAATGTACACTCCAACCTTCATCTATGACATGTTCTATATAATATATAATTTTCTATTTCAATGATACGATGTATAGATCATGTAATTCATGGTCATGTTCATCTATCATGTAAATACCGCGACCCCAATAACATAGATCTGATTCCTTACTTTATTACATTAGCATAAAAAACAATGGAATAGTGTACTGAAATACAAAATAGTTAAGTAGTTTTGAAAATAATATACAATCATAAGAATTAAATTACAATATGAAATTAAATAAAATAGAGTAACTCTATTGGACACATAACTATTATATTAGATTATTCATGCATGTCAATCATAATATAAATCATGTAATCCTAGGGGAAAGTAAAACATAATAATGGGGTGAGATTAAAATTTTATTTGGGGTAGGAAGTAAAACATAAGATATAATAAATAAACATAATAAATATGGCAAGATGAATAGATAAAAACACATTTGATTAAAACATAATCTTGAGAATAATATGAAAATAATAAAATCTAATTTACTAATTCCATATAAAAAATCAATGTTTAATGATACCTAACCATAGATATTATAATAGGTTAATAAACAAATGGATTATAAATCACTAATATCAGAATTATGGAATTCATAATATAGGACATCATAAAAATACCATCACATCCTTGCCTAATAAGTCTTTATAAATGGGTAAGGCCTTGGCCAAAACCCAGTATAATTTGTCTCACAAAACCTTCCGATGCATCTAGGGGATATATTGGGCCCCTTATGACACTTAATAAGTCCAATTACTTCTTTATATAAAGGGGTGAATCATAATAAATAAATACAATAATATTTAAACTGTCATATAAAATGTATATAATTTTCCCAATCAGAAAACATTATCATAAACTATTTAGAGTAATACCGAAAATGTTATCAAGATTTTATTTCTTGAGTAAAAATGATCATAAAACATTAAATAAATTATATTGTATGGTATCATAACAAATATAAATCAATTAATCATAATAAACTAACACAAGGGTCACCCATGGAAAGAAACATGTATCGTAATAATGTCATAAGGCATAAGAAATTAGAATATCATAATACCATCCTTGAAAGAATTTATTTAAATAATAAATAAACATTAATAATGTAGAACAGTGATAAATAATGATAATTAATGTCCAAATAAAGTAAAAACTTGTATAAATAGTGTTTTGGAAACATTATAAATGAGTCACTTCAGTTCTATTTAAAGGAAAATATAACAGTCTTTAAAGGAGTCAAAGGAATAATTTTTTTCATAAAACCAAAAATGAACAAAGATAGTTTCCAATGATAAAAATAGCGATTCTATAAAAACATTGGTGTCTTAAAAGAAATTTTGAGTGTATGTGAAAATGGGTATGAAATTGGGAGGTTCCCTTTAGTTGGGTTTCTAATCGAGCGAAATTGAAAAGGGAACCATATAAAAATGTATTTTCATATAAAAAAAGAATAATTGAGTTATGTAAATATTTTGGAAAATAAAAGATTAATTTTGGAGTAGTAAATAAAATTATTTTATAATTACATTTTGGGTAAAGAGGGAAATCATAACCCAAAGACAAAATGGTGGTTTAGAGAGAACACCCTCACCTTATGTCTAAAGGTGTTATGAACTTTTAATTAATGTCCTAGATAATTAGATTAGATTCATTAATTTATTAAATAAAAACTTCTTTAAAATATATTTCATTAATTTTAGATTTATTAGGTTAATTTATGTCCTTTTCTAAGAGTTATAAGATTTATTTTCATTATTCAGGGAGTGTTTGTTTTTTTTTGGTTTACATGATCAACTCACTTGAATATAATTTTTGAAATTCATTTAAAATGGGAATATTATCTAGAATTGAAATTATACATAATTAATGAACTTAAAGAATATTAAATGTTCTTTTATATCATTTTTTTATATGGTAATAGGATGATTCATTAGATAAAATGTTAATGAAAATAATTTAATTTATTTTTGCGGGTTTTACCACCATCGAAAACATATATACATTTATTTAATATCACGATTATATATTGGTTATAGAACATTATATAACTTAAAAAAATTAATAATAAAATATTATTTAACCTTAATAATCGGTTTTTGACCATTTTTGAAGGCGGAAAATGAAAATGAAAAAGTATTTTCCATGATGGCAGTAAATCGACACATCACAGACGATGTTTTCATTTTTTGAATAAAAGGGAGATGGGTAGGGGTTTGATGATGGATATTAAATTTATATAATAAAATTATATTATGTAAAATTTGATGGAGTTATCATGAAGGTTTATATAAATGAGGTAAGGATATGATATGAATAGAAATGAAATTAAAAAAAAGAGAATGAAAGAGATTTTACCTATTGTATAACTTCTCATTGTGAACCTTCTTATGGAATATGGGATTGGTATTTTGGTGAGACTACTAAGACTAAGGAATGTTGAAGAGGTTTGGGATAGAAATTGGGTAGAATATAAGAAATATACAATGCTTAGAAGGTGCAAGGATAAGGGGCAGTGAGTTGTGGTATTTATAGTGGAGGTGAGTGATCTTTTCTGATTATTTTATTCATTACAATATTATTTTGTCTCAATACTATCAATAATATTGATTCTTGTGACTAAAAAAAGTAACTAGAGAATGTGAGTTGGAACTCATGAGTTCTTATGTCCTCCCTACATCATCCATGACTCAATAATTTATTTATTTTCTTATAATGTTAAAAAACGTAAATTACTGTATTTTAATATTCACAAAAATCTATTATTTTAGGAAAACCCAAAAAAATAACTGTAAAAATTTAATGATATGAAGATTTAAAAAATTGAAAAAAATTTTACAATTTTTTTCTAGATATGATAAATTAATTTTTTAAATAGAATTATCATTCTAAAAAAATACATATTTAAAAATTGTAACTTATTTTTCAACAATTTGAAAAATTAATTATGGTATCATAAAATTTTCTTACAATTATAATTCTAAAAAATATTAATTTATGAATATTATTATATGGAGGTGAATTTTTATTTTAATCATTATTTTAATTATAAAATTTTAAATAAACATTTAGGCATAAAAAATATAAAAAATGAATTTTTCATTTTTAAAATATTTATTTACTTATTCCATGATATAAATATATCATATTCTCATTTATGAGATTTATAAATTTTATCAATACTTTGAAATTTAATATTATTGTATAATTGAAAAGATTATAGTTTATAATAGTCTCATCACTAATCCAATGGCTATAAAAATATTTAATTATATATCATGGTTCATTTATGCTCTATGTTGCATGCAACATAATATATCGAATAAGATAAATTTAAAAAGAGACATACTATAAAATCGTGGGGGTTACATTCTCCCATACTTCTGTAAATTTCATAGTAAACGTTTTTAAATTTCACTTTGAAAATCAATGGTGGATACTTGAATATTTTTTGTTGGAAAATCACATCGTATATTGGGTTAATTAAAATTAAACATTATTGGTGGGAATGGAAAATGTGATGGTCACCAAAAAAATACCCTATATAAGAAAATTACTGTAAAGTGAAGAAATGGGCATGTAAAATAAATTTAACTATCATTTTCTTATGAATAGTGATATTGTTTTGGTTATTATTAACTATACCATCACAAAACCATAAATTTTTGAGAATTTAAATAAACATTGATTTCTTAGTAAGAAAAGTAAAAAGAATTTTTTTGTTCCAAAATTATTTTCCTAGAGATGAAATATTCTTTTACTATACATATAGGCACTTGAGAAAATAATATTTCTTGATTTGTTCCCTTGCCATGAGAATAATTTCATCATTTTTTTGTGTTTTGATCTACATCCATTTCTTTTCATACAATAGGAGATTAATATTAAATATTCATATTTCATACCTAAAGGACATCTAATGAATCATATGGCCCTTAATTCAGTCCTTCAGCCATTAAATGTTTTCTAAAATAAAAAATGATAACACATGTTACAAAAAACAATAAATTACAAATACTAAATTAATCCATTCAACAAGTAGTTAATCATAAGACTCATCCAGAATAGGTATTCCCAAATTCAATAACAAAAAAATTTAGAAAGCAGGTCACAAAATTTAAAAAATCAAATTAGAATTAGATCCTCCAAAAAACATAATGTATCTCTTATTTTAACTTACCAAATATATGAATAACTTAATATCCTTAAAATAATTATAAATCAGGTGTTCTTATAACAGTAAAATATTTGGTTGTTGAATATATTCTTTAAATCCAAGCATCATATAATTCCACCATAAAACAAACAATTATATCACTAACCACCTTAATGGTAACCAATAAAATCCAATAAAAATCTTTTTATTATTATATCAACATGAAGCACATATTTATGGTCATGTTTTCGCAAGTCTCCTGTTTTTAAAAAGATCCCTTATCATTATTATTGGTTCAATTCATTACATGATTCCAATTCTTTAAAGACAAAATACTGCCATATAATAATTATATATCGATGTATTATTATAACCATAACATAATTTAAAATATAATTATTGAATCTGAAAACACAAATACTTTAATTATTCAACTTCAATTTTAGTTACAATATAAGCTTGGCCTTGATCACTTTGCTTCTTTTGTGCTATATTCCATTGACACTTGGGATATTCAATTATGTGGTGGCCCATATCCTTAAAGTTGAATCATTTGATGAATTATTTCTTTCCTTTACAAACATGAGCCTGGTGGCCCATCTCTCCACACTAGCAAAAAGAACCCCATTTACATAAATCAAGCACTAGGGTGTTTCCTTTAATAATTATCACAAGTGGGAAAATTATTCTTTTCCTTCTTCTCTTTATCTATAATTTTCTCTACCATCCCCATCTTATATTTCTTCAATTAAAAATAAAAAAACATATAGAATTATTTATGTATCTTAATTGCATGTGATAAAATAATCTCATTTGTCAAGAATGTTTGGTAGACAATAACCCTTCATAGAATTCTTTTAATTCCATCAAAGAAACAATCAATATTTCTTTTGGGATTAGGTATATATTCTTCGGAATGACTTAACAACCTTATAAAGTGGGATTCGTACTTATTAATTATTTCATCCTCTTTCTATCTCAAACTCAATAATTGTCTCTCCATATCCACTCACTATTCATGGGGGAAATATTTTTCCATGAAAAATTACTTAAAATCCTTTCATTCTATATTTACAATTTCTTCCTCCTCATCCTCTGTGTTTCGAATCAATGTGCACTATTGAACCTCATCACTTGAGAGATGATAAAATATAATGATAACCTTCTCCCTTTTATTACTTCCCTAAGAGATAAATATATTCTCTAGGGAACTTATCCATTGCTCATCTAGAAATGGGTTTGTAGTCCCATTGAATAATAGATGTTGTTGTCACATGAAGTAGTCTAACATTATTACACGATGTTATGGATCAAGTTTCTCCATATGTTTAGGGTTAGTATTTATAAACTAATATAGTTGTCCTAGTACAATTATAATTGTTTAATATCCAGATGCAGTTCTAGATCTATCATAATTATCTTGCATAGAATGATAATCCCTACATAGATTACATGCATTGATACAGTTTTAATTAATTTTACTTGGATACATTTTTAAATAATCCCATACACTAGATTAAATCATAACATTATGAAAACACAATGTTTAATCTAAAACTAGTGAAACACTTAACATAAATTGAAAAATATGGTGTTACTAATATATAAATGAAAAGCTTGATTACTTTGGGAATATTCTCAAAGTATGTTATATAGTTATGTTTCACTAATCAATGTTTTTCTAAATATTGTTTCCAAATATTCAACTAAACATCCTTTGACACCAATTGAAAAGACCGTTACCCCAATAACTTGGATCCAATGCCTTAATTTATTAAATTTTATTAATAAATAAAGAAATTACCACCTGATGGATCGAATTTTTTATTGATTTTCAGAAATAGATAAAATAATATTAATTGAATTATAACTTTAAATTAAATACAAAATAGTAACCCCATTAGATACATCCCTATTCTCCAAGATTGTCCACGCATGTTAATGATAATATACATCTTTCCAACCAGGGGAAAAAACTTAAGAAATGGGTGAGCTCAGATTCATAGTATGGGTAAGAAATAAAATAGAATCTATCATAAATAAATATAAATAATATGGAATGGTGAAAAAACAAAGATATATTCCATTAAAACATAATCTTGAGCATAATGTGGGATGAATAAAAGCTAATTAAATAAGGCCATATAAATAATCACTTGATAAAGATACTTTTCCTTGAATATTAAACTAGTAAAATAATCACTTGGATTATCAATAAGTAATCTCATAATGAGGGGATTTATAATGTGAGATATCATAAACAAACCATCAGGTCCTCGACCAAGAAGTCTACATAAATGGGTAAGGATTCATCCAAAATATATTCTAGTTTGTTTAATGAGACATAACAATGTATCAAGGTGATATGGAGTACACTACTCGAAACATACTAAGATAAATGTATTCTTTATATGAATGGGGTGAAATATAGTTAATATATACATTCATATTGAAACTATAATATGAACTGTACATTATTTATCCAATAAGTAAACATAATCATAAACTATTCAGAGTAATAAGAAGAATTGTACCAATATAGCACATACAAAGGAAAAATGATCACTAACCACTCAATAAATAATGGTTTATGATATTATAATAAATCAAGACCGATTAATAAAAAGAAATTAACAAAATTTTTACCCATGAAAGGAAATGGGTATCAAAAAAATGTTATTATACATAATAAATAGGTGTACCATAGTGGTGTCCATGAATGAAGGGATTTAAATAATAAATGGAAATTAATAAATAAAAATAGGAATATATCATGATAAGTTATTTCTAAACTAAGTGAAAAATTTTAAAAATCGTTTTTAAGAATCATTAGAAAAGAGCCACATCAGTACCATTCAAGGGAAAATATAAAAGATTATTTAAAGAAGAAAAATGCATAATTGTCTTTATAAAAAAAGAAATGAATTATTATATTTTTTCCTAGTAAAAGAGTGATTTTAAAAAAACATTGGTTTCTAAAACAAATTAGGGTGTGTACTTGAAAATAGGTAAGAAAATGCAATGTTACCTTTAATCAGGCTTTCTTATTGAGACGAATTGAAAAATAAACCTTATAAAAATATATTTCCCCCAAAATGAATGGATAATTGAGATATGTACATATTTTTGGAAAATAAAATTATAATTTATGATTAGTAAATAATTGAAATTAATAATTACATTGGGGTAATTATATATAAAGTGTAACTTGATGGAAAAAATGGGGGTTCAGATAGAAAACCCTTACCTTATGTCTGAAAACATTTTTCACTGGTAATTAATATTCTGGATACTCAGATTGGATTAATTAATTAATTAATTATTAATGTACTCAACATATATTTTATTTATTATAATTTTATTAAGTTTAAGTATGGCCATTTTATGAGTTATAATATTCAATTAATTCATTCTCAGAATGTTATTTTTCTAGGTTTTCATGATCTGTTCACTTTTATACAAGTATCGAAGTTCATGTAAAATGGGAATAATTATCCAAAATTGAAATTATATATTATTAAAGAAATGATATAAATTTAAATGATCTTATAGATCATTTTTTATGGTATGATGATTATTGATTTGAAAAAATGTTAATAAAAATGACTTAATTTATTTTGGCAATTTTTATGATTATCACGAGCCTATATAATTTTATTTAATGTCATGCTTATATATTGGTTATAAAGAGTTATATAACTTATAATATTTATAATATAATATTATTTAACTATAATAATGGTTTTATTACCATCATTTAAGGTGGTAAGGTAAAATTAAAACACATCATCTGTGATGGTGGTAAACCGCGATGTTTTCATTTTTATAATAAAAGAGAGAGTAGAAGGGGTTTGATGACGAATATTACATTAACATAATTAAATTATAGTATATATATAATATAATGGAGTTATAATTAGTGTATTTTTATAATAGTTTAGGATATGATAGTAAAAGAAAAAAAATTAAAATAAATTAAAAGAGAATGAAAGATGATTTTACCACTTATATATCGTCTCCTGAGAACCTCCATGAGGAACTCATGATTGGTATTTTGGTGACACCAGAAATTATATGACATGTGAAAGAGTTTATTAGATGAATTGGGTATAATATAATGAAGATATAAATATTATAATGTTTTAGGAAAAGTGGTGGTGAGATGTGGTATTTACAGTGGAAGAGAGATAAGTTTTTATGATTATTTTATTCATCAATTTATTTTTTTCGATCAAGGATTTCAATAGAATAGATTATTGTGACAAAATTGAGTTAATATATCATTATATTTCGAACTAATGAATTCTTAACTCATCCATACAACATCTATGACTCAATAATATATTTATTTACTTATAATTTTAAATACCCTAAATTACTATTTTTTCACTATTCACCAAAATTCAACTATTTTAGAAAAAAGAAAAAAAATCACACTAAATTATTTTAAAGGTTTATATTTAAATAATGGACTCTATTTTATGAAAATCATTTTATAAATATAAGAAATTTAATTTTTAAACAAAATCATTATTTATTCAAAAAATTGAGATTTTAATACTATAACTGATTTTATGACAATTTGCAAAATTAATTTCGATCTCATAAAATTATCTTATAATTATAATGAAGAAATATATCAATTTATGAATATTATTTTATGAAAAAAATACATTTATATAATTATATCAATTATAAAACTATAATTAAACATTCATTCTTCACAAAAATAAAAACACTTAATTTATCATTTTCTAAAAATTTATTTACCTATTCCTTATTTTAAATATATCATATTTTTATTTATGAGATTAATAAATTGTATTTATAATTTCATATATTATTTTATTATTCTAATGGACAGATTAAAATTTATAATGGTCACATCACCATTCCTACAATTATGTTAATATTTACTTGTATATCATGGTTCTTATAAGATATGTGTTTCCTGAAACATAAATAATGAATATGTTCAATTTAAAAGGAGATATACCATAAAATATTGTGGTGTTACATATAAATTGATATAAATTCACATAATAAAATTGTATGTAATCTCTTTTAACGCCCCTGAAAATATGGGCCCACTTAGATTTCAATAAAACTGAAAAATGATAATGTCTATTTATTTTAATAAAATCAGTCAGCATTAAAAAACATCTAAAATATATAACATTTAATATACCATTATTATATGTTTATAAACCCTATTCCCAATAATATATATGAAATTTAAATCCATTCACATTGCAAAGGTTGAATTTCTATCATGTTTTAGTGGGCCTCAAGGTATACTATTTAAATCATTTGCAAGTCATCCTGTGTATTAGAATTAATGATCTAAAAAATGTAATTTACACTATTAGATTTAATTGTTTTTTGTTTCCACTTAATAAACCTATTTATTTCAATATTTATAAACATACACACCATGGAAACCATTCTATAACCTATTTATTAATATATTTTATTAAATATTTATCATTTCATGTTCAACTTATCATAGGTTTATTTTATGTGTTTCTTGATATCTTCAATAAAGTCATATTAAATTTCACTATTCTGTAGAAAATATCTATATTCCAACAATAATAAAATTTCTTATTAGTGTAATATTTGAGATCCACCCAACTGATCATCCAATAAACAGAATGTTTTTTTTTGATTTCATGTATACCTGAGATTGATTTGATGTATTGTCAACACATCTGAATTGATTAAATATTTTTTCAATATCATCTAACTAGCTATAAAAATGATATTACACCCCTCTAATAAATATCATTCAGAAATAGGGCCTTCAGTTTATGATTCAGTTTTCATATAGGATTTCTATTCCCCAAGGTATATGTGAAATATAATAAATAAAACCTAATTCCAAAATTAATGAAGTGATAATAAATTTTTAATTAAGATTAAAGAATATAAATTTAGTACCCTTTATTTGGATACATCCATAAATAATGAATAGTACATCCTAAATTAGTTTTATTTATCAAATTCATAGTAAAATGCATCATTATAGTATAAAATGGCAGAGGAAAGATCAGCTCTATTACACAAAGTGTTAACAAAAATCTATCACGAAGTGTTTCAAGCTCAATTGGTTATAGAGTTTTCTAACACAGTTTTTTTTGAAGAATGTACAAAATTGGAGTAATAATATAGTAACTTTTATTGGTAATAGTGTATGTAATGAAAATGATACTATCTGATGTAACGAAATGTACGAATCATGAATTTTCAATCCATTTAACCTATTATACTTTAATTTTAAATTCCTTGAAATGTTACTTGAATACCCATTAGACATATTTAAATGTTTTAAAATTCAAATTATGGTTCCTTTATCCTTATTTTTCATTGAAAACATATTAGATCATTCTGTTTATTCTAATATCCCAATAAATCACTCTTTATATTAAATGTTTAGAAGTACTTCATATCATTGATTTAGTCCTTAAATTTTCCATGCTCATTGAGTAATGTGAAGATAAATGTTTCACAAAAATTCTTATCAATATGAATAATATCAATAATATGAAGTGAAGAATTAAATTCCCAATACCGAATATTGAAGAATATACATTTTTCTTCAATTATTGAATTCCAATTTTAGTTGATGATCACATTTAAATTATTTCCCACTATAATTAAAATGATGAACCTTCCCAAATTTTTCCTCAACATTTACAATTTATTCCAATATTTTAGAACCTATCAACGACTTTTGATGTGGTTTGTGATCAATGGTACCATCTAATTTGGAATTTTTCAACCAACATATATGAGATGCATTGAGAAATATGTGATGAAATAAGAAGCAACATTTTTTATTGTAAGGTAGTCATTCAAGCTGATAATTAAAGTTATAAATAGGATAATGCAAACCCATCTATCTGTTCTAACTATATAAGTTTACATGTCTTGGGATGCCATTAATGATCCACATTTGATCATCATGCATTTTGAAAATTGTTCTAGAATATTCATCATATGTCTCAACATAATTTCTCTGTAAATCCTATAATAATTGAATTAGAGGCTGTAATTATACATACATATCAATTTAAGAATTTATTTTACAGTAAAAATCATCTAAATGATAAAATACATTTGTTCCATACAAATCCATGAATATAGAGTATAAAGGATTAATGGAACTATTCAAATTCTATAAATGGTACTCGATGTCCCAAATAGTTTGAATCCATCAGTTTCCAATCCCAATCACACATTCCTAGGAACAAATTAGAAATATATATGAAATTAATAAAACATATTAAATGATTTTGAATCTATTGGATGTGAAATTAACCCATTATTATTATTATTCTATATATAATTATACTTCATTTTCTCGACAGTTTTTTATAACATGAATCATCTTTATAATTGAGTTTTTAAAGGGAAGTAACACAAGACATTTTTAGGTGTGTTATTTTTCTTCTTATTTATAGTAGTGTGCTGATTCATACTTCCAAAACAACCCATTTACATCCAACTAAATGTTGATTTTTTTCAATCCTGTCTACATGAATCCTCTTCCCAATAAAGCATACAATCATAGGGCATGCAATCATTTTGGTATAATTCCAACTAAGGCTTTTAACATCTATTTTCCTATCATAAAAATAATATATTATCTTATCTTTATGACATGTTTCATGAAAGAATTATGATATTATAGACATAACCTTATTTGTAATTTCCAATAGAAAATTGATATGGTAAAAATTTAGTAGAAAATAATGTTTTGAGTATTTCTGATATCCACTATACAACTCCTAATTTCCATCGTAAAATAAATCACGAATCATATTTGTCTGATCAGGGAAGTTCTCTCCCACATTATTCTCCGAAACCTAAAAATGTGGATCCATTCATATGTTACAATCTTGATATATTTTTCCAATAGTCCAAAAAAAATTATTTGTGAAGTTTAATTTTTTCAGACCCTCAAATGGTAGTTTTGATATGTTTTGATGTTCATTTTTTTACCTTGTATTGCTGAAATAATCATTGTTAATGTTTTAAATTTCATCTTCCATAATGGATGATGTTGGGATCTAATTATATTAACTCAAATCGGCACTAAACATTTCTATAACATTCAATTATCCATTCCATATCCAACAAAAATATTGAGTAATTAATTTCTTCAATATACTTTTTTCATAAACCTCAAGTCTCTTCAACAGTATTATAAATTTGAATTCAGGGCATGGTTATCTTATTCTCCCATCAATAAATTAATTAGAAATTGGAAAATCTAAAAGTCCTCTAAACCCTTAGCATAATAAAGTTTGTTCCTCATTACTATGATTTATATTTTATCCATATATCACAAGTTTCAAACACTTTGTTAATTGAAATTAAAACACATTAAAAAAATTAGTCATTTAAGAGAAAATATGTAATTTATTCAAAATCAAAAGTACTTTTTTTTAATTTTATTACTATTTTCAACAACCTAATTTTTATTATATTTTAATAAGAATGTATATAATCTTCCATCCCACAATTTAGGATGACATAATCTAAAATTTCTCCATTAGAGTAGTTAAAATAAAACCATAAAGGGGAAACCCCAACTTTAAAACAAAACAATATCATGGGAACCTTAAATTAATGATGTAAAAAAACTTAAATAATTAAAATATTACCAAAAATACTTTAAAATATGTTAAAAATAAAGAAAAAATAGTAAACAAACAAATAATTTCATTTAAAAATTAATTTCAATGAAAATACCATTGTCATATTTGAAAAACAATTCTCTGTTAGAAAAACCCCTTTCTAAATACTAATTTACCTTTAGAAACACATATTAGCGTTTAATCATACATATATCTTACATAATTTCGAGAAGAATGATTTAAAAAATCCAACCACTTTGTATATTGTATGAAAAATAAAAACACAGAAACACCTACCTTGGTCAAGAACTCTTAAAGAGAATCCGTAAAAAATAAAGAGAGGAGTTCTCAAGGATGAATCTTCACAACCTAGGAACTGGAAAAACAAGTATTTGAATCATTTATATAGGTAGATTTTTACAAACACCAAATACCAGTAAGAAAAAATTGGGGAAACAAGATAAGGAATCTGGATAAGAGGGAAAGGTATGCTAGAACCATAAAGAACACACCAAGAATCCAAGGAAAAATCCCAAAATCATAAGGGAAAAAGAAATATTACTCCATCCTAGTGTGCCTAAGATGGTTTTTGAGAGAGGGATGATGTGGTGGGGTGGGGGGGGGGGGGGGATCTAGGAGGACACTACATGGGGGGAATGGGAGAAGTGAGTTGGAAATGGTATCAACATCAAGGGGATTAGAGAGGGGTGATGAGGATCAGTGAAAAGGTAGTGGATTGGGATTATGATCCCGTGGGGATGGTAAGGGTTTATTTTAAGAAATTAAAATATTTAGATTATATTTATTAAAAAATTCCATTAAATATTTTCATCATTTTCAGGGGCAGTTTATTAAACCACTACTAGTAAACGATAGTTAAATGAAAAATTCAGTGTAGTGTGAGTTGAAAACATTAAGAGGATTATGGAAATACCATTCATGTTCCCTATATTTCAACATTTATAACAAACCTCAATGAAGAAATTTTAGTTTATTATGATTTTGTGGAGTAAGCCTACTACTGAGAGCCACTACCACCTCTCATGTATGTTTTTTCTCTTGTGCCTCTTTTCCCCTTTGATCCACTTAAGCTACCATAAGGTGGATGTGGAATTCAAACCAACTCGGACTTTTCTATCTTTTCAATATATTATATTAACACTATTACAACCATATTAGGTTAGTAGGTAATACTAAACATGAAAATGTGTGAATATATATCATATCATAATCCCACTTGAAACCTCAGAGAATTTAAATTATCATTCAATACCACATCAGGAGAAAAAAGGACTATCTTAGAAAAATGTGTGGAAAAAATAGGCACAATTTGATCACCCTAATAAAAGGTGACGAACTATATGAATTTATCCATTATCATTGATTCAAGATATAAATTTTGGAAAATATTGGTGTTTAAGTCCTTATACATCAAACCTTCACACTTCTTTTCCTGAACCAGTACATACCTCCGTCTTTTCTTGGGATATTCAATCATAATGGTTTCAAACTATATCTTCAAACAAATTTAGATTTTACACAAAGTATAAAAGCCATTAAATATTTCTTATCCAATATTTTAATTCTAGAGGATCATTTGTGAATTGGAAGGATGGTGGTTTCTAGTGTATAAACTATAAATATTGATCATTTCCTCTTTTAGATATTGGTATTAACTCTATAGAATGAATCAGTGGAGGGATTCCATTTTGGTCCATTCAATTGAATTATCATACTACCATTAACAAAAGATTATAATAAACAATAGGCTTCGCTCATGTAAATCGCTCTATATAACCCTCATAAGGAACTCTGGGAAGTCATTTGGGGTCATGGTAGTATATAAAAGGAAAGAGGGAGACCATCAGATATAAGAGAAAGTCTCAATTAGAGCCAAAAGAACATAATAAAGGAACTGGGATATGATTAAAACTAAACATTAGAGACACACATACTAACATCTATTGGTAAATGAAGGCATATTATAATGAGATCAAGAAGGTATATCACAAATAAACTAACCATTAATTCCTGAAAATCATATCTCATGCTTACAAAAACATCCCGAGAAAAGAAAAATACGAACACAAAATTGAATCTACCTTTGATTCCAATTTAACATGAAC
The DNA here is from genome assembly GCA_963277665.1 of Viscum album. NCBI lineage: Eukaryota > Viridiplantae > Streptophyta > Magnoliopsida > Santalales > Viscaceae > Viscum > Viscum album. The sequence continues at coordinate 1,221,254,473 of OY728147.1, forward strand.
TGATTCGGGTCATCCATGAACATGAAACCCTATTCAGCATCTAGAATGGATCGAATGGAATTCATAAAACCCATGCGCTTGAGAAAATCACATAGGTATCAATTACTACAATTGGGAATTATTTTTCCTTCAAAATATGAAATATGGGAACCAAAAAATGGCATATATAAAAGGAGTACAACATGCTAATAGAAATTAAAATAGACGGATACTAAAATATGGAATAAAAAAAGTCCCAATCCTAAATAGGTAATCCAATGTTGTCAAAAGAAAAGTAAACCCATATCTATGAGAACTATGTCACTATTTAACTCCCACACCTCACTATCAGGGATACCTACTGCCAACAAGAGGAAGAATACCATTACACTCTTAAGATAAACCATGATCTATAGACAACCGAGGTCAGGTTCTGGGTGTGATAAAATAAACCTAGTAGTATTCCACCAAGTTCTATATAATAATTTATGAAAAGATAAAAATTATAATCATTTCAAAAAACAAAGTAATGAAATTCATTTTCACAATTTTCATCAAAACATGGAAATTCCCAATTTTCAAATACTTCATAAAATTCCTTCTAAATAAAAAATATTTCAAAGAAAATTTAACAAAAAAATTCCTTTCAAAACATTTCAAATGTTACAAATTATTTTAAACACCTAAAACATCAAAATAATACACCAAAATTTCTAAAAGATAAGAAACATGGAAACTGAATCATATGATATAATTGTTCTAGGCTATCTTGGATCCTCACAACTTAGTGAATAGTAATCACTAATGTGCATCCCAATTCCCAAGTCAAAAAACACAAATGGATAGAAGAACACCCTAATAATTGAACCCTAAATGGTTTCATAAATAGTATAGTGTAGTTATATTTGTAATTATACATCCTTTATAATAAAAAAATACCATGCCTAGGGTTCATGTCTCAATTTCAACCTCATCATAAGTACCCCAGGTTCCTATGTTCTCTACCTATATTAAGACAAGTTAATTCAACAAAATAAAAATTCATTTTCTACACATAAAGGAAACCCATTTTAATATACCATTATTTGAAATATATTTTCTAAAAAATACAACATCCTTTGAAATAACATTTTTTTAAAATAAAAGATTCATTCAAATCACTTTTAATCCCAATAAAACGTGATTTAAAATTAGTTTTCATCTAATCACAACACATTGTGAAATGAAAATTCATAAAATAATAACATTTATTGAAATTAATTGTAAAACCATGGGTTGGAAGATTGGATAGAATTACTTAGAGGGAACTTGATATTTCAATAAGTGGTCCAGACGAGTTATGAATTGGGATACATATATTGTTTTCATATATATAGAAAACTCATATATTTGTTTCTTTCAGTGGAATGAAGGTCAAATGGTGTCTATATTTTTTGGGGCACACTAGAGTGGTGTTGAGTTAGCTGAGGTGTAGTCTACACCCACCAGTTAGATAAAGGACATATACTAACTATCCAATGTGGTTAAATGGGGGAAAATCACAACCCCACCCCAAAACTATTTAGAGGGAAACAACCTTCTCCCCCCATTTCATTTTCATATCTAGGAGACATGCTCTCCTTATATATCTCTATCCTAACTTGGTTAAGGGGTGGTATTCAAGTGTTTTTTCTCGTGTTTTAATGTATGATCCTACCTCCACTAGTATTAATTTATCATCACCTCATTCTGACCTAATTTTAACTTCTCTATTTAGGTTTTAAATTTTTATACCACCATATCTTGGTGGAATCAACCAAATGTATTGGGGATCTTGTTCTATCTAGGGGGGACATCCCAAGAACCCGTTTAGGTAAAATCATGCATCATTTTAGTGAAGGTATTTCATGATTCAAAATTTTATAATGTTTTCCTTAATTTTAAATAGAATTGCATATGGAATCAGAAACCCATTTTGGGGTTTTTGGTTCAGTTAAATCAAGGGGAATGACATGTGTCATTGGAAAAACCATAGTCATAGTATCAGTGAAACAAGGACACAAGTTATCTTTCAATGATTATTGAATCTTGGAATTAATTTATTAAATTAATTTTAAATATTATTTTTTGGATCGTCAATTGATTATAGGCTTGGTTTAGGACCTCGGGTGGTTGACAATGATCAGTTGGCCAAAGATAGATCTTAAAAGGGAATTGGAAACTATTTTTATTCCCTTGGTGTTAGTGGTAATTATTTATAATTGTAGTTCATATTCCCTTTGATTAACCCATAGTCTCATCTCAATATATATAAGTGATGTGATTTGTGGTAATGCCTATTTTTCTTATATTGCCATATATTTTAATTAAAAGTTTTATATATGGATTTATTTAATTAAATGTGTAAATTATATTTAAATTGGTTAAAATAGAATTAATGATATGAATCCGTGATTATGAAATAAAATTTCATGATCAATAATATTGGAAGGATGACTTGATAATGGTGTTCAATTGTTAAATGGAACTGGTAGTTAAAATAAGACATTAATATTTTTTGTTTTCAAATAGTCAATTATATTGTATTTTGTAAATGAAATTGAGAAAACTATAAATTGGTTTTGGATTTCATTAAATTCAAATGAAAATGGTTATGATCGAATATTTTCAGATTTAGAATTGGTTTTTGAAATATTGAATGGGAAGTAATATTTTGAAACAGTGTTTTGAAATTTTTGGGATAATAGATATTGGAAATGTTTTTAAAATTTGAATGTTAAATGGATACACATTCCTCATTATTTATTTTATTTTACATAATTATTAATATATGATTGTACACCTTTTTATGAAGATTTCTAAATATAGGGAGAATTCATCCTCCAGGTGGATGATGATATTTATATGGATAAACTAGGGTGAACTATTCCCATTGGGGGATGTTGGTATTAATGATTTAACCAAGATTAATAATTCCCTCAAGGATATTGGTTTACTATGATTAAACTAGGGTGAAAACTTCCTCAGGGGATATATGTGATAGTTAAGCTACAATGAATGTTACACCCATGGGATGATATGGCTCTAGGTATAAATATATTTACCTTGTATGACACTTTTTTAGACCAGGGATGAGTATATTTCCCCTAGAAAAGAGAGGATTGTCGTCAAGGTCATCAAAAAATTTATTGAGACACACCAACACTAGAAAAATCAGGTATGTAACATTCCCAGGGTGAACCTGGATCTCAATATTAATATTTTTTCCTGATTTATTTTAAATTTTTTCAAATGAATGATTTTTACTATTTTAATTTGAGATTCATGAAATATTTCCCATAATGGTTATATTTAGGGACACTATTGGTGGTGGCCTACTGATTTGTACTCACACTCTACTCGGGTCACCATTACACATGTGGAACCAAATTAGCCTTTACTTTTTTTTGTGGCTGTCTATTTTCATTATCATGTTGGATATATTAGATGGGATTTGGAGTTTGGGATGTGGTGAGGCTCTGGGACTATGGGATCTCTGATGTTATCTTATTTTTTTGGTTCTATATTTTTGTCTTTATATTTATATTAGTGGTCGACCAAGATGGTGACTATGTTTTATGCTTGTATGCTATCATTTCACTTATCAATTGTATCATGTTCAACATTTTAATTATTTACAACATAGTTTGATTGATATTGTATTTATGGATATTTTTTGGTTATTTATATAAAACTAAACACTCCAATATAAGTAGTATATCATACCTACTATTCCTCATTATGACCTCACTTCTTATCGACAGCCTCTGGCTTTTTGGGAGATGTTCCAAAGGTACAATATGGATTGCTAGTCCATGCACCAATTAATGGTCTGAGGAGGAGTGAAATTACAAATTGATATTTGATATTTGTTTTATCTTGAATTATGGTCTGGGATTTTGTTTCTAGGAGATATATAAATGTCTAAGATCTTGTGATGTACACTGGGCTGGTGCATTATAAACACCAGCTATAGTAGTAAGTATGGGTTACAAGGGATTAAGATTTTATATTCTTAGTTTGAAATTTTATAGTTTGGTATGATTCACACCTTGAGTGGGTCACATTAGTGTGAAATGATTTTACAGTTTATATGATAGGAGAGAGAAGCTTTTGTTATATATGATTTGAGGTGAAGCTAAGACCCTATTGGATGTTTGGAACCAGGATAATACACAGTGTGATACAGTTTGTAGAGATTTCCAATCCTGGTTTTAGGATTAATTATATACTAAGACCATGAGAGCAGAAAGGTTTAGTGATTTTAAAATTCTGGTACATGATGAAATGATTGTTATATATTTTTATCACCATTATTTACAAAACATTAACCATTTTCACCTATTTATGTTAATAATGAGCCACTTATTATGGGACATAACCTGAGGGTAGCTCGAGAAACACATAAGGATAGTTTAGATACTCAACCTATTGAATTAGTGTCATCTAGAAGGAAGTGACATTTTGAGGATTCTCATATGGGGAATACCATTTGGATTGAGAGTTCTTAAAGTTGTGTATTTTGTCATCAACATGGGAGTTAGATAGACATGAGGAATCAGTGCAACAGAGATCTTGTCAATAGAAGAGCATGTGGCAGGATGAGCCATGTATAGAAATTTTTAAGGTTCTTACATCCAACAATTATTTAAAGGGGATAAAATCAGAATCTAGGTTCATGAGTGCGGTTCACATCTCTATGAAAAGATGAGAGATGGTGTACTTTAAATAATTTAAGAGAAGGTGGTTGTCATGGTTGAAGTAGCCATGCACCAATGATACCATGATAATAGGGTGGGACAACTCAGGTTTGTGATATTTTTTCAAAGGGATGTGGTTCCTGCCATATATATTCTATATAGCCTACACATGAGGAGCAGAGTGATGATCCATATATGATGATAGGTATGATCTTAGTATCCTCAACTCTATTATCTTTTCTTTTCTATATAGTTTCTTCTTAATATTTCAAAACTACTCCAGTTCTGGAGAGCCTTGGGATCTTTGTTTTGTTTTTTAATTTCATTATGACTCTTAATACTACATTGGGGACATGATCTAAGGATATAAGCCAGTTAAAATAATTCCAACTTAATAAAGGTGGGTGTCATTTAGTATGGAATCATTATGTCCTCAAGATGATAAGGTTTGGCATAATAATGGGGATAGACTGGTTATTTTCTTATCATAACCATGCTTATTTATATCACATGAGGGTCAAATTCACATCAATAGATGGTGGGGTTTTTATTAAAAAGGGTGAATGGGACATCCATGTAGGTATAGCCAGACTAGAGCATCTTTTCCTAGGAAGAAGACATACCATATTGGTAGTTTGTGTCTGAATGATCATGGAGCTCATTAGAAGGAATTCCCTCTAGCGGTTGATCATTTTAGGGACATTTTTCTGGATTACTTTTCTATTTTATCTTATCATAGGGAGATGAATTTTTCCATTGAGATTGATCCAAGAGTTTCATCGATATACATTTACCCATACAGGATGGTTATTATTGGGTTACATGAGCTCAAGAGGCTGTCAGAGGAATTTCCTGAAACAAGGTTTACATGAACTAGTAATCCTCTATGGGGTTCACCATTCCTTTTTTTGAAAAATGTGGAAAGAACCCTCTAGATATATTTGGATTACCAAAAATTAAACCTGTTTATGGATAAGAACCAATATCCCTTACCACAGATAAACGATCTCTTTGACTGTATCCAAAGAGCTCAGGTTTTCTCTGAGATTTATTTTCTGTAAGGTTATCATCAGGTGCATGTTTAACTAGAAGACATATATCAGATATATTTTCATATTAGGTATAGTATATATTAGTATTTAGTTATTCTGTTTGGTCTTATGAATGTGCCAATAGTTTTCATGATACCAATGAACTGAGTTTTCCATGCATCTTTGGATTCACATGTGGTGTATTTTGTGGATGAGGTATTGGTGTATTCTCAAACATGACACGTCCATGAAAAAAATCATGAGATCCAATCAGATACATAGAGAGAGCATCCTTTATATTCTAGTCTCATGAAGTTACACTTTTGGATGGATAAGATTCATTTATTGTGTTATATTATCTTAGATATAAGAGTATTATATACTGTAGATAATGTGATAGTTTTAATCTCTAGAGAAAAACCAAAGAACTTCTTTGAAATATTATTTTTTTTGGGATAAACGTATATTAAAAATATTTCATATAGAACTTATCAAACATAACGAAACCTCTTCTGTTCATTAATAAGAAGTGTGTGATGATTTTATGGTTATATACTTTTCATATAGCCTTTCAAGCTATAGAAGGGAGACTTACTTCAGCACTGGTCCTAATTATTGCAAATATGTGTAGAAGATATACTATATATTTTGATGAATCAAGTATTTTTCTTGGAGAATTTTTGATGACAGAGGATAAAGTTATAGAATACATGTCTTGTCATTTGAGGAAACATGAGAGGAACTATCTAGTTCTTGATCTTGGGTTAGTTTTTATTGTTCATTCCATGCACTGTTTAAGAAATTATTTAATGGGATAACATTTTTTTGTGTCAAATTTCCATAAACTCGTGAAGTATATATTTAAACAGAATGACTTGAATATTCGGAAAAAAGGTTTACTGAATAGAAAAATTATTTCAACTTCGAACATACCTATACTCTTGGTAAAGGCAACTCAGTATCTGATTCACTGATTAGAAGGACTCAGATACACGTAGTTCAAGAGAAAAATAATGTGTTGTTGCTTATGGACTTGTTTTTAGAGATCCACATAAAGGTGAATGATTGTCTTTACTAAAACGTTCTCTCATCCTTGGTAGTGAATTCAACTCTCCAAGATAGAATAGGAAGAGAGAGTAATATGATGCTTAGGTCTAGGTCCTATCAGAGAGTGCAACATGTGAGGACCCAACTCCTGGTTGTACCATTAGAAAGGGTAAAATTATATGCATACAAAGTTTTATTTGAGTTCTAGAATACATAAGTGAGTATTATATGCATGAATTTCATACATGAGATTGGGTGGTACATCCTGGTATTACCAAGATATGTCGTGACTTGCGCCACCAATAATGGTGGTCAAGGATGAAATAATAGGTAAGTGAATTTTTTATGATGTGTTCCACCTACCAACATGTGAAGGAAGAACAGATGTTACCAAATAATATTTTACATAAATTTTATATTCTCAAATATAAATGGGATGATGCCATGATGGATTTCATGACTAGGTTAGCATGGTTTCCCCAAAGTAGTGATTTCATATTGAATTTTGAAAAAATTATCACAAAGGTCACTCATTTCCTACTGATCTAGGAAACATTCTCAATAGATGACGTTTGGGGGCTTTATATCTCTATGATTGTGTTCCTTCAAGGGGTTCCTCAACAAATTGTATCAGATTGGTATACATGATTTATATCTTAGTTTTGGATAGTATTACAGAGGGAATTGGGTTCATAGTTTCTTTTGAGAATGGTATACCATCATCAAAATGATGTCCTATCAAATAACCCGATTTAGGTTCTAGAGGACTTGCTTCGAGAATGAGTCGTTGATTTTGGGGACTCTTGGGATAGACATATACTACTAAATAAATTATTTTATAACAATTGATATCTGGAGACTATACAAATAAAAACTAATGAGGCTTTATATGGTAGTACATGTTGATCACATTTATGATGGTTAGAGGTAGGTGATGTATCATTTCTAGGATCACATATAATTTAGGACACTTTAGAGTAGGTCAGGTTGATCAGAAAGTAGATGGATACTGAATAGTCTAGACCGAAAATCCTATGATGATTGCTATCGATGACCGCTAGAATCAGAGTTTGTGGATCAAGACTTTTTTATGTTTCTCACTAAGGTTGGGAAAATATTGCATTAAGAGGAAAAGTAAGATTTCACTGTGATATGTTGGGCCCTTCAAGATTCTAGAGAGTGTTAGGCCAGTTTCATATCATTTGTAGTTACCTCATTGGTATTTATCCATGAGAAATGTCTTCTATGTATCTCAGTTCTACCGTTATCACTCAATCCCAAATCATACTCAACATCTAGATGATGTTGAGGTATAGGTAGATACATCCTTTGAGGAGAATCCTATTTGTATTATTGATAGGAGAACAAAGGAACTCTAAGGTAGTTAATTTCCACTATTATATGTTCTATGACAGCATGACCATTTATAAGATGAGACATTAGAGCGGGACGCTTACATACATGCTCAGTGCCCAGATCGTTTCTCCTATAACACTTAAAAAACCTTGGAAGTGTAATTTTAGAGTAATTTATTAATGGTGGTATGATTAAAATATCATGGCATTTTCAATGAGTTATCGATATTTTATATTTCAGTTTATTTTAATTTTTTTTCCAAATGTGAGTTCTTAATGGGATCACATAATTTTTTTTTGAGGTGTTGGGGGATTGTTTGGAGCCTAGAGCCTAGGTTTTTTTGAAGAGGTACATGGGTCACATAGTTAGTAGACATAGTGTAACCCAAAGCACATGGTTAGATGAAACCATTTGAGGTGGTCCAAACCATTTTCTAGAGCCACATGTTTGGAAGAAACCATGCGATCAGGGTTTCACTCCCATGCATGTTTTCTGTAGTTTTCACCCAAGAGAAAAAACATGGGTGTCACATATTTTTCCTAACCATGTTATATGACAATGCAAGGGGGTTCATTGATTGTGTTTAGAGAACTATGAGTGTATGGTTTGCCCAACCATATGACCAAATCATACAACCCAGTGTTATTTTGGGAAATTAAAAATTTTCCCTTCAATTCTCTCAAAATCTATTTACGTTCATTTTTTATTCTTCCCAGTGGAAATGAAATTCTCCTGTTGGGTTCCTAAAACATTTAACATAGGATTTGATCCTATTTCATGATCTATAATCTTATTCAAATAACATTCATATCATTTGATCTATTTCGATGAGTTCATCACAGATCATTCACCTTTATTTGTTTACCCTCATATCAACATAGTTATTTTGGTGTAAGTAAATATGCCATATTTCATGTTTTTTCCATTCATCCTTTTTTTATGATCTGAAAAGAAATAATGTTTGATACTAGAAAATTATTCTACCTTGGGTATATGGTAGATGCTATATAACTCTTCATTAAAGTTTGGTATTTTCTCTACCTTTTTTTCATTATTCCTCTTGTTAGAACTTCAGATATTTTCCCAAAAAATTAATTGAATTTCCTGATTTAAAATTTTAGGTCATGGGTATGTTTCCAACTAATGCCTTTATAAGATTTTACATTATTATCCTCAACTAATATCACATGTGGGGTGTGTTTTTTTATATTCCCTATGTTATAGCACCCTATGTGGTGTCGTTGAGCTTTCCACTTATTTTGGTATCCACTTTGAATTTAATGAGAATTAAATGGATGGTTAGGATTGTGATCATTCCCCTTTTAAATGTGATTACATGATTTTTAAATGATTTAATTTTTAAATGGGGAAATTTGTAATGAGACGTATGATCTAATGGTATATGAATGTTAATGAAATGGGATAAAAATTGAGAGAAATAATTAATAATGGTAGTGTATGCCTTTGAAAATTTTACTACCCAGATAGTAATTTCATTATATTCCATAAAAATTTCTAATATATGGATCCTCATTATTGTATTTTATTCATTAGACAATAATACTCCTAGGATCCTGATCCTATAGGATTCCATGGACATTTCTACTCCATGGATGCATCTTAATTTGGATCATCAGATCAATACTACTTCGTAGTTCTAACTTACGTAGAATTTCCTTGGATATGCTCCGTTGACATGATCCTTAGGCTAGATCAAAGTCTGTACTTATTTTTTAATGAGATTATCCATAGACCCAATTAGGATTCATTGTTCATTTTTTCCTTGGATCCATCCCTTTCAGGCCCAATATATGATCACTCGACATTTTCCGTAGTAAATGTTTATCATTATTTACAGATAACCCAGTTATGGTTTTTTGATTACAATAGTTTGACTAGACAATATTACACATACCTTATCATGATTGAATGTTATCCCATAATTACAGTTTATTCTATATATTTTTCCTTCTTTATTAGTTATTTATTACTGTTCATAGGGTTCTATGTTTGGATGGAAAAGATCTCATCTACATTTTACACTTTACTTTTATTAATTTTTTACCTATGATATAATGAACAACACTTTATTATTTATATATAGACTCAAATTTTCATACATTGTTGGTGTAGGTCTACTGAGTGTTATCTCACACCATATACGAGCCATTATTAGATACTCAAATAGACTTCATGGATATAGGTAGGGATCTGGGTAAGAAAATTATTTATGATGCTTGATTTGATTATTTAGTAGAAGTAGGGAAGTATAAGACTAATCTATTCTTCTAATAATTGCTGAGGATAGGTCATTTTGGTATTTTTTATTTTGATAGATGTTGTACTTTTATCATTTTTCCATGTATTTAAAAAAATTTTGTATAGATACATGACATACATCATTTTTTATATGATATTTCCTTTTGATTGGATTTATTATTACTGCTATCTTATAGATGTTAGCTAATACTATTTAGGATGTTCTATTCTTTTGATATTGATATATATTATGATTTCTATTATTTATTATTCTATTTTACCATTGAGTTACTCTAATAATGAGGGTATAATAACAGATTTTTACCACCATATACCCTCACTACTAGTCGGTATCCTTTTTCAGATGAGGAGGAACAATTGTGGCCATATGAGCCATCATCCTGGGGAATCATTTAGTGGATCCCAATTTTTCACTTTACAACTTTGTTATGGTGTTATCCAAAAATTATATGGTTTCTTTAAAAAATTTTCTGGACTCCGCTTTACACTATGATGATTAAAATTATCATTAATCATGGACCATGATGTATTTTTGAAACCATTAAATATTCACTCCTTAGGATAGTATATGAAGTTAATAATTTAATTTCCAAGAACCAAGACCATAAAAACATTGGGAATTTTCTCCATAAACCATTAAGAAGTCTTCTCAACTATAATATGGTTTATCCTCCAATTTCCATTTGATGGAGCTTCATAATGACACCAAAAATATTCTTTTTTCTAAATATATTTATAAGAAAATTTCCAAGACACCAACCGAGGAGTGTTTTTTTAAACACTATTACATTATTTATCCTTCCTCAAAATTTTTTCATTATATTAAATCCTTTTTAACTCTAATGAATATATTTCTCTATCTATGAAAATTTTAAAAATAAATAATACATTATATTTTTTGTTAAAATCATTAGTGATGATTTAATGAAACTAGTTACGTTGCGATTTTGATATGAGGTTTATCTAAATAGCACATCATTAGATTTAATAGTATTTTTACTATTATATAACCATTTATGTAAATATTGATAGTATATTTACCAATTCTCAATTTAGGTCTTTAGCAAGTCATGTTTTCCAATCCACTTCATGGTGCATCTAAAATCACAATGGAAACTTTAATATGATGATCCATAGATTAAATATCATCATTCTAAGGAATATTTAACCAAAATTTTAGTTAGGTTACTATCAAATTTCACACATATATATATATATATATTTCTAACATTCCTATAATATTATATTTACAATTTAGGTCATAATTTTTAGAAATATTTATGTCGTAGTTCTAAAAGTTTTTTTTTATTTTACCACATATATTTTTAATATGAGTCTTGGATATTGATATATAAATCATGAGTAATTACGTTTTGAAATTGAATTTCCAGATCATATTATGGCATGATCTTTGTAATGCCATATTATTTTGGGTTATTCTCTTTGATTACCTCTTATTCCTTTCTTTTTGAGATGATATAGTTGATTTATGCTAGAGCCTCAAGGGTGAACTCTACCTTGTAAAGTTTAGTTTGAGGATATTAAAAATAATTTATTTTCGATTGTTAGTATTGATCATATTTCTCAAATTTTATTTGAAAAGATTAATGATAATGATAGGATTAATATGGTATTATATAAGATTCATAAAAAAACAAGTTTACTGTTATATTCAAGAGGTACTGAAGCATATGTTGCATTACATAGAGTTATTTGATAGGTGTATCCTGAATTCATATTATAATTAAGATGATAATTTCTTGTATTATTCTGAAATGGGGATGTAATTGAAGGTTCTATAGGTATAATATTTGTGGGACTATTATTGAGGAGGTATAAATGACATAATCATGAATATTTTATTTTATAAGGATTAAAAATTATTATGTTGTAAGATACATTTTATTTTATAGTTACTCCAAGGCTATGTTGAGGTATCAATTTTCATGTCTTATTAAGACCTTATGAGGTTGTTTGGTTAAAGAAGAAGGCGGTTCATTACATGATTTAGATGTGTTTTGAATTATTAGAAATGAGATAATGGTGGTGTGACCATACTTTAAAATATGGGGTATTAGGTTTTTATTACATTATAATTTGATATTTTAGGGATAATTATGTTGTATTATATATTTTACTAAGCAAACACATACTATCATAAATCAGGTTGGAAAAAAATCAAACTAGTAGAGGATTATTAGATGGATAAACACCTTCTCCTTAAGACTCTCTATATTTTGACCATAATGTGGTATAATAATTTCATGATTTTTGGTTGGGATAATTCCATGGTTTGTGGTATATTCATTTGAGAATATTGTTAAAGGTATATGGATCGAAATATAATTGGTAGTGGAGTTTATAGTTATATCTTAAGTGTATTTTCTTAGATGGATCTTTTTGATACATTTCTAGTAGTAAGAGTTATACTTTAAAAAATATATATTTTAAAAGATTTTTCCTAATGCGATTTATAGGTGCATTCATATCCTAGGGAGACATTGGATTACAATGGCTGATCTATATAAATTTTAATGATATTTAAACAACTTCTTTATAAAAACTCATGATTTTTGATCCTTTAAAATACATACAATGTTCTATAACCATAGTAATAGGATACCCCATAAACAAACCAGAAAAAACTAAGAAGTATTTAATAATAAAATTATAATAAACACAAATATAGTAGAATGTTAAATGTTACTACCTTTATAAGGTAAATAATTAATATGAGTTATTCTTGAAAAGATAATTTAAAATAAATAAAATTTATTCATACTTTATAATTTAATTAAAAAACATAAATGTAAAATTTGATAATTTTAAATTTAAAATTAACATTCATTTTTTGAATTATTTATAGAAAAATTATCTTATTGTATATTTTTAGAAATTTTTCTAAAGTAATTTGATTATAGGTGAATAGTGTAATACTAATTTTTGAAATTCCATCACTTTTATTTGATTTATTTATATTTAATCCTTCTAATATATAATTATATATTAAATGTAAATCAAATAATTTTAAAATAATATGCTAAATTTGTAAACCTATGTTGAACATGTTGGTAATTTATAGAGAATTTTAATAAGAACTGTATTTCGACTGATTTGTATAATTAACTTTATCATCGTGAAATGAATGTTTTGAATTATTTTACTTTAAAATATATACTATATTAATTAACAATTTTTTTAAATTCATTGGAATTAATGGAATTAATAATTTTATCCTAATTTAAAATAATTTTTCTTAAAAGGAAACTTTTTAAAGAAATTTGTTTTTATGCGGTACATGCATCAATGTTAAGATTAATCTCCTAAAAATATAAATATATTTGGATAAATGTTATTTTTATTTATTATTATAATTTTTTACTATTAAATATTTAAAATTTAATTTTTAGGAATAATATTTTGATTATTTGGATTTGTGCTACTTTGGAAAATGAAGATGAAAAAATTATTTTAGAATTATTATTTTATTAATATCAAAAAATTTATATGGAATAAAAAAAATTTAAATAATTAAAATTATAAGTTTAAGATGATTTATAAACACATAAATAAATATATTAACACTCATTTAATTATTAATCATATATAAATAATATTATTAATCCATAATGATCAAAATGTAATGTTTCTACTAAAAGAAATTTTCTACACATTATCTATTTTAATTAAAAATAAAATTTAAAAATATATATTTTTTGAATTAGGTTAAATAGATATCAAAATAATTTCTATGAAACCTAATTTTTTATATAGGTTATTCTATGTTCTTAATTAAACATAAAATCACTTAGTAAAATACTTTTTACCTAGATTAAAATTAAAAGAGTAAAATGTAAAACATAGTGGAAGAAACCCTATAACATGCTTAAAAAATATTAGGAGAGACTTGGTTTGAGTAGTTATAAACTAATAGACACAAAAAAACTACATTATTTTGAATCTTTGGATCCATTTACCTTGGGATTGTTTCATATAATTACTGAAATCTAAGGTGAATTTCCAAAACTTCCCTTTTCATCTGTTATAAAATGTGGTCACTGTAACAACCAGTTTTTTGAGACAAGGTTGAATCCTAAGGGAATTTGAATTTTGGAATTTGGTGGATACTTAGTTCTATAAAATGAGCTTAGGAACATACTTTTCATAGTTGTAATGCACAAAAGTGTTGTTTTTATACTTGTTTAGAGGTCGAAGAGGTGCACTGAGTGTTACATCGAGTTATGGGTGTCTCATACCCCAAAAAATTGAAAACTAGAGAAGACTGATAGGAGTGAATAGGTTTTATGAAACCATGAGACCTTATAGAGTAGACCATGATCCATGGTCTTGTGGATCACTTTGTGTTGCACAGTTGATTAAACTATTCGAGAGGAGTCATGCCTCTGTGCGGTTTGCCACATTTTTTTGATAGAAGGAAGTAACTTGGTTCGTTCATGGTTTAGGAAACCATGTACATAAACCATGCGATCCCCCCATATATGATGTATAGGAATCATAATTGTTTCAAGGTTTCTCCAACCACATGTACATGTCGTGCGCCCTAGTATTTTATGGTGAATTTTATATTTTTCCATTAATGATATTTTACCCCTTTTGTTATTTTGTTCTGCTTCTACAAACATGTGAGGCTCTCCCTTATTGTCATGGGTTTCTTCTCAAGCCTATTACAAGATTACTCATATACCTCTCATATGAATTCATAATCTATCTCTTATAGTCATGTTGGATTCACATCAGTAAGTTGTCCATTTCTAATGCTCTTTATTTCTGTTTCTCCCCCTATATATCATCCTATTTTTGTGTGACATTATCCATCCTATTTTATTTAAATATCTACCTTTCTTAGATTTCTTTATATCCAAATGGAATCAATACTTTATATTAGATGAGTAAAGTTTCTTTAGTGTAAGGTATGTGATCAATAGTTTTTTCCACAAGTTTCCATTGGATTTAAAATGTTTTCATTTTCACCTTCTATGTGTTTATTTGAGATATAATTTATTTTTTCTATTTTTGGTATCTTAATAAAATGATTCTTTTTTTCTAATGTGACTTATGATGCTTGAATTTGATGGTTGGTTGATCTAAATGATTTTTTTTTCAATTTCATGTTTTA
Organism: Viscum album; assembly: GCA_963277665.1. Lineage (NCBI taxonomy): Eukaryota > Viridiplantae > Streptophyta > Magnoliopsida > Santalales > Viscaceae > Viscum > Viscum album. The sequence goes on from OY728147.1 coordinate 1,221,270,021, forward strand.
ATATAAAATTATGTTGTCTTCTAAATTAAAAATTAATGATTCATGATTTTAATATCACTTATCATGATGAAATTGATGTCTTCCTATTCCTTTATGTTATTTCTCCAAGTGTGTCATGTCTAGTATGTGAGCTAAAGTGATATTATTAAACGGATTGAATAATGGTGTATAGACTTCCTTGTGATAAAATTTTTCAAAGAATAATCATCTTATATATCGGTTGGAAAGACAGGATTATTAATTTTTATTCCTTGATAAATGGAACTGATTTTTTATATTTTAAAATGGGTAATTGAATTGGGTAGTAAGAACACAACACTTCATATATTTAAATAATCATAGCTTATGTGAATTGTAATAATTGTGAGCACTTGATTATATTAGGAATAAAGATTAACTATGCTTGAGAAGTAATGCACTGTTATTATAATTATTATTATTCCTTTGATAGAGGATATGGAATGATGGTAATGGTTTTGTTGGGAATGAAAATTCACAGTCCCTTACATCGGGTGTTTAATATGACACCTTATACCATTGCACTATTTGGACAGAGGGAATGACACACCACATCAATTTTTCGGGTGTTGTCATCATGATACACCTACCATCTCATGTTTTGAGAATGAATTATAACATTAATTATGATATGTAGGGCCTACACCCTCTTCTTGAGATTATAAGATAAATTAGTCTAGTTATGGAAGACTAAGTTATACCTCAGTATTTCTATCACCTAATATTTCATATATATGGATACTTATGTCCGCATGTACTTAGTTCATATAGGTCGACGAATCATAAAAATATACAATATATATAAATCATTAATATATATATATATAGTTACTTATCATACTCTTATTTCGGCCTTGTGCCAAAGTAGGTAGAGCCCGCATGTGTCCTTCAGGTACCTGAGCTGTAAAGTTGTTATTTATTCATCTTAATTTATTATTATTTATACATTAAAACTATTGTACCTTATATTCATGGGTTGTATTTATCTTTACACACCATTGGTGGTGTCTTACTCGGATTTTATATCACACCGTTCTTGGGTAGCCATTCCATAGGGGTACTTGAGCAGATCTCATGTTTGCAGGACCATGGATTATTTCTCGTGCTGTCATGCTTGTACATGAGAGTTTAAAGAAAACGATGAAGTTGGAGCTCAGGATTCTCATGAAGTTGTCCCTTAGGGATTTTTATTCTTTTCAAATTCATGTACTGTCCAATTTTGTTTTTCCTATTGTATGTCCAGTATTTTAGTTTATGTATCATTATTTTGACAGGCATGCATTATTTTATATGGGCGTTGGACATCTATTATATAATTTATATTATTCACCCACTAATATATCTTTCATTTATCACTTTTTACACTATTTTCCATTTTTATCAAATAATATACTGTTGTGGTACTTTGATCATGATGGTATAGTCTCCCCACTCTCACCTGCTAAGACCCTTTCTACTAGTAGGAAACATATGGCATATTGGGAGGCCTACCTGAGGCCATGTGGGGATTATTTTGCCTACTAGTTTAGTGGTTACTCAGGTTGGGTTGTTACAAAGTGGTATCAAATGAGTTCTTTTTTCCTTTTTGTTACTATTAGGGTTTTGTATACATGAGACAAAGAATGTGTCAGCTTTTGGTAAATAGTTGTGTTTTGGAGGGATCAACCTACCCATGGGGAATAGTACAAGTGTCCAGGGATGAGATTTTATTCTTACTATTCATTGTTACAGTTGATTATGATTTCACCTTGAGTGATTGGTGTATTTTATGATACTTAATGATTTAGGAAATTTATGGTATTTTCCCTTATCATGGTATATAAATGAAGCATCATTATAAGAAACATTATGGGCACATAAAGATTCAAATGACATGTAAATTCCATTCCAGGTTGTTTCATTTATATTCTACCTACTGATTATGATCAAGCTATTTTTATGTTTATTATTTTTCCTGTTCTATACCGTGTTTTGTATATTAGTGATTTTTTGTGCCTGTTTAGATATTTATTCAAAATTATTGTTTATATAACATCCTTGGGTGATTTATTTAGCATGTTAATTTTTCGTCTTGATTAGATGATTATATACCATGCTGCCTATTTATTTAGCATGTATTGCCTATGTATCATTGTCATATTCTTATAATCATAATCCTATGTGTTTATTTATTGTGATAACATGCCTAGTTATTATTTTTATATATTATTTTTTGTACGGTATCATAAAATTTATTGCGATTAAATGTGAACTATTTTTCAATTGTAAGGTGTATGAGAGCCTTATAAATTAGGGTAATGCAGCTCATGTATTGAAACCATATTGTGAGATTTGTATATATATCTAGAGACATTTATTTATACTTTAAAATATAGTAATGTTCAAATTTTAATGTGAACTTTTTTTGTTTAAATGGGAGCTAGTCCACATCCTATAGAGTACATGGATTTTTTTCGATTTGAAGATCACAAACCATATAATCAAACCACTATTTATATAACCATGATATATTTCCAAATGGTTATAAATGTAAATGTAGATTAATATTTATCTAGAATAAATTGGTTTCCTATGGACCTCTTATGTGACTAACCCTAGTAGGCCGGTTATGGTATTTATGTTTATAAGATAAACCCCATTAAGGGTGTTTTAAAACTTTAAACCATTGATGGTTGCCTCTATAAAAAATTGTGAATCTACCACACAATCAAGATGATATGTATGATTAATCTTCTTTAATGTAAAAATGGACCCATTTAGGTTAGTTGGGTCATGTTTCTTATAATATAACCAACTATGAGTGTTTGAAACTTTCAGGATTAAGTAATAATTATTGAATTGAATTATAATGATATAGGTTGTTTTAACAGGACCCTCATAGTTGGCCTTAATAATTAATGATTAATGTTTAAAAGGGATGTTTTATAAGACTTACTTATTTTTACTTGAGGTGTTAATTAAATTTGATACCAAGTTATTTTGTATTATAATTGGAACTTAATGTTTTGTTTTTAAATATTTAACTTGTTTAAATATTCAATGAGAATCAATATAATGGATTAAAAGGGAGACTGAATTTCTATCCTTCATTTAAATCTTTATGTAATGGTACCTTAATTATATCTTTGAGCTAACTTATAATAGAGACCTGATAATTTTCCATAAGACATTCTCTTTTTTAATAGGTCTTAAGTGTTAGGCATATGGCCTATTGAAATCTGATTGGCGTGACATAGTGACAAGGTAGATGATTATGATTTTATTAGGGGATAGACTAAGGTAGGTATCACCCTTAGAGCTTAAAATACTTGAAAAAATAATTTATATTTCTGACATATGGTACCATTTGGGTGCTGTTTTCCCTAGTAGGAATCTTAGCTTCTAAATGAATCCCTTGTTTATATGGGCCATAAATGTATCCCTGACCTTTTTTATGGATGTGAGAATCAGGTAATGCTCGGTTTAAGTAGATTATACATGCCTAGGTCATGGTTGGACACTTAATAAGTCACATGAACCCATCTTTTTTTAGAGTAATGGATGGCCTAGTATGCCATCATCCATGTTAATGGTCGTTTGGGGAAATATGACTTTGGAATAAATCACTAGTATAAACCACATGATACATGGATTCATAGGGTTGAAAACCTATAAATGGTATTGAGGATGTTTCATATTGCTTATAAACATCGTGGTCGCTCCCCAAGAGGATCAGGTGATTTGAAATGCAGTCCAGGTGGGTTTTGGTTTTCATGCCAAATGCTATGAAATTTGTGATCATGACATAGAAAACTGTAACACATGCGTTTAAGGTGAATCTAAACTTGCACACTTATGAGAGACCAGTATATCTCTCCTTTTGATAGATTGGGACCTCCTAAGGTGGGAAGCATGAAATCAATTATAGTTAATATGTTTCATTTTAGGCAGGAGGGACACACACAATAAATAACCTTTGAAAATAGTTAATGATATTTTTGAGTTCCTATGAGGCTGGTGAGTCTCATAACATGTCAGTACTTGCTTAGCAGCATGACGTTGATGTGGTTGTCTTTGTATAAAACACTTGAGATACCCCATTGCTCATAGATGGACATTGGTGGTTAATATTGATTGATCACATAATGAATTGGGTGGTAAAGGCTTGTGAATGGTTAAGGATAATGCATAGGTAGGTGAATCTGGGCTCATTCATAAAGAAGTCGAGTAGTAGAGGTTTGAGTGATTTTTTTGATAGTTGGTTATGGTAGTTTGTAAACCATTCCATGAAATTTTTCATGGGCATGATGGAGGTGTCTCAAATATTTTTGGAAAATTCCATTTTTCCTCTTAGTGTACTCTTTCTTAGAGATGATAGTGACTCATATCTTGTTGTTATCCATGATTCACATAGAGATAGTTAGTTGTAAACCAAGATAAATGTTTCAAAATACCTTATATATCAATAAATAGGATTTATTATAGTTGTGTGATGGATTCATGGTTTTTATCAATGCGTGGTTAGTATTGAGTGATACCTGGGTTCCCATGTAGGAATTCCTTTAATGGATTATTGGACACATGTTTCTTTCCTCTGAATTTACCAGCATATGGATGCCACTTTGGGTCCATTCAGTGATTAGATGTATACATCTTGGCCTTGTACCAACATATAACATGAAAAAATGGTGTATAGATTACCTTGTGTTTGTTTCATGGACATAATTTTAATGGATTTGAGGCTATAACAAACTTTTTTTCTAGCTTGGAGGGGATGTCTAAAGGGTGACGATTCTAGAGGGCGGGATCCGAGTCACACCCTTGTTTGTGTTGAGGCGCAACAAATTTAATGGTTAGGGGATGGTCTGATCAGGTAATTTCACTATAATTCATGTATGATATTTGTTTAATGTGCTTGATGTAAATGAGATAAGACTTGGATGAATGTGTTTTAGTTCATGCTATAAAATTCTATCCATCTATGTTGGGAGTTTTTGAGATATTTTGGTTAGAGTGGATAACTTGTTTTCAATTTTTCTTAATGATTGTAGTCGATGAAAAAGAACTTTTTGGAAGATCATCAGGTGGATATGAGTGTATAGGTTAGATGAAGATTTTTAGTAAATTCTAGGTTGACCTAGATGAATGAGGTCAGTGGGGAATCAACCATATGACTATTTTAAAATCACAGAAGGAGCATCATCACTAGAATGCTTAGGACTTGAATTGATGGAAATTTTGATGATAAAGGTACCATGGATAAAAAATAACTCCTTTTTATGTTAAAAACTATTGCAGCGAGAACCATTAGCCATATGTTTAAAGAGATGATGATGTGATCATTTATTTATATAAATGAGCTTAGGTAAGAATAGTTTCTCTGTTTCGATTCTAAAGAAAGAATTATCTCTAGTTTTAAAATCTTATGTTCCATACACTTAAGTAATTGTTGGAGGTGTGTTGGGAATTTGGGATTGAAATGGGGCCATTTGAATGAGTGTGCATTACCCTTTTATGTCAGGTGATGTTTTTTTGTGTCACCAAGGATTCTCAGGGATGATAAGTTCTAAGGTGGGATGTTTTTAACCACCCTTATTTCGAGGTGAGGTAGGATTACAATAGAATTTGATTTCTGGAATTTTTTTGATGATTTGTTCTTTAAAAAAATTTGATAATGGAATTATGAGAGTTAGAACACTCAAAATTTCTATTTTTATACTTGTTTAGTGGACCAAGAGGTTCCCCAGGCGTTCTATTGATTTTCAGTAACATCAGACCCCAAAAACTCAAAACCAATGATGGATGAATGGGGAACACAATTTTTTTGAAACTATGTGACCCTCTAGAGAAAACAACGAGGAATAGTCTAGTGGAGCAAGAGGTTCTAAAAAGTTTTATCTAACCATGCAAGCATAGCTACATGAACATGAAGTTCGTTGCTCATTTTTAACAGATGGAAATCAAACAGTTTTCACATGGTTTCCTAAACCATGTGCATAAACCATGTGGTACCCCATTCTAACCTATATAGGAAACATTGTTGTTTGATGGTTTTTACAACCTTGCAGTTAAACCATGCAACCCAATTTTTAAGGGTGAATTTTTTATTTTCCCTTATGGATATTGAAACCCCATTTTGTTCTTCTTTATTTTTCGTCTCTATTAATGCGATGCTCTACCTTTCACCTATGGGTTTATCCTGAAGAGTATTATAGGATTCAAAATGCCTCTCTCATCTGAAGTTAGAATTAAGAATTTTTAGTCATATTGGATCCACACCAATAAGGTCTTTATTCCTCATGATTCATATTTCATTTTTTCTCATGATCTGTTGATCTATTTTAGTGTGATCTCATTTACCCTATTTTCAGGGAAGATGTATATTTCATCAAATAATTGAAAACCATACCAAATAAAGACTTGATATTGGATGATTAAAGTGTAATTTCTATGAGGTTGGTGGTCTATATCTCTTTCCCCATGTTTCCATTGAATTTGAAATGTTTTTTTGTGTTGTTCACCACCTAAAAATTAATTTCTCTATTATAAATTGATATACATAACTTTTTATTCTCATGAGGATAATATTTTAGTAATTAGAGGACGTTCGACTCAATCAAGTACACCATTTGGGTATATTAGATTAAATTTACAATTATTAGTTAAATTATTAAATTTCTAGAACATATTCTATGAATATGACATGGATTATAAATGGAATTTCCCACTTTTCAATAAATATATACTGAAAAAAGAACCTCCTATGTTCTTGGATTTCCTTATGAATGGAATTTTTTCCTATAAGTAATTTTTGACTTGAAATTGGAACCATTAAAGTGATTATTTGAGCCAAAAATTGTTTTTATATGTTTGGTAGCTTTCTAAAATGCTTCTTTTTGGTTAATTTAGTTATGAATCTTGTATGTGATTCATAGTTGATCTAAATGAATTGTTTTTTTAACAATATAATGTTTTATAACAGAACATCTTGAATGAGGTGTGTTAAATTATAAATTACAATGTCTGGATTCATGATTTAAATCTTTCATGAACTTATGACATTGGTGTTTTCCTATGGAATTATGTTATTTATTGATATGTATCACACTTAGTACATGGGATAAAATGATATTATTAAATTGAATGTATAAGGAGGAGTGGCCTTCCATGTGATCAATTGTTTCAAATACAAACCAACTTCTAAGTGGGTTGGAAAGACTTGATTATGAATTTCCATTCCTTTATAAACGAAATGTATTGTTTAAAGTTGAAGGGATAATTCAATTGGGTGCTACAACTACACCAATTTCCACATTTAAAGAAGCACAACTTATGTGAATTGTATTAAATAGGACAACCTTGATTATATTGGAGTTATGGATTACCTATTATTGAGAGTCAACACCTTTTAATCACCATTATTATTTTTCCCTTGATGTAGGTTTTGGAATGATGGTAAAGGATCTATTGGGATTTACAATTCTCGCAACCTTTCATCGGGTGTTGAGATTGACACCTCACACCATTGACACTGTTTGGATGGCGGGAATGATGTATCGCATACCTTGTTCAAGTGTGGTCATAATGACACACCCACCAGCTCGTGTTTGGATCATAACATCTCACATTAATTATGAGATGCATGTATTGTACCCTCTTCTTGAGATTATAGGCTCATTTAGAAAGGTTATAGATTATTGAGTTACACCCAGATCCGTCCATCACCTAGTATTCGAGGTATATGGCTACTTACGTTTGCGTGTAATTAGTCCATATAGGTGGATGAAATATATAACTATAATATATATATAGCTTTTGATCATACACATATTTTGGCGTTGATCTATTATAGGTAGATCTTGCCAAGTGTCCTTTAGGAACTTGATTAGGCTAGTTGTTATATATTCCATGTTGTTAATTATTATTTATACATGAACATTGATGTAAATTATATTCATAGGATGGATTTATCTATAAAAATACATTGTGGAGGCACATTAGGATTTTATCTGACACCTTATTTAGGCCACCACTATACTGGGGTACCCGAGAAGATCTCATGTTCACATAACAGTGGATTATTACTTTCACTGTAATGCACATACCTAGAAATTAAAATAAAGGGATGGAGATAGATTTCAAGATTCTCATGGAGTTCTCCCTCATGTAATTTTATTCATTTCATATACATGTACTACACTGTTTTGTGTTCAATGATAAATATTTATTATTTTAGTTTATTTTTCATCATATGGACATGATTTTTTTATAGATGGGCATTAGAAGTCACTTATTTAGTTTATATTATTCACACACAACCCTATCTATCATTTATCCTTATTTCAACTATTTTATTCTATTTATACTTCAATATACCACTATGATACTCTGATCATTAGTGTATAATATCCCCACTAACACCCTTAAAAACAGACACATCTTCATAGAATTACTCATTGGGACTCTAATATTTTAATCTCCCTAGAACACTATACCATAAGAATAATTCCATTTTCCCTCATATATAGTATTATCTCTTAAATTACATCGAATTTGTTAAGGAAAGATCAAGTCTCTAACATAAGTATCATTTCATTCTTGAGTTATTATTCTTAATATTACTCAACTGAATATCTTTTAAAAAAATTATATGTTTACTTCATTATAATCATTATACTGATTTTTTATATAAATGGTAGAATTATTAGTTATTCGTTTCCATTTACATTTAAAAACAATGGAATATCAATCGTGCGTGTTTGCAGACTATCGCATCTGTAAATAATCATTTTTTTATTATTGTTTCTCATTATTTATAAAAAAATATTAAATACCTTTTCAACATAATACAATAATAAAAAATTATCATTATTATCCCATTATAATGATATTATGTCAAAATAAACACCTTTCTAACCATACTCACGAAATAAGTTAATGAGTGTTTATGTTTGGTTCAGTTTGACCACTAATAGAAAAAATGATTTAATATCCTATTATGGTTGAATATGGGAACATAAAAAATAATACTATAATAATATAATAATATACTATTTACTTAAATATTTTTCTATAAATATTATATTATGTTTTTTACTTATTATTAAAGTGTCATTTTCATTCGCAAAAATCACCGAAATAGGGCACCACTGATTCCATTTTCATGCAGCATAAATAAAACACATATAGAATTAAATGAAAGATTTAAAAATCTATATAATTTATATATTATAGAATATAAAATTATATATCAATAATTTACATTATATTAAATGATGGATAATGAATTCAAAATTATTAGACATGCATTTAATAGTTAAAGTTAATAAAAACCAATGGTCATAATAGTCTATAACTAATTTGCGTAATATGGATAAAGAATTATAATAATTATTAACAGAGGGAAATATTTATGAGTAATGTAATTAAATATTATATTAAGTGATTTATTTTTTCTATAAATTATCTTATAGTATGATCATCTAAGAATTGAAACAAATTAAGAGTTTTCGTCTCAATTTACATTCATTGATTCATGTTTATGTTACACAACATGTTTAAATTGTATGGTGTACTTACCAGACCAATGTAAATTTTATATTATGATTATATAATATTTCATGATATTAAATGTTTAATTTCATATTTTCTTTTTCATGGGTTCTTATTCCATTTTTACCAATGCTGTAAGGGGGTTTTTAGACTCAAATATTTTCTTTAGGTCATAGTCACTTTTCATGAGTATAAACTCTCAAGATTTATCTATTATACCACATAATTATGTTATGTTATATTTTCATCTAATTTTATATGTAAATAATTATTCACACCAATTTATTCTATTTTTATGATTCTATTATTTTTCAAGAATGAATTTCTAGTAAAAATAATTCCCATTTATATTAATGTATTTTCTTTCCTACTAATGATTTTACTTTAAACAGGAGTTATACTTTTAACAAAGGAAACACCTATTATTTTTAACAAAACTATAATTTTTGTCTTTATAATTCACTTTAAAACAAATGATTCTCCATATTTTTAATGACGTTTTCTCCTAAAAAGTTTATTTGAATATGATCAATGTTTTTTAAATAAATTAAATATTAAAGAATTTATAATCCACTCCCAATTTTATTTGATAAAATTTATGTCTTTTTAAAGGTTCAATTAGTAAATTTTATCTTTACATGTAAATATATTTTTTGAAATTATTTTCACTCACCCTCTTTGAAAAATGTATTTCTTTTTGATGTTTTCATTTTACATATTCTTTAGAAAAGTAAAAATTTTCTTGGTATTTTCAAATTTTCTTTAGGAAATCTTATGTATTTTTCAAGATTACAATATTAATTATTCTTCTCAAAATTAAATGTTTTATAATTAGTTTGAATTATATTTTCTAAAATATTTGTTTCTTTCAAGGTTATCTTATTTGGAAAATTTTATAATAATTTTTTTTAAATTACACTCGTTCTTTTCCCAAAAATGTGTTTTTAATGTAATTTACACATAATATATTATAACATGGTTTATAAAGGTTTTGTTTAAACATTTTAATTTTCACTTATATTTATCTTCAATGTTTTACCTTTTATGGAGTGATATTTCGATCATTCTTTATGTGTTATTATGATATGATTTATTTTGTAGAATGAGAGTTATGATATTCTATGATTTCCTGAGTTCATGCTATGTTATGTTTTTTATTTTTTTTAAGAAACCCACACCTTTTCCATGGGTTATTTATATTATAATGAATTTTTTATATTTTTATGGAAATCATAGGTATGAATAATGAAGAGTGGGTTCTACATGACCCTACAATGCAATGGTTAATGTTTCATGTTACACAAGATGGAATAATGTTTTGTAAATGAAATTTGGGTAGCTTAGATAAAAATTAAATTGTGTGAATGATATGTATAAATATGTGTTGAAAGATTTTTCATGTAAATGATAAACATATAACGTTTTTTCAAAAGTTTTTTTTGATAATGAGATAAAAAAATATTTTTTCACAATTTTTTTTTGCGAATGATATTTGGTAAGAATTATTCAATGGTTTTTCTATGAATGAGATATGGGAAGATTTGTTCACAAGTCTGTTGGTTGAATTATATGTGTGAAAACTGTTTCACAATTTGTTGTGTGAACCAGAGGTATAAATAATTATTAATAATATTTTCAATTCCTCTGATTGTTCCCCATTTCCATTTTTATCAAGTTATGCCAAATTATGAAGATTAATTTAATTTCCATTAAATCTGATATTTTTAAGTTTAATATTTATTAATTTTTAAATTATTCAATATTTTTGTTTCATGCTCGCATTTTTTATTATTTTTGTTATGTGTCTTGATATAGGTCATATATTTTATGAGTCTTTAAATTTATTTCTATAATCTTATGTTACTTTTTCATGTTTTGTGATTATCTTACATCGTATTGTGTTATTTAATTATTATATATTTTTTCTAATATTAGCTTTCATGCACATGATTTAATATATTTTGATATGTATTTTACTTTATTGATCAATTCGGGTCATCAATTTATTTTGTTTATAATTCCCATGTTATGAAGATCATTATATCATGAGATATTTCTAGAAATAATCTTGAAGAGAATGATTATTGATAAAAGTTTTAAGGGTCATAGAAAGATTTATTTATATAGATAATCCCCAAGACACTAAAACTTTATTTATTTAGGAAGTATGATTATTTGTGAGATGATTTATTTAAATAATAAGATTAATGTAGTATTTAAGTTATTCATAGGTTGAGTCTCTATAGCATGTATTTGAGTTGGGCATAGTTATTTTGGGGATATGTTTAGTTATTTTAGAAATTAGTATATTTATTTTGAGATTATTTTATATCACATTAGTGATAACTATCGAGAAAAGTTTAAAGGATAATATTAATCATAGAAGAACATCTTAAAACTTTGGTAATGTTGATATTATGTTGTTTACCAAGAAATATATGCTCGTATGGATAATATAAGTTGATATGATTTTGGAACTATTGTTTCCAAGGGTTATAGCAACAAAAGGAGTTACTCAATTATATATTGGCCATCATTATGGTGCATGGTGAACGATCCAATTCCATACACCTAGTTCAAAACTCCCTATTTATATTCATTGGTTAATCAAATTTTCATTACAATACATTGTAAAAAATTTATTATGTTCAAGAATTTGGATACATATAAGATTACCCAGCATAAATAAACCTATATTGAACCAAGAGTGGCTTATGCAGAATTAAATGATAATGTGATAGTTTCAAAGTGTAACACATTTCATGGATGAGTTTTTACTAATTACCTTATCATGGAAGTATTGATCACTCATTATTATATTTTTTGGTTTTTCAAATGTATGGAGAAATGGGAAATGAATTAAATTATATAAATTATGAAAAATATATTAACGAGAAACCAATTAGGGTAGAAGTTGGTCTGGAAAGGCTTATGGTCATTCCCACCAAACAATATCAACTTATGATTTATAAATTTAATTTTTCCAAACATCAAAAAATTAAAATGAAGAGAACAATTAATTTTTAAACAAGATGAAGTGACAATGATAATTAAGAAAATAACAATCAACTTGCAAACTATTCAAAATGTTAAAATAATCAACCAAGGTAATGACTTAGAGGAATAAGAAATTGTTTCATGTTTTGAAGGATTTTCCATCGATCACATGATTTCATGTAGAGATGGGGAAGATAATCCATAATTTTGGTCAAAGAATGACTAAAATAACGCTCAATAGGGGGTATGAATTGAGTTATTGGAATTTTATTTTCATATAATACCACCATATTTAATTATATTATAACTTTTGATTTTTTATTAAGATATAGACACAATAAAAAAATGAAAAAATATCAAGTAGACCCCATAAGTTATAGTGATTTTGTTAATAGGAATCCTCTAGTCCCCTCCACCAATGATATAATCCAAGAGCTTGGTGATTTTAATTTGATCATTACTTTTCTTAGGAGCTTCCAGGATTTTCATAAATTGATCAAACAATATTATTTATATTGTTATTCATTTTGATGTTCAAAAACAGCCACATTTTTTGTTAAATAAATTTAACCGAATTTAATGTTTATGTTACTTCTATATTAATTTAGTTGATGTTTAATTTTCATGAGTACACCTAGAATTACAAATTAGCCTATAATAAATACTTTTTAATCTACATTGGACATAAAATTAAGGTTCATGAACCCCTCTTTTGTAAGGATTCATACATTTGGAACCCTTCATTTGACATAAACGAAAGGTATAGAAACCATACTTTTACTATCCACCCTACATTTTTATATATAATTCATGGTTCACATGACAAAATTTTCAAATTATTCATACACTTTCTACCATAATTTTGAACATTATTAGTATGTAGTACAACCCTATGTTTGAACTAGTAATCTAAGATATTTGAACTATGGTTTATTTCTGTGATTTCTTTAATGGATTAATCAATTTTTTATCATTTAAATCTATTTAAAGATCTTTTTATAGGAACTTTCTTGATGGATTAAATAGTTCCTACTTCTAATAGATGTTATGATTTTCTTAGGTCATGTTTAGATTCAAATGATCCCATTTTATTAGGATGATTTTGTGGATATATATGACCAGAATAAAATCATGAATCTTGTTAAATACCTTGAGTTTTCTATTATCAAGAAGAGAAATAGTGTTTATATATCTAGTTATCTAAAGAGATACAATTTGGAGGAATAAATTCTTGGATCTATTAATTTTTTATCATCATGATGTTTCTCCTCTATCCATTTTCAATATTTTTCTATATTTTTTCAAATAAACTATCAAAGATATATTTTAGAGATATAAATGTTTATCATATTCAATGATTTCACTATTCTAATGTATAAATAAATTCTTTACCATATTTAATATTATCTACATATATCAGTTGCTGCTACAACTACGAAATGAACCATTATTCAACTTTTATATCAAATATATTTTCTTATAAGTATCGGCTTATTTTACTCATTTGTGGTGGAGTGTTATCTACTATTACTATGTTTTGAATATCTTGGTTCCCTATAAAATATCAATAAGAATATTTCACTCCATTGTGGAGGACCCTAAGAAATATACCTGTTTTTTAAAATTCGTATGCTCATAGAGAGAGTATTGTTGAAGTGGACTAAAGATTTTCTATATCCCAAACCACTATTAATTTCTAGTTATAGTTCTTTTAATTTTATATATTACACTCCCTACTCATATTTTATTCAAAATAAATTAATATATTAATTTTTAAGAAGGATTCACCAAAATTTTCAGGCTTTTTAAAAGAACAATTCACCCCCTCTTGTATGTCTTCATATTATTATGAAATAATAATTATTACTAATGGTCATGGATTCATTGGATATATTTATCTTTTTAATGTTACCGAAGATTCTATTTTTATATAGATACTATCACTTGGTATCAAAATACTTTTCTCAATTTTATTTATTTCTTTTCTCTCTAACATGTATATTTGTTAATGATCAAGATGATGAAAAAATCTCAATGGATGATCTTAGAGAAAGAATAATGATGGTTCGTGATCCTTATTTGAATGGTGGTAATTATGGATGATAGAAACCACAAATTATTATTTATTAGAAGAATCATGGAATAATAGTTTATTTGAAAGTAGTCAACCTGTATAAAATTTCTAATGAATGATTCAATGAATTGGATTACAACTCCAGTAACTAGTTGTGATCTAATTTCAAAAGCTATGAATTATAGTATTTTTGGGTTATGAGATTTTGAATTTAAATGAATTTCTCAGTGTGATAAAACATATGAGATGTTAATTATAATCACAATTATTCATGAAATAACTGATAATTTTATATAGTTGAGATATAATATTATAATATAAAAACTTGATAAATTCAGAATGTATGATGATTAAATAATCACTTGAAGCAATGAAATGTTGGATGAAATAGTCAATGGGGTTGATGAACTAGGGGAAAAAATTATAGAACCATATCAAAATTTTAATTTCTAATAGTTTTATCCTTAAAATAGAATGGAATATCTATTACAGTTAGGCAATATAATCCTATAAAAAATCTATTAATAAAGGAACTAATTGAAACCATGATAATGTATGAATTTAAGATGAAATAAGAAACTGAAAATTATAATTCTATCAAAAAAAATATTGATGCACTAAATGTTTCAATGGATAAAGTCTCATATTCTAATTTGAGTCATTCAGGTTCAAGTAATGAAATATCATATCATTATAGAAAATTCAGAAATCTAAATAAAATGAGAAAAAGTAAATTAAAAAAATAAAGAGAAACTAGTATGATGATAAGAATATAATAATAAAGGGAATATGAAAACCTATTTTCATGTTCTTAAGTATCAAATGAAAGTAGAGTATAAAATAAAAGGAATGAAAATTATGAAGACTACTAAGAGTGATTCTAAAGATTCTAGTGATGAATATATTACAAAATTAGAACATGAGTTTAAAAATTTAATGGTAACTCTATATCTTATGGGTCAGGATAATGTGGTACAATCCACTTTATCTAAAAATAATAACCCTAGAATTATTTAGATAGTAAACTTAACCAAAATTATTTTATTCTTGTAGATAAATTTGAATTCGTGAAGAAATAGAATAGAAAACATAGAAAATATTATTATTCCATTTCAATTTTAAAAAAAGTCTTTCAAGTCAAATTTTAGATTTATGATATAATCATTAAAAAATATATTCTTTACAATAATATAAGATTAATGAATTATTGGAAGAATTTAATACATTTAAACATGCTTCCAGTATTCCTATTAATGTAGAAAATTATTTAAATCAAATTCTTTATAGAAATAAAGTAAATCTTAAAAGAAATCATGGTATTGGTAGTAATGTAGAAAAACAAAAATTATATCGGCATTATTATATCCTTGTTTCTAAAAGTAAAACACCATAATATATTATTAGTTTTATAAGTGGACATTATGATATTTATTGGTAGTTTTGAAATTCTCTATTTTGTGGTTTCTAGCATTTCTATTTTTTAAAATCATTATTTTAATTTATATTTTAAATAACTTATAAAATAAAAAAATTTGTTTACCAAAGTATTTTTTTTCTAACTCTATTAGACCAAAAATAAAATGGTCCCTAAAAGGTACCTGTATTTTAATTGTTTTAGTTGTGTGCCACCAAAAATCATTCGTAATATCATCAAGTGGATGGTTGAAAAATAAATGAATATTAAAAATTAATGAAAATATTAATTTAAAAAAACTAATGTTATTATTTATCTCTAAAGAAGGATCCTTTTAAATATAACTATTAATATTTAGGAATTATTTAATTTGAATACACTAACTATTGTTTGTGTGTAGGGGATATAATATTATATCTATTTCATAATGAATTACTCTACATTTGATTATTTGGGTTCTGTAACTATTAAATTATTTTATTCACTTTATTATTTTATTTGATTTCTTGATTTATTTGGACAAAATCATGAGGGGGGGGGGGCAGATATTTATAAAACTTGTAATATTTTTACATGAATTAACCTATTTCAAATCACATATTGCTTAATAATTTAATTAAAAATTTTTGTAACTCCTAAATTATATGTTTTGAAGGAACCATTAATTATGTGGGAGTTTATAACAAAAATTGTATTAAATATATATATAGGGGAATATAGGTTTATGAAATTTTTTTAACTTTTCATGAAAGATCATTATATTTTTTTAAACTCATTCTATTTTATTGTTTTTGTGTTTCTTTTGATAAAATGTTTATTTAAAATATTTCAAATTTTACATACGTAATCATTATTATGAAAAATAGTATTTTATTTTATAGAATCAAAAAATGATTAAATTTTAATTTGGTTCAAGGAACTATAATATCAATTGAGAAAGATCTGTATAAAAAAATTCCTTTTTCTTCAAACCCTAAATATTACAATCTCTCAAACCTTTCATCTTTCTTCCTTTTATTTTCAAAAACAAATACCTCATATGAATCCATATTAAGTGGTATAAATAGGCTAAAAAACTAAATTTTAGAAATATTTATACTAAAAAATATAGTCTAATCACGATTTAAACGTTTATTTTATAATATTTTTTAGAATGTGTTGATATGGATGAGATTAAATAAATCAGTAGAAAGTTATTTCTATACTATGTTCATTAACAAATCTATTTGTAGAAAATTAAGTTTATATTTTTGATGAATATTTAAAGAAGTTTTCTAGTAAAGATATAGAAATTAATTGGTTTGATGGACCATAAGTTTTAATCACATCAAATGGGTTAAGAAAGAATGAAAGCTACATGGTCATAGAATGACTAATAAGAAAATTAAGAGATATTTTGTAGAGATAATTACCATTCCACTTCTATATAAATATCATATATGGTTAATCTTATAAAATAAAATGTAGAAGGACTGAGGGAATAAATTGAATTTTCTTTAAAATAATTCGAAGTGCTAAAAAATTCTCTTACTTCAAAAATAGAATTGGAATCTTTTCAGGAAGAGTTTCAAATTATATAGCAATGTTCAATTTTAAGAATAGTTTTTAATTTTTTTTAAAATGGATTATGTTGGTCACATTTGGTATATCAAATGAAAATATATTTCTAAATGATATCATAGTGAGATGAAAGTGTTTTTAGTTGAACTATTTTTTTTTCTTCATGAATAAAAAGATCTAGAAATACTAAAAATGGAATAGATATGTTGTCAAGTGTTTTATTTTCAATGAGAATAAGTGTCCATATTTTAGAATGTGAAGATTCACCACTTTGTCTATATAAAAAACCCCACCTTTTTTTTCTCATCCTCCACCTTAGTCTATTAAAAACCATAAATCTAAAATATCATTATAATCATGTATTGTTAAGACAACTTTCATTCTTTTGTCATATTTATTAATTTTTCACTTAAAAAGCATAAAATTCCCTATGAGTTATTTACTATATTAAATTTTAGGTAATTTGTTTCATACTTCGATTTGATATCACAAATTGTGGAGATTATTAGACAATTGTGGATAAATAAGTTATTATAAATATGATATTTTTATTATTTTTCTGTTTTGTATAATTTCGTTAAATTATGTAAAAATATTTTATTTTTATATAAAATATATATGTTCTTTATTTAAAGATGTTTTTGGTCATAAAAAAGGAGGATAATATTGGAAACATTTTGATCTAAAAATTTTATTATATTCTTACATGTTTTCATATTCATAAACAACCAAATTTGTTTTCCTGATAAAATTTATTTAATTGAATTAAAAATTTATGTTAATTTAGTTTTAATTCATATGATGTTTAATTTTAATAAGTATTTTATGTATTTTAATGTTTCCTAGAATCACTGTTATGAACCCTACATTTTATTTAAAAGTTTTTATCAAGACCCATGCTTTTGTATGGATCAATAATTTTTGAAACCCTATGTTTTAGGTAAACATAATGTTTTGGAACCATACATTTATCTACTACCATATGTTTGTATACATAATTTATCATCCATCAATCCAACATTTGGGATTATCCATACATTTAAAATAGTACCGTTGAAGATTATACACATGTAGTGAAACCCTATCGTTGGTCGTTTCATCTACTAGATTTGAATTTTGGTTTATTTCCACAATTTATGTTAGGGGTTTTTGATGTATTTGTATCATTTAAAAATCATTAAAGACTAATTAAAAGACCCTTATATGATTGATTTTGTTTTTCCTAAATTCATGGGAAGTTATTATTTTATAATGGAATGTTCAAATTCAAATGATCTCTTTTCATCATGTTGATTTTTTTAATATATTTGACAAGGTATAAATCAAGAATCAAGATAAATACCATGAGCTTCAAATTCTGTAGAAGAAAAAATCTTGTGATGTCTATATTTCTCAAATTAGATAAACATAGGAGATATATATGTTTTGATTTGATATTATTTTATCATCATGATGTTGTTTAAATATCCATTGTTAATCTGTTGCTGTCATTCATCAGAGCAACTATTAGAGCTAAAATTTTGATACATACAAGTTTATCTTCTTCTGATTGTTTTCTCGACTATTTTGTATTGAAATAATTTTCATACTTGAATATCTTCTTCATATGTCAGTTTCCTCTATCAATGTAAGCTGAAAAAGTATTCAACTTCTACATAAATTTTTTCTTATTAGTATCATCTACTTATACTCAGTGATTGTGGAGTGTCAAATTCTAATATTAATTAGTAGATATCTAAGTTTTCTATAAAATAATAAAAACTAGGTGTAAAATAATTATTTTAAGGTGTCAAATACCTATACTCTGTTATGGAGGTACATAGGAAAAGTAACTATTAATGAAAAACCACGGAGAACATGGAGAGATAATTGGTGGGGTAGACTGAGGGATTTTTGTTCCCAAGACCACTATACACAAACACACCCAATTTTTTTTTATTTTTCACTTATTAATTATTTTACAATATAAGGATCATATACACTTATTTTAAAGAGGTATTATACAAATTTAAATATTTTTAAAAGGACAAAATTCACTCTCTCATGTGTGTCTTCATATTATTCTAACCATACATGTCGGTCCTTTTCCGAGGGATTGCATGACTATGTGAAATAAATCAACACTTTGTAAAATACAAGAAGATTTTAATTGGGCTCTTATAAGGCTTTATAAACACAAGTGTTGAATGATATTTTACCATGAACCTTCACTATCAAAGAGATAATAAAAAAGAGTTTACAATTGAGTCTCATATTTGAAAGATACAACAATCATAAGAGAATAAATCACTTGGAGTTATGAAAAAAATAAAACATATCTTGATAGTGTAAGAACATTTGGTCTTACATATTATCTTCTTCACACACATGAAAAAGGAATGAAAACTTCTATTTTAATCACACAACATAAGATCTATAAAATCTATGGTTATAATTAATCCAACCTATTCTTTTCTAGGAAATACCGTGATTAGAGTAGTAACCATTAAATTATCCTCATAGTTATTTATTATCATAGTAATTAAAAATTTTATTAATTTTTTTTACTATAAACAAGTAATAAAATTTTATGAATGAAAAAATTAATTTCCATTTAAATCAAAATAATGGTAATTAAGAGTAGGTTATAAATCTATGTTGCTATTTCTAGATCCCCACATAGATGAATTACACTGATTTGAATTTATATATATGAATTGATCAATGTAATTCATATTATATTGGGGAAAAATCTTCAAGGTATTATATCAGTGTTTTTGAGTGTGATAGTGTTTGTTCACAGAGGCAGATGACCATGAATGAGTATGTTTGGTGTTTGTTGAAGAAGGTTTTTATAGTGGAATATTTTCTTTGTTTATGCCAAATTTTTGGGGCTCAAAATAGGGTTTTAGGTTTTTCTTAAAGGTATTTATTCCATAGAACATAGTTTCTGGGCCAAGATTATTTATTCTCAGACCTAAATTGAGGTACATAGAACGATAAAGAAAAATCAGCAGAGGAAGGGTTTCTGTATAGCAGAGTTAAGTGGGTGGTGAAGTCTGCTATGTGGACTGCGATTGAAAAATAGTTCATGGGAGGCTTGAATTTTATGTATGGAATTAAATTCAGGGGATGGATTGATGTTTATAGAAATGAGGTTAGTGATTTTTAGACCCGATAAGTGTTTCGTTCACAGTAGAGATTTTCCTCCATTGAGGATTAAAGCGCTATGTGGACTATATAACATTATTTATGGAGTAGGTTGTACTCATTAATGTTTTTGGGAAATCAAATTAGTGGTATTTTCATATCTAACTTCCAACATAAGGACCCTTAATTAGATGATTAAAGAGTGCAAAAATTACAATAGAATATTATCACTATGGGGAGAATTTGAAGAAGTTTGATATTGTCTATGGTAGGATAATTCTGTGAAGGAAGAAGTTTGTGATGGAGGATTCCATAAAAGGAGAATATTTCCATGGAGATAGTTCACAGAAGGGGTTTTGTGGGGAACTATATCCTACAAAGGAAAAAGGGTCCTTGAAGGAGAGGTGGTATACACGACATCATCTGTCAATGGATAAGAGATGGTCTATGGAAGAAGTATCCATCCAAAAATCTAGGATAGTCCCTGAAGGTGGGAGTGTCCGTAGAAGAAGAGGTGGTCCATGAAGCATTCACGAGATGTGGTGCAGGGCAGTTGGTGGAGGACTCAAGGAAGTTCATGAAGGAAATAAAATAGTTTTTGAATGTAATTTTTATAAACAAATAGTAATTAAAAAATTGGATTTTATCTTTGGGTGTAAACAAGAATTCAACAAAGCATCTATCTACAGTTGAGGATGAATTAATTCATGAAAATCAATGGGCCAACAGGTCTAAAAAGTATGAGTGGATCGCTTAAAAGAGAATTGTTGAAAGGAAGTGGAAGAAAATAATCCTTTCCACTAGAAGTGAGATAGGAAAAGAGACATAGGGAGTGACCCTTTGTAATGTAATAGTTTTTCAATAAACATTTTAAAGGTAGTGAGCCTTGGAATAGAAGTGATCTAGCACAAACCATGTAATTTGGATGTGAGCCTTTGTGGATTGTGTTAATCATCACATTCTCATTTTATAATCCTTGGATGTTGCTCAGTGAGGGTGAATCAAATAATATTGTTATGTCCCATTTATTATTTCATTCTATTCACGCATTGTTACAATATAAGGATAAAAGTGTGTTTTCTTTAACGACAAAACAAGATCCAAAGGTTAATTAATTTTAATCTATCATAACCTGATTAACCCTCCCTACCATGGTATTTGACCAAGTGGTCCTAACAATTAGTATCCGAGCTAATTGATGGAATTTATTTGTTATCTATCAATATATGAAATGGAGGTTTTAAATCACAAATGGATTTTGATCTTTGATGGGAACAATTTTAAATTATTGGAAAATCAGATGCAGAACTACTTCTAATCATTAGGAATGGATGTCTTTACTATAAATATTCATGTAACATCAGCCAATATTGACAGTGGTGCTTTATCATAAGTTGATAGAAGTGAATTGGATGCTGATTCCAAAGGAATCAATTATTTATGGGGATCCCTATGAAATAAAATTTAGATAAAGGTGATGTCATTTAAATCAGTACATTCTATGTGGGATAAGATTCTAAATATTTGTGAGGGTGAATCAATTAGTAAATAAGAAAACTGTAAGTTCTATAGAACAAGTATGAGAATACCATAATACACACTAATGAGTATTTTGATTCATTCATTGAGGAAGAAATGTATGGTACCAGATAAACTATTGATGATATAAATATTGTGATGCATATCTTGAGAAAACATCCACTTATGTTCAATTTTAATGTCTCCATATTGGAAGTTAAATATCTGAAGGAGGTGACATTGGATAACTTTCATAGTACCCTTGTCACCTATGAAATGAGAAATTATGTTAATGATGCTCTAAAAAGCGGAAGTCTAAGTATGTAGTGTTCAAGGCCATGAAGAATATAACCATTGAATACATACACAAATATGAATAGATAGATGAGGTTATGTCAATACTTTAGTCAAATCGCCAAAGAGGAAATGGAATGTTTAAAGGGAAACATCCACTTGCATTATTTTGATGTGAAAAATATTGGATATCTAGTAGAAATGTGGCCAATGAATTTTTATGAGGATAGTGAGGATAAAATTGAAATTACCATGAAAAAGTCTTCAACTTATATGAAAGGGAAGATTTTTTTTTAAGAAAAATATATTCCAAAATAAAAATATAATTTCAAGAGAAATTTGTTGTTCAGAAGGATATGAGGATAAATAATTAAAGGGCTTCAAGGATATTGAAATAGAAGCTATGGTGGAAGTTGTAAAAAATTCCATTATAATTGAAGAAATAAATAATGGACAATGAGAAGTTTAAGAAAAAGTTGACCTTCAGGTCGAATTAGAAGTTGAAGTTGAAGAGATAGATGTTTGGATAGAAAAAAATATTAAAATATAACCAAGTGGTTTGTGATGAAAAACATTGTGTGTAATAGTAGGAAGCGGAGAATTCTTAGCTGAATAAAGAAATTGAAAAACTGAAGTCTTCAATACCAAATATCATAGAATTTTTTTGGGTAAAATCTCAAAATTGGAAAATAGAGAATATATATTCATATTTTGACTAATAATGGAAAATATCAAATAAAACATATCAAATAGATTGAAGTGGATGTTTTATGTATATAAAGAAAATTAAAAGATTAATAGGAACACATGATTCCAGTAATTCATGATACACATGAAAAAAATAGAAAGGTAGAATTCAGAGTTCCAAGGAAGCAGAAAAAGGAGTGTCATGAAAGAAAAATGATTAATCAAGATGAAATATCTTTTATTAGGCTTGATCACAAATAGAAATAAGTAATGATTGAAGTTAGACCAGAATCCCCCTCTACGATGATGAATATTGATTTGAGTATAAATCAGAATAAGAATATTCAGAGAACCCAAGGTAGAAACATTAATGTAGTATCAAAACACATAAATGCACCACACATTTTATGTTATTATTCTGGGAATATTGGAAACTCATAAAATGGATGTTTTATATTCAATAGGTACTGAAGGGAATAAAATCAATAGAGGTATCCAGACACAAATAAATTTTCCAAAAATTCGTTTGATAATAACTATTTTAGTTGTCGATTATTTGGGCACATGGAATGTTATTTCTCATATAAAATGTAGTGAAATTTTTCAAAATAGAATGAATGTGTTTATAAGAAGCAATTCAATGTATCATCAAATGAGCATAAGTTGGAAAATCAATTTATAGTATATAAATATAAAGCTGGTCTATCATACATTGAAGAAGATCGATATTATCAATCTATATTGATTATGAAGTAAAAAACATGGCTAAAAAAATAATGTTTAACTTGAAGTGGTTGTAGATATTTGTTTTAAAGTATTAGATCAAACTAGAATTTAGATTATTGAAAGTGGTTGTACCAAAAATATGAATGGACATAAGGATCTAGTGATTAGATTCAGATATGATAAAGAATTTATTGAATGTTTTGGTAATGACAAAGGATTGAAAATTATTTTCTTGGAAAAAGAAACGTTTGGGAGAAAATACATGAAACATGCAGATGTCTTAGTTGATGAAGGTTATAGTCACAACTTTCTTA
Organism: Viscum album; assembly: GCA_963277665.1. Classification (NCBI taxonomy): domain Eukaryota; kingdom Viridiplantae; phylum Streptophyta; class Magnoliopsida; order Santalales; family Viscaceae; genus Viscum; species Viscum album. The sequence continues at coordinate 1,221,294,283 of OY728147.1, forward strand.
GTGTTAGTCAACTATATGACTTTGGACATTCCATAAGATTTTCCAAGAATTTTTGTGTCCTCAAGTAAAAATACAGTGCGATTGGGTTTTAGGTAAAACATATGAAAGGGAATCTATACCTTATTAGTGGAGAAGTATATACGTATTTTTTGTCCAAGGGAAAAAGAAAACAAGTTATGGAGTTAAAACCTTGTTCATTTTATTCAAACATCATTGGAAGATCTGGTGAAATATGATACTAATCTAGACCTCCCTATATTATCACATGATCATAGCCATATGTGTGATTCTAGTCAACAAGGGAATATCATTCGAAAGAAATATAATAAAAAAGAGAAAAGATCAAAAAAATATCTTGAGTTGATGCATATTAAAGTGTTCAAACCAACTTCACCGAGAGATATTTATATAAGGATATTTTATGTTCTTTTCATTGTTGATTTTAGAATAATGGCACGGGTTTCAGTCATCACTCACAAATCGGTGGGTTTTACTTACATAAAATTTCTTTGAAGGGAAGTTGAGAAGGTTATAGGTGAAAGAATTCAGAATATTCGAATAGATAATGGAATAGAGTTCAGAAATTTCCATGTTTATGATTATCTCAAGAATCATGGGATAAGGTACCATATTTAAGTATTATGAACTCCAAGAAAGAATAGAGTAATTGGGAGAAGAAATAATATTATTTATAACATGACTAGAAAAATTCTCATTGAGAATGAATTTCCAAAGAAGTTTCAGAAATAATCAGTAATGAAATCAATATACACATCAAATAGATATCTTTTATGTCAAAATTAAGATAAGACTTCATATTATTTATGGTATGGAATGAATCTTTCATTAAAGTACATTCGAGTATTCCGAAGTAAGCGATTCGTTCTCAATAAAGGGAAACACAGAATGTATAACTCCCATGGTGATGAAGGGATATTAATTGGAGACTCAAAGAATAAAAAAACATATAAATTCATCAATAAGTGGCAGGAAAAGGAAGTTGAAATCCATGATGTAACTATAGTGGAGAATGATCCAAATCTTACAAAAATACATGATCAGTATGAAGAGGATAGTGATAAAGAGATAAGAAGAACATGGGATGCTTCAGTTCTAGAGGTTGATTAAAAAGAAGATTCATATAATGAAGAGGATGAAAAAAATTCAATATATTCACAAAGGCATAATATAAGATCCAAAATCGATAGAAAAAACACAATTGGTAATAAGATGGTGCCAGTACAAAAGAAGAAGATGAGGAAACTACAACACGAATCAAATTTATCAAAGGTAAATACTAATTTTTTTGATGAAGCAACAGGAGATAAAAATTGAGTTTAGAATATGAATGAAGATCTTGACCAAATTCAGAAGAATCATACATGGGAGATTGTTTCAAGTCCAATATATAATAATGTCATTGGGACTACATGTGTCTTTAACAATAAAATGAATGGAGATAGTACAATAATTCCAAAAAAAAATATGACTAGTGTTTAAAGGGTACTCCCAGATAGAGGTTATCTATGATGAGGAAACATTTTCACCTTTTATAAGGATAAATACAATAATATTATTCTGGGCTATATTAATGAAAATAGGGTTCAACGTTTTCCATATGGATGTTATGTTATAATTTTTGAATGGGATTATAGAAGAAAAAATTTCTATTGATCTACCAGATGGTTTTCTGATTCATAAATATTATAAATTATTTTTTCAACTAAAGAAGGATTTATATGGTTTTATGAAAGTACCTATAGCATGATATTAAAGCTAGATCTTTTTCCAAAGAAGCTTGGTTTCTCAGTGTGGTGGAGTTGATTATAATCTCTATGTCAACAATGATATTAATGAAAGAACAATGATTTTGGTATATGTAGATGACATAATATTTTTTGGACTTGATGAAGTGCAGTGAAATCAATTCTCCAAATACAAAAAAGAGAATTTGAAATGTCAATTATTGCTGAACTGATGTTTTCCTTATTTTAAAAGGGACACATGGAAATAATGGAACTTTCATTTATTAATCTAAATATTCCAACGAAGTTTTGATAAGTTTTGGAATGGATAATTCCAAGGAGATGATGAATCTGGTGGATACCCAGATGAATCTTTCATAGGATGATGAAGGAAAAGAGTTTAATGTCACAAAATACAAGAATATCTTTAGTAGATTGTTTTACTTATCATAAAAATGAACATATATTGTTTTTTCCACATGCCATGATTCATAGTATCAATGTAATCCTATGGAACCTCACTTTCTTGTAGATAAATGAATAATTTGGTATATCAAAGGCACAATTTGATTTCATTTTTACGTACAATGATAAATACTAGTAATATTTAATCGGAAATACCTATGGAGATTCTGTTGGATCAGAAGATGATATTAAATTGACATCATGTTTTGAATTATGTCTTGGTGGATTGTGTATTTCATGGGAATGTAATAAAAAATATTACATTTTTTTAAGAACTATATAAGATGAATATATTACATCCACTCAAGCATTCAAAAAGTTATTATGGATGATATAATAACTCGATAGTATGAGAGTTGATGTTAAGTCTCCCATTTGAATCCATTTGGATAATTCAAGTTCTATAAATCTAAGAAAAAATCGAGTACATCACTCAATGACAAATAAAATTGAAATATAATATCATTTTATCAAGGAGAATGTGGACAAGGGCCTATATTGTTGGAGTATGTGCCTACAAAACAACAGGTTCCATATATAAGGACAAGGGCCTTACCCAAATAAGCTTGTGAACATCTTTGATTGGCTCTAAGAGTTCAGTCAACTCCATACATTTGAAAAAATGTAGATTTGGGACCCCCTCCCCATGTGGTATGGTGTTTTTTCTCTAATTTTTTTATTTTTGATCTTTACCCTATTGTAGACCTCAAAGGTGTGACCTTTGGGTTCATTGAAAAAGGGGGAGAAATTTTTCCTAGAGAAGGGAGAAAATTTCTTAATCAATACATGGGATAAGATTAAAGGGGGATCATTAATTAAGGTAGATTATTAAATCTGATGATGCTAAAAGTGATCAATAAAATGATATATATCACAATAAGAGTTTGTGATAAAAGCAGTTGAGTGGTTTTGGAATGGAATGAAGTGATTCATTGATGAAATTTTTATTATACTCTTATTTTCAATGATGAACATGGATCAGGTGGGATTAGAGTGTTTTTTAGTAAATCATTGATTTATATCTCAATCGTAATAAGTGAATAATGGTAGAGTATGGATGTACATTTTACTAGGTATCCACATGTGAAGAGTTTTCAATAAACACAAAGAGGGATATTGTTGGGAAAATACATCACAGAATTGAATTAGTGTTTTTTCGTATGATTTTGCCTATTGAAAAAGCTAGATAGACCTGAATAATCATGGTTGGAGTCTGGAAAATGGATGTTTTTCTATATAACATAGTTCATGGACCACGAAGAATAATTCGCGGACCTCAAAGGAGGTGCATATTATAGTGATGGAAAATAAAGATATATTGGGTTTCCACATAGAAGTCCTATGTGGATAGTGAAACGAACATTGTGGACCACGAGTGAAAAATAATTCGAGGGAGACTTGAATTACGTGGAAAGATTTCAGTTCATGAGATGGATTTACTTTTTTAGAAATTAGGCAGTGATTTGTAGAGCTGAGAAGGGTTTCATTCATGGAAGAGATCTACTACCATAGAGGATCAAAGTGCTTTACAGAACACATAATATAGTTCGTAGTATAGTGTATACCGCAATGATGTTTTGGGGAGATCATATTAGAAGTAATTTTGGATCTATATTCATATATAGGGACCACTAACCTGATGACTAAAGAGAGAAAAAATTACAAGATAAGATTATCACTACATAGACAATTTGGTGAAGTCCGAAGTGGTTCCTGGGAAGACAATTCCATAAAGGAATAGGTCTATAGGGGAGGATTATTCAATGGTAGAAGTTTTCAGTGGAGATATTTCATGGAAGGGGTTTTTTTGTGGTACTTTACCCCTCATACGATGAAGGATCCACATAGAAGAGGTGGTCCAAAGGACATCATCCGTTCACGAAAGAGAGGTGGTGCCCAGAAGACGAATCCATCTATGAAGGAGAGATAGTCTGCAAGGAAGGGATGAACTGTTGAAGAAGAAGTGGTCCCTGAATGATTCACACCATGTAGTGGAAGTAAATTCACAAAGGACATAAATATGTTCACTAAAGGACTAGAAAAGTTCGTAAAAATAAATTTCCACAAACTAACAGTACGTGGAAAAATGGATTTCATGTACGGGTAAAAATGGGACTTTAATAGAGCATCTATATTCAATTGAGGATACATGAATACATGAAAATAAAGGGGCCTACAAGTTCATAAAATGTAAGTGGATCACATCAAAGATAATTGAGAAAAAGAAGTGGAATATAATGATCTTTTCTACCTATAGTGATCCAGATAAAGAGACATAGGGAGTGAACCTTGGGGAAGGAGTGAGTTGAACCATAATATTGTAATGGTAGTGATCTTAGGAATATAAGTGATATAGGAAAAACCATGTAATTTAATTGTAAGCTTTATTGTATTAGGTACATCGACACATCACTACTTTATTTTTCTTACATGTAGGCCAGTGAGGGTGCACCAAGTAATATCACTGTGTCTCGTGTATGATATAATTTCTATTCATCCATTGTTACATGAAAAGGATTGAATATTGTTTTGTATAACAAAAAAAAAAGATACAAAGGGGTCGTAGTTTTAATATTTTATACCATGATTCACCCCCACTTAGGTTATATGGCCTAGTGGGCCTAACATATTCACATATCCAATTTATCCACATAGGTAAATTGCATAGGGGATTTCACATATTTGTGATTCAAATATTTTATTGATTACCACTTAGCCATTTTTCTAACATATATTTTATACATAGGAATTTTATTCTAGTAGTCAACTAAAGTATCCAATTTCTTAGTGCTGTCATTTCTCCACATAGCCAAATGGCTGGCATATCGAATTTTCCATATTTTAGATATCAAACTTCAAGAACTTGCATATTTTGAAAGAAATAAAAAACAATGATAAAAACTATGAACATACTAAGATAACAAAATATATGATGGGTTTTGGAGAATATAAAAACCTAAAAAACATGGTATATTTTTGTATAACATTATTAATCCAATAATATCCCCCTCTTTTATGATCACAAATATCATAAGACAATAAAAATGAAATTTTAATATTGTTATACATGATCTTTCAGAGAACTAAAGAATATAGATAATTAATTTAAAATATATTGGTTATCCTCTTCTTCTACCAATTATGTAGGAACATATATCACTTTTGAGGAATTCTCCAACTTTTTTATATACCTTTCTACTATATTGTTTTCTATATAAATAAAGGTTAAGGATATTAAAAACACTTTAAATTTAGAACTTATAGTTACAAAATAATAAATTATATTGCTCAAACCTAAAGGGAAATATGGAAATAATTGAAATTCAGTATAGATTCAAATAAAACATAAATAAATAATGAAAATATTAAATTAAAACTGTCACTAAGAAAAATTTAATAAATTGATAAATACGAAATTTATTAACTATCAATTTATTTAAAAAAGATATCTGATCAAAATCCAAAAAAGAACATATAAAGACAATGGTTATTTTATATGGTATTATGGAAAAGATTAAACTAAGAATGAGGTTTTGTTGGAGGTTTCATAAATGTTTGAGAGGAGAAAGAGGCAGTATTAGGGAAAATTACTAATGAAAATCATTATTTCATATTGTATTTAATAACACCCATTTTGGATCTAACTACTTCTCTAGCCCTTGAATTTTGAGAAAGGGTGATTATAACTCCATCAATATTACCTAAAAAATAGGGAATTAATATAAACCTGATATAATAAAATCCGATATATTTGGAGATCCTGAAGATGAATCCCCTTGGGAATATATTTCATAAGTTTAAATAGAATCTACCTTGGATTTTTATTTCATAAAAATGTAGGATGGGTAATAAAAAAATCCATTTTTTTGGTACCTAAAAAGGTTCAAGTGTAAATATACCTCGATTCCTTCTTCCTCATATTCAAAACAAATAATCTTCATACATATAAATTCCCTTGAAGTAATGTTACTTTAATAACTCCATGATAGAATTGGATGTTGGTATATTCATCTAAAGAAGATCTTTTTAAACCATTTTCAATAATCCTATAAAATATTCTATATAATCAGCAAAAAATATCGTGGATTAATAAACACTAGAGTGGGTTGAGAACTAGATAATGTATCTAGAAGTTATGAATGAAAAATTTGCAGAGCATGGTCGATGTATCCTTACACACCGATCAATATTCCATTCATAGATTTTATATTCCTCTCCAAATTAGCTATTTCATATAATAAAACATGAGCTACATGTAGGAAATAATTATATGGAGGTTTAGGAACTAGGGTAATAATAGTATAACGATTTTTATTAAAATAATAACATGTATATTAGGGGCATACACTTTAGCTAGTTTCACTAAAGGAATAAGCCTGAGATGTTTTTTGAAAATAAGCTATCTTTATGTAGATGAAACTTGAATAATTGTTGTTACATAAGACTATAAGGAAATTGAGTCCTCTTATACAATTTATATTATATCCTTGAATTCCCCCCATAAAAGTTTAATTGAAAAATTATAATGTATTGATATTTTCTTGTTTCTTGACCAATTGACCTAGAAATATTACCTTGAACATCACGAGAAAAATTCATGATATATTTTGGATTTACACTAACTGATTCTTCATAATATCCATCTATTTATTTTAATATCAAATTAGTTTAAACACATGTGTTTCTAATAAATTAATTGGTATCATAAAACTCAAAAAAAAAATCTATACTTAAATATTTCACTTTCATTGGTTTGAACATATTATGCGGAAGAGACTGAATCCAAGAAGACACTAAACTGATATATGAAATATCCTAATTAGACAGATATTTCAGATCAAGATCCATAGAATGTATAGAGGTATAAGTTTTGATAGTAGGTTGAGATCATTTAAGTAAATAAACCCAACTTTCCAAAACACTCTTTAAGGTATGTAAACCCTCTTTAATGTCATAATTAAAAAATGGAATATCATTTACTACATCTTGAGACTTATTAGATTGAATAATTGGAATAATTTGAATGGTGTATTTTTGATATTCATTGGGTAAAAAAATTCATTAATCTATAACTTGTTAGCATGAAAATATTTCATCCCACTCACTTGGGATTTTATCTCTTTGAGATTTTTTTCACTTATATCAGAAAAATGTTTCATAGAATGGACTATCTTATGATTTTTCATTATTTTTTTAATTTACCGTCATCCCAAATAACATTTCAAAATCATCTCCTGATATAGGTTTTTTTATTTTTCTTATCTTATACTTATAGTTTATCGTATATTTATTCAAATATTATAATCTCCCATGATATTATCAAAATTAGTCATGATAGCTGAAGAAAATGTCTGTATATCAAAACATTCGAAACTCTTTTTAACTAATGGTGTATCATTATGAACAAGAGGAGGGGATCCCAAGGGTGGTGATGTGTAAGAAAGATCAAAAGAATCCACAATCAAAAACATATTATATCTAAACCTGTTGATGATCCAGGACGAATTATATCAACTTCATGTTGTTACACTTTCTATTCATCTTTGTCCACTGCAAATGGACCACTAGTCATAGTCTCAACTATCCTTTTATTTTGAACTAAATCAGTTATATCAATAACTATCTCAACCCATTATACAAATTCAACACCTCTAGTAACTCCAACATCATAGCTCTAGACTAGAACATCTATAGTAGGATAGACATCTGGAAACTAGGGATTTGGTATGGAAACTACTGACTCCTACACCTACCTAGTAAGAACCATCACATCAGGTGTTTTATCCTAGGTGGTGAGGAATAAGACGAATACCCTTGAGCTACACCTTCCAATCCAATTAGTCTAAATTTATTTTATGTTTTATCCTAATAGTTTCCAATAGTATATAAGAGAATTTTTGAAGGGGTATTACCTCTATGAAACTTCACACCCTCTACCCCATTGAGAACTACACTTTCCTTGTTCAAAAAATAGGGAGATGAGCCTTATAAAAGTGTAATAGTTTAATTTTACATTCTCTTTAAAATATTGATGCATAATCCACATCATGTACCTTAGACGATTCAGAATAGCATTGTTAATTAGTAAATAAAAGAGGTACATTTCCTAAAATGAAATCTTTTCCATTTTTACCACTCTATGGGAAATTATAGTATGTATAAATATATAAATAACCTTCCATTCAGCTTCTAATTCATTCATAGGAATTTTCTAACAAGTAAAGGATCCTAATAGGAACATGAAAACCTTATTTCGTCTGACTACAGTTGTACCAACTAGATTTTGACTAAAAACTAACTTTAACTCATGTGGATGATGAAATACTTAATCCAATTATATTGAAAAAACTAGAAAAATTCTTCTATTTAAATTTTATGAATTCACATTCTCTGTTGTACCTAACAAAAAATTTTCTTTCTAGATGAACTCATTCACTTGTTCCTAAAAAAGAAATTAAGACTTATGTTACAAAAAAATACTCATTATTGAAACTAAAGGACATTGTTCAACATAATATTGGTAGAATTTAAATATTATAAATCAATGACCCTAATAGGTTATATAGTGTGCAGTGCACCGCTGGACATAGTTTTCTTAGAAGAACCATAACTTCCCTCATATACACTCTTGGAATTTCCCATGGAATATGTTAGGTAGAATAATGTGTGAGAATCAAGAGAGATATAAGGTAAACAAAGGGGTGACTATTAAAATTCAAGAGGAAGAAATTTTCTTGTAAGGTTAAAGGGTCGATTTATAATTTTGTTCAATGTCTCATGCTAGATTTTCAAAATGGGTACATATCTGATCAATAATTTGGGTTGATTATGACATAAAATATATAAATAAATGAAAAATAAAAGGTCAATTTTTTTAATTCAAACATAAAATAATAATGGAAATTACAAATTGATCAAAACTATAAATATACTTAATTTTTATATATCTTTAAAATTATATGAAATTAATAATTAAAACCAAACATGAAATTTATAGAAATAAAATAAACTTAAATAAATTAAAATAAACCCACTTCGATTTTTTATAAAATGAACAAATTCACACCCAAGATGATATATATATATATATATAATATAATTGGTTCTTAGTAGATATAAATTCAAGAAAAATATCATATTTTGAGCATGATCTATCTTGAAATTATTCATTAGATCAACATGATTCATTGATGAAATATTTTTCAGATTATTTGAAAATATGAAAGTACTATAATTATCAAGTTAGATTTATATTTGATTATAATTAAATAAAAAAAGTTATATTTCAATCATAACACTAGTGAAAAACAACTAACAGTAGAAACATATTCTATTTAGGAAATAGATAATGAATCTTTGGTTTGTTTCTTACTAGAACCAAACTCTAGGGATTTAACAATAAAATGACATGTTTCAGAAGTACTCTTCCAATATAGCATACAAACACTGATGTTTTCATCTAAATAATAATTAAAATTAAAATAATTAGTTTTTGGAAAAGGTAATAATTGATAAATTTTTCTTATTAAATGCATTAATATTATTTTAGATTATTTTAAAACAAAATCCTTTGAATTTTATTATAAACATGAAAAAAATCATATTGAAAAGATAATTTGTGGTAAAATAATAGTTAAATATAGTACAATACCAATTTCTCCAATATATATCTTGTTGTTAAATGGTTTACTAGATCCGTCCAATTAAAGATTCTCATTAGAATATAGAGGAGTTGAATGTACTTTACTACTTCAATGTTCAAACCTCTTATGTAAGTAAAGCATTAATTTTATTTTGTTCATCATAATAAGAAATTCCCATTGATAAATATAAAAACCTATTCAATAATTTAACTTACCCATCTTTCTTATTTTAAATTATTTTCTAATGAGTTTTCAAAATTCATTACATAATTGTTTTTGTAGAATGAAAAATTTCTTCATCAAAATATATTTGAACAAACTAGATATCTAAAGATGATGTTTTGTTGAAAAGAGTAAGATCTACCACTTGTAATAAAAATACATTTAGTAAAATAATGGAACTTAATCATTCCTATAAATAGTTAGGTTCTTGTATTACAACCATAAAGAGAATTGGTACATCATAAAACTAAATTTTAAAAATAAGGATTATAAAAACTAAGAGGTTTCTAGACATTAACATCATCCATTATAAAAACATTTAAAATAATTATATTTTATACCCATATGATATTATTTTAAATTCATGTGTGATGTATATACTATAATAATCCTAATGACCTCTAATCTAGATATAGGTGAAAATGTCTCCTCATAATCAATACCATAATCTTTAGTATACCATTTAGCTACTAGTATATCCTTATTCCTAGTTACCAAACCATGAGTATCCTATTAATTCCTAAAACCCCATTTCATCCTATAATTGGATATTCATAGGGTTAACCAAATAATTCCCATTACATGTATCTCTTGAACTATTTCACCTCCTACTTCATTTCTAAAACCTAATTCTCATCATCTAAGGAATACTATATACATTTAGGTTCTAATTGAGATAGAACAGAACAAAATTAAACAAGCGCTACTGCACTCCTCCTAGTTCTAATTCATTAATTTAAACATACTATATCAATTTAAAATGTATGATTCTTAAGGGTCATTTGTTATCTATGAATAACACATTCTACATCACCAAAATCAATCATTTTTGGTTTTATTTCACCATAATCATGTTAGAACTCATTATCATTTTTATTATCAAAGAGATGTTTAGGTCTCATGTTTTCAAAATAATTTATTAGATCATAAACATCAGTCAATTTGTGATGAAAAGGTTCAATTTCATGAAATTTTAGGTGAGTTTATTCTTAAATAATTTACATACTTTTAATAAAGTCTTTATATTCCTTAGTAGTAGTGGAATAGTCAATGAAGATTCCTTCATCATCATTTGGATAAAAAACTACCATGATTATCCTTAGTGTTTAGAATATAAACATTTCATCTAAATATTTTTAAGTATACAACATTTGGATTTAAATTAATCCATAGCTCATAGGGTGGTTTTTATAAAATAGGTGTAATTATAACTCTATTTACGATATAACATGTTATATTTAGAGAATAATCCAAAAATGAGTGGAAACGTTATATTTACATAACAATTTTTTATATATTTCTTTCAAAGTCCCATTTATCCTCTCAGAAACACCATTATATTGATGTTTATTGGGGGAATAAAATGTCTTATACAATGTTTTTAAAAATAGTAATTGAAGCAATGGTTATTAAATTTACTCCAATGGTTGTTTAATAATGTAATAATTATAGAATATTTCACTTTATGAACTAATTTTTAAAATTTCTAAAAATTGAAAAATATTTAGTTTTAATATATAAAAATAAAACCCATTTAAATATAAAGAATTAATTAATTAACACATAAAAAAATATTTTATTCTTATAATTGGAGTTAAATATGTCCTAATGAAATAAATATGAATAATTAACATGGGTATATATGTAGAAACCTCTCTAATTTGTTTAAAAAGATGATTTGTGTTACTTTCCCATTTGGAAAGCATAACATAACTTATTTTTATGTAAATTATTTTGAGGTAAATCTAAATATAATTTTATTTTTGAATATTTTTTCAAGTTATATACATTAAAATTTCTCAATATTTTATACATAATCCCAGATTCATTTATTTATATAATTAAAGAGTGTATTTTTTGTCTATGCACTAAATAAAGATCTCATTTATAGAAATCATCTGTTTTAGGTTCCATGAATTTAAAAATTTTATATTTTAAAATATAACATGCATTATTATAAGAATAAATAAATAAAAAATATAAAAAAGTTGTGAAATACATATTATATTTTTCTTTAATCATTCCCACATAAAGGGATATGTTGATGACCAAGTATGGATTAGGAACTGAATAAAATCCCATAGAATTACCTTTGGAATTTCCGAAAAAGTGACATAGCTTACATATAATTTTGATAAGGAGTAGTCAAATATATAATCATATGTCACGAGAATATGATTTCTATATACCATTTAGCATCAAGGATCCTGTAACTTTTTCCCTATAATGACAAAACAATTAAGAATTTGGTTTGGTACCCATATTATGTTGTATTCAACAATTTTATAAAATAAATAAATAGGAACCCAAATCTACTTGTGGTGTCTAGTAAATACATCACTAAATTTTAAAAAAATTATAAAGCAAAAGAATAATTGACTCTAAAAATTAATGGATTTATCAAAATATAATAATTGGTATGTTATTGTAATTATACACATTGAATTCTTGTAGATTTATAAATTATTTTTTTCTTATAACTTTGAAGAAAGTATATTTTATAAATCATTGGGTTTTCAGCTTTATTACCTTTTCCAATAATATTTTTATAACATTAATTATTTCTAAGAAATTTATTGAAGTAATTTTCATGTTTTTTGAAAATATTTAAAGAATATTTAAATTATTGGAACTATTTTAGAAAAAATATAATATTATTATAATGTTATTCAATAAATAAATATAATTTTCTAACCAAGTTTTCATATCAAAAATTTTAATTTATGTCATCCCCTTCATTTAAAACATCATTATAATATTTTTTAGGGTTTTTTCTTGTTAATGATTCAAATTTTGTTTCCATCATGACATAATATAAATTTAATTCTTAATAGGAAAATTTTTTATTATCTGATTAAGATTCATGCTTAGAAAAAAATAAGAATTTTCCTCACATTATTATTCTATAAGGAATATATATGACAATTGATTTGACATTTCAACATTTGAATTAGAAAATGTATCATCACTAGAATATCCAGAAGCACACCATGTTTCATTCATGTTATTCTTGGAATAATTTTTATCGAAAAACTTCTTGCAATAAAATTTCATAGATTTGTTGTTTTCTTGAAACAAAGGAAAGTATATATTGATGTGTAAAATATTCTTACACATGTGAAATCTAACTTATTTTGTATCTTCCCACTCCTTCTTTTAATCATGAAATGGTTTGTTGGATCCTCTTCAATTATTATAGAACATTTTGACCATTCATAAAAATATGTATGTTCACTATATAAAGAATAACTATTTGATAAATATTCCTTAGAAAGATTATCCAATTGTATTTATTTTATTTTCTTATCATCTATTGAATTTGAATCATTCAAAGAAAAATTCTCTTTATTAACCAATTTGTACTCTATAGTGTTAGATTCTATATCATCATCATATATCATGAGAGTTTCAATAAGACTTATTATTTCATAAAATTTGGCCTCTATTTTTTACTTATAATAGTGTAGATTACTATCAATGAAGATGGTATAATTTTGAGGATTTTAAATGCTTGATCTAGTTTGGGAATCGGTGTTCCTAAATAAATAGAATTATATACAACCTCATTAAGTATTCTATTCAGGTGGGTGATGGTTTATCCTCATATAATTCTGAAAGTATTTAATTTAAGAATTGAAGTATAATATCTAAGACCACACACATTGTATGTTCCTCAATAAGACACTAATATAGTAATGAAAAATTCATGAGCCGTTCCACACTATGGAACTTAGTTAAACTCATCAAGACCTAGTATACATATAATTGTAATCATAAGTTCAAATTTTAAATCATATTTGGATTAATTTTCATCATCCTAAGTTGTAGGTTTTTTCTTGGGAAAATCCTAAGTGTCCAAGAAATTTCTGTAAACCTCGAAACCAAGGTTCTTAAAATAATTTATCATTATCTCCATACAAAAACCATTATTCTCACCATTTATTCCGGGATCTCTGAACATTGTCATACCATCTCTTTTTTCATTCATAATATCCATTTTGATGATTATATTTATACTCCAACATCATGATTGATTAGAACATAAAAGCCACATTCTATGATCCCATTTGGTAGTAATAGATTGACTACTCTAAGATTCCAGAGGGGTGAATTGTGTTATTGGAATTTTTATCACCTACAAAAACTAACATTTAAAATATATTATTAATTATGATATTTTATTAACAGATGAACATATAAGAAATAAAATCACTAATAAAATAGATTATAAACTAGATATTTATAATGGTTTAAGGAACATTAATCCCAAAATACAATCCACCAAAGATCAACTCTAATAATATTGTAATTTTTAATGGAACATTCCTTTTTCATGTGACTTTCAATCCTTTTCCGTGGGACTGCAAGACTTAGTGAAATAAGTAAAAACATGGAACAATAAAATAATCATTTATCTTGACTCCAACAATGCTCCAAAAACATAAGAATTCTTGGATCTTTTATGAATATCCTTTATGGAAAAAGAGATATTAAAAAGAGATTTTACTATAAAGGCTCACAGTTGAATGATACAAATGACATAAGAGAAGAAATATACAAGTGGTATAATTAGAATAAAATTTATCTCTAAGAGAGTATTCTAAAATATAATAATTAATCTTGATATTATAGTTAACCACTCAAATAATCCTTTTTATTACAAATAGAGAAGTACACGTAGAGATTTGACATAATGTTCTTAGTTGATAGTGAATGAAATTATTTTATTATATATTATATTCTTCACATACATGAAAAAATCATGAAATTTTTTCTTTTAATCACAAAACTTAAGATTTATAAAATACAGGCCTGGAATTCAATTCCACACATTGTATTCTCATAAATTATTCACTAAAATTTTTTTACATTAAATTATTCCTTTAATTATTTATTATCTTGATAGTTAAAAATGTTTATGGTAATTTTTAATAATAATGAGGTAATAAAACATTCAATGAATGCATTGAATCATTCATTTCCAGTAAAATACAACATTAGTAACAAAAAGTTGGTTTTCGATTGATATAGATTTTTCTGGATCACCCGTATATGAATTCAATTGATTTGAATTTATGTAGCCCAATTTATCCACATATCCAATCTTCATATAGATAATTATTGTATATTTCCATATTTCATAGGTGATTTTTCATGTTGGAGACCCATTTTCCTAGGTGATTTCTATGTAGCCGATTACATGACATAACCATTGTCCATATCTGTTTCCATCACATTGGTGATTTAATTATCTGATTACAAAAAATATTTATTTCTTCATATATCCATATTCCTCAGGTGGCTAATTTTCCATTTTTAGGGAATTTTTCTGTAAACTACCAAAACCTGGAGAGTTTGACATAATGAACTAAAAAAAAGAAAAAACCTGATGAAAGCCCTTAAAAATAAATCATTAACATATGAAGTGGATTCGAGATCATCAAAACATAAAATAAATGTGATATTTTTCAACAAAATTAGTATTCCAATACATAAAATAGTGGTTAATAAAATCCATTTCCTCAAATTTAAAGAGTTTAGGAATTAAGAAAAATGATTCCCTATCTAAAAAAGGAATTATGATAACAAACATCATCAACCTACTAAACTAAGAAACAAGTGAAATACTATTATTACTCTAATTATGATACTTGGTCTTGAAAAATAAGGGTAAACTTTGTGGTCACCCTCTATTTTAGATTTCTGGATATCCAATTGGAATCCCATTCTGGACACCACAGTAGGCCAATGTTGTTTTGTTAGAGAGTCAAATCAAACCCCTAATGATTTGATATTATATTATATTATTATTGTATACCAAATTTAGTTTTATATAATATGATTAACGAAAGTATTATTATACATCCTTTAGGTAAATTCAATGCGATTTCATAAAATTATTTTTTATCACTACAAAGAATCTATAACAATCAATAAATTTGGAAAATCACAATTCACATTTCAAATGAAATTATGATCATATATCAGTGTAAATATGATTATAAACCCTCTAAGAAAACTAATTCCATTATAGTATTTATGATACTTAATTATGTAGAATCTTTAGCCTATATGGTTATAAAAAAACAGTATTTGGATATACCTATTAGGAAGATATATAAGAGTTTTATAGTCTCACTCAAATTAGTATTCTTGACACTACATTGTAAATTAAATCTCATATAGTATGGATATTATGGATACCCCAAACCATCTTCATTAGTAAATTAAAATTAAAATTTAGAGGATAATATTTATTTAAAGGGGTAGAATATAACAACCAAAGATTTTAGATCCCTCAAAATAAAAAATATGCTTTATAACTTGGGTCATTGGTTACACTATAAACAAAAAAAAAACAAAACAAATTATGATGTAATTATTAATAAAATTATAATAAAAATTGATATTTTAAACCATTAATAATTATTACCATTATAAGGTAATAATTAATTTGAGTTAATATTAAAAATTATATTTTAAATAATTCAATATTTCATATTATATATATATATTTAAAAAAACTAAATTTTATAATTTAAAATTTTAAATTTTATAATGTAAAATTCATTTTTTTAATTCCTCAAAACAAAATTCAAATTTTTTTTATTTTTGATATATTTAAAAAATAATTGGTTTTTAGTTGAATAGTGAAAATTTGATTTTTCTAATACCACCACCTTTATATGAATTAGAGTATATTGAAAAATTTTCCTATAAAATTATATATTATAAAATATAATAAATAATTTTAAATAAAATGTTGAATTTATAAACCCATTCTTAATATTTTGAAAATTTATATAATATTATAATAAAACGGTTTTTTGAATGATTTTTTTAATTAATTATGTCAAGTTAAAATGAGATTTTCGAAATATTTTATTGATAAAAAATAATATTTTAATGATAATAAATATTTTAAATTCATTTTAATAAAAAAAATTATAATTTTATCTTAATCAAAAATATTTTTTCTTGAAAATATTCTGTGTGCAAATATGGGGTTTTATGCGATATATGTGCTAACCTTGAGATTATTTTATCTATAGATTGAAACATAATTTGGTAAAATTATTATTTTTATATAATAATTTTCATATTATTTAATATGTACAATGCTATTATTAGGTTTAAAATTCACATTGTTAGGATTAATGCAAATTACCATGATAATGGTGAAACAATAATTTTAAAATTATTATTTTATTTTTATCGAAGAAATTTCTATCTGATAAATTAAATTTAAAATTTTAAATAATTTATATATTATTATTTATAATCACATAAATAAATATATTAAAACTCTTTTAGCTTTTAATAAATACTAAATAAGAATAAGGATCCATAATGGTTAAAATGTCATGCTACCACTAAAAACAATTTCTATACATTATCTATTTTAATTTAAAGGATAATTTTAAAACACAAAGAATTTTAATTTGATTAAATAAATAAGAAAATTATTTCCATCATAACCAAATTTTTTTATGTAGGTTATTTAATATTCTTAACAGAATATAAAATGACACAGTTAAAAATTAAAAGAGTAAAATGTCAAAGCATAATGGTAGACCCATAAAACATGTTTAAAACATGAGATGTAAGACTCAGGTAAGTATCCCTCTATCCAATTTCATGAATTTTTTTATTATTTATAATCATTGTAGCCATTTAACTAGAAATAGTGTCATGAAATTATTAAAATATAAAGGGTGTTTCAAAAAGTGTCCCTTTCTTCTCTTATAAAGGGGGACACTTACACCTAGTTAAACACACATCTCTCATTAAACTTAATCCATGAAAATTTGTAAATTAAATGTCCCTATAACCTTTCACAAAAAAATAATCCCATATTTATTCGTAGTTTATCTTGTCTATTCAATTCCATGGAGTATTTCAAGAAATGAACTTGAATCCAACATAAGTACTATTTCCTTCTAGAGTTTTTATTCTTAATATTACTCTTCAAAATATCTTATCAACATAATAATTTAATCAATTATGTTTCCTTATTATAATGATATTTTTTATATTAATGTTACAATATTTAATTCTTCATTTCAATCCACTTAAAAAACAATCGAATGCCAATCATGTCTTTACACAGATTAACGCCTCCACGAAGAATCATGTTTTCATTTTTCTTGTAGTTTTTTAGACATCATCTAAAAACACTAATTTAATTATCACCATCAAATAAATATTATTTTTTTATAACTATTATTCATTCATAAAAATATTATTTGAAAAAAACACCTCCAAAATCATACTAACCAAACAAGTTACAGTATGTACAAGTTTGGATGGGTTGAACCACCTACATAACTGATGATTTAAAATATTATTATATATGAATATTGGAACATGAAAACTAATATTAATATAATATAATCAATGAATAATTTTTTTAGGGTTATGGGATGATTTTATTTTGTATTAAATTTATTCTTAATGTATCATTTCCATTCATTAAAATTACTAAAATAAGCCAGTGATGAATCCATTTTCACACTACATATCTAAAACAAATATGGAATGATATGAAAGATTTATAAATAAACATATGTTATATATTAAAAAACTTGAATAAAAATAAAAATAAGGAAATTGGTATTAAATTTTGGAAAATGATATCGTCATTATTAAAAATGAACTGAAAAGTTGATGTTATTAACACATGATGGTAAAAATATGCTCTAATAAATCAATGTACTCATGATAAAAAATTATAATAAGGATTATAAAAAGTAAATATTTATGAGTGTGGTTAAAAATTAAGATATTAAGTTATTTTGGTTTTTTATATATTATCATAGCGCGTGATCAACTAATTAAGGTAATAAGGTAAGGGTTTTTATCTCAATTTCCTTTCATTGAGATATGTTTATGTTATAAAACATGAATAAATTTTTATAGTGTAATGAAAACCCATTATAATTTTTATTTCATTATTATATTATGTTTCATGATATTAAATTTTAAATTTCATGTTATCTTTCTAGTGGTTGTTTGATTCCAATGTTAAATTTTTTTATTGTGTTTTTGTGAAACAAATCATTTCCATAGGTCATAATCACCATTCATGACTATAATAATTCACAATTGAACTTTTAAACATGATGATGCTGTTATTTTATATTTATTCCTATATTTTTGGGAATATAATGTTTAACACTGATATATTATAACTTTATGATAAAATTATTTTTTAAAATTCCCTTTTCAAGAATAATTCATATTTATTTTATTGTTTTTTCTTCAAAAAACAATGTTTTTATTTATAACCAATGTTCTAAATTCACTAGTAGGAACATATATTGTTTTTTCTTTATGATTTTATTTTATTCCTTATATTCATTTTAAAACCAAATGTTCACTATATTTTAAAAAACGTGGGGTTTCAAAAAGGCAATTTAAAAACATTCCATGGGTTTTGATCATATGAAAATAAACTGTTTTACCATCCACTACAAAATTTCTTTGAAAAATTCTATATCCTTTTTACTGTTAAATTAATAAATGTTATTCTTAAAATTAAAAATTTTCAAATAATTTTTAATTATCTTATTTGAAGACACTATGTATTTTTCTTTTTTCAATTATTAATGATTTTTTTAAAAGTAATACTTTTCAAAAAAATTTGAATTTACCTTTTAGAAAAATTATGTATTTTTAAGGATTCAATTATTAAATATTATTTTTAAATGTAAACACATTCAATGTATTTTTACTTCAACTTTTTTAAACCTTATAAATTTTCAGTTATATTTTATTTGGAACATTTTAAAACATGGTTTTCATGAATTATTCTCCCTGCCTTCTCAAAAATAGGGTTATAATGAAATTTAAACATAATCTTTTATAAAAATGTTTTAAATGGTTTTGGGAAAACGTTTTTATTTTCACATATATTTACACTATAAGGTTTACCTTTAATAAAGTGATGTTTCGATCACCCTTTCATATGTTATTAAAGTATGATTTATTTTTTAAGATGAGATTTTTGGTATTCATTGATTTATTGAGTTCAACTTAGTCAAAATGTTTGAATATTTTAACAAACTCACTTTTTTACATGGGTTCATTATGATTTGATGAATGATTTATTTTTTATGGAACTCATATGTATGAATATTGAAGGGTGGGGTCTTATATCAATCTCCAATGATTTGTTTGAGGTTCCATATTCCAAGAGATGATGTAATATTTCATTAATGATATACTAAAATCATTTTTCACACGTTTATTATGTGAATGAGATAAGGGAATAATTTTTTAAAATTTTGTTTTGTGGGTGAGATATGGTAATTATTTATATAAATTTTGTTTTGTGAATGATATGTGAGATGATTTTTCACATGTTTATTATGTGAATGAAATTTTGGAAGCATTGTTCATAAATTTTTTATGTTAATTATATTTGATAATATTTGTTCATAATTATTTTGTGTGAATTAGATTCATGTGGCTTGGTTCATAAGTAGTTTTTTGGAATATAATGAAGAAATATTTGTTCATAATATTTTCAATTCCTATTATTTTGCAACATTTCAGTTTTTTATAATGTTATGGAAAATTTTCAAGAAACATTTCATTTCCATGAAATTCAATGTTTTCTTGATTACATATTAGTTAATATTAACATGTTCCATATTATATATCATGATCACATGTTTTATGATTATTTATATGTTTTTTGATCTATATAATATATTTTATGATTCCTTAATGATAATTTTATGAACTCATGTAAGTTTATTATGTTATATGATTAAAAATCCATGATATCTTGATCTTTTATATTGATATTTATGAATTCCTTATATTCTAATTCATGTTTATGATCTAATTAAATATGATATGAATTTCACCTTACTATGAATTTGATCTCACCCCTTCTTATTTTGTAATCAATCGGTTATGGTGATCATTATATCTTCTGAGATATACTAAAATGGTCTAGCGTGGAATGGATGTGGATAAAACATTTCAAGGATGGTAAAATTAATTTTTTTTGCAGCTAATCAACAAGAAAACTAAACTTTTGGAATTTGA
This sequence comes from Viscum album, assembly GCA_963277665.1. Classification (NCBI taxonomy): domain Eukaryota; kingdom Viridiplantae; phylum Streptophyta; class Magnoliopsida; order Santalales; family Viscaceae; genus Viscum; species Viscum album. Next base: position 1,221,315,416 of record OY728147.1, read on the forward strand.
TTTGTGTGACTGTTCATGAGATATATTATTTAAACAATTAGATTAATGTACTATTTCATTAATTTTTAGCTATGATCCTTATATTACCAACATTACACATGAATGTTCTATTAGAGGATCAGATTAATTATTATTATTATAGGACACATATAAATATATATTATTTATTTCATCTTAATCATCAATTTTTTTTCCTTAGAATGTAATATAAATGTTCAATGAGGTCCAAAGAAAAAAATAACTAGAGATTTTTAAAATTTTTTTTATAATTAGATAATGGAAACTTATTACACTCAATCACTTTTATTTAATCAATCTATTTTCTTTAGTAAAAAATGAAATTCGTAAGCATATACATCTATCTCCATGAGTGACTAAATATAGGACTTTGGGATAGATGACTTTGGCAACAAGAAATGATATATGATATTATCCATGTAAACTTTGATTTTATTGAAGTTTATAAATACTAAATCTGATTGAAGATCATTGAAGTATAGGAGAAGGTTTTTGTCTATATACCGATATATAGATGCCAATAACTATCAAATTTTATTTAGTAAGGAGAAAAGAAAAAAGATTTTTTTTTTCAATTTCCAACATGATATCCCTCTTATATTTTGTAACAACTTACTCTTACCATGACTACATTAATCTTGGGATCATTCATTTTATGTATGAGGCCATATAGAGGAAAATTATATTGAACTAACACACATTTATATTAAATTAAATTACATAAGAAGTGTATGCATGTATTTCTATATAATAAAAAACCATGAAGAATCTACATAGATCCATATTGGGAAAATGTGTAATATTTATACACAATTTAGTGATAAGAAACAACAAATTATAATTAAATATTGGAAGGATATACAAAGGGATTTATTCCATCTTTCAAACAAATTACAACATATATATGTGAAGATGAAAAAATAATATTTCCCTATAGGGGATCCACCATAAAAAAACGAAACATGGAATGTGATAATTGTTTGAATGAATATAGGCTATATAGGAGACTAATAAAATTATTCCATAGGGATGGGGTGATGTAACTATGGAAACCTAATTTTTTATACATGGATCTTACCTCATTTTTATGATAAATAACATAATGGGGATACAATCATAGATCCAAAAGATTAATATGTTGTGAAAATTAGGGGCTTACATCACTTATAAATAATAAAATTTAAACATTATTTAAAAATATATTCCTTGTCCTCCGATAATATCTAATTTCATTTTTAATTCATGTAAAAAACATGTGATATATATAAAATTAATAGGTGAGATAAAATCAAAGTAAGGGAATGAATACCATTTGAGGAATAAGGGACATGAACCAGTTGTACATGGGTGAGAATAATCATAGTCATTATAATGTAATCATGAGATCATAATCATAATCATGAGATAAACAATTGAAAAATTCGTGGTATAGAGACCCACATTTTTCGTACATTTCTACGATATCATTTTAATGGTAAACAATAAAATAGTGTTAGGAAAATAGGATCCAAAGGTTTAGTGAATTAGGAAAATTAGGACTATATAAGAAATTTATATAATAAAATAATTTTTTTATTCCTTCTCCTCTAGATTCTTAGTTTCCCTCATATAATATTTATTTTCTCCATGAGGTATGGTTGAAGAAAAATTTGGGAAATGATTTATTATGATCCTTTCTTAATGATTTCCATATCCATCCTTTGAAAATATAATAATATTGGATCCTTCTGAATTCTCATTATTCTTAATGATTTACGATCCTTTCTACTTAGGAACATCATCCACATTTTTTCCTTACTAGGATTGTATTGGATTGACAAGTCATAGTCATGGATGTTCTCTAACCATCTTCGCTAGTGCATATTAAGCTGCATCTATGTGAATATATATTTTAGGATCTTATTATACCTATATATCTCACTCTCCTCCTCATAGAGATAATGGCATGATTGTTTTCATACGAAGATCACAATTGTCAACTCCAAATCATGCATAAGATATTTTTATCACGTTATTTCAAATACCATAAGGCATACACTATTTTTCATTTTTCATCAGTGCACATCCTTATCTGTTCCATTATTCTTAAATTAATACCATAAAGATATCCCAAATTTTTCTGATGTGTAATTATTGGTGTGGTGATAAGACTATATATTAACTATTTAACCCTGTCTTCACATTTAATAGTAAAGAAAAACATTTTTTCCCTTTCAATTCATATTAGTTAGTGGGTTTGAAAATCATGATGATTTCTTCAAGAATAATTGATAATACCCATCTAGACAAGGGAAAATAAGGATCTTCATTACATATGTTGGTCTAGGGAACTCTTTAATTAACTTTGGTATGGAAGGGTCCGTAGATATTCCTTTAATGGTGATAAATTTCCCTGAGAATGATATTTCATCCATATAGAACTCTCATTTACTATAATATGCACAATCTTTCTCCCTTTGAAAAGTCTTTAGTATAATTTTCAAATGGGCTACTTGTTTCTCCTTGCACTTGGAGTATATTATAATATCATTTATAAATAATACCAAAAAAATATTGAGGTAATCGCTAAAAACACTATTAATTTAGCCCTTGAATATTGCTGAAGATTTAGGGAGTTCGAAAGGCATCACTATGAACTCAAAGTGTCCGTACCTTGTTCAAAAGGAAATAATTTGAATATCTTGCATCCTCACCTATAAATTGGTGATATTCTAACTGAAGATCCACCGTAGGGAAATATTTGGCCCAATATATCTAATCAAACAAGTCATCTATACCTAGAAGGGGATACTTATTCTTTAACATGATTTTGCAGAGGTTAAGATAATAAATATAGATTCAATTTGATTCATCCTTCTTCTTGATGAAGAGGACTGGTGAAGCCTATGGTTAAGAACACCAGAATATAATAATCTATTCTATATTCTATTTCAACTCCCTCTCTAGTTCCTCTAAATCAATGGTCTTCATTTAATAAGGTGTCTCTGATATAGGAGAGATATCTAGGAATAAGGTAAACTAATAAATCAACCTCTCGACTAAGAGGATGAATTTTAAATTATTTAGGAACTATAGTCCATTATAATGGTCATGTCTTTGAGAATGACTCTCTAATTTGTCTCAATAGTTTTAGATAGATATTCTTGCCCATAATGAAAATAATATCTAAATGTTAGATTTTGATTCCGAAAAAGATTCATCCTCATCGTTACACTTGTACAGAATTATAGTATGTCTGGGGATTTGAAGAGTTTTCTCCCCTTCCGAATAGTTGATGATTGATTTATTTAAAGATAGACAATACATGGACAATAAAGAATCAAACTGCACCAAATGATGTAAGAAATGGTTTACTTGGAGTTTCAGTCCACAAAAATTAATAAGGGGGATTATATACATTAGATGCAATAATTCCCCCCTTTGATGTTCTAACAGACAACTCAACCTCTATATTTTGAGGCGGTGTTTGAATTATTCCACAAAAAATGCAAGATATGCATGAATGTGTAGAATCATAATCAAATAGTACATTCTCATTCTTGAATGATTAACCATCATACTTTTTAACCCATCTGTTATGGTCTCCACCTCTACAAAAGTGACGTAATAAGATTTCCCTTGATACTTTATATTTGGGGGGTTTTCGTAATAATTTCCCTTAGGGACTTGGTGTTTAGTTAAGTGGATTTCATAATTCTCTTTCTCCCTAAAATTTAATCACTGAACAATATATGGTACTATCATATACCCTACCACATTTTCCATCTTCTTCATGTCTCTTTAGTATTAATGATATTGGTGGCCTTCTCTCCCTCACTTGAAGCATTTCTCCATCCTTTAGAGGAAATTCCCATGATGCATCTTCCAAATTTTTTGACATGTGATTGGTTGAAAAATCTTTCCACATTTTTCATTACATTTCCCATATTGAAACTCCATTTTTAATTTCTTATCTCCATATCCATGGGACCATTTAAAAAACTCCATCTACATTATGGGAGCTCATTGAACAACATCATCATAACTCCCAAAGTCTCAAATTCCAAGAGCCTTTTGATGGCATGGTTTTAAATCACTTGATAAACACAATATTTTATACCATTGTTGATAAAAAAACCCATGTAATACCTTGAAATCCTTGTGAATGTTTTATTGTAATCCATTAAAGATTCACCTTAATTTTTATTTGTCCCTTCAAATTATATCTCCATATTTATATAAAGACTTATAGGGAAATAATTGTTAAGAAATATATTTATATTTTCTTCCCATTCCATATCATCAATTTCATCCTTTAGCTTAGTGTTATTAATCAACACCCAACATTGATTGGCCTATCAATTAGAAAGATAAATATCTAGAGTCACCTTTTCTATCTCAAAATAGAGAATCACTAAAATTATATTCTATAATGAGTTGACCTACTATTATGTGACTAGTGGAAAAAAATATCCACTGAATTTCAGTGGTCCTTACAGCATAAGAGAATCAATTTCAATCTTCTCCCTCTTAGAACAAGGAGGAAATCTCACATTATTCAAGTTATTGTTCAATGCCTAAGACATTTGGGTAATTGTCATGATGAAATTTTTAACTCCACCTCCTAAGGAATTGGGGATATTGTTCAAGAAATCACTGTATTTTCACTCACACAAATCAATGGTCGAGTTTCTCCTAGTTCCCAACATTTTCTAAAATTGAAAAATTTTAAACAAAACATATGTCAATAAGTCATGAATAAATTATTTATTCCTTTTTGAAATTAACTCAAAATGAATATATTGTTGGATTTCTTGTATATTTTTTTTATAAAACCATGCTTCCTTGGTTATTACATTTATATAGTCTCATACTAACAATTTTCAATAATGTTCTCTAGTAATAACTCCAAAATTTAGAAAACCATAATCTACTACCCATGATATCAACCCAAAGTTTTCATATTTTATAATTACATCATCTTAATAATAAAAAATATAATTGAGTTATAAAAATAGGGCCAAAAGGATTAGTGTTTTCTAAAAATTAAGAACATACATAGAATTTACAAAATAAAACATAATAATAATTTAATTCATTATTATCAAACTTCTTAGTTTCCCTCACATACTAATTAGGGTAATTAGTCATAGAGAATATACATCAATGAAAGGGGTGAGATAAAATCCCAGAAAGAGGATAGATAAGAACATGAATCAATAGAGTATGTTTGAGAATAATAGTTACCATCATTACATAATCATGGAATCATCATCACAATCATGATCAGAAGTATTTGATAATGGAATGGAATGTGTAAATTCATAAAAATTAAACATCACGTCTTAGTGGTCAATTTACACATGTAGTTGTGAACAATGCTAGTGTCATGTAAACTCATAACATATGTGCAGAATCCAAAAATTATCATTGTGAACAAATATAGAATCATGTTAATATATATTTCACATTATCTCATTAGATACATCACATTACCCAATTTGTTGGAGCACAATATAATCCTAGGCGCACCCATCACATTATAACATATACAAAATCATGCATGGCACATAAAACATATATAAATATTAGACATAAAATAACCCATGGAATGGAAATGTGTTTCATGATAATTTCATTAAGAATAAATTCATGAATAAATCTTTTGGTTCCCAAACAAAAATTTAATAACATACTTGGTATAAGAATAATCAATGTTGAGTGAATAAGAATCAATCTCAAGATAAGTAAAACATGTGTTTTTAGAAAGAAGAGTTATCTTCAAAAAATATTTTCATTTGACATAAATACATATTGGAAGCATGTATAGACCAAAAATTAAAAGTTATAGAAAATGAAATTATATTTTAGAAAAATTAAAAGAACATTAATACTAAAATTTGGCACTAAAGAGGAATAACCCAAATAAAGAAAATTTGGTTAGAGAATCCTCAAACCTTATGCCCAAATTATTTAGTTACATTAATATCATTAAATGTTAAGTTAGATTAATTAATTAATAAATAAATATCCTATTATACATGTATTTGATTCATTATAATTTTATTATGTCTTATTATGGACATTTTAATTAGTTATAGAGTTCAATTTCATCATTTAGTAGTATTTGTTTTTTTGGTTTTTATGATGTGTTCACTTGTATACATGTATGAAAGATCATGTAAAATAAGGATACTTTTAAAAATTTGATATTATATGATATTAATGAACATAAATAATATTAAATTATTTTAAATATCATTTTTATATGGCATGATGATGAATTATTAGATAAAATATTAATAATAATAATTTAGATTAATTTGTCTATTTTTGGATCATCGTGAACTAGTTTTGTTATATTATTTAATATTATATATATGTTAGTTACATATTATAAAAAGTACTATAAAATTAAATTTAGAAATTTTTATAGCCATTATAATGGTTTTATCAATAGACTTGAAGGTGTTAAAATAAAATGAAATGTTTTCATACTTGAAGGTAATAAATTAACACCTCACATATGATGTTATCATTTTTATAATAAACGGGAGAGGATAAGAGGATATGACGATGGATTATTAAATTAACCTAATAATATTATAGTTTATATATGATAATGGAGTTATCATTCCAATAGAATAATTTTATATTAGAATAGTATAATAAAATAAAAAAATTTAAAAGAAGTTAAAAGAAAATCAAATAGGGTTTTACAACCTGAATTCTCCCCTTTGAGAACCATCTTATAGATATTATTTTTGGTATTTTGTTAAGACCAAAGGATCATGGAAATGGGGAGGGGATTGGGTAGAATATTGGTAATAAATTTATCCTGATTAATGACTTTGTAGTTGTAAGGAGAATAGGTGTAGATGGGTGGAATTTATAGGGGATGAGAGGGGTTCGTTTTTATTATATTCATTTGTTTATTATTTTTCATCACAACTATGAATTTTCTTGAAAAATATTTTTTTTTTAAAATAATAAATTTTAATTATATATTATGATTTTTACATCAACTATGACTCAAAGAATTGTGTATTTAACTTATAATATATATATACCTAAAATTTCCATATTTCGCTCTTCACAACAAAATATACTATTATAGAAAAATACCAAAAATTCATTCTAACAATTTTTTACATGTAGAATTAAAAAATGAAATCCATTTTATGAAAATAATTTTATAAATACAAGGAACTTAATTTTTAATTGAAATCATTATTTACTTGGAATGTACCAATGTTAAAATTATCAATGACTTTAAACCACTTTGAAAACATTTTTAGACTATAATAAAACTATCTTACAATCATAAGACAAGTAAATATTTGTTTATGAATATATTTTAAGAAAATAATTTTTCTTTCAAATTATTATATTTATTATAAAATTTAAAATAAACAATTTTGTTTTATATAAATACCAATATTTAATTAATAATTTACAAAATAATTATTTAATTATATTATGATATTATTATATCACATTACCCTTAATAAGATGAATAAATTCCACTTATACTTATATATATGATGATACTATCATATTTTCCAGATTAATATTACTAATGGTGACATTACTGTTCTAAAGGTCATGTTACTATTCAATTGTGATAGGTTTTTTAACATCTAGAAATACCTCTTATTCCAATAATTATTCATTTATAATGTTTGTATTGTGTTATTTATGTGATTTTATGTGATTTATATTAACTAGAATAATTATATGAAGATAATTTACACTGATAAAATTCTAGTTTTTAGACATGGGATGTACATTAGTAATAAAGAAATATCATACCGTATTGGTTTAATGCATCATATATCTAAGAACACATTTATCATTATGTTTACAAATAACATATATTCATAAACCATAACATCATAACCATGAACAAATATAGAATCATGTTCACACATAATACATAAAATATTATGAGATATATCACATTATACAATAAATTGGTGGTCTATATAATTATGGTCCCACCTATCATATCAAAACAATTTAATAATCACGAATTCAAAATGGAAGAGAAACATATAACAATGATACTTATGAAATAATACCACTGAAATGAATGGGTTTCATTAAGAATTATAAAGAAAAAAATCTTGAGTAAACTGTTGGGTTCCAAAATTAATAAAGGGAATCATTTTTTGTCCTAAACCATCATCATTCTCTAGTGGATTAGAACCAATCATGTGGTGTTAAATCTGAAGTTTTGAAAATTAAATCCTCCTTAAAAAATATTTGAAAGTGTCCTAGAGAAAATTTTGACAAAAAAAAATGTATATACCCATAAATAAAATGGAATGAATAGTTGAATGATTATTTTATAACATAATAGGAATGTAAATACTAAAATTAATGTTAATGTGGTGATAAAAAAAGGTGATAGGTTCGAGATTTCCCTAACCGTAAATTCGGTTTTACTTTCTTGGTATTCTACCTTCTTTATAATGAACTTAGGTTTATTAAAATGTGGAAGAAAAAGAGAATTAAAATAATTTTTTTACTATTAATAAATAGTAATAATTGGATTTTATTACTTAATTCCCTTTCTTAAAGGTGATTTTTTTTGATATTATATATTACTTAAAAAACCCCATCCAACAATGATTATATGATCTTACTTTATTTATAATTAAACATTATTAAGATAAAATCATTAAGTTTTAAGCATTTATATTTAAAGAAATATATATTTTAAATAATTTATTATAATAATTCATAATGGTTTTTTTAGTTATAGATTTGGAAACATCCTCATGGGTTGTTCAATGATCACTATAAAGACCTTATCAAAAGATGAAGGAAGATAAGTTTCAAATATAAATATGTCATAAATAAAATCATTACACTAGGTTAAAATAATTAATATAAAGATAACATATCAACAACATAATATTATAAGATTTAATTTTTAAAGGAATATGGTCAAAGACGAAAATTAAATTAAAATTAGAGACAAAATTAATGAAAACATACCTTCTTTCTTAGTTTGTGCTTCTTTTTTACTCCACTTAATTGCTTGAATGCTTGGATTTGTATAAATCCAGAACATCCATAAGTATTATATTTGGATTATGATAAGGTATTTGGGAATTTATTTGGATTTGGTATGTGGAAGTGAAGTAGTCTTCCAAGGGTAGGGTGAGGGGTGATTTATACATGAGGAGATGGGAATTTTAATGAAAAAATAATTAATAAAATATTATTTCCATGGTAAAAATTCTAATAGTGATAATTGTTGAATTTTAAGTTATATTTGACTAATAATTTTTCGACTTTTTATGATTTCCAAAACCATGTTCAATATTATATTTAAAAGGAATGTGGAAAATAAAAAAGTATTATTTCAATGGAATTATTTGGACTTTAGACATTGTAAATTACATTTTAGGATTGGAGAAAAAATGTACTATATTTAAATTAATAATTTACCTCATTAAATATTTTTTTAGTTAACCCAAAACTTCTTTAATTTATTAGGCCATTATTACATCTAAAATTATGTAATTTGAAACATTCCAAATTTGAAAAAATTGTATTTTTTAATATTCACCTATAAATTAAAGTATTTTAGAAAACTAAGGAAAATAACCCTTAAAAAATTATAAACTATTTTTTATAAAAATTATATTAATTTTATCAAAAAAATTTCTATTATTGGTAATTTTTTTTATTAACGTAAAAATTATGTTTTTTATAAATATATTAAGATAAAGATAATTAAAAACTTTTTTTAATTTCTTTGTGGTTTTACTCTTTATATTTATTATATTGAATTATAATATATATATTTTTACTAATGTACTTATGATGAATATTATTTATCTTAAAATTTATTATTTTGAGGCCAAATTACTATTCCAATAGTCATGTTACTATTCCCAATGGTTAGGTTACTATTACTAATAGTTACATTACTATTCCAATGGTCACATTACTATTATTATAGTTATATTACTTCGTATAAACACCACTTTATTCACTCATTGACCATTAATTACAATTTTACCCAATGATCTATATTTTCATTTTCTAAAATTTCAATTTGTTTACTTATACTTTTTAGTAGTGTTGTTCATGGGAGAAATAATTCTTGTAAATAGGATCATCTAATGTTTCTCATTTTGATTTTATTATTCTTAATTTTTTATACCATTATAACAATTTTCATTTTAATGTGTTTTTTTATTGAAAACTTTTATAGTATCCATTATTAAAATTAAGCATTGTTGTCTTCTCTACATTTTGTGTATGTATAATAATATATAATATAATATAACAAAAACTTATTCATGAGAAAAATAAAATTTATAAATTTTTTGTTGTTACATTATTCCCCTTTATAAATTTAAACACCAAAATTTCAACACATATTCCTAGCTGAGAATAGATTAGGGTATAATAATTTACTACTTCTTTAGGTCCCCATATCACCTATTTATAATTATGGTTTCACTATAGTACTTTGACCAGGCGATTTTTATTATTACACATTAATTTTTCTCTAAGGCCAAAGATCTTCATTGGATACTCCTAAAAATAGAGGTCATTCTCCAGTTTTTCAACCTTCATATTCAATACATGAGAGAGATCCAGTATGTACTTCATCAGGAGAGATACATGGAACACATCATGAATTAAAGACATGTTTGTTGGATGTGTTAACCCATAGGAAACTTATCCTATGAAATTTAGGATATAAAAGTAGTTAATATACCTAGGAATGATATTTCTCTTCTATCCAAGAAGCATGAGTATCATCTATGGGGATATTCAGAGGAAAAAGATGTTCGCAACATCAACTCCAAGTAGCTTTTCCAGTTGTTAGTATAACTCTTTTACTAAATCCAAGTATCTTTTATATGATTATGGATGGATTGAATATTTTTAATCCTCTCTTGAAATTAGTCATGTCTAATTAACTTTCATTCAAAAAAGTTATTCCAAAATGTTGGAGGTCTACAAATATTCCCATATAGATCTTTATATGGGTCCATTTGAGTACTCGAGTGGAAGGTCTTGTTGTATGATAACTCAACCAATGGGAGATATTTATCCCATAATACATAAAATTTTGTTGAGAAATCCATTATTACAAATTATTGTGTATTAATGGTCCATTGATATTAGATATCCATTTTAGGGTGATATAGCCTTATTGATATTTAATTTAGTTTTTAGATCTTGTTGATGAATTATCCAAAAAGTTTAAGTAAACCTTGGATCAAGATCAGAATTTATTGAAACTGGTTCCCCATACAATCCTACTACATAATTTATGTATATATTGGAGTTATTTTTCAAGAGTGAAAACATCCTGACTGGAGATGTAGTGGGAAGTTTTGGTGAGTGGATCCACCACAACCCACATTGCATTCCATCTTTAGTATGTCTTCTAAAGACTGGTGAAAAAGTACATGCTGATGTTATCTTATTTCCATGTTGGAATGTTAAATTGATTCATAATCCCATTGGACTTATGAAACATTTATTTTAATATGATAACATACGAAGAACATTGGGGTGTACTATATAATATCATTCTTCATGTTTTGCCACTAAAAGTTCTCTTCATGACCAATGCACATCTTAGTAATTCCGAGATGGATGGAGAATGATGATATATGAACGTTATCCAAATGATCATTCTTTATCTCAAGTGATAAAGTATAAATAATTATACATCCAAAAAAATGACACCATATTCATGGATGTGGAATTCATGAATCTTTCATTCCTTTCCTTTATTGGTTACACCTCCTTTTAAAGCTCAACACTATCCCTTTGGGCCTCTTTGATATTCTATTTGATAGATAGTTGGGAAATAATTTGGGTATGTAAGGGTGAATTTCATTCATTAATTAGAACATATCAATCCATTGTATATCCATGAAGATATAATCTTTATTGTTCAATATAAAAGTTAAAGTAACAAGTTCATTTGTACTAAAATAATCTGCTACATTGTTTACCTTTGTAGAATGGTAGTGAATAGTGAACTCATATTACTTAATCATCTCTAACCATATTTTCAATCACATATTGAGATATTTCTATGTTAATATATACTTTAAACTCTTGTGATATGTATATATATCACTCTTCTCACCATATAGATATTGTCGATAAATATTAGAAGATAAGATCACAACTACTAAATACAAATCATTCATCCGATAAATTTCCTAATGAATCTTTGACTATAATGAGGGTTAGGATATCAATTTATCATTATAAATTTTTATACAACCCAACACCTTTATTTATGTAATGTTTTATATCACAAAACGTTCTCCAATTGTCTGTAGTGTGAGTACAAACATAGTGATTAGTTGTAACACCCCAATCACAGAAGGCCATAGCTAGTGCGTTATTTTATTACAATGGAGTGTTGAAAAGGAATAAAATCATAAGTTATATATAGTTTAGTTCTTTTGGAATACTATAATACATACATGATAACTATATTACATTTGGAATGATTTAAAATAAAAACATAATACATAATAAAGTGAAACAAACAGTATCCTTCAAACGCATCCCATGGTTTCTTCTTCATATCATGGGGAAAGGAAACACAATAAGGGTGAACTAAAATTCCTTATTAGAGTTATATGAAATAATAATAAGAAAAGAAATGCCAATAATGAATATAAAATATGGGAACTTAAATAATATGAAAAACACATGCCCTTAATAAACTAGGAATGAAAATCTGTATATAGATTTTTTCATTGTGAAAATATCATAGAAATTCATAATTGATTAAAGAATATAGAAAATGATTATTGAGAGGAAATAATGTATCCAGAACATAAAGCATTACACCATAAATATTTTTTAAGTCTGTGGGTATAAACACGTCTGATTCTATTTGGAAACAAACCTAAAGGGTTTGTCTCTAACTATTTTGTATCATGAGACCTGTTTATGATTTGAGGGACTATAACAAGCCCCACCCATCCCTGTATGTCCAAATAATTCTCTCTATATATATTGAATCCATGAATATTTTTTATAAATACCTGTATTTTGTAGAGGATGCAGGTTCATCAATATTTCCCAGTTAAAATATCATTCAAAATAAACACCGCATGTAAAATGGTATACGACTAGGATAATAATCATATCCATGATACAAGAATTTTGATATTTAATATAAATATAATTTAAAATAAAAAATTATCCCAAAGGGTAAGTAGATACACCACACAAGAATGATTTGGTGTACAATACCATGTATGTCTCAATGAAATGGAAATTGAGACAAATTCCCTTACCTTAATTCCCATTTAATTTTGTCGAGTTTGTGTCTCTTGAAAGAAAAAAATATATTTATTAAAAGACTTATATATAAGTTAATTATAGTAATTTATAAAACCATTTATCAATTATAATAACTATATTATATTTATTAATTTATTTTGATGAAAATTGAAGTGTTTGATATCATGTTTTACATAAAAATTTTCTAATTTTTTAAAAAATTATCTATTTTATCTAAATTTAAGTTTTACATTAATATAATTAATTACCGAAGTATATATTGAATATAATTATATGCTTATATATTATATATAGATTATAACAACCACCATTGAGGTTTCTTTTATGTGTTGATGAGGAAATGTCTCTATTGGTGGTTGATCGTCCATTGACAAGACATTGACTAGAGAGTGAGAGGAAGAAGTTTTAAAATTTTATATATAGTAGTATGAAACATAAAATATGTTTAAATATTTAATATATAGTTAAATTACTAGTTAATTAATTCTTTTAAATATTGGTTATGTATTGGTTGGTGGAAAATGAAATAGGAAGTGTAACCTGACAGACCAAATGGTGGTTCCAGAGCATTCCTCCAAATCCATTATTTTTAATTTTCTATAAAAATTCTTTAAGGATTAGTGGCAATCGTACATTCAAAAAATAGATAGATCGTGGTCCATATTTCAAGAGCATTTGTTTCCTTGGTTTTAATGACCGATTATCTTATTTATAAGTAATGATGTTCAGGTAAAATGGGTATAATTATACAGAATTGGAATTATATGTTATTTATGATCATAAAAAAGTTAAAATGGAAACATATATCATTTGGTTAAATTGTACAAGGATGAATCATTAGATACACTTTTAGAGATAATTGCCTAGATTATTTTGTGGGTATTTTCAATTGTTGTGCACTAGTTTTGTTTAATTACTTAATAATATTTATATAATGGTTATAAAATAATTAATATGATTTAATAAATATTTTATAATCTATTTCAACCATAAAAATGGTTTCATGACCAGTCATTAAGGATAAATTGAATAAGGAAAATACTTCATCTATGAAGTTTGTAAATCATCACCTCGTAGAAGATGATTTAATTTTTATAAAAACGAAAGGGAGAAAAAAAAATTCATTACAGATATTTGAATTAAAATAATATCATTACATTATATATATTATACTAGAGTTATAATGTTCATTTTTATAGAGGAGGTTATGAGAGGATAAGAAATGAAAAAAATGGAAAGGAAATTAAAAGAAAAGAAAGAGGATTTTCCTATGGAATTATTCTATTTGAGTACCCCATTAAGGGACACTGGTTTGGTATTTTTTTGAGACAATAAAATCCTATATATTGAGGAGGGACTATGAAATATAATTTGGGCAGAATTAGGGAAAGCATAATAGCATAGAGGTGTGAGTACAAGTGGTGGTGCGTGGTGATATTTATTGTGTATGAGAGGGGTGTTTTTTGAATATTTTATTCATTCATTTTTTATTTTGGCTCAAGAATATAAATATTTCTAAAATTATCACCACATATATTAAAATAATGAGGAATAATTAGAAATTATGGGATCACATCAGCCATAAATCATCCATGACTCAATAATTCAAGTATTTAACACTGATCGTAAGTGATAATATTTTTCTATTTACCAAAAAGTTCAAGTATTTTAGAAAAATCCAAAAAAATTAACCCTTTCAATTTTTTGATGTGAAAAATAAATAAATGAACTCCATTTTATAAAAAAAATTATCTAAATATGATATATTTAGATTTTAATTAAAATCATTATTTACTCAAAAAAAATAGTTTTTAAATTTATAACTCATTTCATAACAGGCTATAAAATTAACTAAGGTCATATAAATATACCATATAATCATATGAATAAAAATTATTGAATAATTTTTTTATGAAAATAACATTTCTTTTAACTCATTTCTAAAATTATAAAATATTAATTAATTATTTATGACTTATTAAAATACCATCACTTAATCAACAAGTTTAAAAATATTTATCTTCTTATACAATGATATACTTGTGTGATATATTCATTTATAATATTCATAAATTTTATTTATAATTTCATGGGTGTCGTTACTATTCATTTGACCAGTTTTATATTCCTAAGATTCATATTACTATTACTAATGTCATGTTATTATTTCTTTGATACAAGTTTCTTAACATGCCGAAATAACTCTTACTTCATTCATTCTTCATTTATAAGGTTTTTTATTGTCTTATATGTGATTTTATATGATTTATACTAAATGAGATATTTTTTGTGTAATGTAAACTATCTAATGAATTGAAATTATTTAAGAGGATACATACCGTAATATCATGGGGTGTTACATTCTTCCCTCCATCATAAATTTCATCCTCAAAATTTTTCATCTGTATTTCCCTCTAAAAAGATAGGGGTTTTTATTTTTCATAACATCCTCAGGTTCCCACACTTTAACTTTTAATTTATGGTTTCACCAAAGAACCATCACTAATTGAGCTGTCTGATTTCTCAATACTTTCTCTCTAGTGTCAAAAATCTTAATAGGCTCTTCATAGTAAGATAAATCATGTTCTAGTTCTATTTCGTCAAAAGTGAGGACATGCATTGGGTTTGGAATTTAATTCCATAATAATGAGATGTGGAAAAAATTGTTTACATTAGATGTTATAGCTGGAATCAACAAATGATAAGACATATATCCAACATTGTCCAAAATTTCAGAAGGTACGATGTACCTGGGGATCATTTTCCCTTTCCATTGAAATATTATGAGACCCTTACCTGGAGATATCTTCAAGAAGACATACTCTACCACTTGAAAGTCAAAATCATTCATTCGGTTATAATAATATCACTTTTTCTAATTTTTTCCAACTTAGATACGTGTTTGAATAACCTTTACATTTTTTGTCATTTCCTCCAGAAGTTCTAGGAATACATGCATCCTTTCACCAACTTCTTCCTAAAAAGATGGTGTACATAATCTATTTCTATACAATGATTTATATAGTTCCATATGAATACTTCATTGAGAACTATTTATGTATTAAACCTATACTAATGGTAAATAATGTCCCCACATACCTTGAATGTCAAGTGAGAAAAATGTCAACATGTATTCTAATGTTTGGATCGTCCTTTCCGACCACCCGTCAGTTTGATGGTAACAAGTCATACTCAAATTAACCTCAGTTTCTGAATATTTATGATGAAATTTCAAATCTTTTATTTTAAATAGGAGATATCGATTGGAAATAATAAATATAGGTTGACGGTAATGTCATAAATGTTAATTAACATAGTGTCTTTCCAGGCACTCAATTGTTAAACACTATCTTATAGTAAAGAAATATTCCGCTTTTGGAAGATGACAAACAATTACTCACATTGCATCATTAATTATAGTTGTTGAGAAAAAATTTGTGGTAAACTACATCATAATGTCAACCCACTTACAAATAGGAATATGCAGAGGTTTCATGAGTCCACCAGGAAGTTGTCTCTCAGACTTCACTTGTTGCCAAACTAGACACCTTGAAACATAGTCCACAATTTATCACCTCATATTATCCCAAAACATGTTCCTTAATAACATTATACTTCTTAGTGCCACCTGAGTGTATAGTGAAATTTGAGCTATGAGCATCATCTAATAGTTTCTTCTTAGCTCAGTTATTGATGGAACACATTACCTCTTTCCATATTTCAGAACTCCATACTCAAACACGAAATCTACCAATCATTCATCCTTAATGGAGTTATTTTTATTTTAAAAGTTCTCATCATAATATTTGGAGATTTTTTATTCTCTAGCAATAATAGTTTAACAATCATTCGAAAAAGGAATTATGTTTCCCCATCCTTAACAATTTTTATATCAATATTTACCATATCCATAAATATAAGATTTCTCTCAATCCTTTTTTGGGAAATATTTCAAGGGTATTTCCAAAATAATTCATTTACTACCTTATTTTCCTTTCATGGGTGGTGGTGTATTAAACAATCATAATCATTGAGTAACTCAATGTATCTCCATTTCCTCATGTTTAGTTTTATATATGTAAAAATATATTTTAAACATTTTTGATCTGTATATATCTGACATCTTTCACTGTAGAGATTGTGTATCCATATTTTTAAAGCGATGATTATAGATGCTAACTCAAGTTCATGAGTTGAATAATTTTGTTAATGTATCTTCAATAATATCAATTAATGTGAAATAAATTTATTATTTTTCATTAGGAAACAACCCAGTCCAATCTTTGACGCATCACTGTATATCACATACCCGTCATTTCTAGATAGAAGATTAAAAATTTGAGCATTAACCAATAATATCTTGAATTATTCAATGAATTATATACATTTTTTACTATATGAAAACAAAACCTTTACACATGAGTTTGGTTATTAGTTTAGCCAACTGAGAAAAATTCAGAACAAAATGCCAACAGTGACATGATGTGCTAATAAAACAATATACCTCAGTTATGCCCACTGGTGAAGGCCATTCCTGGATTTCCTTTGTCTTCTCATGATCAACTAATATTCCATCCTTAGAGACAATATAGACTAGGAGAAAAACTATTTGAAGACTGAGTTAACACTTTTAAAACATCCCATATAACTTTTATCATCTACGAGTCTCCAAAACAACTCACAAGTGGCTATCATGGTCCTCCTATCTTTTGGAATATATCCAGATATCATCAATAAAGACCACAAAAAATCATCAAGATATTCCTTGAAAACTATATTAATTAGATCAATGAAAATAGATGGTTCATTTATCTGTCCAAATGGAATTAATTTAAACTCATAATGTCTATGCCTCGTTTAAAATGTTATCTTTAAAATATAATCCTTTCTCACATAAAATTGATGATATCCATGTTAAAGGGGAATCTTCAAAAAATATTGATCTCAATTAATTTGGTCAAATAAGTCATCAATGTGAGGTAGATGATACTTAATATTTATTAAAATATCATTTAATTCTCAATAATCAACGCACAACCTCATGGATCTATCTTTCTTATTGATAAATAAAACACATGCTCTCTATGGAGAAACAGTAGGGTGAATAAATACATTGTCATTTAATTCCTATACTTGTTTATTCAGTTCCACTAATTACACAATGGATATTCTATAGGGAGTATTTTATAGAGGTCTTGCGCTAAGAATTAAATCAATAGAGAACTCAAATTTCTGTTCTGGTGGATTTCTAGGTAAATCTATTGAAAAAGAATCAATGTATTATTTTAAAATATGTACATACACAATTTTATGATTTAATTCCTCATCCAAAGATGTTATTTTCTCTTCCTCCACAAAAATTTCATTTAGTAGAGCTAATAGGGATGGTTCTAGATAAGAATTAGACAATGAGGGTTCTTTTCTAAAGAAAAGGGATTCTACATTGTTATCACAAATTTTAATTTCCTTCTTATTAAAATATTTTTTTTCATAGTTTGAAATCCAGTTTATACCAGGGATTATATCAAATTCAATCATATCTATGATGATATGGTCAGAAAATAAAGTACATTTATGTGTCATAAAGGGGACTGACTTATACATCTTTATTACAATGATACTTCTCTTAGGAGTTTTGATTGACAAATAATTTATAAATGTAAAATGAAAATGTCTAATTTTCATGAAAAAATTGGAAGATATAAAATAATACGGTGATGCAGAATCAAATAATGAATTGGATAATTTTGAGGAAATAATTAATGTACCTTCCATCGTATCATTAATAACTTCAACCTCAGCCGTTGTAAACCCAAAAACTTATCATTTCTCCTGTGACCTTTTCTGAGTCAAGTTTCTTTGACACTAAGCACCAAAATTTAATTTTGTCCCATATCCCATAAATTATAGTATTGAATGTCCTTGATTTGTTTCTCCCCCTTTAATTAATTATCACGGTGACCCCTTTATACATACATATAATACACTCTCATTCCTTTCAATCATTTTCTAGGATAAATTTTGGCATAGTTCTTGTGTAATGGTAATTGTTTCATTCCCTTATTATAAATCTGATATTCAACTTTTATATAGTTATGATAAGAAATATTCTTATCAAGATTTCCCTTTAACCAATTGCATCTAGAAAACTCATTTTTCATTTTTCTGTCACTTAATAGAATTTTATCATATGATGAAAATTTTTGGGAATCCAGTGCCCTTTGAAGACTAGGATTAAGACCTAAAAGGAAATGATCATCCTTGTCTTTTGAATCGCATACATATTTTATATCATACATGTCTTGTATTGTGAAGGTATCCTCATACTCCAACGCACTCTCTTTTTCGCTTTTCATTAAGCTAAAGAATTTTATCCTCATTTCATTACATTTCCCACAAGGAATTTTTTTATAGAATAATGTCTCTTTAACAATTATCAAATCCATGTATTATATTTAATTTTTCTTCATAGTGTTTTGGATCAATGACCACTATTGATCAACATATCCCTTGAGAAAATCTATTTCCATTACTATATTTTTTTCATTGCATCCCAATGCTAGAAATATTTTATTAAGGTACATTATTTACTACTTAATTACCACTGTATTAGAAGTACAAAAAAATATGGGGGAATATACCTCATGAAATGTTCCAAAATAAGAGTATTATGGTTATTTTTCATAACCTATGTAAGTTGTCAAAATATGGCCATGATCTTATCAGCTAAAACAGTAACTGTGTTTACATTATCTGTAAGGAAATCCCTACATTTTCTACGAGTATTGATTGTCTTTCTTCTATTAGGTAACATCACTAACAATGGAATACACTAAATTATGTTATGAATCATAATGAATAATTTCTAAAAAGAAGAGAACTTTTCATAAATTGAAAATTTATTCATAGCTAATCTCATAATCAAAAACATGTTTCTTTGATGACAAATTTACTTTTATACCCTTCATAATGGATTGTAAAAAATTGATTTATCCCAAGAATATCCCCTAGGAGTGTCAAACTAAGTGAATATTAAGGCCCCTTTTAATGTTCTAGGTTACCCTGAGTCAGTCCTCAAACACCTTGTTTGAGTTTTTACCCCTAGGTAAATTTTTTCAAGAACCATATCCACTTAAAGTGTCCATACATGCATTTATTTCTAAAAATACTCACGTAACCTCTACCATAACAAAATTCATGGATGTTATATTATTCGTATCATCAAATTATATCTAAGGGTTATGTTATCTAATCTATGTTTTCTAAATATAGTTTCCAAGGTAGATGAAAAACTTACACTAATACCAACTGTAATGCCCCAACCATAGAATCCTGGAGCCTGTGCATTATTTTATTTCAATCTCATGATTATAATTAATTAAATAACGAAGGAAAAATCAGTTTAGTAGTCTTGGAAGAATATATTAGCAACATGATACCCATAATACATTGGGAATGATAGAAAAAACATATATGATACATAATTAATAAAAATAAACAACATCCTTGAAACACATCAAAATGTTTCCTCTTCATTACCTGTGTAAAGGAAAAATAATAAGGGTGATGTAAAATTCTCAGTAATTTTTATATTAAATACTAATAATAGAATCAAAGTTAATGACGTATAGACATTATAAAATGGTAAATATTCTAAAAAACACATGCCATTAATAAACTAGGAATGAAAATGTGTCCATTGATATTATTATAGTGAGAAGCTCATAGAAAGTAATAATTGATCACTGAATAAATAAAATTATTATTAATGGACTTTAGGTATTGGTAACATGAACCATTATACTGTTAAGACAGTTTACGCTTGTCAGTAGAAACCTGTCTGATTCTATTAGGAAATAGACATGAAGGGGTTTTCCCTAATAGTTTTGTCTCATGAGGCATGTCGATGCAACAAGGGGATATAACAGTCCCAACCATAACTTAAAGTCCAAATAATTATTTATAATTAAATTTAATTCAAGAAAAATATTCCTTATAAATATCCATATTGAGTATCAGATAATGATTTATCAACATTTCCTCAGGTAAAACAAAATTCAAAATAAACACCACATGAAATACGGTAGAAAACTAGGAATATAATCATAGCTATTATATAAGAATGGGATATTTAACATAAATACAATTTAAAAAAAAATGATCTCAATGGGGAACTATATACACCACACAATATTTATTAGGTTCACCATACCATGTAAGTCTCCATGAAATGAAAATTGAGACAACGTCCCTAACCTTAATTCCCGCTAAATTTTATCACATTTTCACCTCCTAAACAAAAAATATAA
The DNA here is from genome assembly GCA_963277665.1 of Viscum album. Lineage (NCBI taxonomy): Eukaryota > Viridiplantae > Streptophyta > Magnoliopsida > Santalales > Viscaceae > Viscum > Viscum album. The sequence continues at coordinate 1,221,337,036 of OY728147.1, forward strand.
TTATTAAATGAATAATATAATATTTAATTATATTCATTTATATAATCACTTACCAATTTTAATCATTTTATTATATTTATTAATTTCCTTTGATAAAAATTAAAGCGTTTGATATCATGCTTTATGTAAAAAAATTTCTAGTTTTGCAATACTTGTACTATTTTATCTAAATGAAATTTTTACTTTAATATAATTAAGTAAAAAAGTAAATAATGCATATAATTATATTTTTATGTAATACATAAAGTTTTTAACATATATAATTGAGGATGGTTTTATGTTTTGAAGTGGAAATGTCTCCATTGGTGGTTGATGGACCTTTAATGGGACATTAATAGGAGACTGGGAAAAAGATGTTTTAAAATTTTACCAAATGTAATATGAAACTTACTATAGGTTAAAATAATTAATATATAATTAAAGTACTGGTTAATTTAAAATTTTTATTATTTTTTGTAGAATATTTTGTGGAAAAATAAATAGGAAGTGTAACCCAAAGGAAAAATAGTGTTTTTGGGAGAATTCATTTCCTTGGTTTTAATGCTAAATTTACTTATTTATAAGTAATGAGATTCAAGTAAAATTAATATAGTTCACCATAATTGAAATTATATGTTATTAATGAACATAAATAAGTGTATTAGGTAATATATATCATTTTTTAAATTGTATTAGGATGATACATTAGATTAATCTTTAGTGATAATTGCTTAGATTATTTTTGGGCGTTTTTTATCTTTACACTATAGTTTTTAACTAATTAATTAATGATATGTATATATAAGGTTTCCAAAGCATTAAATATTATTTAATAAATATTTTATAATTTTTATCAATGATAAAAATTGTTTCATGACCAGTCGTGAAAGAGAATTTGATGAACAAAAGTCTGACATCCATGAATGTTGTAAATCAGCTGCTCACAAATGATGATTTTGTTTTTAAACTAAATGAGAGAGAGAAAAGAGTTTCATGAAAGATAACAGATTAAAATAAAATAGTTCCATTATATATATGATACTCTTTCTATAATTATCATTTTTATATAGTATGATAGTAGAGGATAATAAATGGAAAAGGAAATTGAAAGGAGATTAAAAGAAAAGAAAGAGGATTTACGTTTGGAATTATCCTTTTTGATTACCTCTTTAAGGGACCTTGGTTTGGTATTTTGTTGAGAAAAAGTTATACAAGACATGGAGGAGGGACTAATAAAGAGGATTTAGGCTGAATTTTGATAGGCTTCATGGTTTAGAGGTGTGAGGAGAAGTGGAAGTGAGGGGTGGTATTTATAGTGGAGGAGAGGTGTGTTTTTTGAATATTTTAATCATTTGTTTATTATTTTGGAAGAATACTATGAATAGTTTTAGATTTATCACCAAATATATTAAAATGAAAATGTATAGTTCGATATTATGGGATTACATCATCCATACATCACATATGATCCAATAATTGAAGTATTTAAAATTTATCTTAAATTATCATACTTTTCTATTCCCAAACAAATCAATTATTTTAGAAAAATACATAAAATTCACACTAATAATTTTTATAATTTTAGAATCGAAAAATGAAATCCATTTTGTTAAAATAATAATCAAAATATGATAAATTTGAATTTTATTAAAATCATCATTTACTTGAAAAATACAGATTTTAAATTTGTAACCTATTTTATAATATTCTGAAAAATTAACTAAGGTCTCAAAAAATTATCTTACAACAATTATACAACAAAATATAAATTTATGAATACATTTTATGCAAATAAATTATCTTTTAAATAATATTTTTCATTATAAAATTGTAATTAAAGATTTTTTGACTTAGAAAAATACCAACACTTAAACAATAATTTTTAAAAGATTTATTTACATATACTATGATATAATTGTATCATAAATTAATTTATATTATACATAAATTATATTGATACTTTAGTAGCTGTGGTTACTATTCATTTAGCAGGTTTACTATTCATAATGTTCATATTTCTATTCCAAAGGTCAAATTATTATTTTATTAGTATAGGTTATTTTAATTTCTAGAAAAACATCTTACTTAATTCATTATTCATTTATAAGGTTTGATTTTTTCTCTCTATGTGATTTTATATTATTAATAATAAATTAAATTGTTTTTTGTGCAATGTAAACAATATAATGAATTGGAATTATTTATGGGGGTAAATACCATAAATCTTGGTGTGTTATATTAGCCAATTGTTATAGACCTTAAATATTTCCTCATATTCTCATTTCCATACATAATTTAACTATTGTTTTGTCAACTGTGTTAGTAGAATTTATAATCATGGTATATTCATCAAAAATCATTAGTAGTACCCATAAAATCCAGGAAATATATAGATTTCCATGACATTTTAGGGTCTTGGTCATTTGTAAATTTCATTTGTCTTATTGGGTTCCATAAAAATTCAGTCACATGTGGCCATGTTCCTTGGAATGTGACTTTTTGCATCCAATAGTCATAATTACAAAATACAGTATATATTTTCTTATTTATTATTTTCACTAAAATAATACTTATATTCACTTTATGTTCATATTTTCTCTTTGATTAAATGAGAATATCAGTAATAAATACTACCAAAAATTTATCAATGTAGTCTCTAAAGACTCCAAATTTTAAATACATTATTATTTGAAGGGAATTAGTAACATCAAATGGAATCAAAATAAACACATAGTGTCCATATATTATATATAATGTTTTTATTTGAATACATTCCTTATTCACTATTATCTTATGATATCCATAAAAAAGATTAACCTTTGGGAAGTACTATTCTCCATGAAGATAATCAAGAAAGTCATTGATACTTGGTAGGGGATACTTTTTCTTTACTGTGATCGTGTTGATCTCCTGATAATCCATACACAACTTTATTTAACCATTATTTTTATTTACAAAGAGCACTAGTTCACCCAATGCTGATTCATTAGGGATTATGAACCATTTTTCTCAATTATCTTTTATATAACTCATTAACTCGTCTAGTTATTTTGGAGATTTACTATAAGGGATGTTGAATATTGTTCTGAATTTTGTTATAAGCTATATTGAGACATCTACCTCGTGAATTGGGGAGGTTTGAGAAACTCTTCATGAAACTCAACAGTACATTCCTTAATAATGTTAATTTCCTCAACATTTATGGTTTCCTTTAATATAACCATTTAAAAAAGAAATTGTTCTTTATTGGGTATCAACACCCACATCATTGAGGGATTTTACAATAGAGATTCATGGTCTTCTGATAATTTTTAACTAAGAATTGGATAATTGAAAATATAGAAAGGCATTTCATTTTCAAAATAGTTTATGGACATCTATATAATGAGATCCAATCTGTGCATATTATTTCATCTAATTACATAAATTGAAAATTATGTGGTTCACTAGAATAATATTCCCAAATATTCTATAATGGGAGCAATCTAACAAATAGTAATTCATTATTTCCCAACTATGTGTTTTTACGGATATCTATACTTCAAGAAATCAATGTTTTGATTCAATAGTTTTATAAACATATATGATTAAAAGTAATTCATAGAAATAGAATCAAATAAAACATTTTGTCTTCTTAAGTGAATAGGAAGGATAACTTGTATAACACCATTTTGATATTCCACATTAGTGGTGGTGATAAAAGAATATTTCCCCTATAACTTTTGTTATAGATCGACCCTAGAAGCCCATAGTCGGTGCATTATTACGTATCATTGACATGATCAAAAAATATCAAGTCTCTAAAGTCCGATTATTTTAGTAGCCGTGGAAGTACTAGATACATTCATAAGGTTTACATTACATCATAAAATTGAAAGATACAAAAACATTGTTTCCATAGACAATGATGATATCCCATAGGCTATCCCTATAGGTCAGTCATAATATACTTTTCGCATCATGGGGAAAATATAACATAGAAAGAGGAGAGCTCAGATGCCTAGTAAGGATAACAATATAGCAGAATCTTTCACAAATAAGCACAAAATTTAAAGAAATGTATAATAATAAATCAAAATCCTTTTAAACTAGAACTTCATCATAATATGGCATTGGTAAAATCAAAATAATTCCATTTAATTAATCGCATGGATATTCTACTAGTCTAATAATCACATGAAATATCAATAGCCACTTTCATAACAATGGAATTCATAATGCCATACCTTCATAACCACATAGTCAAGGCCTTGTGCCAAGAATACAAATAAGATTTTGTCAAGGCCTTGTTCCAAGAAACTAGTTTGTCTAATGAGACCTACCGATGCATCGAGGAGCTATAGCGGGCTCCACCCGTTACTTACTAAGTCCAATTCATTCCCCGTATGAAAAGGTTTAAACATAACAAAAAAATTCATATTAAACCTAGTATATGAAATGTCATTACATTATCCATAAACAATGAAGGGTGTAAAAATAACACATCCACAGCCAAACATATCACAAAACATTCAACACAATACGAGAGTTTTCTATCATAATAAATCAACTTCAAATAAGCTTAAAATCCATCAATGGATATTGACATAGATGAAATCAAAACATTTTTAGAGAAATATATATTTTTATTTTTAAATCATTTAAGATTCATGTAATTATAAAAGAAAACATTTATTTTTGAAAATATTCTTATATTATTGTAAGTGAAGCTTCGATGCTATTATAATGGTAAGAAATAGCCGCACCCGCCATATAAATTTAAAAAAAATTCTTACCTTAATTTTGTTGAAAAGTTCGAAATGTACCTTGTTTGGAAAATGACAGAAATATTCCTTTAAAAACACAGAAGGTCAAATAAGGGTATAAATTTCTTTAATCCACAGTCTAGAAAATAGTAAAAATGTTTTGAATTACATTTTTAAGAAACATGGATGTGGATGATAAAGAGGTCCCAGTAGAAAATTACGTATAAACAACCTTGAATAATGAAGAGGTAGTAGAATTAAACCTTACCTTGTACTTTTCCATGGTCGAGGGTAGGTTAACCTCCTGTATAATGGTGAAATAATTTTTATTAAATTATATAATAATCATATATATTAATATGATATCAAATATGACCATTTAACATTTCATTGTTTATAATATGTTAGTATTATCATCGTTTCAGGAGTTAATTGATTCATTTTTCTTTACATGATTTTTTACATAAGTAATGATTATTATGGATAATGTGTATCTTATTTAAATTAATAATGATATTAAGTTATTAAACATTAAATTTAATCATCTAATGAAAATTAGTCTTGAATGGATACGATGGGGAATGAATCTCATCGCGTTCGTGGAGACGATAAACCATACGTACGCACGAGTGACAATATAATTATTTTGATATTAAAATAATATATATTGGATAATATATCATATATAGAGAATAATTATCATGTTATATTTATTATTTTCATAAATTAAACATCATTATTATACCCATACAAAAAATAATGTATTGAATAACAATTACACCACAACATGGAGACGGTAAGCTGTACGTACGCACGTATAATGACATGTCATTAAAAGGATAGAAAGAATAATGAATATGGTTGTACCATATTTATAATAACATCAAAGTATATATAAGATACTAGATTATTTATTTTATAATGGAAATAAAAAATAAAGAGGAAGTGGAAGAAGAAACGAACATGAAAGAGGTGAAGAAATTTTCACCTCTTCTTCGGGCTCTTCCTTTTGATTTGATCAAAAGGGCTCCTTAGGTTGGCTTTCGGACTAATGTAAGGCCTCTAGGATGAATGGAGGAAATTTGAGAGGGTAATTTGGTAGGGTTTGGCCAATCCAAAAGGCTTCTAAAGTGTGAATTATAGAGAAGGGGGAGCTCCCTTTTATAAGAGGGGTGAGGGGCACCTTAGGAAAGGCTAGAAATATAATTTTATAATAAAATAATTTTCGGTTTGTAATGGCTCAAAAATGAATTATTTAATTTATAAGGTGATTATGGGTCTAAAACCACTCAAATAATAGGTTTTAGATAGGTTTGGGTCGGTATACTAACTTTATGTTTTAAATTTAACTCTTAGTTAAATAGTTTGACATTTACATCTTTCTTTGTATTTTTATATTATATGGTTAATAAACTTACTATATACTTCCATGAAAACCCCAAATGGTTCATTAATGATACAACTATCATTATATAAGTATTTTGGCTGATCCATATATTTTTAGGAATAGAATATCAATTAATAATATAATATTTGATTTAAAAACTCCTTTATGTCAATTTTGACACTATTTGGTATTTTGTTTTTACTAAATTAATAGCATCATTATTACTATGAAAAAAATTCATATAACCAACCATTACATGTCATATTAACATATAAAATTATTTTAATTCATAGAAAGTCTCAAATTACATTTATTTGGATATTTATAATATCAATTATTTTAATATTTCATTAATTAGGTAATTACTGCATCATCATTGTGTCATAAATAAATTATATTATTTAATGTCTAAAAATCATAAATAAAATACCATTATGTAGTAAATATTATTCTATTTATAATTTATATTTATAGTTGAATTTATCTTATGTTTAACCCTATATTAAAAATGGTTCAGTTATTAAACTATGAATTTAACACTTTTAACTCTTCTTTGAATTAAATAATAATATATGTAATAATCTAATCCAAGTGGACCAAATAGGTTCATATTTTATTCTGAAGGTTGTTTTTGGTCGAATTATACTTATCCAATAGAATTAGGACATGTTTTAGGGTAATAATAATATCATTTTTACCCTTAATTACCCTATTTACTTTTAACCGTGGTAAATAAAAGTAAAAGTTACTATTCACATAAATTATTTTCATCTTATTGAACCATATTTTACTTACTCATATCAACCATGTCTCTCATATTTTCTAAATTCAACTCACATAATCTATAGAATTATATTTTATGTAAATTTTCAAATGCTCTTAAAAGCTGGGTAAAAGACGGTAAAAGTTCAATAAAATTTTTATATATCTAAAATTATTATAAACTAAATACAATTAATTAAATTGAAATTATATAGGTATTATGTATCTATTTTGACATAAAATAAATTCAAATAAAATAAATAATTTTTTAAATAAAAATTAGGTTTTAAAAAATAACTTAGTTTTTTTCAATATTCATAAAAAATTGAATGTTTTCAGAAAAATACCAAAAAATTCACCATAAGCTAATTTCGATATTCCTAATAAAAAAATGAAGTCCATTTTGAAAGATAAAATTTATATATTTTCAAAAAGTGGGTGTTAATATCTATAACGTCTAGTTTGATTAGTTGTCGTGTGTTAGAACTCAAAGTTGCGTACAACACACACTATTATAGTATTCAAATAGAAGCATATCATGGAAGCTTGGGGTCTTACATTCTCCCCTTGTAACGCCCCGACCCCAGCTACCCAGAGTCGGTGCATTATTACATAACATTGGCATGATCACAAGAAAGATCAAATCTCGAAAGACCGATTGGTTTAGTAGCCTTGGAAACACTAGATATATTCATAAGTTTTACATTACATCATAAAATGAAAAACTACTACAACAACATAATGTCTCCATAATCCACACTACTATCCCCTCATAATATCCCTGCAGGTCATTCATAATTTACTTCTTCACATCCTGGGAAAAATAAAACATAGAAAAGGGGTGAGCTCAAATGCCCAGTAAGGATAACAATATAGCAGAAACTTTCATTAATAAGAATAAACATTTAAGGCAATGTATAACTAAAACAAAAGCCTTTTAAACATGAACTTTCAACATGGTATGGCATAAATAAAATTAAATAATGCCATTTACTTATTCACATGGATATTCCACTAATCGAATAATCACATGCAAAAATAAATAACCACTTTCATAATGTTGGAATGCATAATGCCAGACTATCATAACCACATAGCCAAGGCCTCGTGCCAAGACTACAAATAAGATTTTGTCAAGGCCTTGTGCCAAGACACTAGTTTGTCTCATGAGACCTACCGATGCATCGAGGAGCTATAGCGGGCTCCACCCGTCACTTATTAAGTCCAATGCATTCCCATATGAAAAGGTTTAAACATAACATAAACATTCGTATTAAAACTAGCATACGAAATGTCAATACTTTCACAATAAACTATGAATGGTATAAAAATAGCACATCCACAGTCAAACATATCACAAAACCTTCAATACAATATAGAAGTTTTGTATCATAATAAATCAACTTCAAATAATCTTAAAATCCATCAAAGGATGTTGACATAGATGAAATCAAAATTCTTTTTAAAGAAGTATCTCCTTTTATTTTGAAATCATTTAAGATCCATATAAAATAAAACATTTTCTTTGAAAATATTCTTATAAGCTTGTATGGAAAGCTTCGAAGATTTTATAACGGCGGAAAATAACCGCACCCGCCGTATAAGTTAAAAAAACATTCTTACCTCAATTCTGTCGAAAAGGTTAAAAAGGAACTTGTTTTGAAAACGACGGAAAGATTCCTTTATAAACCTCTTATAAAAAGTCAAACAAGGGTATAAATGACTTTAACCCATATTCTTGTAAATAGTAAAAATGTTTTGAAATACATTTTGAAGAAACATGGATGTGGATGATAACGAGATCCCAGTAGATTATTACGTATAAACAACCTCGGATAAAGAAGAGATTGTGAAATAACCCTTACCTTGTACTTTTCCTTGGTTGGGGTAGGTTAACTCCCTGTATAATGGTGAAATAATTGTTATTAAATTATACAAGAATCATATATATTAATATGATATCATATATGATCTTTTAACATTGATTTGTTAATAATATCTTAGAATTATCGTCGTTTCGGGTGTTAACTTACTCATTTTCTTTTATATGTTTTGTTACATAAGTCATGTTTGTTGTATCTTATTCATATCCAGAATGATATCAAGTCCTTAAACATCATTTTTAAATCATTAAATGGTAATTATACTTGAATGGATACGATGGAGAATGAATCTCATCGCGTTCGTGGAGACGGTAGTCCGTACGTACGCACGAACGCTACTTCCATTTAATTTTTATTTTAAAAGAATCAAATCCAAATGATACATAGGTATATTACTATTCCAGTATAATATAATATTTTATATATGTTACTTAAGTTCATTAACACCATCCTTTATACGTTCCATGTGTGGTATGAACGAGTCATATCATTTTAAGGGGGCGGTAGTCCGCACTTCCTCAAATGAAATTATCGTATGTATATACAACATGAAACGAATAATGGAATGAAATAAAATGGAATTACAGAAGCTTATATATATAATATATATCATTAATATCATATTTAATTACGGTGCCATCATAATGGCCACCATGAGAGGTGGTAAGATGTATTTGAACAATCATCGTTTCGTGAGGCGTTAGTTTGCCATCCACAGAAACATTATGTTCATCATCCATTAGATGGAGTTGTGTGTATGTGTAGTTTGAATCCTTCTTATAACAACATCCTAGTATATTTAGGATACTGGTGTTGTTACAAAAGAAAGGAAATAAAAAGATTTTGGGGGTTGGAGAAGCAAAATAAATGAAAATACTTTAAGAGAAATTGTTACCTTTAATTTAGGTAACTCACTTTGGTTGGAACCAAAGGACTTCTTGAAATGCTTTCTGCCTAAGGGGAAGCTTCAAGGAGGAGGAGAGGGATTTGGGGAGCTTAGTTGGGCAGAGTTTGGACGAGCGAAGTGGCTTGAGAGGTGTGAGGAAAAGAGAAGGAGGAGTGCCCTTTTATAAGAGGGGTGAGGGGCACTTTTGGAAAAGCTAGAAATATTAATTTATAATAAATTCATATTCGGTTTCCAAAGGCTCCAAAGTTGACTATTAAAAGGATGAGGTGGGGATAAGTCGAAAACAACTCATCCAATAGAATTTAGACAGGTTTGGGTACTTATATTAACCTTATCTTTAAGTATTAACTCTAAGTTAATTAGTTTCACTTTTACAATGTCTCTTTGTATTTTTATATAATATGGTTAATAAACTTACTATATACATCCAAGCGACCCCCAAGTGGTCCATTAATGATTAACCTATCATAATATAAGTCTCTTGGCCGAACCTTAGATTTTTAGGAATTTAATATCAATTAATAATATAATATTTGTTTTAAGAAATCTTTTATGTCAATTTTGACACTATTCAATAGTTGATTTTTGTGAAACTCATAACAGATTGATTACTTCGAAAAAAGTCCATTATATCAATCCTAATATATCATATTAGCCTATAAAATTAGTTTAATTCATTAAAAGTTTCATATTATATTTAATTGGGTATTTATAATATCAATTATTTTAATTTTTCACTATTATATTAATTACTGCATCATCATTGTGTCATAAATAAAATAACTTATTTAATGTCTAAAAATTATAAATAAAATATCATTATGTAGGAAATCTTTTTATCTTTCTAATGAATATTTATAATCGAAAATAAAACATGTATAACCCTATGTAAAAATTGTTGTTCTAAAAGATATATGCTTGTGTCATATTTGTATTCATTTTGACTTAATTAAAATAAAGTGTCATTATCACTTACAAGTGGATCCATGGGGTCCCAAAATTGACACAAAGATGCCCATGGTCGACCATTTATCAACCAATAGGGTTAAGACACGTTTTAGGGTAATTTAGTATTATTATAATATTATTTTTTTAACCCTTATTTACCGGATTTACCCTTAACCATGGTAAATAAAATATTTACCGCAGTAATTATTCAAAATGTCTAAAAAAAAAGTTACCTATTTACACAATTTGAACATCCTGATTCCAAATATGGAATCCATTTTCCTAAATTCTAAACACAGAAGTGGCAGAAATTAATTTAAAATTAATTCCCGCTGTCAAAACAAAAAGCGTGTTTTTAAGAGATAATAACTATCAAAAGATTGACACTTGTTTATGTTCGGTTTAATTGTAAAATTATGTCCAATGACCAACATTGTATTAAATAGTAAAAATATATTCTAAATATACTTTAAAACCACTCAAATTCATAATTTATCACTATTAATTATTTTGATTAAAAAAGTTGTTTTTAATTAAAATTTAGAAATTTTCACTATTCATCAAAATATGAAAGTTATCCGAAATGTACCAAAATTTCACCCTAGGCTAATTTTGATATTCCGAATCCAAAAATGAAGTCCATTTTGAAATATAGAATATATATGATTTCAAAAAGTAGGTATTACTATTCACAACGGCTAGTTTAATTAGTTGTGGTGTGTGTTAGAACTCGAGGTTGCGTACAACACACGCTATCACATTATTCGAAGGGAAACGTACCGTAGAAGCTTGGGGTGTTTAATTTTAAATTTTTGATGTCCCCATTTAGTCAAAAAGTTTAAAATATTGTATTTAAAAAGGTTTCACTATTAGAAGTTGATAAAAGTGAAATACTGAAAATGAATCTGTTCTTGCATTATGACTAAGAAACTCATAATAGGGATTCTAAAATTATAAGGATTATATAAACATTAAAATTTATCTAATACTATTCATAACCTCTTTTGAATGGCTTGTTTGGTAAGTCATGGTGTGCTTGAACTTGGTGTTGCATGTAGTGAAAGTTATTGAATTATTTTGAAGAACTAACACACTATGAAATCTTGGGGTGTTACACCCCTCCTTCAAATAATTTTGTCCTTGAAATTTATAGAATAAGACTACATAAAATGACTCAGGTGTTTCTTTATCCCATGTTCCTCAGTTTCCCACATTGCATCTTTCATCTTATGATTTCTCCATAGAACATTCACCAGAAGAGTCGTCCTGTTTCTCAGAACTTGTTCTCCTATATCAAGAATCGTGACAGGATCATCACAATAAGACAGATTGGGTTCCAGATATAATTCTTCATAGGTGAGTGCATGCGTTCGGTTAGGAATGTATTTTCTCATCAGTGATACATGGAATGCATCGTGAACTTTGGAGTGACTTGGCAGCATTTCCAAATGGTAAGTTACAACCCCAATTCATTCTAGAATTTTGAAAGGTCCGATATACCTAGGTCTCAATTTACCTTTCTTACCGAAATGCATGATAACCTTCTATATAGATACCTTCAAGAAAACCAGATCTCCTACCTGAAATTCCAAATCCTTTATTCGGTTATCATCATAGCTCTTCTGCCTACTTTGAGCTACTTTGATGTGGGTTTAGATTAGCTTCACCATTTCCATTGTTTCCTCAACATGTTCTGGGCCTACAAGTTTTCTTTCACCAACATCATCCCAACAAGTTGGTTTGCAACATCTATTTCCATATAACTCTTTATATGGTGCCATCTAAATACTTGAATGGAAGCTATTGTTAAAGGAAAATTATACTAGAGGTAAATATTGATCCCACATACCTTGAATGTAAAGTGAGAATGATCTAAACATGTCTTCTATGGTCTGAATAGTCCATTCTGATTGTCCATCAGTTTGAGGGTGGTAGGCAGTGCTCAAATGAAGATCAGTATCTAGGGATTTCTTAATACTTTTCCATAATATTGATGTAAAATGGGGATCACAATCAGAAAAAATCGATAGTGGTACTCCATGACATCTTACAACATCATTAATATATAGTCTTCCTAATCGTTCAAGTGGTAAATCTTCTATTATAGCAAGAAAATGTGTTGACTTGGTAAGAAAATCAACAATGACCCATATTGAATCATTACTTCTAGGAGTCTTTGTTAGTCCCATGACAAAGTCCATTGTAATATTATCCCATTTCCACTCAGGTATGGGAAGAGGTTGCAAGACTCCTCCAGGCTGTTGCCTTCCAGCTTTCACCTATTCACAAAAAATACATCATGACACAAAATCCAAAATCTCCCTCTTTATTTTGTCCCACCAAAAATGTTCCTTCAAATCTCTATACATTTTGGTGATACCAGGGTGTATAGAGTAATTTGAGCTATGAGAATCATCTGAAATTACCCTTTTCAGATCAGGTATATTATGAACACATAGTCTTTTCCCAAATTTTAAAATCCCATCTTCATACACAAAGTCGATCAATCTCCCATCGTTCACAGATTTATTCTTTTTTTAAAATCTTTTATGATCAGCCTGAGAACTGTCTATCCTTTATAGTAAAGATGGTTTGGAAACCATTTGAAAAAGCATTGATGTTTCAACTTCCATGGTTATTCCCATATCCATCTTTACTAGATCTATGAAAATAGGATCCCTTTCCACTCTCATCTTGTTCAAAACTCTATGATCTTTTCTGATCAAACCATCTACCACCTTATTTGCCTTCCCCAAGTGGTAGTGTATCATGCAATCGTAATCCTTGAGTAGTTCAAGCCATCTCCTTTGCCTCATGTTGAGTTCTTTATGTGAGAAAATATACTTCAAACTCTTTTGATCGGTATACATCTCACATTTTTCACCATAAAGATAATTTATACATATCTTCAAAGAAAAGATTACAGTTGCTAACTCAAGATCATGATCATGATAGTTTTTGGTCACGAATTTTTAGCTGTTCTGATGCGTAGGAAATAACCCTATCGTTCTGAATAAGGACACAACCAATTCCTTTCTTTTATGCATCACTATAAATTACAAAACCATCATTCCCTGATAGTAGAGTTAATATATGAGCATTGAATAATCTTCTCTTATGTTCTCCAAAACATTCTTCACAGTCTTTTGTCCATAAAAATTTAACCCATTTTCATATGATATTTTTTAATGGGTTAGGCAGCCGGGAAAATTTCTGGTCGAAATGTCGATAATAACCTACTAAACCAATAAAATTGCGTACCTCGGTTATACTGACCCATGCTGGCCATTAATGGATTTCTCTTTCCTTAGAAGGATCAACGGAGATTCCATCCTTAGTGAAAATATGGCCACGAAAAGGAATCTCTTGAAACTAGAATTCACACTTGTTAAACATCCCATACAATTCATGTCTTCTAAGAGACTTTAGGATAATTCACAAGTGATTTTCAAGATCTTTGTATCTTTAGGAGTATACAAAGATATCATCAATAAATATCACTTAAAATTCATCAAGATATTATTTGATAAGTCTATTCATTAGATCCATGAATACAGTTGGAGCATTAGTCAATCCAAAAGGCATTACTGTAAACTCATAATGCCCATACCTGGTTTAAAATTCTGTTTTTTGAATCTCTTCCTTCTTCACACACAACTAATGATATCATGATCGAAGGTTAATCATTGAAAAGTATTGAGCTCCATGAATTTTGTTGAATAAATCATTAATGCGAGGCATGGGATACTTGTTCTTTATTATTATAGAATTGATCTCTCTATAGTCAGTGAACAACCTCATAGATCCATCTTTCTTCTTAACAAAAAGGATAGGGGATCCCCATGGAGAAACACTAGGGAGAATAAATCCCTTATTACTCAATTCCTCTCATTGTTTATTTAGTTCCACTAATTCCACAGTGGCCATTCTATAATCGTTCTTCGATATGGGCCTTGATTCAGGAATTAAGTCAATGGAAAACTCAATTTCTCATTCTGGATGATGTCCAGGTAAATCTTCTGGAAATACATCAACATATTCTTTCACAATAGGTACATCCACTATTTGAATATTCCATTCCCCACCCACAGTTATTTCATTCTCTTCCTCCCCAATAAATAAATTTAGTTGAGCTATTGTGGGTGGACCTAGATAAGAATTAGGTTGTGACATTTCTAATCTAAAGAAAAGGTACTCCTTATCATCATAAAAAAATGTAACCTCCTTCTTCTAACAAAAATTTTTTACATCATGGTCCGAATTCCAATCCATACCGAGTATTATATCAAATTCAATCATGGGTATGATGATGAAATTAACAGATAAATAACATTTATTTGCCCGAATGGGGACTAATTCACAAAAATTGGTTACAATGATACTTCCCTTAAGAGTTTTGACTTACAAATCCCTTGTTAAATTAAATTGGAAATTTCTAACTTTCGTAGAAAACTAGGAAGATATGAAACTATCCAATGATCTGAAATCCAATAAATCATTTTCTAAACTTGATGAAACCATTAAATTGCCCACCACTACATCTTTCTGAGTTTCAACCTCAGCAGTAGTGATAACATAACCTTGGACTTGATGCCTTGTCCTTTTCTGATGTATGTTCCCTTGAAGTTTTGGACATTAATTCGCACAATGCCCCTTTATCTACAATTGTAGCATTCAACATTAACATCCTCTTTCTTTCCCTTGCAATCACGAGTTTGGTGGTATTTTTCACCACACTTGTAATAGAATCCCATTCCTTTCCGGCATGTACCAGGGTTTTTCATCCCACATTTACTATAGGATGGATATCCAACATCTCCCTTCTTCCCCTTATCTCTATTTCTAGAGTGTTCAGCAGATATCGTCTTCTCTTACTTTTCTTTAAATTCATAAGACTTAGTGAATTCTATTTCTGTCTTGATAACACATTAAACAATATCTTGTATGACGAGAAGTATTGAGAGACTGACGCTCAATGGAGGAATGGTTATAACCCATAAAAGAAATGTTAAATCTTAGTTCTTGGGATATTTATAAAATATGAAGCATGCCTTGCTAACCTTGTAAAGTTAGCTTCATACTTTGCGACATTCTCATCCTCCTTTTGTCTCAGACTCAGAAATTTTAGTTCCATATCCGCTCGATGGTCATGAGGAAAGTATTTTTCTATGAAAATTTCTTTAAACTCCCTCCATTACATATTTGATACTTCCTCATCTTCCTTTGTGTTTTGAATCAATGACCACCATTGATCAACATCTTCAGTGAGGTGGTAAACTGCCATGACAACTTTTTCCCTTTCACTACACCCCAAGGTATGGAATATTTTCTCTAAGGAATTTATCTATTGCTCAGCCACTAATGTATTTGTACCACCATTGAATGTTGGTGGTTGTTTCCTCATGAAGCGATCTAACATTGATCCTCCATGCTGTAGATCAGGGTACTCCATACGGGTAATGTTATGATTCATAAACTGAGTGAGTTGTCTTAGTATGGTGATTAGTTGATCAGTACTAGTTTCATCACTAGCTCCACTATAATTATCTTGTGTAGGACAGAAATCCATACATGGAGTGAGTTCATTGATACAGTTTCAATTACTTCCACTAGGATCCATTTGTAAACAGTGGCATAAACTAGATTTGTTTATAAATCACTATACATAAATCCAAACTTGTAAAACACTTAACATAAATTGAACAGTTTATCGATATAATCCATAATCATAAAAATGTTTTCTTAGATAAAGTATATACTCATAAACCCTTCGTAATGGTTTTTATAGAAGATGATAATTATCCTAATCATATCCCTCATGAGTGTCGTAACCAAGAGTGCAGCAAGGCCCGTTGTCATTCACCAGTTCTCGTTCGAGTCTAGCATAAAGCGGTGTTTTCAGGTTTTACACCTAGGTACATCTGTTCCAGAGCCTCCTCTACCTTCTCGTATCCAGACATGGATGAATTTCTTAGAAAACTCATAAAATCTCTATAATACCAAAATTCTATGAATTTCTTCCATACTAACCCTCAAATTCTCTCTTTGGGTAATGTTCCCTAATCAGATTTTTTCTAAATCTAGATTCCAAGGTTTGTACTAAACTTCATCTATTACCAACTATAACACCCCGACCCCAGAAGCCCAGAGTTGGTGCATTATTACATATCATTGGCATGATCCCAAAAGATAATGTCTGAAAAGGCCGATTAGCTTAGTATCCTTGTAAGTACTATATATATTCATAAGGTTTAAATTACATCATAAAATGGAAAACTAAAACAAAATTGTTTCCATAGACAACACTGATATCCCATATACTATCCCTATTGGTCAGTAATGATATAATTCTTCGCATCCTGGAAAAAATAAAACATAGAAAGGGGTGAGCTCAGACAGTCAGTAAGGATAACAATATAGTGGAAACTTTCATAAATAAGCATAAACATTTAAGGAAATGTATAAGACTAAAACAAGTACCTTTTAAATTGAACATTAGCATAATATGGAAAAGATAAAATCAAAATAATTTCATTTACATACTCCCATGGATACTATACTAGTAGAATAATCACATGCAATATAGATATCCACTTCCATAACGATGGAATTCATAATGCCAGACTTTCATCACCACATAGTCAAGGCCTTGTTCCAAGACTACAAATATAAGTTTTTCAAGGCCTTGTTCTAAGACACTAGTTTGTCTCATGAGACCTACCGATACATTGAGGATCTATATCGGGCTCCACCCTTCACTTACTATGTCCAATTCATTCCTCATATGAAAAGGTTTGAACATAACATAAACATTCGTATTAAAAATAGAATACGAAATATCAATACTTTATCTATAAACAATGAATGGTGTAAAAATAACACATCCACAGTCAAACATATTACAAAATATTCGATAAAATATGGAAGTTTTGTATCATAACAAATCAACATGAAATAAGACTAAAATCTCTCAATGGATGTTGACATGGATGAAACAAAAAACATTTTTAGAGAAATATCTCTTTCTATTTTGAATCATTTAATGTCATGTAATTATAATAGAAAAAATTTATTTTTGAAAATATTCTTATAATATTTTAAGGGAAGATTTGACATTGTTATAATGGTGGAAATTAGCCACACCTGCCATATTGATTTAAAAAAACATTCTTACTATAATTTTGTCAAAAATGTCATAAAGTACATTGTTTGGAAAATGATGGAAAGATTACATTCAAAACCTCGAAGGTCAAACAAGGGTATAAATTTCTTTAACCCATAGTATAGTAAATAGTAAAAATGTTTTGAAATATCTTTTTAAGATACATGTATGTGGATGATAAAAAAGTCCCATTAGATAATTATGTATAAACAACCTTGAATAATGAAGAGGTTGTAAAATTAACCCTTACCTTGAAATTTTCCTTGGTCTAGGGTTGGTTAAACACTTATATAATAGTTAAGTAATTGTTATTAAATTATACATGAATCATAAACAATAATATGATATCATATATAATCTTTTAACATTGCTTTGTTAATAATATCTTAGTATTATCGTCATTTCGGGTGTTAATTGATTCATTTTCCTTTATATGATTTGTTACGTATGTAATTATTTTTATATATAGAATGTATCTTATTCCTATTCAGAAAGATATTACATCTTTAAAAATTATTTTTAATCATATAATGAAATTTATTATTGAATGGATACAATGGGGAATGAATCTCATCGCGTTCGTGGAGACAGTAATCCGTACATATGCACGAGCACCAATATCATTATTTTGATATTAAAATAATATATAATTTGATTTTATATCACATATAAAGAACAATTATCATTTTATTTTTATTGTTTACGTCAATTGAACATCATTATTATACCCATACAAATAATAATGCATTGAATAACAATTACACCACGCCGTGGAGACGGTAAGCCGTACGTACGCTCATATGGTGATATGTCATTCAAAGGATGAATACAATAATGAATATGGTTGTTAAATATTTATAATAACATCAAAGTATTTATAATATAATAAAGTTAGTATTTTATAATGGAAATAATAAAGAAATAAGAAGTGGAAGAAGAAAGGAAATTGAAAGAGGTGATGAAATATTATCTCTTCTTCAGGTTCTTCCTTTTGATTTGATCAAAAGGGCTCCATAAGATGACTTTATGAATAATGGAATGCCTCTAGGATTAATGGAGGACCTTTTAGAGGGTAGTTGGGCAGGTTTTGGGTGAGAAAAAGGCTTTGATGTTTTGAAATAGAGAGAAGGGGGCGTGCCCTTTTATAAGAGGGGTAATGGGTACCTATGGAAAAGCAAGAAATGTTAATTTATAATAATATACTTTTCATTTTATAATAGCTCATAAATTAATTATTTAAATTATAAGGTGGGGATGGGTCTAAAACCACTTTACCAATTGGTTTTCCCCACTATATTAACTTTATCTTTTAAATTGAACTCTTAGTTGACTAGGTTGACATTTACCATGTCTCTTTGTATTTTTATATTATATGGTTAATAAACATACTATATACTTCCAAGAGAACACAAAGTGGTTCATTAATAATATAAATATCATTATATAAGTTTTTTGGCCAAAATATAGATTTTTAGGATTATAATATCAATTAATAATATTCTATTTGTTTTTAATACTCTTTTATGTCAATTTTGACCCTATTTGGTATTTTGTTTTGCTAAATTTATAACAGAATTATTACTTCGATAAAAAATGGATCTAACCAACCCTAACATGTCATATTAACGTAGATAATGATTTTAATTCATAAAAAGTCTCAAATTACATTTATTTGGATATATTTAATATCAATTATTTTAATATTTCATTATTTAGGTAATTACTGCATCATCATTGTGTCATAAATAAATTATATTATTTAAGGTCTAAAAAATATAATTAAAATACCATTATGTAGGAAATATTTTTATCTTTCTAAATAATATTTATAGGCTAATTTATTATATGTTTGACCCTATATTAAAAACGGTTTAGTTATTAAACATTGAATTTAACACTTTTAACTCATCTTTGAATTAAATAATAATAAATGTAATAATCTAATCCAAGTGGACCAAATAGGTTCATATTTTATTCATAAGGTTGTTTTTTATTGAATTATAATTATCCAATTTAATTAGGAAATGTGTTAGGGTAATAATAATATCATTTTTACCCTTTGTTACCCTATTTAATTTTAACCTTGGTAAATAAAAGTAAAAAGTTATGATTCACCAAAAATTATTTTCATCTTATTGAACCAAATTTTACTTACTTATACCAACCATGTCTCTAGGAATTTTTTTATTCAACTCACATAAGTGGTAAAATTAATTTTTATGTAAATTTTCAAATGCTTCTAGGAGGTGGGTAAAAGACTGTAAGAGTTCAATAAAATTTTAATATATCTATAATTTTTATAAACTAACTCCAATGAATTACATTGAACTTATAAAGTTATTATGTATCTATTTTAAACTAAAATAAATTTAAATAAAATATATAATTATTTAAATAAAAATTCAGTTTTAAACTACAACTCAGTGTATTTCACTATTCATAAAAAATTGAATGTTTTCAGAAATATTCAAAATATTCACCCTAAGATAATTTCGATATTACGAATACAAAAATGAATTCCATTTTGAAAAATAATATTTATAAATCTTTAAAAAGTGGTTATTACTATTCATAACGGCTAGATTGATTGGTTGTGGTGTGTTAAAACTTGAAGTTGCGTAGAACACACGCTATTGTATTATTCAAAAAGAAGTGTACCATGGAAGCATGGGGTGTTACAACTTTTTATTTTGTGGTTTATAATGGTGTTTACACTCAATGAGACATGGTTTAGTGTATATGCTTCAACAATGCGCTTCCTCCTAATAATTTAGAATTGAACCATGGATGGTTTATTGTGAGTTTTCTTTCTTTCCTCAATCATGTTGGATAAAATATTTATGTCCATACAACAATAAAAAACTTGGTCGAATTCTATCCCAAACATAAACCATTTCTTTGTCCCTTTATTTAAATTAATTGATTATTCTTCCTAGATATTTTTTATATGGTGATTGGACCTACTTTCTTCCTTTTCATTTGATGTACCCACATGGAACTCTATTCATATATTCCTATCTTCATGTACATGGAGACATTACCTAATATCCATATTTATATTGAGAGAACATTCGAAAACATCCTAATAACACTAAAATTATTATATGAATAAAGCCTTTCAGAGGTGTGGGTTTTAACTAATATATAATATGTCTATTTTTTAATTATTGTTAACAAAAAAACTAAGGTCTACCTTGATATATTTGTGAATGTTTTCTCAAAATCCATGAAAAAATCAACCTAATTTGAAATAACGATTTTTAATTATATCTTTTTTTTTGTTCAAATATATCTATGAAAATACATAGAAACAAATTCATAAATTATTCTCACTCAATTTCTTATATTTTATATTTTGTAGTAATATTATTTATCAATACCCACTATTGACTGACCTCTCCATCTAAATGATAAACATATAAAGTAACCTTGTACTTATCAATACAATGGAGCACATAAAATATATTTTCCATTGATGTAAACTACTATTCTATAACAAGTGGATCAGAAGACCCACTAAATATCAGGGGTCATTACCAAAAACGTGATGGATGAATAGTTTATCCTTCTTGGGTTACGGTGGATGTTCAAAAAGGTTGAAGGTATTAATCATAGACTAAGATAGCCGAGTAAACATTGGCCTTATGTTTTGAAGTCATACTCACATTTTATTAGGAATTTCATTTATACAGAAATTGTATTTCCCTTTATATTGTTATAGTTTCTACTAGTTCCAACCATTTTCTAAAAGAGAATAGTATTGAAAACAAAATGCAAGTCAACAATGCATGAATACATATTTTATTTTCATGCAATTTGTTTTAACATTATATCATTTGTGATCCATATTTTAGGGCTTTTTATCAAATGATGCTTCTAGGATCATGTCATTTAACATTTTTCTATCCTCAGAAGAATCATATTTTTAGATATATATCCTTCATAATGGGTTGTATATAGTTTTTGATTAACAGAACAATATCCCCAATGATAGTCAAACATGGTGTGCAATAAGGCCTCTTTATCACACATAAGGTGGAAATTGATTGAATATCCAGTACACCCTTGATGGATTGTTACACTTATGTACATATGCGATATATCTGTATTCTATTGTAGTATCTATATAGGGATTTTATTTATGAGAAACCAAATTCTCGTATAATTTACTAAAACTTCAAGTTGTTTCCCTTAAACTCTATCTTATCCATTAGGTTTTAACTATCATTTTCTAACCATAATAACAAAATTTACTAAACCATCATATGATAACAAATATAAAAAACCAAAATTTCCATACATTATGATTTCATCATTTTTTTGACAAATAACATAATAGTGATACATTTTAGAATCTAAACGATTAGTACACTGTGAAAATTAGTCTCATAAATCACTTGTACATAATAAAACAAAAAAATAATTAAATCATTTTCTTTATCCACATGAAAGCTATAATTCTCTTCTTAGTATATTCAGTCACATTATGATATACATAAATGAAATTGGGGAGCTAAAATCCATGTAATGGGATGAATAACAATGGTGGAATAAGGGACATAAATCAATATTAAATCAGTTAACATAATCCTAATGATCATGAGGAAATTTTTTGAAAATGTAATGGAATGTGGAATATAAATAATATTGGAACATTATAACATAGTGGTTGAATACCGTAAATAGTTTTGAACAGATAAAACATCTTGTTCATGCACAAAATATGTATAGAAATAATTACCTCATAACATTGAACCAATATATCACTATTTTAGTGAATAATACACATAATCTCATTATAAATATCACATTACACAATTAATTTGATCAATATATAATTCTTGGACCACTGATCACATCATTAAATGTTCTTTATCACGTTTTCCGCATTGATTGAAAACATAAAACAATCGTATTCATAAAATAAACCCATGAAAGGAATGGGTTTCATATGGTTGTGTAAGAATGAATTATTGAGTAAACATTTAATCTCACAAATAAAAAATAGAAGTCATATTTTTCTAAAAATATAATCAGTCATGATTATAGAAGAAACAAATTTAAAGGAGTCAAATATTATATTTTAAAAATTGAATACTCATTTTAAAATATTTCTAGGTCTCTTAAAAAACATTTTTACTGGGTAGAAACATGTATATCCCCAAAAAGGTAAGATAATAAATTTTGGAATGACATTTTAAAAAAATAATACGATCATCCATTATAAAACAAATGACCAATATGTGTTTACCAAAATGAAGGAGTTTGGTTAAAATTCACCTAACCTTAAATCCTAATTTATTTTTCTTCTGTTACACATCATGTATTATAAAAAATGGACTATTAAAACATGAAACCTATAGTAATTTATGTTCAGTTTTTACTATTGATCAATAATAACAGTGAGATTCTATTCTTTAATTTAATTTGATAATAGTGAAATATTTTGATATCATATTTCTCCCAAAATGTCATATCTTACATTGATTTTAATATATTGTTTTATTTATATTTCAATATTATGAATGTTAAATTAAAAATATTAAAAATAGATATATTTATACATTTATATATTTAAAATAATTTCTTATAATCATCCATATTGGTTTTGATAATTAGAGATTTGCAGAAGTCCTCATTGGTGGTTAAATGATAGTTTAACTAAAATTATAAAAAGAATAATTAAGGAAAGTATAAAATAAAAAAATAAAAAAATAAAAACCTCATTAGGTGAAAATCCTTAATATAATGTTTACAGACTACTTAATTAATGTTAGAATATTTAGTACTGGAACGAATAGATACATTGATGAAAATAAAAGAAAAATAATAGAAAACATTAATGAAAAAACACTCTTCTTAGTGTTTATTATTTTATAAAACACTAAAAATACTTGAATGGTTATATTTTAGTGACTCAATAACATACTAAATTATTTTAGTGGTCTTAAGAGTGGTGATTTAGGTTGATATTTGACTTTAGTATGTATAAGTGAAGTGGTTTTCCAAGGGGTGGTTGACCTGTTCTTTATACACGAGAAGATGCAAATTTTAGGGATGAAATAATGAATAAAATATAATTTCATATATAGAAACGTTTTTATATACCCCATTTTGAGATACACCATTGTTTTATCCATTTTTATTGGAGTCATTCAATTATTTTAAAGAAGCATTTGGAGGTGTAAAAAAGAAAAACCTAGAGTTGGCTCAGAGAAATACTATAATGAACTATTTAAATTATAATTTTTGGTTTCAAAACATAGATTTTTCAAGGATGATATTCATGGTGTAAAAAATATTTTTGTTGTAAAATGGTTATATATAGTCAAATATATTTTTCCAAAAAAAAATTGAGGCAACAATTATTTCAACGTAAGTGGCACTCAATGAATTTAGGTTTTAAATTATTAATTTATGCCATAAATTTTTTGGGACTAATGAATATATCATCATCTAGAAATTTTAATTTTTCTTATACACTTGTGCATTCTTCCTCTCATCAACCTAGTTTTCTTAAAATTCTTATAGTGATTTTTTAGGTCCAGACTCCTCAGACAATTAATCAATGAGCATTTGTTTGTTGAAATAAAATTTTAGGGTTACATCAGTCCTTCCCATTTTGGATTTATTTTTCTTGGTTTGATTGGAACCATAAATTGATGTATGATACCTAAATCCATGGGTTTGTATATGTTTCACTGATATCTTCTTGTATTTTGATATAGAAATAAAAAGTAGTTGTTGATCTGTATAATTGTTTAAGAATTATTATTCAAAAAAATCAAGGTGGGTTGTTTTTATAACATTATTCTATTATATAACATACTAGCATGAATCCTGATAAATTTTAATTATTATTAATTTATAAATATCTTGAGCATTTTATGTGAAACCCTTGTTTTTTTTTTGATTTTCAAAAAGGTAGTTTTAAAGATTATCATGAGATATTTTAATTAATTGTTTTCAAATGATTGGGTTTCCAAATGAATCTTTTTGTGTGGTTAACTCTTTGAATTAGATAATGGGCCTTGAATACTTGGTGTAAGGTTTTCATATTTCATTATATGAAACTTTGTGAAATATAATCGACACAGAGTTCTGACTAGAAAGGCACAAGGGGTGATCACATAGTGATGAATTAGTAAAATAAAGATTTCTAATCATGAGTATTGGGATTTTAATTTTTCATTCATGTGTGTACAGGTACAGAACATATAATGGGAGTACCAAGGGAAAAGTTAATGATAAATTAGTAGTATTGAATTTGGTAAATTATTTTAACTAGCTATTTTACCTTTGTAAACTATTTTGATATTATCACAACTATTTTTTATAATATGTGTTAATAAATTCTTGTCCTAATGTTGTGTGGTGGGATGAATTTAGAGAAATACTACTGAGTGTTATAGTCACCCACTTCTTAGGAACTTTTTTTTAGTGGATGGTATCAAACAAGATACAAGGTAGGGTCATGTGTCATACATCTCTAGTGGTGATACATCAAATCATGATTTTGTAACTAATGATAGAGCTAGGGAGTGTCCGCATCTTGGTCAGGGAAGATACCACTTTGGTGACAATATATTTATATTTACAGTCTACTACTTCCAACTTTATTTCTTTTCCATTATTACTCTTATATTGTTCGATATTGGAATTTCATTAAGTCATGTGATTGATTATTCATGCATAATTTATAGGATTTGATGTTTTTTATTCATTGTTTTAAAGTGGTGTTAGTTTTTTGGTTAAATAATCACCAATGATCATTTAATCCCTTGTAATTTATTTCTATCATTTGGTATCTTGGGTATGTAACATAAGGTTAGTATAATTTTTACTCGTCTCAATATAATGTGGAGGGCTGGGGGTTTTACCAATGGTATCAGTCTTGGTCGGTCCATCAGTAATTTTTAACTAAATAATATCATTTTTCATTGGTCCTTCATTTGGGTCAGAAGCAAGAAGATTATATTATATGAATGTGAAATGTATAGAATAAAAAGTCACAGAAAAAGTTTTTATGTTTAACTTCATGTTACTAGGGTTTCCAATTAAAAAATTGTTCCAAGACACTTCTAGAGGTGTAATTATCTCATCATCGAACGTTTATACAATGAGTGTTTCATATCACAGATTTTTAAAGAGACTTTCAACTAGAACTTCATTTCTTAATCAGTTTTTAAAATGATTTTTAAAAATTACAAAATAGTTATTCTTGGAATGATGGTTTCCGTAATTATTTTTTACAATGGTGATAATTATTTATAAATTTTTTGGAATTTATTCAATCATTTAATTTATAGAGGTAAATTATCTAAACGGTGTATTGTTCCATTTATTGAAAATGG
Source organism: Viscum album (assembly GCA_963277665.1). NCBI lineage: Eukaryota > Viridiplantae > Streptophyta > Magnoliopsida > Santalales > Viscaceae > Viscum > Viscum album. The sequence continues at coordinate 1,221,363,163 of OY728147.1, forward strand.
GATAGTAAGATGCCAGATAAACCATTATGAATAAACTACTGAAGAGGTTGTTTCACCCAAGCTATTGGTGATTTAATAAATTGTAAAAAGTGTTATAAAAGAATTTTAATCCGTTGATAGAGGTAATAAAGATGTAGAACTGAGGAAAGTGGATAATTCTAGGTAGTTTTAGAAGCATAATACACTTGTATTTCTAAGGGATTATGAACCAAAGATATTAGAAGAGTTCCTAATACAAATTAATATAATATGTGATTTTCTGGGTGTACAAAAAGAGATTACGATTAAGATGATGAACTATATATTAGATGACCTTTCATGCCAATTTTTGGAATTTGGTGTCTATATTAATACCAACCATAGATTTATATAGGAGGTTTTATTGGATTTAATTAGTAAATAATTCAACACACACACATAAAAATATAAATAATAATATATTTATATAGCATGAAGAAAGAAAACCTATTTGTGATAGAGTATGATTATATGTTTATGAAAATAGTACATATTTTCCCAGATGTAGCTATTAGTACATCCTTAAGAGAATGTATTTTTGAGTTTAGATTTCAACCATAGATCCGACCCATGATATTAGTTCTCTATATTATATATTTTATGGATATGTTTTACAGGGAAATTTTAGAAAAAGGGGATCTTGTTAAGAATCCTACAAGAGGTAGTATTTTTCCCTGGGGAATAGGTTTCACCTTTATTTCTAGAAAAAATAGAAAGAGGGATTTCTAATCACATGGAAGTAGCTCAACTTAGACTCATAAAAACAATTTGTGAGTTTTATTTCATGATATGAAATTAAAACATCTTATATTTAGTGTTATTTGGTAACACATAGTAATAAAAAAATGTATTGCACAACCATTGAATTTCTACCACTAAGGAAAGAGAGGAAACATCAAATTTTATTTCTTAAATTTTAGAGATGAAAAGATGTAACAATCTTGACTCTACCTAAACCTTTGTATACATGGATGAAATTGTCCCATCCTACTAGTTATCATCCAAAAAAATAGGTGAACCATTATTTTTCTAGGAAAGATATAGTTTTTCAGTCAATCCCTTAATAAGGATGTAAGATTTATCATTTAGAAGCTAAGTGACTGTTAAATGGAGCAGAACACACTATTGTTTGTGAGAGAATAGGTCCCTTGATGGTGTGAGGTATCATTATTCCAAAATCTAATATTATGAGTGTCTTTTTTGATATTGGTTCATCACATTCATTCCTTTCTTATTATATGGTGAAAAAAATGGGGTAAACATGTAAATGATGCCTCATATCATGAGTAATAAGAAACCCCTTGGAAAATGTGAGTGAAGAGAATTTAAATGCCCATCATGTTCCATTACCATTGATATTGTGCAGTTTTCTAGGTGTTTAACATCTTAGAGATTGAAAATTCTTATTTAATATTTATTTTGGACTAGACGGTGTTACTTAAATCATATATCACCTAATATTAATGTAATGTAAGGTTTAAATCCTATTATAGAGTCCTTCATCTTTTTAAAGGGTATTTTTATATAAATTTAGGTAGATAATGAAGTTTAGTAAAGTTTTATAGAGCTATATCTAGATAGATAATTATAATTACCTTGATAAAAGATGATGAAATAGGGTATGAGAATCTTCCTAAAGAAGTGTATCAAAAAATATATGTTTTTAAAATGATTTCCTTTGGTTACCACATGAAAGGGAAACTAAATTTACAATCGATTTACTGATGAGAGAAAGATCTATTTCAGTACTATCTTATAGATTGGATCTAATTGAGCTGTAAGAATTGAAGGTTCAGCTTAAAGAGTTAGAAGTTAGAGGATTTATTATACATATTATGTTAAATTAGGAGGAACCTATTTTATTTATAAAGAAAGAATATGATATTATCCACTTCTATTTTGATTAAAAATCAGTATCCTCTTCATTGAATAGATGACATTATTGATGAATTAATGGGATAAAATAGGTTCTTGAACATTGATATATGATGAAGATATCATCATATTAGAGTTAGAAGAGAAGATATTTTTAAGGAATCATTTTGTAGTCGTATTGGTCATTATGAATATATCATCATGCCTTTTGTTCTAAAACTTTTATGCTAGTTTTCATGGTTTTGATGAAATTTATCTAATAAAATTATTTAAAATCGTTTTCTATGTTTATTGATTATATTCTAGTATATCTAGAAATAAGAATGACTAAGAGGAGAACTTGGTAATTGTTCTGAGTGCATTTCATGGACACCATTTTCATGAAAAGTTATCTAAGTGGGACCTCTTGATCTAAGATGCGTGTTATCTCAGGCATGTCATTTAAAGAGAAGGAATATCATTCAACTTTAGAAATATATATATACTATTATATTTTCATACATAAAATAATGTTTTGGAGTTACATTGTTTTTTTGGGATTAGTAGGCTATAATCACATGTTTATTCAGTATTCCCCAAGTAGTACTTCTCCTAGGAATACTCAGACAAGGAAATGTGTTGAATTTTTATGGAATGATGAATGTAGATAATTTTTTTTGGAACTCAGCACTCATCTCACGATAGACCCCATAATAATATTTCCTAAACTATATAACAAGTATGCGATATTTTTTGATACATCTAGATATAGTCATGGTTTTGTTCTCATGAAGGGAGACAATTTTGCGGCTTAAGGTTGGAGGTTGTTAAAATTTCATGAGAAAAATTATCCCATGAAAGTCTGGGAATTTTTTGTGTTTTTATATGCCATAAAGACATAGTGTAATTACCTATTTGGAGAAAATTTCACAGTTTTCATGGACCCTAATAGTTTGAGATACATATTTTTTTAGTGACACTTGTGAATGAGGTAATGAAGATAGATGTAGTACCTTCAAATGTCTAATTTTGACTTAGTATACAATACCGAAAATTGGATCTCTATAAAGATGTGTAGAGTCAAAAATTGTACATCGAAGTGGCCCGAGAATCTTATGAACAATAAAAATTGATGATCATGATCAGAGATATACATTTAGAGTGTGATTCATTATGTGAACATAAAATTTTCTTTTCAGTATATATTGCTATTAAAATGATGTAGTTCATAAAAGAAGCATAGATAACAGATCCTTATTGAATCACCAATGGGTTAAACCAAAATGGTGGGAGGACTTCTAATGTCTACATAGAACTTGAATTTTTTTTATGATTTCATAATCCAATTTTAGTTCCCCAATATTGTTCACAATAACTATTTTTGTATACAAACATTTGAAATGGGCTATTTGTCCAGGTGTTAAAATAAAATAAAAGGTAATGAGAGAAAATTTCTTATGGGTAGGTATGAAATGAAAGATTTACAACAATATGAGGAAATGATTAACTTTCCAGTAGGTAAAATCATAGCATCATAGAAAGAATGGTATGCTCCATTCTATGCCTATACCTATATGGAAGTGGGAGAAAATTACAATCGATATTTTTATAGGAATACCTGGATATTTATAGAAACATGATTCTATATGGGTAGTAGTGGGTCAAATCAGTATGTCAGAATTTTTTTTCCTTATTAGTAAATCCAGTACGATAGAGGAATTTGAAAAATTGTATATACATTTAGTCTTCATTTTACATGGAGTTCAATAATTTATTGTATTTGACAGATACCCATGTTTTTATTTTTGATTTTTGGGATTATTACAATATGATCATGTAATTCAGTTGACCATGAGAGAAACATATCATCCACATATGGATCAATATTTAGAAAGAAAAATTCATACATTGGGAGATATTCTCAGAGCATGTGTTGTTGACTTTTTTGGTTCATGGGAGGATCATAGTACTTCAGTTGAATTATATGATCTAGATAGTTATTTGGTGAAAATAAAGAAACATTCCTTTGAGTCTTTGTATACTTTTTTCCATTATACTATATTTTGGGTGGAAACATGATAGAAATATTTTATTTTACCAATTAATATTCATGATACTATAGAGAAAATAGAAATCATTTGGAAGAATATGGATACAAAATAGATTAGAAAGAATTTATATGTATAAAATATTCACTAGCCTTTATGTTTCAATGTTTGTGACTATTTTTCTAAAAACATTCACTAAATCATAGTCATTATCACTTAGGGAAACAAGGGAAGTTATTACGATGGTATGAAAGATTATTCATCACTATAAAATCAATTAACAATGTTGTGTAGCATTTGTCATGACCAACGAGATTCATTGATGTTCAAAATGTCTTCTACGTTTCTCAACTAAAGATATAACACCACGATCTTTCCATGTTTTTATTTGAGATGAAATTATTATTGAGATATAAGAAAATTTTATCATTTAACATGTGTAGGTTCTATAGAGATAATAAAATACCCATTTAGGGAGATTAACCTACATTGTATAGTTACTATGGAATCATGGTTAGGTTCAAGAGAAAAGAAGGGGTTGGGAAAAGTTTTTATGGGGGAAATGGCCAACCTTGTTCATGGGAATTGTTGTTATCTAGCATCCCAAAGACGGAAATCACAAAGTTGGTGAGAATATACCTCATCCAATTTCAGTTAGACCATTATTTGATACTTTTTTATTTTGTATTTGGTGTATTTGGATTAGCATATAAAATCCATTGGATGTGTAATAATGTAAGAACATGGAGTTGGCATCTATAAAATTCTACATGAATTATTAATGAAATTAATTATGTTTCTATAATGTAATTATTTTGGGGAATATGTTCATGGTATAGAAAACATTGACACCATAAAGTGGTTTCACATCAAAAAATTTACTTTTCCTAGAATAATAACTAAGGAAATGGGTATTTTTTCTTAAGTGACTCTTTATTAATTTAAAATCCAAATTCTCAATTTATTCCACATATCATTCAAGAACAATGAATATTAAATTTTCTAGCAGTTGTAATTTTACTCTCACGCTGATAATTTATTGATCTTAAACCTAAAGATTAACCTAGTGGATTTCCAACAATTTTTTATGATCAAATTCACTAGATAATGAATTATTAAGATGTTTTTTGGGAAATCAATGGTTAAGGTTCCATTCTTATTTCTCATTTTATCTATTGTTGTTTTCTAGATATAAATATAGATTAAATTGTGATGTTGTAACACCCTCAAATTTCATGAATTATTATTTTTGAATAAAAAACATTTATTTGATATCTTTTATTATATTGAAGTCTATGTTTTTTCATGACACACAACACTGGGAGAACTTTCATTACAGACGACACTTAGTTTTAAGAAAACAAAAATATATTAAAAATATAGTAATTTTAGGGCGACCATTTTAACCTAGCCATTAAAATAAGAATTATGAATATTAATAAATAATTATTAAATATGAATTAAATTTATTTTAAATAATGAAAACATATTGATAAAAATTCACATAATTTTTGGTAATGTTTTTATATGTTTTGAGAATAATATTATCTAAAATAATGTTATTTATTTTTTTTAAACAAATATTTTTAAAATTAATTTTCAATCTTTTATAAATTTAATTTGATAAAATATTATTTATTTTTGAATCTTCATGTTTAGTTTAGGTATTTTTTTAGGTATTTTTCAAAAGAGATTCAATTTTTGTATAATAATGAAAAATATAGAATTTTAATTGATAAACGAAATTTTGGTTTAATTAATTTATAAATTTAATCTATATTTTTAATTTATTTTAATAAAAAATTAGTTCAGTTATTTATCCATTAAAATATTTTTTTCATTTTAATAGATTTAATTTTGAATTTTGATATAAAATATTTGTAAACATTTGAACATTTCTCTTCAAAAAACCAATTCTCTATATCATTCAATTATTTTTATAACATTATGATATATTATTATAATTATAATTCATATAATTAGGTTTTTTATGTTAATTTAATTCGTTATAACCATATCCACTTCCATAAAATGTGTCATGATATCATCATCCACATTTACAACAGACTACCTCCTCACAAAATAATGTCGTTCATTTTTCCATTACCACCTATCAAGGATGGACATAATGATTGATTTATTTTTTTATATATTATAATTATTATATATTTATTCTTATTGAATAATTATATCACACATACCTTAATATTTTCTATTTTTTTGAATAGGATAACGTCGCTCGTGTGTACGGAGAATTACCATCTCAGGAAGCAATGTGATTTGTTCACTCATTACATGGAAGGTAATAAAGATGGTTTTATTGAAAATTTGTGATATATATCACATAAAACCTATTATATAATGATAATATATCCTTTACCTTTATCTATTTCAATAAATTGAGAAAATGGAAAAAATGTTCATATGTAAGTATGACCTACTATCTCTATGAACTACGTATTTTATTTTATATATCTCTATTTTATAAATTAATATATATATATATATACTAAATATATATGAAATATATATCATTTTTAGAATTATAAATATTGTTTAACAATGATTAATTTAATAGAAAAAAAATATACAAACAAAACATACACGAAAAAAATTTATTTATTTCTCAAAACGTGACTTTAACATGGATTTATTAATAAATTAGTAATAAAAGGTCGTAATAAAATCATATATGGTATAATATATACATATGATTCTGTAATATATGTACAATAAATTTATATTTATTATAAATTAGGTTTTAATTTGTACGGTGGGTGTCAATACTTAATGTAAGGTATTTTTGTCTAAATTTTCTTTCTTTCAGAAAAATATTCTAATATGCATCTATATTCTTTTACATGGTGTGTATTCAACCCATTGGACATGAAATATAATGAACTGATTTATATTTATGATAATTTATGTTCCATTTTGTGTTAATTATTCTTAGGACTTCCAATTCAAAGATACCAAAGTGGTAATGATTTTACGTTATAATCTCATCCTTTAGTGTGGCTGTTTAGAATTATGTTTCTAATGATAAAATATTATGATCCATATCTCAATAAAAACTTATATTTTAGTCTGATAGGTTTATTCATGATATTTGGAAGAAATATTACCATTGTTTATTCTATTTGGTACTTAAAATAACCAGGAAAAGTATTTTAATAATGTTCTACATTATTTATCTCTTCATTTGGAAATCCATTTTATTACAAAAACTTATAATATAAACAATGTTTCTAAAAATATTTTAATTTTACCCATTTTTTTTAAATTATATTTTATCCATGTTGTAATTTTAAAAAAATGTTTTTAATGGAATCCTTATTTCCCCATATGGTATTGTTAGTTCCCTACGTTACTATGAAAAAACAAATTTATAAAACCTAAACTATGCTACTCAATTAATTAAAATGTAGTAATTGGAAGTTCAGGGTCAAACCCATAGATACAATGATTTAGTTTTATTAGGTTTTCAAAATATTTCATTAAATAATGTGGTCAATATGAGATTTAAATTATTGATTGAGAATTAAATATGAATACAAGACAGATTAGTTGATTTTTTTGTGAATAGATTTGAAAGCATGTCAGGGTAATGTAATTTCTAGGTTTGAGTGAAATAGAATTATAGAAAATATTTTGTTTAACTCATTATTTGTTTTGGAGCCATGATAAGGTAGATCCAATTGTCACAGTATGCCCTAATCAATGTGGAAATACCCTATTTCCCTTGGTTTGATAATATAGGATTTCACCGAATCACGTTTGTCTCGATACAACATTGAAACCAAATTTCCCCTAAGGCTGAAAATGGTCATGGCATCTTTAGGGTAGTTAGTTGCACAATTTAAATGTTCCATTTTGATTAATTTATTGATGGTGATGATAAAGGAAAAATAAAGGGATTGGAAGTCAAAGAACGAAATTACACAAAACAACTTCATGAATAATAAAAGGAATTAAATACAATGTACCTTTCTCCCATTGATTACATCAACCACACACTGGAAAGTTTACCCCATAATCCTAATGATGAGTGAATATAAGGTAGGTAAAAAATAAAATGTAAATAAAAGAAAGAAATTGGATAGGGTGAAACAACTTTACTCCAAGCTTGTGTCTCCAGCTGATTTTGAATGCTCTAAAGGTTCATCCAAGGGCTCTATTTACAGCCGATGGAAAGGTTCTACCCAACCCATACCATGACGTGTACTTGCGATACACAGTGTGTAGTGCTGATCCACTTTTTTGTATCCATGTGATGCGTTCATGGATATCATCAAGGATTTTGGAATGTTGACCACCTACACGACGTGTACTTGAATTACAGGTCATCTACACCTTGTATGTGCCACATTTGGTTTTGGGATAATCTTGCACAAATATTTCTCAAAAAATTTGACGATTGTCCACCTTCATGTCATGTACTGATGGTACATGATGTGTACTGATGGTACATGATGTGTACTTGAAGTTCATAATGTGTTTTCACATTAGGGACGACTCTAGTGGTGGCCTACTTCTTTGATGAATTCACAACATGTACTTGTGGTACATGATGTGTAACAATGTTTCTTCCAGTTTTCTAGCTTGGTTCTTCCTCAAAAATCTGGTGTCATTCTGCTTCACTTCTCTCACGGTGCAAAGGGTCCTTTTTTCTCATATTTACACCCCTTTTCAGTCCTTTTCCACAAAATCATCGCTTCCTTACATAAAATATAAAATAACTCAATTCATTACAAAATTATAAATATAATTCATTTAAATCAATAAATCAATAAATCAAAACATTATTGAATGTATGTATTAAATACACTTATCAAATCATCATTTTATTTTATAAAAAATGTTTGTTTGGATTCGACACAAGATGTAAAAGAAATCTATGTTTGAATGTGTATATCATGAACACAATTTTCCACATTCATGAACATTATTTTATTTGAATATTCATTTATATTTTTTCATGGTTATATTAAAAATATATATATTTATAAAAAGTTAATTATTTTTTAGTTTTAATAATTTATTTTCAAATAATGTTTTTTTTCTAATGAAATGTTTTAAATGATATTTGAAAAAAATATCTATCTAAGAGGACATATGTTGATGTTATCTATGCCTTAATGGGGATATGATCCAGGGATACCATTCTTATTATTCTTATGAATGATTTTTTATGATGGAATTATTTTTATGAAACCCATTTCTATTCTATAGGTTATACTATAATAAAATTCATATGAAACCCACATATTTTTCAACAGGTTATACTTTATTGAAATGATAAAATGATTGTGAAACCTGTATATTTTATAAATATTTTCATACAATGAAATGTTTTTGAATCAAACTTCATTTTATGGATTTTGATATTATGTATCTTTTATGATATTATATAACACATATGTATAATTTTGATTATGTGATGGTTGTGAGCTATATCTCATTTCAATGCATTGGGTGATGATTAAATTGCATGAGCTCAAAGGGTATCTTAGAGGTTATCCCTTCCTCAAAAAACGTAATATGGGATGTCATTCCATGCTCTAAGCAGGTACAAGTGTGGTTATCCGATGAATAACATTTTATGAATGTTTTGGTGTGTAGCCCTATAATTTTATTTTATATTCTTATGTGTATACCTAAAATATATATCTGATGAAAATGTTGAAAACTATTAGTTCATTTTCTATGATTTTATTATGATTCATGTATTAAAAAAGGAAAATATTTGTTCCATGACTCAATATCATTATCTTTTATATGAAAAATATGTGTTTAAAATGTTAAGATCTTGTTATCATACACTTGTGTTCATGTAATACTTATGTATCTCCCTTGTTTACCCTTACTGAGAATCCGAGGTCACTGTTTGTTGTGTTTCCTTTCCATAGGTTATTAGGAAATTTATAATGTATGATATTCCTAATAAGATTTCTAGTTATTATGATTATATTGGCAGATTATGTAGTTTACATATATATTGGTTATTTGTGTTAACATGTTTCTAAATACACTAAACTATTATCATCCTTAGATATGTGATTGTGTAATGTAATAAATATTTTTAAAAAATTATATAACATAGATTAATGACAATATTGGGTCTCTATAGTTGATATCAATTAATATATTTAGTTATCTTTTAAAAACATGGATTAGAAAACCATAGTTAAATCCCTATAGACACATACAAGGATAAGCATAACAATATTTCAAAGTATAAGAAAAAGTCTTAGAATCTTGGTAAATGAGAGAGTTAGTGGTTTCAAAGAAATTACATCTTTTTCTAGATACTATAAGTGGATGTGGAACTAGAGTAGAGCTGCCTTGTAATAATAACACTGATAAGGTATCCTTGAGCTATACTCAATCGTCACCTGGTGAATGAAAATGAGTCTTGCATCACACTTGGTTTGACACTATTAGGGGATAATATTTTAGAATTCATAAAATCTTTGTAAACCATCATAATGAATTTAAATAGATGATAACTTTGAATTACCGAGGATAAACTTAATTTTTAATGGACTAAAAGGATTTTTTCATCATTTATACATCCTATATGTGATTTCTTATGATCATGTGGTTCTATATCAAGATTATTGTTTCTTTTACTATGATTTTTGGTTTCAGTCATTTGCTGGAACCCAAAGAAGCCTTGTAATACTAAGTAATAGAAAAATAAATTAATTTCCTCCTTATTATCTCAAATTTATCGGAGATTTAATGAAAAATATCAACGTTAAGATCACATAAATTCCTCAAGATATGAATCATGATGTACATACAAGAAAAAAAGGATTAAAACTTTTCTATTCTATCCTTCATGAGGGAACATCTGCCTTCTTTAATTGGGAAATTTGATTCACTAGTTGGTTGATAATGTATCAGAACCATTGAAAATATATTTTCTATTCTCTATTTTTTGGAAAATGGAAACTTCATTTTCGATGTTTAACATTTGGTAGGTGAAGTGCATCAATTGAGGACTATTATCATGAATACTATGAAACAAGATGAAATTTACTCCATGGGTTGGGATGAGTTCAATAACTTATTTTTCAATAAGTAATTTCCTCCTTTTCTTTGTATAAATTTTAATAAGTAGTGACTTCAGATAAATTTTAATGATGCTAAATCCATTGGTATATATGAGGAAATTTTTTTAAACTTTAAAGGTATGATTATAGTATTATTATCCAACCTAATAGTAAGGTTGATATTTTTATGGGGATTAAAATCAAGTATCCAAATGAATTTATCAATAAAGTACATTAGTAGATATGATGATATTTTTTGATGTTCTATCAAGGTGGAAATAAAGGTTGAAGTAATATATCAATCTTATGTTTTTTATATGAAGAGTTAAATGGAATTCAAAGGAATGTCTAAGAACCAAGGAGATACAAATTTGATAATTACTTTATGCTGAAAGTGTGGGATGAACAATGGATTAAATTTTTTTAAGGGGACTACTAAATGTGTTATGTTTGTATGGGATGGTCATCAAGTGGATAAATGATGATGTGATGAGAATAAGTTAGTTAATGATATGAATAATAATAAATCTCCACTAAATGATCCAACCAAATTCTAGTGTTACAAATTTAATGAGTTTGTGAATTGTGCTAACAAGATCCCAAATTTTTGTGTGAATGATGGTGATCAATGCCAACATCCACTCAATACAAAGAAAGAGAAGAAATATCACGTGGTCACTATTTGAAATTTGGGGTCTGGTAATGATGTTGTGAAAGGTACTCTTACCATCAACTATAAAACAACCAATGTCTTATTTGAAAATATATATATATACACCAATTCCTTCATATTTTTATAATTTTATATGTGTACCAAAATGCAACTGAAATGTTTAAATATATAATTAGAAGTGAAAACCCTAATGTTACTATGATCACATTTCAAGTCTATGATTCATCTCTGGTTGAAATTTGTGGAATCTTCTATCCTAAAAATCATTCCATTTTTCCTCTGGTGGAATTTGATGGAATATTGCACATGGATTAGATTTATCTTTTTAAAATACAACATCTATTGTCGAGTTAGGTAAGTTATATTTTAGATTTGAAACCCACCTATAATTTACTACCAATTTTAAGATAAGTATGAATTTTACACGGAGATAATTAATATCCCACTTTATGTATGAGTTTTCTTTTTTGTAAAAGATAATAATTAGTTTCCAAAGGTTATCAATGAAATAATAATTTATATCATTGATGTTAATATGTTGAAGAAGTTAACATGTTTTTGGAGCATTTATGAAGTGACCAGGACTAATAATTTTAAAAAACATTTAAATGGAATCAAGAATTTGAGTTTCGAAGATGACGCCATAAGAATTGTGGTGGGTTAATTAAATTCAATGGAATGTTATATTTTGTAATCTTTGAGAATTTTTGGAATGATATTTAATTATTGAATACCTTTTCTAATGAGTTTGAAAATTTTTCACTACTAGTGAAGAATATGAAAATATTTATTTTCATGATGAAGAAGGTAACCATACAATTTTTAATCATAGCATATGGGAATTAAGATGGGAATTATAGAAGAAATTTATTATTCCATGAGGATTATGAATTGAGTAATTCCCTGAAAAAGTATTATATATGTATATATTCATGATGTTTCAATAAGAAGAAATGTTTTCCATAGAGGAGTAATTCTCTAAAAGATTTTTTATTTAAAGAAATTTTTTTAGTAGAATAATTTGAGATTTTCATATAATTTGTAGAAGATATTTTAAGATCCTTATCAATTGTACAACTCTTTTTTAGAGTGTGTGATCAAAAATTTCCAACCAACTAGTGGTCTGATGCCAAGGCTCATCCATAGGCTCAGGTGGGACTCTGGTCTACCATGCCTAATGGGATTCAACATAGTCCAACCAACATGTGAATGAGCCATGTATAAGCCCAACAAAAGCCAATGTATAAGGACGAACGAAGAATATGGTTACACAGAGCTCACCCATAAGGTGTTTTTGGCCACATAGGCGAGTGATATTGTGTGGCATGTGTGATGTGTAAATGGTGTGGCACAAAATATCCATATCATGAAACTTGTGGCATTCCTTGATTGATGAACCATAGATGAATGACATGTGAAATTAATGTGGGACTGAGGAGACATGGATACAATTCCTATTTATTCAAAATAACTGATAAAATTCTAGCTGTGTGATACATATCATCGAAGTCGTCCAATAATTTTCGGCACTTGTTTTCTTCCTCCTACCTCCTTAGGGATTTACAGGGTGTGATTATTCCTTCTTAATCTTCTACTGACGAGCCCTAAGCTACCATGTATTGTCTACAATTGAGATAAATAGATGATTATTCATAAAATAATAATTCTTGAAATCTGTATCTTGTATGTATGATAATAAATTTAAGATATCACTCCATCCATAAACAATAGATTTTTAGATGACATTAATGTAATGGAGGAGTTCAATGATATTGGGAAAATAAGAACAATGTGATCATTCTCACATGCACATCAGGACATAATGAGGATAAAAATAAAGATTCTATGAAATGTGGCATACATTTTAATCACACCAAATAACTCATTTGTTTGAAGAAGATCGCTGACATGACCTAAAAAATGGGGATTCACAATGGCATTATTTTTAGAGGTAGAGGTAGTGTAATCTACCTATAAAATGAGATATTTCTAAGATAAAATCATTCCAATGATCTTGATAAGCTCCCATTTTTAGTGAATCAGATCACCATACAACTACATGTTGTGAAAAGATAATTGATTCTCACAATAGTTTTATGTGAAAGAGATGGAGGAATATCACGGGCCTTTGAAAAGTGTTTAACAATCTTAAAGAAGCTTCAAAATGAAACATATTTCATGAGTAATTCATGAAAGTGTGATAATTAATTCATATCTTCACGGTTTTTAAGAATTTAGTGGAGATACGGTGTAAACAATTTCAAGGAGATGTTTGATTGGGTGGCACACATTCCTTACTGAAGCCTGAGTTGTGCCACATCCATTACAAGAAACTAGTGCTTACTACATACATGAAGACATGCTGATATCATGTTACACTTTAAGGGATGACAATATGTAACATCCCAAGTAAGTAATGAATAATAGATATTTTTATCTATGTCTATTAATGAACTAGATAGTGTTTTAGAGACTTAAAATGATAATAAATCCAATCTTAAGCATGGAATACACTAATATTTTTAAAAGATTGTTTTACTGCCTTTTGATGGCAAACCATTTTTGAATCTATCTTTTGACAATTTTATAAGCTATGTTTGTCAAAATAAACCTATTCTTTATGATTGGGACATCAAAATTTACTTTGTGTGAATTTTTGGTATTTTTCTGACAATGATCATTTTTAATGAATAGTGAAAATACTACATTTTACATCAAAACTGCTTGTTAATCTAATTTATTTATATTATTAGATTATCATTTTAATTGGTCTTAATGTGTAATATGAATATATTTTTACCATTTAATCCAATTGTGGTCATTGGAATCAATTTCACTTTTAAATTAGACATAAACTGGTGTCAATCTTTTGATACTTATTGTTTTATAAAAACACGCTATTTGCTCTGACAGCGGGAATTAATTATTAAATTAATTAATGTGACTTATATGTTTTGAATTTTTAAAAATAGACTTCATTTTTGAATTCGGAATATCAAATATATCTTAGGGTGAATTTTTGGCAATTTTCTGAAAAACTTCGATTTTTGATGAATAGTGAAACCACTAAGTGGTAATCAAGCAAACTGATTTTTCAGTTAAATGAAAGTTTACCACTAATGTGTATTGAATTTTGAAAATCCGACATACATGGTTTTCATTAGTATGTAAAATGTGGTTCAATGGGATGAAAATAATTTTTTGGTGAATAGTAACTTTTTTTCATTAATCGCGATTAGAGGTAATTAGTGTAATTTAAGGTAAAAATGATATTATAAAAATGTGAAAACACCATGACACTTGTCCTACCACTATTGGATGACTCATGGCCGACCAAGACAACCCATGGGTCGATTTAGGGGACCCTATGGAGCCTCTTGGGTGAGATAATGACTTTAATGCCTTTTTTTAAAATAATGGTGAAAATGACACTAACATAAATTGTTTTACTAAAACTATTTTTAGAAGGGGTTATAGTAATAATAATTTTGTCTATAAATACTCTATGGAAAGATAAAAAGATTTCATACATCAGGATATTTTTTTATAATTTTTAGACATTAAATAAATTAATTTAATTATGAC
This sequence comes from Viscum album, assembly GCA_963277665.1. Lineage (NCBI taxonomy): Eukaryota > Viridiplantae > Streptophyta > Magnoliopsida > Santalales > Viscaceae > Viscum > Viscum album. The sequence goes on from OY728147.1 coordinate 1,221,378,399, forward strand.
ATCATGATGATGCAATGATGACCTCCTTAATGAACAGTTTAAATAAAATGAAACGATAATATAAAATCTAAGGCTTACACTTGTCCAAATACTATTGGATGGGAATATTTCGAAGCCTTGTCATCTTATCTTCGAAATATATCAATGTGGTACCTTATAAATTCGAATCACTTTTGAAAATAAAATAATAGTTTCATGATTTCCAAAAGTGCCCCTCCTCTCCTCTTATAAAAGGCCCCCACCTCTACCTCATTTCACACACTCCTAAAGCCTTTGGATCGGCCATCCCCTGACCATTTACTCTCTACACATCCCTCTCCTCATCCTAGAGGATTCCCTTTGGGCAGAATCCTTTCAAAGGAAGCCTTTAGGCTCAAATCAAAAAGAGTTACACTTTTAAAGGTAATTCATTCTCTCATGTTCATTTGTTTTATTTTTCTTCTCCAACCCCCTAAACTCTTTTTATTTACTTCTTTTGTTACAACACCAGTATCTTAAATATACTAGGATGTTGTTATAAGATTTATTCGAGCTACACTCTCACACAACTACATCAAATGGTTAAAGAACATACGGTTTCCGTGGATGGTGAAATTCTGCCTCCCGAAACGATAATTGTTCAATACTCATTTAACACCTTCAAAGGTGGCCATTATGATGTCACAATTCTTATATATGATATATAATATGTTTATTATTTCCTTAAGCTTCTGTATTTTTCATTTATGGCATACCATTATTGTTTCCGTTATGGGTTAACATGATATCTTCATTTTAGGAATTGCGGACTACCGCCCCCTGAAAGTGATTTGATTCGTTAAATACCATATGTGGGACGTATAAAGGATGGAACTATGATATTATATATGATATTATACTGGAATTATAATATAACTTTATATAATTATGATTCCATTCTATAAAATACGAAATAGAAATGGAAGTAGCGTTCATGCGTACGTACGGCTTACCGTCTCCATGAACGGTGCATTTCATTTCTTACCTCTAAATGTGATGTAATATTATAAATACATGTAGATGCTGAATATATATGATATATATGTTATCCAAATCATTAATATCATTCAGGATATAATGAACATTTGACCAAATTAACAACAAGTAAGTGTAAGAAGTCTATTTTTGACTTAAGAACCAAATACCGACAAAATGAACATTATTAACTTAAATGATTACATGATGTTAATAACATGGTATAAAAGGAATAATGAACTTGAAAAAGGTTCTTAAGAAAGTATAGATTAACTCAAGTTTATTATTCTGGAGATTAAAGAACGGTCGGGTCAAGTCGGATACGAGGTATGGGACTTCGTCTGAATATCCTTTCATTGAGGCATATTTTATTTTATACACAACCTTCTTTTATACGGTGTATAAACCCCTTTGACTTTTACGTTTATCCAAAATGAATATTTTTTTATACAAAGCATTTTACTAAACGACAAAAGGGAATGTTTTTGTCGTACGTATGAGGCGACAACGACTTCTCCGCCGCCGTGACCGTTATTTGAGTTTCGGCTTCCTCTACAAGACATACCTTCTTTTTAAAAGAAAAATAAATACAATGTTTTAATTTTTTTTTACTTTGGTATTCCAAATGGGTTTCATAATGTTTTTATTATATCAATGTGTTGTATTTATATCTCATGATTGAAATGTCGAAATGTTATGTTTCCTTTATGCATGATTTATGTGATACGATTATGTTGAGGTTCTTGGGCATTATTATGAAGACGGGTGGTTCTGTGATAAACTAAAGGCGGGTGAGCCCGTTATAGCTCTCCAATGCATTGGGTAATGCGAAGGAGTGAAACGTCAAGGTTTCTCCGAAGATATTTAGGGAATATACTATGATGGGTATTCCAAATGTAACCAAGAGGGTTACTCCCTACGTAAGGATGTTATGAATGCCTCAAGTTACCTTTATGTCTTATGATTTCTATGATTTATTCATGTTTTGATGAGGTATGTTAAAGTGATTATGTTTTATGGGTAAAGTATGATCTCATTCTTATGTATATATGTACCTATGTTTCCTTTCCATATTTTTATATCCCTTACTATGCTTTTTATGCTCATCCCATGTTTTTTTGAAATGTTTTTCACAGGTCAAGGGAAAGGTACATGATATGATGATAGTGTCAAGGAAGTGTCAAGAAAGAATCCATGTTTTATTTTAAATTTGTTTCCATTGATGGGAATGAAGAATACTATCTTTATGTAACCACTTTGTTTATATGTGGAATGTCATGCAAGTTTTATGATCTAATTCTCTAAAACACTAAACCCGAAAAGATCCTCAAGGTGTAATCTTGTAATAACTCAATATTAATTAAGGTTTAAGGCTGGGGCCTTATAAAAGATATGCTTCATTCTTCATGATACAGATAGTTCATGCATATATTATTGCTCATATTCATAAAAAAATGAATTGGGGGAAGATTTAGAGTGTATTAAGAAATCCAATATGGACAATGGGGTGTGTAAAGAAGTGAGTGCAAGATTACCTAAAGAGGTAAATAACCATATCAGATTCCTGAATCAATAACTTTAATAGAACAAAATATAATGTATCATATAAATAAATGTGCAGTGTTTTGGATTCCATTCAACTCATTTATAATTTTCATGTGATATAACTAAGTTTTAATTCAAGAAGTGATTCATTTAATTATATTTAAGATCATTATTCCATTATATAACATTGAATGTGTGGTTTAATACAGTTGAAAAAATATCTATTGCACCAAGTAGAATAGAGAATTACTGATACAAATGATGTATTGATATTATTAATCAAGTAATAATAATGATTTATGATGATACAATGATGATCAGATCATTTAATTTTTCACTAATCGCAAATAATATTGTTGTTTTATATTCAAGAAGAAAAATGTAATTATATTTAGTATATTTTCCCATAAAGAATAAATTAATCAAGTAACTAATATAAACTATTTAATTTTATTGTGTGTTAAAGATCATTATTATAATAATATGTAACTGACCAATATATATTTAGTTCGTTATAATTTAGGTCTGAGATTGTTATTATTATCAGTACACAAAATATTCAAATTATTGTGACTTATTGAAGAAGAGATACATTTTTAGTTTGATTCTAGGAAGATCTATGAATTGTTTCTTTCCTACGTATATACATGTAACAATTAAAGAAGATATTTGGGTAAAAAAAGAAGCACTCTGACATTCATTATAAGTCTCAAGAAGTGGAAGGTATTTTAATTGATGAAAATTACCATAGGAAGAAGGTGGATAATGTCTTCATATGTAGTATAATGATCCATCCAAGAGCTATAATACAAAAACATTCAATTTACTCTAGTGCATTGGAAGTTAAAATGTATTTCTTTCTTGTAGTAATCACAAGATAAAGAATAACCTTCTAGTGATTGTGTTGTTAGAATTATTTTTAGACCATATCAAGGAATGGGTACCCGAATTAAGTTGTGAACCTTGTAAAACCATTTTTTTGATCTTTTACTACTTTTATATTATTTTATGTGATAGGGAAAACCTAATGAGATAATCAAGATCTTAACAGGTCTAAGAGGTAAATGGTTAAATTTTTTTATTTGGATTAAATAAGACCCCAATAATAATTCACCACATCTATATTAGAAATATTCCAAACAGTTACATAAAAGTTGTATCAGAGGTAAGGTTAAGATATAGTGGATTCTCGACATTTAATCTATTCTATTTTGATTATTTGAGATTCTTTTTTGATATAATAATGATGTGTAGTTTTTATGATGATTCAATTATCTCAATGTAGGGTTATATTTATACTAAGACCATAATAAATCAAAGAGATAAAGGGAAAATAATGTTAAATAAGAATTCCCTCTTTTCTAAAGAAATTAATGTACCTATTTCTCTATGTTGCGTGGAAAATGAATACATATTAAGCATGAGAATTAAAGAGTTTGTAGCTCAGGTTTCCACCAAGGATAAGGAAAACCTTCCTACATCATTTAACTCAAAATATCTAAGTGATAAATAAGAAATTTTTATCACTTTTGATAATTGTACTCAAAATGAATATCTTAGAACAAGTGGTGATGATGATAAATATATAATTTCTCAAGAAATATCAATTGATATATTAAGAGCTATTCTGAATAGTATTCCTAAAGAAACAGTCTTCCTTTTTGTAGAGTATTTCAATATATGTAGTAAGATATCACCCATGTGGAAGAAGAATATTATATTCTGGAGAAGCTCTTGAAAGGAAAAAATTATAAATTTTTAAATACCCCAAGACTATATGGACCCTTTGAATACAAAAAGTGGGAAATTGAAATCTATTTCTCAAAATAGCATAATGAAGATGATGAGAAATAGGGATTCAAGAATTCCCTATAATAATAGATCCATGAAATTTGCCAAAATTTATAAAATACAACTTATTTCATAGGTATAAAATTGGATAAGATATCCAATAAGATCGAGGAACATGACTATTTGATTCAGAATAAGGTTATGCTACATAAAGATGAAATTGAAATAATGAATAAGTCCTGTAAAGAAAATATGATTTTGATTGAAGATTATAAATTCAACAACAATATGAAATGTGTAGATTTTAATGTTCATTTGGAAAATATTAGGAATACATATATTGTATCTTCAAAAAAGATTGATGTAATTATACATGACACTAAATGCACACTAGAGGATTATAATTTCAAAATACACCTAACATGTGAATATGAGATAATGGATTCATTCAATGATTTATCAAACGTAGCTATAATGAAATATTTACAATCTATACCATCTAGTAATAATGTTTGTAAACATGTTATCTTCAACAACATAGGTTGTAAAACAAAATGTTAACAATTATGGATAATTAAAGGTGATAATAAGACTACCACCATGACTACGGTTCATTTGAAAAATAGTGTTGAATATGGTTCCTCATTGAGAGAATAAGAAATCATGAATAATATCTCATATATTTAATCAGAATATATAAGGAGGTAAATATTTTATGGTCAATTTTGGTGATTCAATAGATTTTGGGATTTTGACTTAATTTTTTTGTATAAATATCGAAATGCATGCGCACAAAAGAAGGCAATATCTTAGGGGATCATGCTAGAGAATAAAACGCATCATCTACAAGTCAAGAAGAATTTGAACTCTATAAATAGATATTGAAAGCTTAAAAATATCTTTGATTTATTCAATAGAAGTTTTCAAAAGGTTGGTACATGCTCATCTCAATATATACCAATTATTGAATTTAAAAGAAGACAAAAAAAGATGGAAAAGGATAATAATGTACTTTAAGAATAAATTATATAAATGTTATGACCACAAATTCACCCAACTAGATTCTAATAAAGAAAAAATGAGAAGGCCTTGGACTCCAAATCCATGAAGTTGAAGAAAATTTCATCATCTTCAAGAACAACTATGTTGGATGGACCTCAAAAGAAGCCACGTGGAAGACCCAAACATACTTCCTTAGTTCTTAATCGCAAATTATTAATCTAGAAACAATATGTTTATAGAATGAGATGGATGGAATATAAAAAATCCAAGGATAGTGATAAAAGAAAAATAAAGATTTCACTCAAAGATAAATAAGATATGTGTGTGGCCTGAAACATGACTGGAAATACTATTAGAAATTTTATGACAACTATCCTAGTATAAGAATAATTTTATAATGTTACATCCATATATTAAATTTCTTTAAAATATCTTGAAGAAAGAAGACACACAAAAAATAGAATTTATGGAGTGATAATATCCCCACAAACTTAATCAAATATAAATATTAGATTTACTACTATGATTAGATTTGAAAATGGAGGATGTTGTTTTTGAAATCAATCTAAACCTTTTTTTTTCAAATTGACATGAATGGAAGGATAAATTTTTTCCCATAAATATTGGGAACTATTTATGTTCTTATAAGTTCATGGAATTTAAGATTATGTTTGTTCCTAGGGGGTGATAAGAAGTAGTGTGTGCTCTTAATTTAAGATTTAAAATATGAAGAATTCACCCTCCATGTATGATTTCTTAAATTCTGTTGAAATACAAATAGGATAGAGGATCATCATTGATGAAGTTGATGGTTGTGTTTTCATATCCTAGAAAAAAATCATAATAAATATATTATTTTGGTGTGATCTTATATTTCATATTATAAAGATAAAATATTTAATTACACCATACTTTGTTAAGTTGGGAAAATTTCCATTATTGAAATTCCCAAGTACAAGATCCATTCTAGTGTGTTATCCATTTTTGAACTTATGGGAGTTAATTATTGAAGAGATCCACTACATTGAATATTTTTACGAGTGTTTCTATTGATTTTGTTTAAAATTAATAAAGATTAAGAAGATTCCAAAATCATTAATTCAATAATTATCAAACCTATTTATTTTGGGAATTACTTGATGATAATGTCATTAATTTTTTTTATTTTATTAAACTCTCATTTTTATTAATCAAGATGAAAATCATTTTACAGTGGTGGAGTAATTTAACAAATCAATGGTATAATAATATATTAAATTTCTCAAATTCCACTGATGTTTCATGTTTCACTTGAATGTTTTCGATCTATCTGTTGTAGTGAGTGTAGGAGTTTCAAGTTGATTGTTATTAAAATGATTCATATCACATTTAGTATATTTAACATAGAATATAATTGAATAATCCTTGATGATAAGTACATGATTTCCCATTTCATGAGTTATCATGTTAAATTGATAAGTGAAAAAATTGTTTCCTAAATATAATCCTCTTGTTTTATACATTAATCCCAACTCAAGTAGACTTAGGGAGAAATGATGGATGAAATATTTCATAAGTATTGTATGATGGACTTTTCCCATGAACATTGTATTTATTTTCAATAAGGGGGAGACAAAGTGATATAAAAGTTATAAAGGTAAATGGTAAATATAATATAATGATTCACATATTGGCACATTCATATGAAAATAACATTGAAGTTATTTCCTACAAATACAAAGTGGAATATTGAAGAGACCGCTTTGTGGTTGAGTTGTATTTGTTATCAAAGATCTTCATTGGTATTCAATGGATATTAATGAATCTATAATCTATTTCATTGTTGTTAATATATTAAATATGTTACAAATATGGTGGATCTTAGATGAAGTGAACCCAAATTCTAATTCAAAGAGACATATAAATGTTTGTAAGACATTGAGTTTGAAAAGTGATGCATATGGATTTTTATGGTTTCAGTTAATGAAAATGGATATCATGTTTTAGAAACTCTGAAATTTTTTGAACTAATCATTAATGATTGAATACATGTATTATATAGATTGCACATTTTTTACTATAATTGATGTCCATGAAAAGATTTATTATCATGATTATGGATGTTTCAATTCAATGTCATATACTATAATAAGGGGAATTAATATGGGCATGAAAAAAATATATATTATTTTACAAGGATGATGAATTGAGGAAGGACAGGAAGAAATATAAAATATATTTTTGTATGATATTTTAATAAGATGAAAAGTTGGCCATGGAGAGGAGTAATTCCCTTAATGAATTTATTATTTGATGAACCCATTTTTAGAAGAATAATTTGAATTTATATTATAATTCCAAGAATAAATTTTGGGATCCTTCTATATTTTAGAACTGTTTTAGGAGTATACAGTAAAAAATGACCAACCCATTGGTGATCTGAGGACAAGGGTCAACCTCAGACTCATGTGGGACCGTGGTGTATGATTCCCAGAGGGGGCTAGCCTATGAAAAACAGTTGGTGGATGGGCCATGTATAATATGTTGTTTGGCCCATGTACAAGACCCTCAAGAGTGGATAGAGAGATGGAGCTTTCCCATAAGGTTCTGGTGTTTTTGAATTTGAGCGTGGCTATGTGGCATGTGTGATGTATAACTAGTACTGGTCCCTAGTATCCCTCTCAATACACTTTCCACACAACTTGATTGATAAAACAAAGCAGCGTTCCATGTAAAGATTGATTAGGGACCCAATCAAGGTGTGTGTTATTCCCACATTTTTAAAATATTGGATAGAACACCATATGAATGATGTAGATCATCTCAAATTTCCAATTATTTTAGGCTCTCATCTTCTTCTTATTTCATCCTTAGGAACCTCAAGTGCATTGGAATTCATACAAGATAAACCATGGACAATTACAAGGCTATCACGACTGGTCTATGATCGGGATAAAGATATGATGTTTCATTGAAAATTCATACGTGTAATCTCTATATCCCATTCATGAGAATAAATCAATGAAATCATGTCAAAAAAATTCAATTGATAGTTGTGGACAACATTAAAGTAATAAGATAGTGTGAATCTATAGGGAAAATGAGAATGATGTGATCCTTCTTGAATACATATGAGGAATTAGCGAGGATAAATTTGAATACATCATGAAATGATGTATTAATTTGAATCACCCCAAACACCATTGATATTTGTATAATATCTGTGACACAATATAAAATGTAGGGATTAAATTCCGCAATATTCTCATTGGAAGAGTTCATGGAATACGTCTATAAAAGGATATCATATGAAAATGAGAGAATGATGAAGATATTTATAATCTATCATTTATAAATAAATAGTGCACAACACAACTACTAATCCCTATAATATAATCACCCATCATGATATTTTTTTGTGAAGGAGAAGAGAACACTAGTGGGCCTTCGATAATTTTTCAAAACTCTCAATGAAGATTCATAAAGAACGATGTTCTTCAAGGAATTCATTGAAGTGAAATACCTCAAAAGTATTCATTATTTTTTTCATGAAGGTATTGAAGAAATCACATATAAATCTTACATGAATATGTTTGAGGTGGTTTCATGTATAACTAAATGATTCTTGTGTTTTACTCCATCCAATGCAAGAAAATAGTTCTCACTACATGTGTGAATGGACAATGATACCTCTCTACACTTTCGTGAAAGAGAATCAATGTTAAATTTTGCGAGGCATAGACAATGCATGCGTAAATTCATGCTCATGCACACATGAATTTTAATACACACATGAATGTTTATGCACACATAAAGATTGAATTGAGGTTGACTACATGTTTGTTAAGAAATACAATGTGGATACTGGGTTCCATAAATAATCAAGTGCATACTAACATGCACATGTATTGAACCATTTTAGACACTCAAAAAAAGTACATTAATAGAACATAAAATTATAGATCATATAAATTAATGTTCTAGGTATCATATGTCGTGTAACTCATGCATATTGTTTATGAGATCTAATGGTTGTTTAAATCATATAGAGATTACTGTTTTACATGCACGGTCATTTATTCATTAAATAAAATTGAATGTGTAGTGAAATATATTTGATAAAATATTTACTGAACCAATAAAAATACAGAAATACCAACATAAAACAAGTGTTGATATTCTATATTGAAGAATAATAATTAATATTGTCTATGCTATGCAGAGATGATCATTAATTGATTCAATAATCAAAAAGAATTTTTTGATTCTGGAATAAATAAGAAGAATGAGATTTTGTGCTATATGTTTTTCACTAATGAAGAAACTAACCATGACACTAATATAGACTATTTCATATTTCTCTATTTCAAAGATCAAAGGAAGAAGAATAAGTGAATAACCAATATATGTTCAATTCATTATCATTTGGGACATAGTGAATTCTATTTATTAGTTCACAATATATTCATATTATTATGACTAATAGATGAATAAGAAAGTGTATCTTTATATTTTTTACTATAATGATTAAAGAAGTGTTTCCTATATTCTACTATGAAAGTAACCAAGTGAAGAAGAAGTTTGTGTAATAAAAAATATGAACTATAAATTCTATCATAATTCTCAATAAGTATAATACTTTCCAAGTGTTGTAATGTACCTTAATAAGAAGGTGGATAATGTCTTCGGAGACAGTATAATGATCCATCCAAGTGCTATAAATCTTGCACTATCAATTCATTATAGTGAATTAAAAGAGAAATAGTATTTCATACTTACTATAACCACACATAAAGGATTTATTTATAGTGGTTTTGTGGTGAAGAATATTTTTGTACGATGCCAATGCCTAGAAACTCTAATTGAGTAGTGAACATTGTGAAAACATTGAATTATATATTTTAATTCATTCAAATTAATTCATGAATTAGTGAAAACAGAATGAGATAATTAAGATCTTAATATGTATAACAGGTAAGGGGATAAAAACAGGTAAATTGATTAATTATTTCCATTACACTGACTGATTCCTATCCCAGTGATAGGCATATCCGAAACTAGTCCATTCAGATCACATCCATTATAAATGTATTAATTACCATTTAGTAGGGGTGTTTATCTAAATTGGTTGGGGAGAAAATTTACATCAATGATATTTTGGGGAATTTTTTTGATGTATTCATAAAAGAGTTCCCTTCACTTCAACCAAAATGTGATGTTGAGTTCACAATAGAAATCATACATAGTGTGATACCAATATCAATGACAGTCTATAGAATTTCCCAAATTGAGTTTTCCAAAATTAAAGAAGAAAATTCATGAAAACCATGACAAAATTCATTTAAGTGTGTCACCTTGGGGAGATCTTGGTGTTTTTTAAATATAGATGGATCAATGTGACTCTTCAATGATTATCTACACTGAATCCATTCACAATTAATAACATGTATCATCTTCTCCATATTGATGATTTTTTTGATCAAATGGAGAAAGGTCAATACTTTTACAAGATTGAACAACTTAATAGATATCATCAATTGAGGTTGAATATGGAGCATATACCAAAGACAAAATTCCATACTAGGTATGGATACTATGAATACATGGTGATTGCAGTCGGTATTATTAATTCCCCCACTGTGTTCATGGATTTAATGAATATATTTATTTGAGAATACCTTGATTAGTTTGTGGTAGTCTTTATAATTGAGGTTCATATCTATTTGAAGATAAAAGAAGATTATGAATACCACTTGGGAATCTTCCTGAAGAACTTAAGGAAGGATAAAATATTTGAAAAATTTACAAAGTCTGAATTTTATCAAAAAAAATAGTTCATTTTTGTGTCAAATAATCTCAAGAGAGGAAACATAAGTAAATTCATAAAATAAAAAGGCTATTGAATATTGGCCCAAACAAAACATGGTGGATAGAATTAATAGTTTTCTTAGTTTCTCAATATATTATCAATTTTTTTGGATAATTTCTTATAAAAACCTTATCTAACCACTCTGAAAGCTCATAAGGGGCCCATGTTTGTTTGGAAAAATTAATATGAGGAAACTTACAAGGAACGTTAGAGAAGGGTAGTCAGTACATATGTGCTTACATTAACTTAATGTGTAGAAGGTTTTTTAATCTATAATACGATGCATCAATGAAGGGATTGTGATATTTTATTATATAGAATGACATTGTTATGGATTATTCCTCATGAAAATTGAAGATTTATAAGAAAACATTAATTGGATTTAGTATGGGTAATGTTTTCATTATAGATATGGACACATTATCTTTATACAGAAAACATTGATATATAAACCAATAATAAATTTTTCATGTATATAATAACATATAAGTTTATAGAAATATTAAAAATAACATGGTTATAGGTGCTTAAAGATTTTGAACGCGCAATACATTACTACCCTTGGAAAGAGAAGAAGATGACAGATGATTTGAGTATATAGGATCATGTTAGAGTATCTAAGAGGAGGATTACCAAAGATCAATTATTTTTTGATTTTTAGAAGATAGATTTTGAAATAATAAAGGAATGGGAAAATATTATCTTATAAAATTGAATGATCATCCATCTATCAAAGTGAATATTAAAGATGAACATAAGGAATATGTAGAGCTGAAAAATAAGGCTAGGAATGTTCCTGAGTTTAACCTTGATCATGATTGAATGATAATGTTTAGGAAACATGAATTCAATCTATATATACTAAATTTTATGGAAATGTTAAGGGAATCTCGTAGTTCTTCATTATCTATTCATATGATAAGTATGAAGTAGTATATAGATTTGAACATGTATTTCTTGGGGGATGACATGAAGAGAGATATTTTAGATCATGTATCTCGGTTCATTGTAATTGATAATTTTTTGGTTGATAGAAAAAATTATAAGGATATGTTACAACCATTTCCTATACCAGAATGGAAATGGGAAAACATCAACATACATTTTCTCATCAGACTCCCCAAAACATCTAAAGGGAATAATACTATATGGGTTTTAGGTGACCACCAAACTAATTCATCACTCTTTATTACAATTAGAGAATAATTCTCTCTAGATCATCTTTATATGATATAAATTAAGGAAGTGGTAAGGTTTCATGGAGTACCAAATTCCATTATATGTAATCAAGATCTATTTTTTACATCTAAATTCTACTGAATTCATCAAAAAATCACTTAATCTTGAGTGTATTTTTAGGATTGTGTATCATCTATCGATATATGACATTCATAAATGAACAATTAAAACTATATAGTAAATGATTAGTTCATTTAATTTGGATTTCAATTGTGGTTGGGATCAACAACTTCCACTAGTTTTGTTTTCCAACAACAACAGCCTTCTCTAAAGAATTAAAATGGCTCTTTATGAAGCCATAAAAATAATGATATTTAGAGCTCCAATATTGTGGAATGAAGTTTGGGAATGGAAAATATTGGGAATTTAGATAGCTGATGAATTGGTAGAGAATGTAAGAGTCAATCAGAACTACATCAAGGAAGATCAAAGTTGACCTCAATGTATTGATAATAATCATCAGTGTGAACTATAATTTGATGCTGGTGAGAATTTTTTTCATTGAATTCACCATGGAAGTAGGTTATGAGATTTGGGGAAATAGGAAATTGATCCCTCAGTATATCAGTCCTTTTGAAATTATTAATCATATCAGGATGGTACCAAATCAATTATATCTTCCTAAAAACATATCCCATGTCAATGATGTGTTTTATATATCTCTTATAAGGATGTTTTTACCTAACCCATAATATGTAATAAAATAAAAAAATACCAATATAGAAAGATGTTTCTTTCGAAGAATAACTGGTGGAGATTCTAGATCATACAGAGGGAGTTATATGAAATAAGACCACTCACCCAGTCTAATATTTTTTGTGAAGCCAATAGTTTGAGGAAGCTATATGGGAACCTAATGATGTAATGAGGTAGAATTATTCTCATTTTTTGTATCAAAGTGATGAATTTTGAGGGATAAATTCATTTAAATGGTGTAAAATGTGACGCCATTAGTTATTAGGAATTATTATTTTTTAATAAATGAAAATTCCATGGATGCATGCATTATATATAAAACAAAGTTCTAATTTCATTACACATAACATTAGGTAATCATTCTTTACACATGACACTTAGTTTTAAAAAAAGTGCAATATATTATTAACACTTTAATTTAAACACAAAAACTATAACCTAGTCATTAAAAATTGTGATATGAATAGTTATAAGTAATTTATAAATATTAATTATAATGGTTTTATATAAAATAAACATATTGATAAAAAATACACAATTTTCAATAAATTCATTATATGTTTTAGAAAAACTATTTTCCAGGAAAATGTTCTTTATTTATTTATTTATATAGTTATAAAATTTAAATTTCACACTTCTAGAGAATTAATTTGATAAAATAAACATTTTTTTGGAATCAACATTTTAAAATTATATTAGGGTGATTTTTGGGACTTTTATGTAAAGATTCATTTTTTTGAATAAAGAAAAATAATGAATTATAATTAAAAACATTCATTTCATTTAATAAATTTATAAATTAATATGATATTTTTAATGAATTATAATTTCCAAAATTTATTTTCAGAAATTAAAATGGGAATATTTTGATACCAGGCACTGAGACGACATGAGATTCTACGTCCCGGTGTGCCTGAACGATTTCGTTGAAAAATGTTATGTTTTTAATAGCAAACATGAAAATCGTTCCAGAAAATGTTGAAAAACTGATAAAAGGGGAACCATATAAAAAATATGAGTTCACAATTTTTTCCAGAGCAACTGATTTACCATAAAAAAATCCTAACATTAGCCAGCGCTGTTCAACTCTGAAAGATAATTTTTGGAAGTAACTGTAAATAAAATAATTAAATAAAAAACTTTTTATTCTCAAATCCAGATAATCTGGATAGAAGACTCGTATTGTAAATCTAATACCACCATTGAGTTCAAAATTTGGTGTTTAACAAATTAATTAATTAACATTATTCAATTAGGTTCATTTGTGAAAAAACTCAATAAAGACGTAATCATTATTAAATAAATTAATGATAAATTATTTTTTTAACGAAGTGAAGATTTACTTTGAAAGTATCATTATATTGAAATACTAGGGTTTTTTTTGTGTAACCCCAGGCACACTAGATAATCTCTAGGAGATCTTGGAAGATTATTCCTAAAAAACGATGACTAGATCATGGATTGATGATCAACACACAATGAAATCAAAGGATCCCACCAACGATCACGACACTACCTCGTTATTCGTCTTCTTTTTAACCCAAAAAGGTAGAGTGTTTTTTCATTAAAATTTCCCCCAATTTTTAAGTTCAATGAAGAATGTAGAGCATCCTACAAAATGGTTCACCTATAGTTTGATCATTTTTGAAGGATGGATATTTGTTGCGGGATTTCTCTGGTGATATATCTTTGTGATTATCTTTCTTCATTCTTTGTTCTAATGAGAATGTATTGAGGCCAATAAGAAAAAAGGTAGATGTTCATTCTTATGGGTGTTCTTGTGCTACATCTCTCCCCTGTTCTCATCATTCTCACTATTGGAACCTCGTGGTTTTAGCATAGTTAAACTATTCATGAACCTACCCATAATGTAGGGTTTTTTGCATATGAGTTTCATTAACTTGTGCATTCAATTTTATAGACTTTTTCATTGGTGGGCTTGTATTCTGGAATTGTGTACATTCTATTTTACTATGGTCCTACTATATTGTTGGAATCTTATTTGTATGAATGATTGTTTTCGTAGTGTTTTTATTTCATCCTGTTGGAATTCATGATGTGTGTGTGTACATGTAGTTTGAAAATTGCTACACATTGGTGGGATATGCCTACTCAGTGAAAGTCACTATCCCATGGCCTATTGGAACTAGATTAGGTTAGTCCTGGAATAAGCCCCTCTAGGATGGGTCCTAACATAGTGGTAACAACTAGGTCAATTCTATGCAAGGAATGAGAATCATTGAGGTTGGTTAGGGGAAACAATGTTAAGTGTTTCGAGTTTAGATTTTAGTCGATGGATTTTGATGTTGTTGTGGTATCCAATGTATCCATACACGAAGACTATGATCTATTGGATTTTAACTCGGTATATAAAAACACTATTTGTATTGAAAATAATGGTATATTTATCATATTAAAATGGTTGTGCCTTCTCTTCCCTTCTTGAGTCATCTCTTTGGATATACACTATTGAATATGGTACATCTTTTTTTACATCAATAGAATTCTACGTAGACAACCAGCTAGGCTTCTACCACATGATCACAAGGATGTTCTATTAGGAGAGCAGACATTAGTGCTAGGATTTTCACTGGAAATAACACCTCTAGGATTTTCACCCGCTATACCACCACCTGTAGAGTAGTAGATGGTACTTTTAGTACCAGCTAATGAGATGTGTAGGATGAGAGTGCTTCATGAGTATCATAAATAGAGACATCTGAAGTTATGAGGTAAGACCGACACTCATTTGGATGAGAAATAACTTAAAATGGTGACCTGAGTTTTCCATCAAGTCAAGACATCAGCAGATCAGGTGGTGGCCTTGGAAGTGAACCTTATACATGGGTCAGCTAGGAGATAATGTGGTTTAGTTACCTAATATTATCACTAGGTGGATCTTCTAAGTTTAGAGTTTTAGAACCTTTTCATAGAGGACTTCTCACCATATAAGCTAAGGTATATGCATGACCAATAGCTTATATAACTCTGACAAGATAACATGTCATCATTTGAGTATTCATTGGGCCATACTGACATTTGTAGGAACTCGATAGATATGTTACGTGATCAGTTCTTAGGTAAATACAAGATATAATTATCCATATTTACATTCATAACAATGATAGGGTGATAGAGAAAAGCATTGTGGTTAAGAGTCCCTTGGATGAGAAAATTCTGCTAGTAATTATTAGTAGGGGAAAGGAAAAACAAATAGATATTCAGAGCAATAGATGTAGCAGAGGAGGTAGGAGAGTAGTAGGATGTTGTAGACATTTTAACCTATTACCACCACACATGGTGATCCAAATTAGGCTCAAGGATATGTAAGATAGGGAAGTTACATATGCATGTGGTCGAGGAATATTACCCAAGTGCTCAAGTAATGATTCGAGGTATGGTCCGTGTTTATTCTACCTTAGTTTCTATTTTGATAGACACATGTTCTAACCATAATTTTCATTCCATGAATCTATTTGGAGACTCAAGTATTTCTATTGAATATTTGACTCGATCCTCATGCTTGGAGACTTCTACTGGAGGATACATAATGATCACACACTAGCACCAATAGTGTTAACTGACTCTTAGAGGTGAGAGATTCAGTTGGGATCTCTTGATTGTGGGGTCTAGGTTTGATATATTCATTCTTGGTATGGTCTGGTTATCAATAGTTCTTGATTAGTTTGATTGTTTTAGGTGAATAATTCACTATTTCCACAATAGTGGAGTGAGGTTTTCCTCATTATCAAAAAGGAAACCAAGGCAACAGAAAATGTACTCACCTAATGGAGGGTGCAACCGATTTCTAATCATTTGGATGACCTAACCCTTAATGTAGTTGGTTTTATGAGTCATTAATTTCCTAATGTGGTGGTATGTTTGTATTGGATATAGAAAATGTTGAGATAGAATAGTTGTGTAGAGTTACTCCTAGAGTATTACTTTTATATTGTTTTTACTCTTGGGAAGGGGAATGTGGTGAGAGATGACCACAGAAAGAGATCTAGTTTGCATTTTTAAATGATGCGTTGATGAATTTGGATCTGTTTCAGTTATCCTTTGTGTATGGAGATGGAGTAGCTTATCTCTGGTTGATGGTTGACAACCGTACCCTATTACAGCAAGTTGAGAAGGCACAACTTGATGATCAAACTATGAGACCCTATGTTCCCTTATGCCCTTAGGTAATACCCCTGACAAATATTCAAAAGGAAGGGACCACATCGTTATTTTCATGGGATGAACCATAGTACCAGTGATGTTGAGGGAGAAGGTTATGAGGAAGGTCCATAACATACCATTGGGAAGTTCAACCCTTTAGATCCATGAGGTCCCATTGTGTTGGAAGGCAAAATGCCTTACTGTAGGGTCGAAAACATGGTTTCTTTGTTTTTACTTGCTTCTTGAGATGTAATTTTATCCAAGGTTGGATAATAGTAGAGTTCTATTGTGATATGTGGGGTAGGGTGGCCTGGTTTTTGTGGCAGCAGTGAATAGATAGAGTTAAAAATGGATCGGGATATGCATGCAGGCCTCAGGGAGGACACTGGGGGTGACATAATGTGTTGGAGACTGGCTTACCTATTGATATGAAAGATATGTTCCGGTTTTAATTAGTTCATGGTTTATCAACTCACTTTTTTGATCCAGTTATGCTTGTAATGTTGTGCACATTTTCTTTCTTGGGGTGACAAGAAGGAAGTGGGAAAGGATATATATGGGTATCATGATGAATTTTCCGCATACGTATAGGGAAAATAACACTATTTGGGTGACCGTTGACTAACTCATCATGTTGGCCCACCTCATAGCTATTCGTGATCAGAGTTTAGTAGAGATATTGGGACGAATCTAACTGTAGGAGATAGTTTAATACCATGGAATCCCTTCGATGATTGTATTATATTGTGATGATAGCCTGACATCATTGCTTTGGAAGGGATTACAGGAGGTGTTTGGGACCCAGTTACACTAGATAAGAACATTTCACCCAGATATGGATGACTAGATTGAGTGGACCATTCAGGCACTGGAGGGCATGCTATGGGCTTTCAGGTTATTTTTTCGGCCAAAGTTGGGAGGATTCGTAATGGGTGTTTAATTCCTTGACTACATGTTTGGGTGTGGCACATGAATCTCCAAAAGAGCACATGGGAGAAAAAGGCTTAGATTCATGATAAATACCGTAATTTTTTTGGGTAGCTCTTAATTTGAGGTTTAGGGATGTAAAGACCTAAGGTGGGTAGAATGAAATGACTCATATTTTCCCAAATTTATTTAAAAAAATTCCATGATTAAGAACTAAGAGGAGTTGTGATTTTATGTCCTGGTGTTCCTAGAAGAGTTCGTTTAAAAAGGCTATGTTTTTAATAGAATGTGGGCATGGTTTTCCTGAAAATTATGAATAA